>JAVJGI010000065.1:30868638-30961513 GCA_035590275.1 Ibycter americanus | reverse complement strand
GAAAGAAAGAAAGAAAGAAAGAAAGAAAGAAAGAAAGAAAGAAAGAAAGAAAGAAAGAAAGAAAGAAAGGAAGGAAGAAAAGGAAAGGATGAGAATTAAGGAAAGAGGAAAATAAGAAATACAGGAAAGATGATTAAAAATAGGAGAGGAGAACAGAGACACAGTCACCTAGCAAAAACATAGCAAAAAGAGAAAATATTGGCGGGTCTTCACATCTTTGAATGTTGTTCAGGGCTAGGGGCACAGTTGTAGGAAGGGTCTCACTGCTCCTGGGTGCAGGAAGGAGTGGGCGTTGGGGTGCACCATTTCTCCAGGCCCAGGTCCTCACCACACCTTGTGCCAAGTATCACTACCTCTTCGCTAAGCCCAACTGCTGACACAAATATCTTTTTTCAAGGGCATTGAGCAGCTCCAGCATCACATACTGCCAGTGATGCCTTGGACTTCCCTCACCTCACCACTCTATCCAGATGTCTCCAAATTTCTACCTTCATCCCCAGTTTTCTCCCTGTATTAGCACTTTCTGAGGTCCAAATGCCTTCTGCCTTTGGAATTCTTCTGCTTTCAGACATGATCCTTCCTGTATTTTTTTCTTTGGTCTGTAGAGTAGGAAGCTCTCCATCAGTTACTAAAATAAGAGGCAATATCACTGCTTATATGTGTTTATGAGTGGATGAGCAATCATGACCATTTATTAAGCTTATAAGTGTTATATTATGCAGTCCACAACTAACACACAGTCCACAGAGATTCAGCTCCCACAGCCAAGAAGCCCTACATTTTCCAAGGAGGTATTTGACTGTCTCCATCTTAGACATCTGAAGCAGCAGTTGAGTTGCAGATTCAGTTGCAGACCAGTGTATGCTCCTTAGCAAAACTCAGCTAGTACAAACCAGACCCTTCTCCAGTACTTCACCAGCATACTAACTGGGTTAGCAAAGCCTTTCAGTACAGATACGGCAGTGGGGCAGCCAATGCACACTACATTATCTCTGATGAGTCTGTAAAGAGTTGCTCCTTGAAGGGAAGGAGGACGTCTACCTCCAGCCCACTGGTAATGGAGCATGTCTAAAGCATCATTCCCTGAGAAAGGGTTGGTTACACCCACATTTAAAATCTGTATCTAAACCATTCTTTTATTTTCTTCCATGGCAGGAAAATGGGCAGAGGAAGTATGGAGGCCCACCACCTGGCTGGGATGGCCCTCCGCCGGAGAGGGGGTGTGAGATCTTTGTTGGGAAGCTGCCCCGAGACCTCTTTGAAGATGAACTTATACCACTGTGTGAAAAAGTAAGACTTTATGGTGGGTAGTTGTATTGCAGAGGTTAGCGATGATCAAAGCTGCATGTCAAGACTGAACCGGAGATGATTTGGTCCCGACTACTGGCGGAGGTCTGACATGATATAGTCAAGGAAGCACCCAGTCTTGCCTAAGTACCTCCCACCTTGCTGACAAAACTTTTTCTTCCTATTTGTAGATTGGCAAAATCTACGAAATGAGAATGATGATGGACTTTAATGGCAACAACAGGGGCTATGCCTTTGTGACCTTCTCAAACAAACAGGAGGCGAAGAACGCAATAAAACAACTCAATAATTATGAAATTAGGTGAGTGTGGCAAACATCTTCACATCAACTTTAAATGATACATATTAATCTGGGGTTTTATGTAAGGCATATTTTTGTTTGCAGCCCAGGGGAAGGATATTTAAATACACTAGATAAACTTTAAGAGGAAATCACCTCTTGTATCCCCGTGCAGTCACTGCTTCATTCTGTACTACAAAGGCAGTATGTAGGACTCATCAGAGCCAAAATGTTTTGCAAGAAATTTCTTCCTTACCAAAAAACAAACAAAAACAAAAACAAAACACAAAAAAAACCCCTATCAGAACATCGGAAAACATAACTTGCCTTGGATTAAATTAACTTTCACCTAACCATTGCTGTTTATTTCATGTTCCCCTCTGGGCTGTTTTTTATTGATTTATTCCTATTCACAGTCTCTCTTGTGACCTGTACTGCAGATACGTTCTGGGAGACAGAGCAATTGCAAAAAAAGGTGAAATAAGAGAAAACAATTGGCAAAACAGTGATAATTCCTAATAGATAGGAACAGAAAAAGCCCTCATGTTTGTGACTAAAAACTGGGAACGAAACACCCAGAAATCAACAGCATATGGGCAATATGCTTTGTTTTGATTTCAACTACTCTTAATGTTTTTTTTCCAGTTCAAAGTGGGACGAGTAGATGCCTTTGCTTAAAAGCATTTAGAGATAAGCCATTTTGACAATTCTATGGCTTTTGCTTTTGTTTTTAATAAAAAAAGATGAGTTGTGAATTGCTTTGCTAGCAACCCTAAGGACGAGCAGGTCACAAGGCACCCAGGGAGGGCTTGGAAACGTCATTTGTATCAGAGGTTGGAAGGTCTTAAAGATCAGGCTTCATCCACCTCCACCTCTTCCTTTGCTTACTTCCCTTGTTCCAAAGACTCCTCTAAAGAAGTTTTTAACTTCTCAGGACCTGCAAGAGATTCTTGTACTATGAAAAGATGAGCAAGGTGCATTTAAGGAAATTTTTACTTTGAGGTCTGCACAACAGTTGGCATCAGAAAGTCCCCAAATGGTGTCTCTCCATGACAAGGGATTTTCTTTCCCCAAAACCTCAGTGATGAGGCCAAATGGTGACTGGGAAGCTACAAGTCACTGGTGAAAACAACAAATCCTGGCTTATACTGGTGGCAACACAAGAGTCAATGCTGTGACCATGGGTGGTAGGTACAGTTGCCTGGTAGCAGCAATTTTTGCCAAAAGCAAAAGGGAGAATCCCAGGAAGCAAAAGCAAAATTTGGCTTCAGTCTATCCCTGATCTTAAATCCTTGATTTCAACTGTGCTGCCTTACTTTGATGTCAAATTTAACAGAGTGGCAGCCTTTACATTAGCTTTTGCATTGAGCAAGACCACTTGGATATCCCAAAAAACATATGCCAACAGAAGCAGAAGACCTTGTGTTTGACCTTGTGTTTTGGGACAAGAGAGGGGTTTTATTTTAAATTTTTTCTCTTTGAGAACTGATCCTGACTTCTAACAAACCAGCAATGTTGTCTATACTCAGGAACGGGCGTCTCCTCGGAGTCTGTGCCAGCGTGGACAACTGCCGCCTGTTTGTGGGAGGGATTCCCAAAACAAAGAAGAGGGAGGAAATTTTAGCAGAGATGAAGAAAGTCACAGATGGAGTCGTGGATGTCATTGTCTACCCTAGTGCAGCTGATAAAACAAAAAACCGGGGTTTTGCTTTTGTGGAATATGAAAGCCATCGGGCAGCAGCCATGGCCAGGAGAAAATTGCTCCCAGGTTAGTACAGATGGGGAGTGTGGTAGGGATGGCTTAATCTCAGGGGTCACCTATGTACATGTGCTGCAGTGAGACCAAAGTCTCCAGAGGAACCAGGTACCCATGGAAGCAAAAGCTGCTGGGTTTTCTCCTCTCAGCTGCTACAGACACTCAGAGCAAGGAGGGACCCCAATACACCATGGCTGGCTGATGGGGTCACCCTGGCTTTGGGGTGCAGGGTGAGCAATTCACTACAGATCCCAATGTAGCACCATGCTTGTTATCCATGCTCTTCATTTAGGAGCTTGAATTTACTATAAATACAGCTAGATGGATTTAGCTGTGTGTATCCATACAGCTCTGTTGTAGCATATGTATTATCCTGTGATTATCTTGGATTATATATAAAATATAGCCTCAATTATGGCCTCTCAGAGAGAATCACTCAGGAAAGCATCCAAGAACATATTCAGTCTTTAGAATGTACTGAGGATGTTCCTGAAAATGGATATTTTCCATGTGGGAGGAAAACCTGAAATGAGGAACTGCTTTAGGATTTAAACAACGTGAACAATAAGTCTATGCAATTTAGTGCTGGGGGATATTCAAAGACCATTGTGAAGCAGAGAGAGGTTTGGCAGGTGTTAAATGAAGAAGTCACTTAACATTAAGTGCATTTGCAGTGATTTCAACAAATTTTTCATGCTTTCTTATGCTCGGCAGCTCCTGCACTGCTTTGTCAAACCCAGCTCACTTGCTGGTGAAAGAATCCAATAAACCTTCTGTTTTGAGACTTGTTCATAACCCACCAGCTTTCTTTCACTCTTTCTGTACAACAGCTCATGAAACATCCCAAGTAATTTCAATCTTTTTTTCTTGTTGTAAAAAAACATGAGCATGATTTCAAGCACTGAATACGCTTAGCTATTGTGGGATATCTCACACTGACTATTCTTCCTTCTATCCTGCACTTTCTGCATCAGTTTAGCATCTCTTTGATTGTGGGAGCATATTCAGCTGGTCTGTGCTTCAGCAAAACTTCTCCATGATTTCTATATCGAGAACTAAGGAAGGAGTAGGCAACAGCCACAGCTGCCGATGGCAGCCTTGAGGGAGCAGAGCACTTGAAATCCTGAGCAAAGACAGCGAGACAGATGGAACAAGCACGTAGCTCAGAACAGGCATGTGCAATGCACTAGTGATTTCCAATTTAGGAACATCTTGGTAAACAGTTTGGGGAATTTCAAAGGCCTGAGCAGGAGCCAGAGTCTTCTGATGTTGCAAACATACGGGATGAACTTGAAAAAAGTTTCAAGCCAGAAATGAACGTGTCTCCAGCTGATGCATTGGATGAATGTGAGACTGAATATCATTATCAAGACACTTCCTTCACTCTGAACCTTGCTGCTCTTTGCGGGAGCTTTGTAGAAGAGACAGAAATGCTCAAAAAGGAAGATGCTTTTTATGAAAACTTTGTCCTGTCTCCCGGTTAAACAAGAGAGTGGAGGAAGACTGAGTTTTAGCAAGAGGCTAGTGCAGGCACCAAGCTTAGCTCCTTGCCACAAGTCAACCAGGTCATTATTTCCACTATTGAACAGAAAATGACAATTCAGAAAGGGACACACACCCTTTCATTTCAGCTGGCTGCCATTAGCAGCCATCTCTCTGTTTCTGGTCACTAACAGCTTGAGTCAAACTGGGCAGTGCTGAAAGCTGAACATCAGCCCGACCTTGCTCCACAAATCCAGCTCATTCATGAGCCTTCCTAGCAGGCAGCAGCCTCTTTCTGTTTAGTTTGATAATTTTCACTTCCAATATAGAAAAACAGGTCTCCAAATTCTACCTTTGCCCTCTAGTTTTCTCTGTTTTGGAGCTTGAATCAAATCTTACATGAGTTATCCAAGCAGAGATACAAGATAGGATGCCTTTTTTCAGATCTCTCAAAAAATATTTTGCAGGATTCTCTTTTTCCCTCTACTGGCATAAGCATCCCTGGGTTTCTTCCAAGTTTTAGCATAATTAAGGCCTCGGAGGACCCCAGCTTCATGTCATAAAGATCAGAGAGAAAGAAAGAAAAAACACAGAAAGACCCATTTACTCTTTGGGGGACATTTGCAGAAGAGGCAGACATTTTATTTCATTATTTGGAAGGAATATCTAGCATTGCTTCGGTCTGCTAAGACAGAAAATTATCGCGCAGAAATTTTGTACTGTGCAGCCAAAGAACTAGCTGTTGGGCCAAATAAAGTTGCTGAAGAAAAAATGGGCCACAGACAGAACACAAGGAATTTGGAGCTCTAGGTATTAGTGGGTGGCCAGATCTCAATCACTCCTGAAAAGATCTCCCCGCAAGATGTGTAGAAGGGACAGGGAAGAGGAGGAAAGAGGTATCATTGCCATCTAGAGAACACAGGAGGTGAAGAAACCATGACTGTGTAGAGGTCCCTCTGCTTTACTTGGTGTCCTGCTGCTCATCACCGCGATTCCCACTGCTTTGAGACAAGGCTGTGCCAGTCAGTTTTCATTACATATTAAACATCACTAACTGACTAATCAATTACTTAACACATTAGGTGACTCAATGCAAATGATTATGGACCTCAGCGTAATCACACAGCGACATTGTCTTTGCCTCTTTATTTGCTGGTTTTGTTCCCTGCCCCTCAGCAGCTTGATCTAGTATGTACAGAGCCCATGGGCTTCTCCTCCGCACCCACACCCTGTATTATGCCTCGATAACTTTTTGTGTCCCTCCTTTCTACTATTTCTGCTGCAACTTCACCCAGTGGGAACCATACAACTTCAAATACTTGCACACAGGGACATCCTTGCTTTTACTACTTCATTTCATCCAGCTGGGACTTCTGGATCCCTTTCCTATTATCTAGGGAATTAAACTTTTGCAGCCAAGAGGGATTTTTATAAGTTCATTAAAATATTTCCCTTTAGAGAGCACTCCAGGGAACATGGACATTGGTGAATCATGCCATATTTTCAGTTCTTTAATTCTGGACACTGCATTTCTGCAGGCCTGTAAGGTATCAGTGGGAACATGCTCTAAGTGTGACCATCTGCTTTTAGAAATGAGTTAACGAAGCAGACATGCTTTGAGCTAGAAAGGCTTATTTTGGTCACGTGTGTAGAACTGACCCACTCTGCTGCTCATACTGCATGTGAAATAGTCTGTGAGCAGAAGCGAGAGGAACCAAAGCCCGTCTGACGCTGCCACTGCCAATTCCTTTAAAGGAAGGATCCAGTTGTGGGGACACCCTATTGCCGTCGACTGGGCAGAACCAGAAGTGGAGGTGGACGAAGACACCATGTCATCGGTAAAAATTCTCTACGTGAGGAACCTCATGCTCTCAACCACTGAAGAGACCATAGAAAAGGAGTTCAACAGCATCAAACCAGGTATGAACCCATTGACATGGTAGCTCTTCAATAAGTACTGCTACTGCAAATGGAAATATGTCTCCATTCATAAAATGCCAAAGGAAGAGATAAAAATAACCATTTTTCCACTAGTAAAACGTTCACGTGTAACGCCACAAAAATTATTATTAGGCTGAAGGCTTCCACCCAATATGCACATCCTGACATCCCATTAAGAGCTGCTTAATTTCCAGCTAACAACACTACTAACCCTGTTTGGATGACTGGCAACTGGAAGAGATCAAAAATGCTGCACGGGGATACCTGTGTCATAACAATGATTTTGAATTGTTTCAGTCTTTCTTAAAAAGAGAGAGTTGGTGAAACAGCTGGGTGATCTCAGCATTCTTCTGTGGCAAGGAATGGTAATAGAAATAGAGTGATTTAATACAAATGCGTTTTATCTAATTATCTAAATTCTGAATTCTACCATTTTCATACAGAAACCCCCACATCCTCCTGTAAATTTGTGAATAATCAGTGCTTATCATTTAACACAAAATATGACAGTATTACTTAATGGCATACACTACATGCACTTAAGGTGAGATATTCAAAATGCAAGTAGATTTGTTGGGAATAAAAATCCTGCTCACTTTCAAAGGAGATTTTACTTCTGAGTTGCTCCAGATTTAAGGAATTCCTCCCCAAAACAACAAAGTAAAAATAACCCATTCTGCAGCTATCCAAGCCACACAGTCCACTATGCACTAGTAACTTATGTTTGTCAATGTGAAATAGCTTTTCATCTCATTCCTATTAACTTCCTTCCATTAATTTTTAAAAATACACTACAGAGCTTCATTTTTCCTTCACTAACTTTTCATCTGCTCTATACCTTTCTTTTTCTGCACTAGGCTGCAATGCAAAGGTCTTTACGAGGTTTCTTTATGAGTCTTTACTGTCCTTCTAATGTTTCTGGCTGATACTTTTAGCCACCATCAAGCTGTTAGAGATTCCATTTTACCCGAGTTAAATATGTATCATCCCACTCAACTCTTTCCTTCTTTTATTTACCCAGTTTTGCTCCTGAACATTGACTGCTCGCACTCCCCAGAAACACATTTATGCACCTTTGACACTTTGGTAACTGTCATCTGCTTTGCTCGTGAAACAAGTTTTCTGGTACAACAACAGAAGATCTGTATCATCTTTAATTTTCACTTTACTATTTTACTTCTCATGATGGAAAATCTTTTTATTTTTTTAGATGGACAGCTTGCTTTATTGTGGATAAAATCAGGAATGCCTTTTTTAAAGCTGTGCCATGCTTTAAAAAACACATGTGCACCAGCGTAGCAAAACCTGAGCTTTGGGGAAAGCAAATGCTGTTTAAGTGATAGTGAGATTACAATCAAAAAAGTCAGGGAGGATCTGAAATGAGTCGCTTCCCGCCCTTGGTTATCTGCCTTATTCATCGTGCTGTATTTCAGTACCGCTTGCCTGAAGAGTACTTTTGATCCAGGGAATTAAGAAGCTGTTTTGACAAAAACAAGTCATGCAATAAAAAATGATCCTGACAAAAGGAGTTACGATTCAGTGGTCCCCATGACAGAGCAATTACCACATCACTACAGGCTCCATAGACACTACAGGAATGCTGCTTATGCATCTCAGGTTGTAACATAGTACAGGGATCACTCCTTAAATCTGTGCCAAAATCATTGCCTGATGACTTCTATAGAGGCATGCACCACTTGTCTCACTGAAAAGCCCTACCTTTGCTCTCTAGAGATATTGGCAAAAATCCTCATCCCTGGCAAAGTTTCCAGCAGGAAGGTCATGCTCTCCAAGTGTACTGAAGGGGACAATATTTCCCCTGTACCATCACACAGACAGTCTCTCTGTGGAGATGACCTGAGGGTGGGTATCAGCAGAGGCAGAAGCAGGGAAGGGCGAGAATTTTGGCTCAGATGAGGATCAGTAACACAGAGCACTCTCAAGGAGGCAGAAGGGGGATTTTCAAAACACAGAGAGTTCATTAAAGCCTTGACTTGTAAACAAGGCATCAGCATATAACACCCATAACTTCAGGCTTAGAAAATCATCCTTCGATCCCAGAAGGACATGAAGTGCCACTTACCATTCCGGTGTCATTTTGAAGACGTGCAGGCTGCTCAGGTTATAGGCTGGGACAGGCTTCATTTAGTCCACCGGAGCTCCTAATGACTCCCCCTGAAATTCAAAGAAATATATTTTCTTTTACAGTTATTTAAATAAGTGTTTTTTGTGGCAATATGACATTTCCCTCTGCACCTGTTCAGCTTTAAAGGGTATGAAGCCAACAGAAGAGTCATTCAGCATCCCTTAGCTGTATTTCTAAAGGATGTGTTTGGGGATGTTACAGTTTCGGTGGCTGGGCTGGTTGACAATGTGCTTCTCAACCCGCAGAAGCAGGGAAGATGAGCAATTAAAGAAGCAAAGGCAGATGTCTAAAGTTTGTGACCACAGGGAATAGGACTAGTGTGGTTATTTTGGAGAAAAACTTGTTAGTGTTGAATATCTCAGTGCTGAGAAGTTCCCAGCAGCAGAGCAGCTGACAAGGGAAAGTGAAAGCTGTAGAGGGTAGATGTAGAAGAGAAGAACAAGAAGCCATTTACATTTGAATTATTTTGGGTAATCACAGAGGTGTAAGAAAGATTCAGGCAGCAGGCACCAGAGTGGGGGTCTCCAGCCCAACTCCACTCCTAGCAGGGCCAACGCTGCAGCTGCATCAGGCTGATCGGGGCTGTGTCCAGGCGAATCTGAGCATCCCTGGGAATGGGGATCCTTCACCAAGTGGGGCCCCATCCAAGGGACACCCCACTTGCACAGGAAAGCCTCTTTCTTAGGGCCAGACCTGCTGCCCCATCAGTCCCAGCCCATCGCCATGCTCGGGACTGCTCTGTCCCAGGCAGGTCTGGGTGCTCATTCTGGCTGAATATCCTGAGTCGATAGTTAAGAGAAAAGCCTCCTTGTTTTATGGCTGAAGCACCAGCTTTCCTGAAGCTGCTCCTGAGTAACATGTACAACACACATACGAAACCATGGAGGTGGCGATCACATGGTGACATTACCATGGAGTGCTCACCAAATCCTGAGCTGTTGCATGTCCTGCTCAGCCATCTGGTCTTGGATGGTCACAGAAGGGAGACACAACACCGAAAGTAGCACCCAACAGAGCATTTTGGGCAGGAGAAAATCATTCCAGTTTAATGGGAAACTTACTGGTGTCTGACCCCAAATACCTCTATCTTGCCTTGAAATACTGCCACCATTATATATTTACTTTCCCATGGCATATACATCCTAAGAGGTAAGAAGACACTGTCCCCTTGTTCTTTCACCCTTGATCAGCCTTTGCTCTCCAAGACCTCATAACCTAACACAGCTGCTCTTTCAGGTCTGTATTTTCCAACTAATACCCATTTCCAACTAATATTCCAATGTTTTCTGCAGGTGCGGTAGAGAGAGTAAAGAAAATTAGAGACTACGCCTTCGTGCACTTTAATAAAAGAGAATATGCAGTGGAAGCTATGAAAGCCTTGAATGGGAAGGTAAAGCTGCTGTAAATGCTAGTTTGTGGGGCTTATGTGCAGTAAATTATACACAGATGAAACAAAGCTGCCTGGTTTATTAGCTACAAAAACATCCTGAAGGTGTTAGCCCTATTTCTCTTTGCAGGCCACTTTTATACTCCTGGATTCATTTTTCAGCACCTCTGATGTACACAAACTGTTCATTTTGGCTTCTTGCTCCTTGCAGTTGTGCTAAATGTTTGCCCAGCTCAGACTGTAGTTCACCGCC
The DNA here is from genome assembly GCA_035590275.1 of Ibycter americanus. Classification (NCBI taxonomy): domain Eukaryota; kingdom Metazoa; phylum Chordata; class Aves; order Falconiformes; family Falconidae; genus Ibycter; species Ibycter americanus. Next base: position 30,950,960 of record JAVJGI010000065.1, on the reverse strand, counting down.
CAGAAAAAACAAAAAACAAAAAAAACCAGAGCAAAGCTGAAACAAGGACTAGCAAACGAGGGGTTACGGGTTCCCTTGGCTCACACTCACATCCTTGTTCCATGTCTGCCAACAAAAACATTCGCAGGGCAGCGTGTGAATGGCAAACTGGGACAAACAAGGTCAACCCAAAACATCTGCTTCAAATTCAGATGTGGATTTGCAAGGAGGTTGCTGTGTTTAGTATTTCTTGCGCTGCATGTAATTCATGCACTGTAATGCAAGAGCTGTTCCCAAAGAGGTGTTAACCTCGCTCCTATTTTTAGCGCTACTGCTGTTCTCCATAGGAGTACATATAACCTCACTGATTTACACGTTACTTTGCAGGGAAGCAAAGCCTCTTGGAAGGCTTCACAAATGTGCTGATTTGGTTAAGGAGCCTCTCCTGGCTCTGTGGTCAGGTCTGAGTGCTCTCAACACGTTAAGCCTTCACCCAGCCACTGCTTTCTTCCACCCACGGGAGGGAAATTTTGGCTTTTTTGGGCCGTTTTCTCCATGTTCCCACCCTGTTAGCAAATCATGTGGGGAAAACAACTCCCTAGGCAGGATAATCTCCATGCACTTTGAAGACTTACACTTATGCTTCTCCCATGCTCTCTCCCCACCACCTTGTGTGAAGGTGCTGGATGGGTCCCCGATCGAGGTGACGTTAGCCAAACCTGTTGACAAAGACAGCTACGTCAGATACACCCGGGGCACAGGTGGCAGAGGTACCATGCTGCAAGGAGAATACACCTACGCCTTTGGACACGTGTACGACCCTGCCACTGCCTACCTGGGTGCCCCGGTTTTCTATGCACCCCAAGCTTACGCAGCTATCCCCAACCTCCACTTCCCTGCCACCAAGGGGCTCAGCAACAGGAGCATCATCCGGCCCCCATCCATCAGAGGTAACTCCCGTCACACCAATGCTCAGCTCTAGCAAAATACCCCCTCCGGGGCTGGGGGCGCTGCTCCCTAGACTTGTGTTGAGGGTGTTGACTTTGCCATGCGAGCTGGACCCCTTTCAAAGAGGGATGGAGAACACAGTTTTTAGGCTCTGTCCTTCCCAAAGGTGTAACAATCTTACAGCAGACTAAGCAGGGCATGAAAAAGATAATCGTTTTCCCGGAGTAAGCCTGAAAAAGCTTCCAAATTGCCCTCACTCCAGTGTAAATAAACCATGAATCCTCCTGGTTTTGCCCCAGCAGGGAATACCAAATAAAGCAATTTTCCTTTCCCCCCTTCAGAGCCAACTCCCTCAACCAGCCACCAGCACAGCTCTCTGCTGTGTTTCCTCTTTGCTTTGAAGGTCAAAGGGAAAGTTTTACCAGCCCTGGTGTTTTCTGACCCAAAGCCACGGAGTTTCCCAAGGAGGTCACATTGCCTGATGCAGGGTAGGGGACCAGCGCTGAAACCAAGAAAAGCCGTTAATTGTGTGCTATGGGAGAGAGACTCCTTTTTGGGGGGGAGCTATTAACCTAATAAAAAGCAGTCTATGAGAACGGAGGGTATTTCTGAAAGGTGCTGGGGCTCCGCCATTGATCTCGGGTGACTGCAGTTGGGACCAAATCAAATCCCCATGCTCAGGTTCCCCCAAATTAAATATCATTGCAGGCGTCATTTGGTAAGTGCGGAAGTAGCTTGGGGGCTAGCAAATAAATAAATAAATCTGCCCGTTTGATCTGTCCTCCAAAGAAGATGCCTGTGCCAGTCACCTTGTGTCCCCAAGCCTATGGCCAGGTCCCACAGCAGACTAGAACCCCACATGGCACCCCAGTAGGGCTGGCAAGGACTGTGCCAGACCGTGCCAGCCAGTTTTTCCCCCTTCACAAGGAAGGGGACAAGGAAGCAGGAATTTCCCTTTCTGTCCCCCATGTTTTTGCCCACATGGGTGAAACCAGATTCTGTGAAGGTTGCACTGGGAAAGGTGCAGATGTGATAACCCACCAGCCCTCTCCTGCCTTACAGTCTCCCCAGACTCCCAAACAGGGCTCCCTGAGGAAAAATGGAAGTGTAATGGGGGAAAATAAAAAGGATTTTGATTCATATAAGCAAGGGATTGTATAAACTGAATTCTTTAAAAAAGTGAAATTACACTAGTGGGTAGCAAGTGGTATCGGTTGTCCCTTGTCTGCCTTCCAACTACAAATCTGAGTAGAAAGATGTCATGAAATCAAAACTGACTAGATGAGATGGAAACTGTCAGAAAGAAGCAGGGGGCTGCCCAAATCCCCTCACCTGTCCAAGCATATGAGTCCAAACCCAGAGGGTGTCAATGCTGAGCCTGGGTTATCCCAGCAGCAGACTATGGGGGGCTCCTGCCCACCTTCTTCCCAGACTTGGTGAGTGGGGCTAACTTTTCCATTTCAGCAAGAATCAGGGTAATTTTTCCGTCGATTTGATTCAGTTTAATGCCTTCTTACATTCCTAGAAATTTACATGAATGTACCTGTAGGGGCTGCGGGAGTTAGAGGACTGGGAGGTCGCGGCTACCTGGCGTACACGGGCCTGGGGCGCGGATACCAGCCCAAAGGAGAAAAGAGGGGAGAGGATAAACTCTACGACCTCTTGCCAGGAATGGAGCTCACACCGATGAACCACGTCACACTAAAGCCCCAAGGGATCAAACTCGCTCCTCAGGTACGTGCGCAAAAAAGAGAGTAAATATCCTGGCCAGAGGTTGTCGTTGCCCAAAATGCTTTCGGGAAAACAGTCCCCTGCTTGAATCTGCACCGGGGACTGATAACTACATCTGTTCTTGCATCTCAAAAGACATCAGAAAAATCGAATACCACTAGCTGCATCTTGCAATACCCACCTACCTCCCTGGAGAATGGCATCTGCTCTCCCTCAGAAGAGAATTTTCATAAACACCCATGGGTGTAAAATGAAATCCACCTATGGCTGTCGCTCCATAAAAGCACTGAGAGTAAAAAAATTCTCACCCAATATAGGTTTGATAAACAAGAAGCATAGTTTGGGGCTTCACCAAAGAATGAATGCACATATACAGAAAAACAATGCATATTTTAAAATAATTTATGGGGAAAGAGGTGTTGACTGCCTGCACAACCCAGCCCAGCGCAGAAACTCTGCTCAAGGAGGCTTCTGATGTGGTTGTGTGTGAGGGACTGGGATCCAGACAGATGGATAAGGACTGAGGAGAAGAAACCCAGAACAAATTCCCTGAGTTTCTGAGGGTCTGGCTCTTATGGCAACTCCTTTCCCCTTACATTATCCAAAGCAACATGAGAAACTAACTTCACCCTGACTTGCAAAGCACATCATTGCCTATTAACACCTCAATTGCCACAGCATCTGGTTTGCCAGTCTATGAAACATCCTTTTCTCCCTTAGAAAACTGGAAAGATTTTTTTTCACCCCCCCTGCAAAATGTCACAGTTCTCTTACTCTGTTTTATCAGCATATAAGATGGGTGAAATAGGCTGAGTGGTGCTGCACTGCCTTAGAGCAGGTGAAATTCATTTTTTCCTCTTCCCAGCCATGCCAAACCCCCACTGCATGTATTTCACATGGTGCAGTAACGACACTGGGCGCTTGCCACATTAGGTTTTGGGGGCACTTTGTCCCAGCAGCTGAGCTCTCCAATGTCCCCACTGCTACTATTTCACAACAGCATGTCTTAAACAGCTGCAGCATGCTTCACAACAGCCTCATTAATACCTGTCAACTTGGTCAGCCTCTCCCAGCCACTGCCCTAAGACTGTTTCAACAACATCTTTGAATGATGGATTTCATTCCCACTACCTAGCTGGGATGCTCGGTGTTAATAAGTAGATCTGCCTTATCGAGGATTTAGATGTTGATGTAACATTATAAAACTGACATCTGTATAAAGGTGTTGGGACAGCAGGGAACAAGTGTTGCCATAGTCAAAAAATGAACTGAACTAGTTTATTTACACTACAAAGTGCTAAACTTCAGCTGGAGCTATGATTACAAAATTAAAAGCAGCACTGACATTCAAATTTTACATTGTAATTTTAAATAAAATCAAGTGTAAATTTTAAATAAGGTGGACCACAGAAAGACACAGGTTGGAGGCACCTGGGGTCTCCAGTCTGACCAGCTGGCAGCACAGCCAATGTCACAAAGTCCCAAGACCTAATATCTTCTCAGCTGAGTGTCAGGTCTGGTGGAGCTATTTGAAAAAAATAACTGGTCCAAGCACCACTCACGGGAAGGCATGGGAACCATGCTGTGTTCGAACCCATTTGGGACAACACATACCCAGTAGGTTTAAAAAAAGAAATACCAAGCCAAAGCAAGAGTGTTTCCAGGCAGCGATTCCCAATTACCATGGAATAAGCTGTGCTAAGGCTGGGGGCAACATGGTTCAGCATTTCTCTTTCAAACTAGAAGCAGAATTGCCTATTGAAGCCTGTATAATTAATTGGATGGAAACACAGCCTTTTTTCTTTTTAATTTTTCTTTTCTTTCTTTTTAAAAAGACAACTATTTGGACTTTTCATGCACTATAACCCACTAAGACAGGGAGGTAACAGAGTAGTGAAGATGAATGCAACCCTAGTGTTTTAGCACTGTTAGAGTTTCTGGGGAGAATTCAAAGAAAACCACACCGATAACAGAATAAAACAGCTAATCAGCAAAAGGACAAAGACATCCAATTATTAACTTCAGGAATTAGACAGATTTTTAAAGTATAAAACATTTAGATGAATCTTATACTTCAAGGTGAATGTAGTATCCTGTAGTCTGCCTTTTTTTTTTTTTTTTTTTTTTTGCTAAGCCTTGAGGAAGCTGCCACAACCCCCCTGAAAGCCCTTTGGAGGGAAGGAAGCTGACCAGTGCAGGGGCTGGATCTGGACAAGAAAGCTACTGTGCAGCAATTAACCCAAGCAAAAATCCCTTTTCTCCCTTCTAGATCTTAGAAGAAATCTGCCAGAAAAACAACTGGGGACAGCCTGTTTACCAGCTCCACTCTGCAATTGGCCAAGACCAAAGACAGCTCTTCCTCTACAAAATCACTATCCCTGCCCTTGCCAGCCAGAACCCCACCATGTACGTAACTATCTGAGGTTTTCTGGGTTTTTTTCCCTAGCATCTGTCCTCAAAAGACAGTTGCACAGGTCTCTATTTCCTTTTTTAATACATATATTAGTGAGAAAAAAATCCACAAACTAAAATAGACTGGTAGTGATGTCTGCCATGCTTGGTGCTCTCTCTCTCTGGTGGTTCAAAGATTACAGATAGTCAGAAAAAAATCACGCAAAGGGTGCTTTTTAGTACAAAACAAAACCAGATGATAGCTCTTGCGGGAAAAAGAAAACAGCCTGAAAGAACATACTGATAATTCAGCTCCAAGTACGATTCTAAACATTTCTGACCTAAAACACTGTTTGCTGTGTATTTTAAAGAAAACCCCAGACTGCAGCAGGCTTTCTTTTAGACTGAAAATGCACAACATCCTCTGAAAGGATGTTGTGTGCAAAACAAGACGCAAGGCTAATAAACTCAGCAAAGAAACCAGACTGCTATGGGAGAGTGCTTTTGTTAACGCATCAGCACAGTAAAATAATGTTTCCATTTGATATGTGAGATGATGCCATCTACGAGCAGATCAAAACATCTTGCAGGAAAGTCCTAGAGAAAAAAAACAAACACCCAAGCTAACATTTTGCTGTACTCACAGACATCCCTTCACACCACCCAAGCTCAGTGCCTATATCGATGAAGCCAAAACCTATGCAGCAGAATACACCCTTCAGACGCTGGGGATTCCCACAGAGGGAGCAGAAGTGCCTCCTGCAGCGCCAGCTTTTCCAGGTATGGGAAGATCTGTACAGCAAAGGATTATTTTTCCTGTTGCTTCATTGCAGATGTCAGGAATGAACCCTGGCCATTGAGGACAGACCTGGTTGTGCTCCTACACACACCTCTACCTTGACTCGCATTACTTATGTTTTTGACATCTTTATTGGCTATATAGTAATTTATGTCTGTATCAGGACTACCCAAATTTTGGTGTACGTACCACAGAGCAACTCAGGCTGGGGGCACTGGGGTGGGAGGTCTCTGGTCCAACCCTGACCCTGCGGATCAATGCTGCAGATATAGCAGGTTGCTTGGGGCTGTGTCCAGGTGAGTTGGGGCAGTGACCAAGGATGGGGATCCCTCACTGCTCGGGGCCCCATGCCAGGTACACACCTCCCCTCCACTCTTTCCAGTTTGTGGATACCTTCCTTCAACTGGGAGCCCCAGATAGGATGCAGGATCCAGAACTGGTGTCCCCAGTGCCACATCTGGGATGAGTCCCTTCCCTAGACCTTCTGGCTGCAGTCTGGCCAACACCAGCCAGGATGAAGTAGACCTTCCTCCCTATAAAAGCACACAGCTGATTAATTCACAGCCCATCCATCCTTCCCCAGCCCCCAGCTCCTTCTGGACTAACACTTTTGATTTCATCTGCCAAAGGAATGATGCAACCATGAAAGTCAGTATCCGATCCCAGCTTTCACACCCCACTGGAAGGTTTTTTTTTCCAGTTTGGGAATTTATACGCAACAGCTCTTGCAACTACCCAAAACAGCTTGGGAAGTCATGGAAAACACAGGCTGGGAGCAGGAATCCAGCTCACAGGCATTACATTTGCTGTGCTTTCCAGCACGACGGTTATTCTGATGTAGTGGGAGCAATGCATGCCAAACTGCACATGAGGAATGCATTAGTCAGTACTACTGAGTTGTTTGGAGTGTCTCAAGGATAGATTTAAAAAAAAAAAAAAAAAAAAAAAAAAGAAAAAATCTATCCGGCTTCCTGCCACAAGAGTCCACAAAAGCCACAGAAAAATCAATTTGTCTGGGTTTGTGCAGGCTTCCGCAGTGTGGAAACCAAATGGGCTCTTTATTGAATCCAGTCTCCACTTACTGGTTAATTATAATCTCTCCTTTTTCTTTCATCCACCCTTATTTATTTGTCTTGGAAACTCAACAAGCTGACACACATCGAAGTTTCTGCTTGCAATACACAATGGTCCTTGATCAGGGCTCGCTGAAACCCAGCCCATCTCGGTCCATGCCCAGGTAGCTGCTCATTTCTCTTATGGCGGTGGCAGATACACTTTAAATGACAGATTTCTCAACTTCTAGTCAAACCCCTGCACCTCGCTTTGCTGATGCAAAGAAGATACTTTGAGCGGCCACAATACTCAAATTACAGCGAATTTCTGATGTTTTCCCCTGAGGTAACACCTTCAATGAGGCAATGTACTCTCAGTGTTGCTCAATACCTCCGTTCCCCCCACTGACTCCAGCTGTGACTGACCTGGAGTTGATCCCATTGCCCAGCTGGTCAGTCAGAGATTTTGGACCCTGGGAGATGTAGTTTGGCCGCAGAGCCTGGTCCAGCAAAGGCAATGGGTACCCCAGCTTCTCTTCCCAAATTTGGGCTTTGTCTTAATTCTTGATTCTTTCATAACGAAATATTGTGGTCTGGTCAACAAGCTGCTATACCCTGCTTTCAGACAAACCAGCCCCAAATGATGTTTGTTTTCCCAGTGATTCATTTTAAATCAGCAAAGCTAACATTTTCCCATGGAAAATTTTGAAGTGTTGAAACCACATTTTCCATTAGAAACTGATGGGAAAAAAAAAATATCCAGTTTACTAAATATTTTCTCCCTGATATTGCACAGAGGGAATTTCCCTCCTCTCTAACGTGGCTGTCCTGAACTGCATGTATTTTGACCGTGAAGGGTATCGGAGCCATATTTTCTGAATGAAATTCTGCCCAAATTTCCCCTGTATTACTTCATTTTCTTGCTCTTCTCATGCCATGCATGGGAGGATGCACACAGACATCTTCTAGCTCAGAAATAACTGAAGCCTAAGGAAAAAATATTCAACAGAGGGGCATTTTTCAAGCAGCGTGTTTAACAAACAATAGGTGAGAAAACGCATTAATTTTCCAGCTTTTTAAAATTACCTTTAAGTGGAGAAAAAACATGCCAGAAATGACCTATATAATTTAATTATATTATTCCCATTAACAAACTCATTGCTCCCTAGGTCATTCCCGTCAACACCAAAATCTTCCCATAAAAAAAACTATCAGGCAATGGTGAGTTTTGAACAGCTTTTTACAATCTACATTTTCCCCCTCCTTTCCCCTGCAGGATATACCATCGCGAATGCAGCCGCCACCGTCACAGCCACTCAGCTCAAACAAGCGGTAACTATGGGACAAGATTTAGCGACCTACACAGCCTACGAAGCCTACCCTGCCTTTGCAGTTGCTGCACGCAGTGATGGCTACGGAGCATTTTAATTGTCTTTAATGGAGTTCCCTTAAATCGAGCACAGGCAGGAAAAAAAAAAAAAAAATTCCAGTCTAGTAATTCTTACATCCTTCATGATTTTAAACTAATCTGTCACCTAAAGTTAGATTTTAGTCAGAGTTTCATTCTTGTAGTTCTTTAGTTTCGTAACAGGATATTAGGGGGGGAAAGGAGAAATTGAAAAAAAAATTGTTCAAAATCAGATTTTCACACTAGAAAGCAAAATCTCAGCCCAGAAAATGAGTGGTTCTGAGGTGTGTGTATATACATATATACATATCTGTGTATATATACATACAGACCATGGTGTGTGTGTTTACAAGCAACAACCTGTGCTGAAAACAGTTGGTCCCATGGACATTGTGACATGGGACCAGGGGAGGATGGGGTGTCTACAGCAAGTCCCTCTGTGCGTCAGGGGTTCCCCGTCATTCACCCCAAAATTTCTCAAGCCAGGCAGAGCAGCAGGTGACACGAAAGGCTGCCCTCTGGCCGCGCGGAGGTGCCCAGTTTGCCTCTTAATGCCTCCGAGCACCCCGTGCCACCAGCGCTGTGAGGATGTGTTCAGGCACCTCAAGTGTCTTTTAAATGCATTCTGGCACAGCCAAGGAAAACAGATGTTTTATCATAAATGTGTCTGCCCCACCTAACAAGCTAGTTTGCACACTCTTGAATGCTAGTTTGATTTTTAAAGCAGGAGGCAAGCATTCAGCAGAGTTTCCCCTCTTACTTTGCTGCTTTCCAGCCATACCTACAAGTAACAAAACAGAAAATAATAGTGTATTTTTTCCGCCTCCCATCAAACAGCACATTCAGTGAAAGATAGGTGAACTTTTAGGACTATTAAGGTTGAGAACCAGAAAAGTGCTATTCATTAGGGCCAATTCTCTACTTAATTAGAGCACAAGAACTCACAGCCATGGCCTAGTAATAACCGGCATCTCTACAGGAATACAATTATATCCAAGGAAAGTTTTCAATAGGATGGAAAGAACCCTGCCTGGCTATCAGCATTGCTTCACACATTAAAGCAAGCCTGCTGGCTGCTGTGATTCTTGCAAAAATTAATTTATTGGAAGAGGGTTCACATCAACAGTAAAGGCACCTCTTGTTTTGGAGAGCACCAGTGTGAGTGTTTGTGTTTGAACACTTTGGGGATGCTGAGAGCGTCCTTTGGTTTACAGCAGGAGGGCATTATCCATTTATTTTTGCCATCGGATTGAGGCAGAAATAATGATGCTCCAGAGATACAGGAGAAACCCAGTGCTAGATAACTACAGCAGACATGTTAATCCTATATAATATATCCTATACAGTAATGCACACTAAGAAAACTTGAATCTGTTTAGTCTAGGACCAACCCCCCCCCCCTTTTTAGGGGAGAATTTACAAATAGGTCGATGATGCCTATTGATTCCAACAGAACTGGCCCCAGATTTTTCATCTGGTCTAGATGATGCAATGTGGCACTGTACAAGCCATTCCAAACGGAGCTTTTCCTGTGCATCCCCAAGGCTGTAAAAGCACGATGGTCTGTGACAAGGATGTTGACTACCAGGAATTAAGTGTTTGCTATCCTTATGCTTTGGCTCACTTGATTTCACTAGGAATGGAACAAAAACACATAAGCTACATAGTTTGCGGTCCTATTAGACCCTTTTTATTTATAAAGTAGCTCATTAGGGTGATCCTAAAGGTATTACAAGCTCTCTGTGGTTGTTGTTCAGCATGTTTGGATTTGTAGAAAACGACAAACCTGTACACAGAGGGCAAAATAACCAAGAGTGTTATGGGTATCGTGGCTTTATTTTCTCTTATGTCTATGTCTTTTAAGTTGTGTTTGACTGCCAATGAGTAACAAATCCGTGCATCTCTATCTCTCTCTAGAAGACTACCATTGGCAGAAAGTGTTTCTCACTTTTCATGTTCAGTAACTTTAGTCTGCTTTTTCAGCTTATTTATATAAGTTCAGAAAGATGTCAAAGATAAGGGCAAGAAGCAGTATTAAAAAGTGTGTGCATGAAGCACTTATTTTTGTACATGTAGTACAATATTTGTATAGAGTTTTAACACTATGAAGTGTAGTGAAAAATCACACTATCCATTTACTGGAGAACAATCATGTATGTTAAAACAGAATGAAGTGAAAATGGCATCTCAATCATCCGTTACAAGGAAATTATAACCAGGATTGAATTCTGTGAAGCAAGGCTGTAATTCTAGAGTAATCCAAGGATATTAACTGGACTTCAAAATATCATTAAAACTTTTTAAACCAACATACATGCCTCAGTCTTTTTATACCCCAAGTTTCATCTGAAAGGGTCATCCTGTGCATGGTAAATAAGAGCATACTTTGCTCTGTAGGGATCGATTTGAGGTCAGACAGCCAAGGTCACAAGCTGCTTGGCAATGCCGAGAGTGTTTCAACATGCACTTTGGTGACACTTGGCATGCACACGCAGCAGAAAATCAGCAGTGTTATACTTCTGCACTTTTAAGTGAAAAATCAAGGAGGTAGGCTTTTTTTTTCACCACCTCTTTGGCCAATATTTATTTATCTGTCCATACTGCAGGAATCACTTTTGCTATAAACCTGTTACATTGGTAATACCTTTGTTCCTTACCTGATCCCAATGGAGATGCCTCAGGGGTGAGATTGATAGTAAGACAGCAACATACAAAAATAAGGGTTGCATGGGGTTATAAATGATTTAGGGCTGTGAGGGATTGGTCCCACCTTGGGAAGAGCCTGTTGCCTGGTCACCAATAGGTAAACTGGCTACAGCCTTGCTTGTTTTAAGACGATGAGGACCTGCTACTTGGAAGACTATCATAGTTAAATGACTGAGCAATAGCAATGCCTACTTCCACACTCAGTACAAGCGTTTCTTGTTTTGCACCTTTCTAGAGAGATCCTGAGCCCAAGAAATGGGAGGAAGATCTGGTACCTTGCTACTGATAGCACACAGCACGCAGCCAAAGGCCTCCCTACCAAGCCAAAAGAGATTTTGCCAAAATAGCTTGACATTGTTCTTACAGACTCACAAAGAGGTCAGCTGTATTCTGGGCTTCAGCAAAAACAGCAGCTCTGCCAGCTCTATTATTTTACCTCATTAGCTTTTCCTCATGTCCTGCTTTCATTTTCTTTGAAATCAGGGCAATGGCAGAACTCGCTTTTCTGTTTAATGTTTCCCCCCTCAGAGAACTGAGATTCTCTCTTCACTCAGCAGCAGCTGGCCGATCAATTTTGTAGAGCAAGAATGATTCTTCACAAAATCTCAAACCCACAACCTAACTTAAAAAATCATTTCCCATTTGTAAAGATGTGAGTTCTCAGTGGATAGCAAGACAAAGGCAAAAACCATATCCATCCTCCACAAAAAAGTCTAAGACATATTTGAGCTGTAAGTGATGAGAATATCAATGGCCCAGAAAAATCAGCAGATGGCCACACATTTGGCTGCTTGCAGGGAAGGAGGTACAAAACCTGCATTTTCCTTCTCCCTTCTTCCAGCCAGCCCTTTCCTGGAGGTCTTTCTAACACCGGGCCTCACATTTGAGGTGCAAAGCAAGAATAAAACACGTCTGAGGATTACACAGCTCTGCCTTTGGAGCTGAATGCACCCTGACACATCCCACCTGGAAACTCTCCCCCATGTCCCGCTGAAACCCCCTCTAGAAGTCCATGGGGCAAGCTCTTCAGTGACTTCCGAGGGGAGTTGCTTTATCTTTGAGATTGCATGGCTCCCTTTTCCCACTATCCCAGCTGAATCTCCCATAGACCATCCCATCTCCCCATCACATACCTGCCTGGATTTCCCTTTTTTTTTTGGGGGGGGGGGCGGGAGGGAGGAATGAAGGGTGACATTCCAGTTAGGGACCACAAATCACTGCTGTTCACTAGCTGCCTGGGGGTCAGCCTGGCCCTGGGCGCTGCTCGTGATACTTTCATGGGATGCTCCTTTCTTTCAAGGGCTGGAAATTATTGTGTCCCCCCAAAACTTTGGCCTCAGCTAAAATAGCAGTTCTCAGCTGCCCTTTGTTAAGTGCTGGGGGGGCGCTTAAACAACCCTTACCCACCAACCCCTCTCCTTCAGGGGTGCTTGGGGTGGGCCGCTCTCTCCGTGGAGATGCCCTCCCACCCCTCACTCCTCTCCATGCCCAGAGACTTGTCCTGGCCTGGCTCCAGCTCCTGCAGGAGATGGGGACTGTGCACGGGCAGATTTGGGGCTGGTTAAGGGGAACACTGGAAGAGCAACGTTCCTGGGTCCCCAGACCCAACTCATGCACATGCAGCTCCAGTTGTGAAGATGTTAGAAGGCAGATAGCTGCTGGTGGACCTGTAGATAACTTGCACATAAATAACCTCTGTGGGACGCATGTAAACAGCACCTGACAACCACAGGATCAACAGATCCTAAAAGCCTTCATCAAAGCCCAGAGGCAGCAGAGGGATTTTCCCCTTTCCCCACAGCACCTTGGGTCAGATCTTAATTCAGCATCTCTTCTGCAGCTCCAAATACTGTTAGTAAATTTGGGAGGGATAAGGTGTTGTGCAGGAGGAAGGCTGCAGCAAGGTCAAGCTTGGCAAAGGAGCTCTGCGAGGCAGCTCAGCCTGTGGACACAAACAAGTTTCTCAAGTTCACACTACTCTGTGTCCCACAAAAAAAAAAAAAAAAAAGAAAAAGTGGTGTTTTGCTCGCCTCTTGAGCACGTATGCAAGGCACAAATAGCTATACACTGAAGGAGGGCAGCCCGAGAGAGGGAAGAGCAACTGTGATGAGTAAGGCTATATTTAACAACTTGGCAAGTTGCCCAAATTCCTGAAAAATTTTTCTAGGCTTTGGCTCTGTTCAGCACTGATCTTGTTCTCATGTAAAACGGCACTGGCACCTAGTGGCTGCTGGATTCAAGCACAGCACCCCGAAACGGTGCGGGTGGGAGGCAAGGGCTGTTTGTCACCGTATGCCGGCAGTAGATGACAGCCCAATGCTATTAAAGAGCAAATAAAACAAGGGACTTCTCTCCATAGCCTTTCTCACACTGTGGTGCTTAGAGCTGCTGGATTTTCTAGACACAAAAAATCATGAAAAATTCCCAAAAAACTCCCCCAAATCTTCAAAAAGCCTGTGCCCACTGGTGACAAACAAATAAATAAGCCTGCTATGAGGTGTTTCACAAGGGGACTGGCTCTGGGGCACTGGGGGGGACTCTCCAGATAACCTGATTCTGGCTCTCAACACCTCTTCTCCCATGAGAAACACCAGCTTCCTAAAAACTCTCTTTTGGGCTCAGATATTCACATGTTAGAGGGTAAATATTACCCATAAGCATTTTAACTGTGCAGTTCAATTTTGCTTGCACAAACATGTTCAATATGAGCACTACTAAAAATAATCAGATGAAACATCTCAGTGTTGCCTGAGAAAAAATGAACCACTATTTCTTTTTTCCCTAATGTATTTATTTTAGAAAAACAGGAGCAATCCCTGCAATTTACTCTAGTTTACACAGTGTAAGAAAAATGGCAAGTATAGAGAGAGTGATTATTACACTGGGATTCATTAGACAGCACCATTTTCAGACATGAAAGCAGCTCCTGTGTTTCATAAAGATGACCTGTCTCTGTTTTAAAGGGCTGTGATGTGTTTCACCATGCATGGTCTTGCATGAAAACACGAACAAAGCGGAAAAAACTTTGCAAAAAACTTTCTGGATTATTTTGCATTACTGCACTGACCAAGCCTGTCCCATGGCACAGTGGGATGCTGGAGCAGCATCCTCTGCTGCTGCCCGTATCCCACAGATGCCACTGCTGCCATCACAGCAATTTTGCTGATGAGAGCAAGGTGGATAGGCTGGCTGGGTGAGTTATTAGGAAAAGACATTAAAAGCATCTTCAGAAATTTGATTCCCAGTGTTGTTCTTCCAAAGCTCTCTCTTTCCTGACTCAATATTGCGATTGCTTTGAGCTCCTCCAGATGGGGATCTCTGAGACTGATTGCAGCTGGTTTCAAATGAATAATTCATTCTCTCCGACTGATTTTAAAGAGAGGCAAAATTATCTGATTGATGATTCTCTGAAGAATTAAAGAGATTGCATGCAAAATTGGTACACATTGTTGGAGCTTATTAAACATTTACAACTGTTTAGCTGTAAGATACTACATGAATCCTAAATCCAGATCTGAAAGGCACATTTTCTTCACCCTGTGGCCCCCAGATCTACCACTTACAGAGGCCAGAAGAGACTTGGGGACTGCAGAGCCATTCCTGTTTACAGCACCCCATGGCAGCACTGGCGGGAGGCACCTCAGGAGGGATCTGCCACAAGCACTGGGTCAAGGTGGTCATAGCTTTGTCCAGCCAGGTCCTGAAGCCCCCAGGAGAAGATCCTCTACCTTCCTGGGGACCTTTTCGTGTTGAAACCCTTTCAGCCAACAGGTTTTGGGACTGTCCTTCTGCCCATTCAATGGTATCTTCATTCTGTGCTTAGATGAAACCCTCCATTGATTTTTCACATGGGTTGGAGGGGCACCACAAGCTCTTCTGGTGACGTACCTGCAGGTGATTCAGGCTTTGGCCATAGGCTCTGGGCAGCCCTTCAGCCAGCCAGAGCCTGCTTACCTTGTGTCCCTGCTGAGGCCAAAATGAAGCAGGCTGAGGTCTGTTCAGAGCTGCCTCACCCACAGCTTTAATTCATCAGTTCAATTCTTACCGATTTCCATCTGCAATACCTGAAATGCAAACTTACTGCAATGAAATCCATCCCTGCTCTGGTTGGACATCAGTCACCTTTTGCCAACAGCTGGAGGTTCTCCCTCACCAACAGGTCCCCCCCAAAATCCCCACCCTGCATATGGCCCCTAGTGTAACCCCAGTGCCCTCCCATGACACCCTCCTATTGAAGCAACACCTGGCACATGTAAGCATCCTTATTTTTGATCTTTTTGATGTGTCCCAAAGTGATATTTAGAGGAAAAATTGCCATCTGCTGCCCTTCACTGTGGTAGGAGGGCTGGGCAGGAGCTTAACACAAGGACAAGAAAAGTGTACAAAGTCAGCCCCAAAGTCTTTCTCGTCCAGCACCCTGCCTCTGGACCATACCACAGATGCACGATGCCTTCAGGCCATAAAATCAGAGCAAACATATGTAGTCATTCCAGGGACTCCGTGGTCTCCAGACCATCTGGACCACTTGTAATTATTTGAGAGCTTTCGGAGGGCTTCTCTTCCAAAAACTTGCCCAGCACCCCCTGGAAATGACATAAACCCACATGTGGTAGGCAGCACTGAGCCCACTTGGCACACTGGTCAGTTCAAAGGTGACATTTGTGAAAAAGAGCAACGCAGTCTAGCAGGAAAAAAACTGCCAATTGTTTCGATATTTTATTTTGTGAGTGACTGACCTTCCTTTCGTTACTCCTCTGAGCTAGGACCCTACACAACCACTCTCATCAGGCACCTGTGGAACCAAGACCACTGATTTATGGAGAACTATGTGCAATTTACTTCATATGACACTGTTGTCCCACTGCCACCCATAGTCTATGGTGGCTTTTAATTCGAAGCATGAATCCTCCAAATGCCCTAAACCTGAATGATTAAATCAAATAATATTCAAAACTTTCTGATGAGTATCTATACTATTTATAGATACTTTACCATGCTAAGAGGTCAGCTTTGCACTTCAAGCACGATCGAGGAGTCTTGTCTTCTGATGCCTTGTGAATTCACCAGCTCTTTCCAGTTTTATGGACTGGGCTCAATTTTATGGACTATTTTATGGTCTGGATTAGCTCCCAATATGCACTGATTCTCTCAGAGAGAGCCTATTCACAATCAATAAGCACTTGTTTAATGACTAAAGAAAAACAGTTACGTCTTTTATTACAATAAGAATCAACTGCAACGAGATCTGGACAGGACGGGAACTGCCTAAATGAGAATACATTGGGCTGGTGAGACTGAACTGCAGGTAAAAGCCAAAACTTTGCAGGAAGTCGAGCTTTGCACAGCAAAGGACGACCAGCAGCACTTGAGGGACAGCAATGATGTATAGAGTCATGTATGCCACAAAAAACCTCCCAGGCGTGCATTGTGAACATCGCAGATATTAAATCTACAGCTCAAAGGAAACAATTCCTTTAAGGAACGAGATCACCTACAGACTTGTGATTTCAAATGCTGAAGATGTGCCTTCAAATGGAATAGAGACAGTGTGATTTTGAGACAGTTTTTTCCTGTAGTGCCCAAAGTACCGTATCCTGTAGGTGCCTGGCTCTGTGCCATGAGGGATATGCCATTCAACAGTCACGGTGCTCCGACCAAGAAATCCTTTGGTCCAGTAAAACCTAGCAGGCAAACCAAGAACTGCAGTCAGCAAGAAAATCCACTTTTCATTTGTTTTAATATCCCAAGAGCTCACTAAGTAGAATGAGATGAATGCGCTCCAGTAAGGTGTATTTTAAGAGCTTCTTTTAACCTCTCCTCATATATTTAGGTTATCAGAGCAGCAACCAACAAACCATTCTAGAACCTGGGGGGCTGCAAAACATCTGGAAACATGGAAAAACAAGTCAGTGGTCCTTTTTGCAGATGAAGAATATTTCTACCAATGTGTTCTTACATTCCCAGCTCCATATAATAACCTCATACAACATTACCTCTGTGTGAAGTATTCATCAGCATAAGTCTTCCCTGTGCAGGAGGAATGCTGAACCAAGAGGATGAGTATTTCTTGAAGGTCACAACCAAAATCTATCATAATCAAGCTCAGGGCTTCTGGCACCCATTTTCATAACAGACCTCATTGTCTTTTGCAGACTCCTTGTGTAAAACCACTTTGCTCAACCTTAAAACTCTAAACACCTGGGAGCGAGGGTTTTTTCAGCTGGCCACGGTGGAGCGCTTCATGGGCAGATGAAGAAGATTAACCTGCTCTTCTTTTGATGCTGCCCATGAGGGGCACTGCTGGATATCCCCCTAATTGTATCCACGCCAGACATGAGAGTTATCAAGTCCTGCTGAGGCAGCACCCCCATTTCAGGGCTTTAACTGAAGGAAGCAGATGAACAGAATATGTTGATTCATCAGCAACGGTAATTAAAAGTTTCCCCATACCAGTCTTACTGAGAAGATTGAAATAAATATTTACAGACATGACCGAGTGAAAAGCAGTGAACTGTGGGGAAAATTTGGTTTGGTAAACAGGGGCCACAGGCTGTCACAGAGTCCCTGTATCCACCTGGTTTCTCTTGTCCAAGGTCTTAGCTGTGGATTGCACTGGCTTGTTTTGGGACAAAGACAACGTTGTCTTTGGAGATGACAGTGAGGTGACAGCACAAGGCCCAAAGTGGTGGGGGATCTCCATCCTTGGAGACCACTCTGACTCACATGGACATGGCCCAAGCAACCTGCTATAGCTGCAACATTGGTCCTGGTGGGAGCTGGGTTGGAACAGAGACCTGCAGCCTGAGCCTGGCTGTAACGCTGTGACCTAAAAATGCTGCTGTGATAGATCTGTCACACCACCCAGCCTTCTCCCCATCCTGCCCTCCAGGCTCAGTGAACCAGGACCACCGTCCTGGGACTCCAGAACTGGAACGTAGCTTATATCCCACAGGGGAAGAAGCTTCTCGCAGATGAGCTCATGGGGATTTAACCATGTCTTATCTCTGTCGGCTGTTTGCTAAAGGCAGGGCCAGGCAAACTCCTGCCTGTAGCTCAGCCCCTCCTCCTAAATTGTCCCAGGAAATCCATTATTTCCCCCATGGCAAAAGCAGGGTGGGGCCAAACACTTCTCTACTGCAAACACCAAGACAGCACCCAGCAAAAAGGCAAGTCTGCACTGAGTTTGTTCCTCCTGCAATGGTGAGTGCAGGACAAAGTGCAGATAACTGCTACCTCCTTCCCTGACAGCTGCACCTCCTTTGAGTAAACCTTCATATCCTTTGATTCCTAAAAATACGCATTTTACAAATGCAGTTATAAGCTGTTTAACACTTTGCAACTCTAAGCTAACAAATAACACGTTCACTTGTGCTACTCTCCTATTGCAATGTCAGCACATTAAATGGCACTAAACGTTAGCTTTCCCTGCACTAAAAAACGTCTGACTCCGCTAATATCTAGTAAAAACATTTGATGCTCCTTGTCCCCATCGCCTGAATTACTGACATGTAACACACTGACATTGTAAAAAGTGATTTGTTTTCATCTTAACAGAACCATTTCCCATTTCTTGTGGTGTTTGGTACTTTCCCGGGGTACCAGGAAGGGAGACATTACTGTCTGCCTTGGTTTGCCTTCTGGGCAGCCCCTTTAGGCAGGAGAAGGCCAAACAGCTCCTCTCCCTTACCAGCAGAAGTATTTAAGCATCATTCGGAGATCCGAAGTCTGACCTTTCTCAGTAAGGGAAATAAGATGCCTAGATTCCCGTCTCTCCAGCATTATGGCAGCACATTCTTGAAGTTTTGCACTTTTATGTTTTTCATATTCTCGAGTGACATGTTATTAAACATTTTCAGTGTTCCTGGCCAAGATTTTGGGAAATCTGTTGGGTTTTTGGAAGAGGAGGGTAGGAGGCAGGGCTACATATACAGGTGAAAAAATGCCATCATCTCCCTTACTCAAGTAGGGAACTTGACGGGAAAGGGGGACATCACTGAGAGCAACAAGGTAAACAGAGGGCAAGTGCTAAGAAATGCAGAGCTATAAGTGCAGGCAGTTCACTATTTTTACTTTCTGAAGCACAGCAAAGGTGACCCTATGAAAACCCTGCTCTGGTGAACCTCTCATATTTTCTGTTTGGTATCCTATTCATCAGCACAGTACAGCGGCTGGATGGGTGTAGTCTATGAACAAGTTGGACCACAAATTTTCTGTAATTCTTGCTCTTCCTTCTACCTTTCCCAAACTTACAAGCCTTCACTGCAGAAGCTAGACCCAAGGGGAAGACCAATTGTTGTGGTCTTGACAAGTCAACCACCCAAATAAGGACCAATCCGTCCCCAGAGAGCATAATCTGCAAGGACAAGTCCAACCTACATTTGGGAACTTTGAAATAAAACCCTTCATGTTAAACTCTAATTATGGAATCTGTGGAACAGTGAAATCTGGTCAGAGCACCCACCTGGTGTCCCAGGAGGCATCATTCTGTACCACGTGCCAGCTGTCTGAAGTATTGGTGTATCTCTCTACCGTCAGGAAGTTGTGTTCAGTCTGGAATAAAATAGCAGAGTTAGCCGGATGCTGAAGGCACAGGCATGTCCCTACTTATCTGTCTCACTTTAGACTGGAGAATGGCCTCTGTTTCTGTGTACTTTACTGGCAAAGGCAGTAATTACTGGAAAAAATGCTTTTTTTTTTTCATTGCCAAAGCACAAATTTAAGCTAATAAATGATGCAAAGAACGTGTAAAGAAATTGATCGTTAAAAAGAGCATGGACGGGTGAGGTATTTGCTATCAATGTCTATGCAAGATGAGTGATGGGACGAATTAAGTACTTCTCTAATTTTCTTTGTTTTATTAAAATAATGCACCAGGCTGATAGGATGGAGACTAGAGACCATGCTTGCTACAACTGGATGGCACTGGATACTGGCTGAGAAAGTGTGTGGCCTAACACATGGCATGGGTGCCATGTATCAGGCAGAGGCAGTAACTAAATATTCACTGATCCTGAACATCCCCAATTCCAGTGTCATTGCACCATATTTACCGCATTCTCTGCGCTGCTCCTGGGATTCGCACCTACAAAAGTCACTTCAGCAACTTCTGTCTGTGGGGGAAATTGAGATTTATATTAAAGACTGAGCAGCATATTGCACACTAAGAACATTCTTTGAAGGTGCCATACAAGTTTTCCAGTGGTTTGGTTGGATTTTTGTGGGTTTTTTTGTTTTCTTTTGTTTTAAATTCTTTATAATTTCACTTGTTGCCATAGCAATGGGCAATTTATACTGTGCACTGGTGTATTGTGCCTTGCCATTGCACTTGTCCTGCTTGCTGGGTGAACTCCACCATAGCACATAAGATTTCTGTGTAAAAAAAGGAGTGAAGTAGGTGAGATTTGTAAGAATGCCTCCCTGCCTTCTTCCTACCTTGCTGCTGGAGACAGTAATGAGATGAAAGTCCTTGCTCTGATCACCTTATCTAAATTTTGAGCAATGAAAATTGAACCCTTTCTGACACTTTTATTTCATTTACATACCAGAGGCATCAAAGATGACCTGATTTGTGCTTGTAAAGAAATCACTGTACAATATTTGCCTATTTAATCATCAACTGTTATTTTATGTTGAAGCAGAAGGGGAAATCTTCATGTTGAACAAAGAGCTTTTATTTTCCCCTTCATTCACCCATTTTAATTCCATTCAGTACAATTACATTGGCATGAAAATGCTCTGTCTCTGCCTTTTCAACCATGCCCGCTAAGAGCAACAAGACCTTTTTGATCTGAGAGCAGCACAACCATTTAGAAAACATAGATTTTTTTCAGAGAAGGGATAAGAATTTAAAGATGATTTCCTAAACAGGTTTTAGCAAATCCTTGAAGCTCTCACCGCTCGATACTGTCGTCTCACTTCTTGTAGCACATCTCCAAATGTCTTATTCACTGGCACACGATCAACAGTGAGAGGAGGCACCAAGGTCACATTACCTATATTGAAAAACGGGGGCTCTGGACCACGTGGCAAATCCTGAACTGTATTCTGGGAGAGGTAAGACGTGCTCGTTATACATACGTATAGATAACCAGTATCTCCCTGATGAATTGTATCAATGCCTTGGCTCTTTACCCAAGTCCAATGCTTAGACAGATTTTAAAAAGAAGGGCAATAAATTAAGCATAAAAACAAACAAAAAGATCTTCATCTGTGCTCTGTATGCAGGAGCAATCCCTGCAGGACACCCGCTGCCCTGTTGTTGAGGTCCCCCAAATCCATCTGCCAGAATATCCCATGACTTCAGGAGGCAGCACCCACCCCCTGGTCCTGCACATTTATATTGCCCAGAGACACAATGGTAATGAACATTGCCACGTACAGCAGAAATGTAGCAGATTTTTTTTCCTCTTGGTAGAAAAGCAGCAACTTCAAGCTGTGCTGAAAGGTTGGAGGTACCTATTTCCTAAACTTTGAACTGAAGAAAACCCAGAATTTCTCAAGTGGTATGAGACCCTCCATTACGGGAATTATTTTCATACCACATGAGAATTTCTCAAAGGGGTTTCTTATAAGAAAAGAGAGGGTAGCAATCATGCAACCTCACTGAGAAACAAATATAACCATCACCATTTACAGGATTTAAATGTCTGCACGTGGCATATAGAAAATTTTGAGTACCGTAGCAATAGCCTTTGCAAGTCCTCTGTACAGTTGAATATAAGCAGAAAGGGTGTGTGGTCCATAAATAGTCGATGCAGCCTCGTATCGTTGAACCTAGCAAAGGACAAATTTGGAAAACGAGGGTTTGAAGGACTTTTGAGCAGTTTATACAGCTCATCTTACTGTGCCAAGACAAGATCAGCATAATACGCGCAGGGGTTTATTTACTCCCTTATTGCTAGGGAGAGAAACCAACAACCTGCCTAAGTATTTCTGCTGGAATTTCAGGTTACTGTTCATTCTCCAATCCATCACAAACAGGGAGGAACGGTTGTCACTCTTCCAATTATCACAGCTCTTTTACTCTTTTAAAGGCTTATGATGTAGGTTGTCTCCTCTCCAACTTTTTGGATTGGACAACCCCAGTTCTTCCAACCTTCCCTCCCAGTTTAGGGTTTCTAAAACCAAGGAGTCAGTCCAGTGGTCCACATCTCAAAGCACAGCATCTACCAGGCCCTGTGGGGACCCTTAAAACAGGGTGTTGCAAGCCATATTGTGGTCTTTCCCACAGCAACATGGCACTGCAATTCATGTTCACTTTACAACCCTACAGTTCCAAATCTTTCTTCTGGCAATTTTGCCACCTTATGAAGATAAGTTCTAATTCATCCAAGTCATCAGGAGATTACTAAAACAGACCTGAATTCACAGGCTCTCCCTTCAGATGTCAGATGTCTTCCCTACATCTGACAATTTCTACATTAAAGCATCCATACGTACTCTCTAGCTATGGTCAGGAAACCACATTGGCCCTTGGACCATGTCATCTAGACCAGAATAAACAAGGAGGTCTCCTTCTGCCACAGATTCTTCTGTTCTTTGTGGCAAATGAACAGTACTCTAAACATACATAATTTCACATGAATTATCATCCCATATGGCCAAAAGCTGAATTTAGTTACACGTGTTCAATCTACAGTTTTACCGTTTACCTGGTATTCTTCATAGGTGGTAATGTAATGGGTGTAGACATTGCATAGACCTGCAATTACAACATCCATTCTTGGTGCACCGTGAGAATCAAATTCCTAAGAAAGAAAATAAATCACTTGTCTTCTAAGAACTGCTTAATGCACAATTATATTGTTGTTATTGTTATTGTTTTGGGTTTGGGTTTTGTTTGTTTCTTCATGGTTTTTTCTTTATCACAAAGCTATGTTGGAAGGGGGGCCGGATGATCAGGAATGCAACCCTACAAGTGCAATTTGCCTTTATTAATGTCTCATACTCACTTCCCAAAGAAAAAGAGGAGAAATTACCTCATACTCCAGTAAATTCAATAAATTTAGGGGTTTTTTTGAAGCTGATGTCTGTATACTAGAAAAATTGGTGATATAACTATGTGAGACAGGCTCAGTGAGTTGTGGAGACAGTATCTGAGATTAAGATGGTCTGAAGCTGCGAGCAGGATGTATCAATCAGGGAAACAAGAAAAATACATTTGCCGTTTTTTCCAATTGTTCTTGTATTGCAAAATCCTGGTGAGGATTAAGGAGTTAAACCCCTGCATCCCAGAGACAAAACTCCTGCTAGCATCAGCTATACCTGGATGCCAGCCGAATTAGATTTTGTTGGCTTAATGGATTGAAACTTGACTGATTTGCTTCTTTTGGGGAGGATATTCATTTCTCCTGTGTGTCAGTAAGCACATGCAAAATGAGTCTGAAGCAACTGTGAGAAGGAAACATCTATGACACGAGACCCATGACCCAAGCTGGGGGGATAAACAGAAGGATCAAGAAACACGAAGTTCCCGATATGCTGTGCTCTGGAGAAACGTCTTCCTCAGCAACTTACTCTTTTAACAGCTTCCCGTAGCCTGCGTCCAGACATGGTCCTAGGGGCATTAAGGGAACAACGTCAGTCTCCAGAAATGCAGAGAGCTAAAGCAGGAATCGCTGGCTGGACATGCAGCACACCACCAGAAATACACATGGTACTTGCAGCACTGTTCAGCATCCCTTAAGGCTTCTCTTCGATGAGCTCAACCAAAACGTCTCAAAACTTTTCACACACATCATCACAGCCAGGGTGAGGCTGGAGGCACCCCAGGGCAGGGTGGGGAAGAAGATAAGGTGCTAGAAATAAATCATTTTCCTATTAAGATTTTCACCATGTGTTATCAACAGTCAGTGCACTTCGTCATTACAGTGTTTGTGGCATGAAAAAAAATCAAAGTTAACAAGTTCTTTCATTTCATTGAAACTGCATTTTGTAACGAACAGTTAAAATTATTTAGGAAGCTCGTTTGCATGTCATTCATTCCCATGGCTAGTTTACAGAACAGAGAAGAAAATGGGAAACCCCAGATAACCAGAGGAGACAGTACACAAGTAAGTACATGCAGTGGACATATATGTGTAGTGCCCGCACAGCTCTCATATATTTGGGACAGTTTTTAGCTTACACCCCCTTTCCACCCGCATGCAGAAGTATCACAGATAGTTTGAATGACATGCTGCCAGCTGCGTTACATAGAACCAGACCAAAGAAATACATACGTGAACTCTCCGGGAACAGCAATGATTGCCAGTGATCCAATGGCAACAATCTGAACATCCACGATGTCAGGGTGCCATGCGTGAGGCCGAGTCATCTGAGGTGAAAAAAAGTGGATATGACTATTGTAGGATAGCAGCAAAAAAAGATAGCTGAAGTGTTTTCCTTCCTACAGTCATAAATTAGGCAAATAAATTTGCTTTGTAGACATTCTACCTCCACATGTACAGCAAGCTGTCTGACCATAACAGACAGATAAGGCACATGTAAATACTATGGGTAAGGCAAAAAAAAAGTGTTGCCAGAGGGGTAGCATAAACCAAAGTGTGTAAATAAGGTCAGAACAGCACCTAGAAATCCCTCACCTGCGTGGGAAAAGGATAGCGTTAGGATCAATAAGGGTGATCATCCAACCAGGAAAGCAAAAGTGAATGTGTGAAATCAGAAAGCCTGTTGGTGGTTGGAAGTGAGAGTTACCTCTTTCTTAGCTGAGCAAATGCACGGTCTGTTGTGATGCAGAAAGAGTTTCACCCAGAGGGACCTCAGCCTAGCCCTGAATTCAAACTGTCCCCTAGCAGGGACCGCACCACACTCAGACTCAGCACCATCTGGCAGCAGCCAGAACACACGCTACAGCAGCATTTTGTCCTAAATAGCTAGATAAAAAGGAAGAAGCCTGTTAGAAGGAAATTAAGAACAACAAGAGTTCAAGGGTGGCATGGCTCCAGTGAATGAAATGCTAAATCCCACTTCAGCAAGCCAAAAAGATTTTTGAGGAGCAATTTACTGAGGGCAAAACATGAATGACAAAACCTTGTGAAGCACATCAGAAGCAGGAGGCCTGCCAGAGCATCCATAAAAGGATGCTCAAAAGGTGATAAAGTCATAAGAACAAAGTGTTGTTTACTCTCAGTAGCACCACCCTGGAGTGAGGAGGTGGGGTGGGAGGAGGCTTTGTGCTGGGACCTGTTTTTGTGGGAGATGACGTGAGGAGCTGATTGAACACAGAACGACACAAGGAAAGCTTTTCAAGAGACTGATGAAAGGAATAACAATCAATTGCCTCATCCAGATGGCATCCTCTAAGTGCTCTAAAGGACCTTGGACACAATCCCACTCCACTACAGTGCATTTGCTTTAATGCCAAGGAAACAGCAGGTGGGAAATGGGGCATCAATGTTTTTTTAAAGTTTTAAGTGCGATTTTGGCAAAGTTCAGCAAGAACTAACACCAAGTCCTGCCTAGGACAGAGCAGTCCCAAGCATGGGGATGGGCTGGGACCCACAGGGCAACAGCTCTGCAGAGGCCAAGCCTAAGAAATAGCCCTTCCCTATGTGAGTGGGGCATCCCTGGTATGGGGACTCAAGCAATGGGGCATCTCTATCCTTGCTGACTGCCCTGCCTCTTCTGGACATGGCCCTGAGCAACCTGCAGTAGCTGCAGGGTTGGTCCTGCTGGGACTGGGGTTGTGCTGGAGAATCCCACCCCAGGGTACCTCCAGCTGGAGCCTCGTATGATTCTACCCATGGATGAGTAAGTCTGGCATCAGTCGATGTTATAAGTCTCAGAACTATCAGACACTTGCATAAACATAACAGCAAATCAGAGAAGTCAACAGGACATTTCCAGAGGAAGTCAAAACCTGGTGGAAACCTTTGAAGACAACACTGAGAGGGTGGGTAAGTTGATGCAGTCCCCAGAGTTTCTACAAGGCACCACGACAAGCTACTTAATTTTGCATGGACCAGTCTGTCACATGACAAAAAAGAAAGGTCTTCCCATGGATTAAGGGAGAAAGCCAATGGTAGGATGGAAGAAAAATCCACCCAGATCTGAGCACCAGCAGATTATGTCCTGAAGCCAGAGACTGCAGGGGGGCAACACTGAGCTCCACATGCTGTTGGCTTTCCCTAATCTTGTGCTTTTTTCCTGTGCATCCTGCTCAGGACTGTTTCACAGACAGAGAATCAGGCCAGGGTGGATCTTCAGTTGGGCTTTTTGACTTTAATGAGAGCAGCAGGTCTGGTCGCTCCTCCTGGGATATATGGAAAAGATGCTCTGCAAGAAGGAAACTTCCATCTCTCTCACTCTGATGCAAACTAATGGCAGCACTCATTCTTGCTTTTTATATTCATGTCTTCAAAGCCCATGCAGCTTGCTCTCCCTCCTTGTTCTTCCCCATATGGGCTGGCACAGACATCATCTGTAGCGCCCTACCAAAACCTAGCCCAGATCAGCAATCTTTGCACTTCCCAGGCCATGCACTCGTGTATCCTTACCTCTCCAGTGCTGAAGAGGATCGGCTTGGGTTTGTGGCAGGCTTTTGTTTCATTGGATGGCTCTCCCAGCAGCTGGTCCCGGATTTCATCCCAAAATGGGTTCCCTTCTACTGAGCCTTGAGGGGGAAAGATCTTTTAGATGCTGTTCCTTCAGCTGCTCCAGCAGCTAGTGGACAGAAAACTCATTTATTACCCTCTCCCTGCTTATGTGGGATAGGGTATTTCTCAGTGGATTCTGACTATCTCCCTTTTCTGGGGTGGTTTGAAAAGCCAGGCTTTAGCCCAGCTGAGCTTCATCTTGGCAGACTTCAGGTAATGAGAACAAATGAGAAAGATTGCCCCTAAGCCAGATCTTTCTTCTCCACACTGCCCACCCAGCACTCTCCTTCCTTCAGAGCATGATCATAGCCTTCTCCAGAAGCTTTCTGATGAAGGCAGACAAACTTGCAAGGGGGCTGTATGATCACACCGTCCTCAAAAACATCTCTTTCAAGACTGTGGTTCAACCAGCTGTTGATGTTCTTAAATGACCCCGGTGGTTTGAATTTATTTAGGAGATGCCCCGTGTCCTCCCCATTTGTACGAAGCTGTATTGACATCTGCTCCCTGAATTACCTTGTGTGAAGTTGAAAGCCCCCACTCCATCAATAGTCCCGGCAGCAAAGCTGTGTCCTAAGGCTGGTTTACATGTTTTAACCTTAATCAGAAAGGAGAAAAGAATGAAAAAGAGACATTTTAAAATCAATTCCCCTCAGCATGCCAAGTCCTGCTGTGAGAATACATTTCTTCCTTCCTTATGCCTGTGTCCTGGGAGCTCATGCTCTTACCGTGTGTGTAGTATTGAGCTCCACTGAGACATCACTCATGTTCACCCACTGGTGGGCTGAGCTGAGGGGTCCTGTGACCTCTTGAGAAGCTTTTTCATACAGATCCTAAGGGACACAAAAGGTAGAAAACCTTGAGGAAGAAGAAATCAGGAACCCAACTTTTCTGGGATTCAACTATATGAATTATTTCTTCATTCTGTTGATGCTTTCCAGTGGCCTCTTCCAGGTGTTAGAGCATGAGTGTATTTCCCAAGCTGCTTTGTTTCTATCACCCGGCCTCCACACCCTGCATGCCCCGAGTCCTGCGGGCTCCCCCTGGCTCAAGTAACACAGGGAGGATGCTCTGTGGTCAGTTTTGTGCGCGCCTTTCTTTTTACAGCTGAAACTGGCACCTATTCTATGAAGATGGCAACTTCTTTTTCCTAGTTGCAACCTTCTGGCATTTCTTACATCTTAGGCCAACCCGAAGAAATATTTTCTATGAGAAAGGTGCACTCTGTTGCATTCATTACTTTGAAACACATAGACTTTACCATGCATTTACTATACAGCTGACGGAAAAGCCATTCAGCTCTTCAGTGAATGGTTTTCTGGCACACATGCGTCACGTTGGTACGTAGAAAGTGTTGCCAGAAGTTACACAGATTTAGTAACATTCCTGTAACTGCAGGAAGGAATAGAGGACACAGCCTTCGAAGGCCAAGAGCTGGCAGTGTTAATACTGACAGCGATGTTTTCCCTTGCCATTTGATACACATGCCGGGCCACTCTGGCTGGGACAACCTTTCACTTGCAAGTCACGACCAGCCTGGAGTGACCTCAGGGCAAGCATCTGAAATGGCGATTAAAAGGAAACCGCCACCATCAAGTCTTCTGCTCTTACTCCTCTGCTGGGCCCATTCCAGTTCCTACAAGGTGCTGTCCCTGAAACCGTGCCAAAAAATGTCCTCTTACGGACCACTCTCACGTTACACGAAGCTGCAGAAGGGGAACCAGTAAATTCAGTGACTTTTGAGCCCAAGGACACAGGCGACATAAGGGAACCCATCAGGTGGAGGACACCGGCTGAGTAAATGCAAAGTCAAGCAGGGCAAGATAAGTATTTTCTGCGGATGTTTAAGCTGGCACATTTTAACTCACATTTGTGTTAGTTTGGGAGAGTGGTGTCAAAGCTGGCCAACAAGTGGTACGTGGTGGTGCCTCTGAGCTCTTCTAGAGGTCTTCAACACCAGCAGTTTTTACCATCATGACACCTCTGAGATGTGTGCTTGGGAGGGAGGGGAAGATCATAAGGGGCAATATCCACATTATATACCAATGAGGAATATTGATATTAAAAGCTCAAACCAACATTTTCAAATTGTGACACCTACAATGATGTACCTAAATAAGAGTGCGTACTTTCTGAATAATTAGGAAATTTTTCCTTAAGCGTATAGGTATGGACTTTTGAGTAATTTAAATCTACATTCACAAAAACTGGTGCAAGAAAGTTCCTTAAATGAACATGCATTCCTGTAATAACAGCATTCATGCACACCTGTAAATCAAAATATCACTTACCCTTGCTTTCAAGTAGATATTCTGTCCTATAATTCTCGTACTGTCAAACATGTCTTTACCGGGACCCATGGCCATGCACATCGTTGCCTGTTAAGAAATTTGTTTAAATGCTATTCATCAGTTAATATGGAGAATGTGTGGCACTGCAAAGTGGGTGAGTTCACAAGTTATTGTCATACTGTGGGAACTAATTGCTTCTTGCCAGCCATCTCAAATTTGGGCACTGTGTTACTGCACTAGCCTTTGCAGCCAGGTAGATTTAAGTTTGAGCTGAATGACCAGAAAACTGTGTGTATGAGGACAGGACACAGTAAGTGCCTGAAAGAGGTATCCAGAATAGTCCAAAAAGAGGTGATTTTTGTTTAATGTCCTCTTCATGCACAATGGTCCACCACATGGCTCTGTATTTGCTGCTCCACCCTGAGTTTTCTCCTCATCGGCAGTTAATGTAGCTCAGGTACGACACACTTACCCCCCCCATGGGACAGGTGCTCTGTGGGTTGTTGCACGACTCCCCTGTGTTTACGCAGAACGGACCTTTGGTGTTGGGCGACACATCTCCCAAGTTGGAGGATGCGAAGGCAGCCACAAAAGAGCCCTGCCAAAACCAGGCATGGTCAGATGGATTTTAGTGCCTTGCAGTGATTGCAAACATCACCCGCAGCTTTCCCTGCGGTCGCAGCTGGCATTACAGCTAGCCGATGAGCATGTGATGCTGGTAGACATTTCTGAAGTGACTGAGATGACTGGAACGGGGATTTAGGAGTGTCCCAGGGGTTAGGGACAGGAAGAGCAAGGGAGAATGGGATGCACAGGGTGCAACTGCCATTTCAGGGGGACCTCCACACTGCATACCTGCTTTGGTATCCAGACAGTATTTCTTCATCTACCTCTTCCACCTCAGCAGCAGTTCTTCCCCCATGTCCCAGTTTCTCATGTTACTGATCTGATGTTAATGGGTCATTGTAGTACCTTGCACAGGATTTTTTTCTGCCAGGCTTTCACCATGACTGATTTACAGGGTTAAAGCTATTGGGTTTGACTGCAGGAGTTAACATCAAGCAGTACTCTACTGGTTACATGCTCAATGTCAGCTGAATTCAGCTCTCACAGATATTCTCATTTTTCCCCCTCCTTTAGAGATGGGATGCGTCAACACCAGATATTTTGATATATTATCAAGATTCAAGCCATTTCCTTGTAAGACTGCCAGACACAATGTGCCCAGCAAAACATACAGATAAATACTGAATCCTGCAAACACTTTGTAGCTTTGCATGCATGTCAACTTGCACCAGCTTGCACCCATAACTATGCACTAGAGCAGAAATTAGGTAGACTTCCTTTAGTTTCCATCTTTGGTATGAACTACAGGTGTTCCTCTGCCCAGAGTATTAAAATAGGAATTGGGCAACTGCTTCAAGGTACATGCTGGAGATACACACAGGACACCCTCTTAATCGACTCATGACTCAAAGCATCCATGAGATGGGTTCATGACCATATATACATTTCAGGGGAAATAATGCTTTTTAAAGGAACTGTGTTTGCACTCTGAGGATAGATGAACTGGCTCTCTCACAAGCAGAACAGGCAGAACTGGCTGGAAGCCATAAGAAGTAACTGGAGCTGACCACAGACTTCATGTCACACTACAGATGCAATATATTGATCCCTTTGGATCAAGTATCCCACACATGCCTTTCTAGTGTTTCCAATGGTAAAATCAAAATATATTTGATTGATTCCTAAAGTCTAAATAAATGCCACTTACTACTAGTTTGGAAAGTCAAGAACACACCTTGCAATTTCTCTTCTATAGAGGAAGAAAGTAAATACACCAAAATATTAATCTTTGTCCTCTTTCTGTCTGTACCCTGTTGTCCTATTTCACTGGTTGAAAAAAACTGCTTTAACCCATAGAAAGCACCAGCCATCCCCTCCCTGTTGCAACACTTTGCCCCCCATTATTTTTAGTAATCTGAAACCACTCCCACCTCTCCAGGAAGCATCCCCTTGTTCTTCTCCTGTTCAAACAAGTAAGATGCATAGCCCACGTTGTCGCTGTTCACAAGATGGTTTGTGTTGTTCATGCTGACTGGGTGCACGGCAAACCAGCTGAAAGAGGAGTCAGAAGACACACATAGGAAATGCATCATTCAATCTATATATTGGCAATTGACTTGTTCAATCTATGAATTTGCAATTACTTATGGGAATTTTCTTTGGGAGAATACAAATGCAGACTGTTGGTACCTAGGGATGCATTAACAAGGGCGGAGTTATTCCCATCCTCTCCCTTCCTGACCAGGAGGGCTTGTGGCTGAGACGGCCAGGTCTTGAGGCCATAAGAATTTAGCACCATAATTATCAGGGCCACCAAGAGCTATTTCAGACCTGAACTGACTCTTTTCTGAGTCCAAAGAATTATATTTTGGAGGGATTTTTATTTTCTTGCTTCAAAGAAACAAGGAGGAGTCAACAATGTCAAAAAGGGAAAAAAAGGAATACTTCCCTTCTTACAAAAAGAAAATCCTTCTCTTCCTCTTAACAGAGTCAGACTCTTGGTTGGACTTCTAAATGAGGAAGACGCAAGTATGGCTTTGTGGCTGCACGTCACTTCATTTCCCTGGCCTTGAGTTCTGAACTTCACGTGGCTGAACCCTGCCTCACAGATCTGTTGATAGGACGGGCATCATAAATTCTGCCTGTAGGAATGGCAAACTTCCCACAGAACATGGGGTGTTAAAGGAAATAACCAAGAGAAGAGGAACTCAAAGGGTCCTGGGGATGCTGGGGCTGGGATCTGTTTGCGGGGCACAAAGAGAGCCCCAGAGGGGATTTTTCTGTGCCCCTACAACGGAAGACCAGCTACGGTCATCTTCCCTAGACACCTTTGGGCCATGCCAGGAGATGTGCCCAGCTGTAGGTGGGCCAGGTGCTGCTACATCTCCCAGAGCAGATGAGGGGCACTGGCCTGGTTTATGCACTCGTGGACTGTCACTGACTCTTCCCTCAGAGCCCCTCTGGTGACTAGCTGGGAGCAGCGCTTCGTGGGCAAGGAGCAGTGTTGGGAAGGAGAGCTTGTGCAGAGAGAGAACTGCTATCAAACTGGTTTATGAGGATTTGGAGAAAAACATGTTACTTCGGTGGTCAGCACCTGATAAGGCCGATGTCCTGTCCACCCTCATCTACCATCTTCAGCAACACCATTTCTTTGTCTGTGTCGGATGAATACCTGGATGAAAACAAAGCCGGGAAATGCCATTAGCGCCAGGGCCGTAGTCACACTCTGCGTTTCTCAGACACACTAAATCTCCACTAGGTTGAGCAAGGAAATGAAGAGGTTGTTACAGAAATTACCAGAGCACAGTGAGACCTTAAAGGAGCATCTGAAAGTGGCTGTGAAGGTAAGGGAAGAGTTATGGTTGTTGCTGACCTCAGGTGCTACTTCTCCAGGGGATGGTGAGAGCAGCTCTCTCCGAACACAAATTCATGCACCAGCGATGGCACTTCAATGTCATCTGACTCAAACGCTAACATCTACTAAAGATTCTAAAGACTTTCTTTTTTTTCTTTTTTCTTTTTTTTTGTTTTAAAGCATAAGGTCACATCCTTGACAATGCCTTTCATGCTTGGAGTGGGCAACCACAACTTTGAAGCCCACTCTTGCAACTAATTTTTGGGGATGCACACATCCAAGCACCCAGGATGGCAACAGTGTCATTCTGCTATGGTCTTGGCTCCTCATTTTCAACCATC
The DNA here is from genome assembly GCA_035590275.1 of Ibycter americanus. NCBI lineage: Eukaryota > Metazoa > Chordata > Aves > Falconiformes > Falconidae > Ibycter > Ibycter americanus. The sequence goes on along the minus strand of JAVJGI010000065.1, from coordinate 30,918,297 downwards.
CCATGAATGACTAGAAACACCAGCTGCAAGAAGGCCGGGCCATGGTCCCAACCAAAGGATCCTCTTCAGGGCTGTGTTTCTCTCCTGCTCAAGGAGCTTTTACCTTCTTCGTTCGGATGCTGGATTCTCAAGATAGGAGAAAGGGCTTCGGTTGATCTGGCTGTTTTCTACAGTGCCTCTGTTTACAAAAAGCTTTCCTCTCTTCATGTTCTGATGCGCTATATCAATGCTCTGAAAAGCAGGAGGACAGGGAGTATTAGTCCATGCATGTAAGGCATATGTGAGATTATCTGGAAAAACTCTCTTTTCCTCCCTGCCTGTCCCCAGCCCTTTCATGGGAATTTGGGGGCTTTTTTTTCTTAAGTAGTCTAAAATCATAGAAAATTATAATAATATTTTGAAACCACCCACATCTGCCTCTTTCTAAAGAATGACTTCAAGGCTTCTCTTTTCTTGATCTGATTTCACTGGTAAGCATAAACCCACCTCCCAAGTGTTTTAAGACTGTGACATTCGGAGGTGCTACCACGAACATCACAGTGATATCTCCATTAGTTACAGATGTACCTTCCTCCACCTTTCCTGTGTTTATGGGCTTTCGTGTCAACAGGCTGTACGCCACTGACCTTTACGATGCCATTCACGATCGCGTTGAGGGACGGTCTGATCAGCCCTTTGCTAGTGATCCTGAAGAGGGTGTACTGGAAGTAGCCACCAGGACCCGAGTGTGTGTGGGTGCCACTGAGGATGACGTTGTCTTGTCGGTACATCTCGCCGTACTTGCTCTTCAGTTCCTTCAGCACCTAAGAGGAGGTGGTCCTAAAAGCCCTTTTTCACACCCAAAGGCTATGGAGATTTGTACCAGCCCTTGCCAAAAACCCAACCATTCATCTTTCTTCTCACTCTTCTCTTTCTGCCTTATACTCCCGTAACGGTGCCACAACAAGTAGATTATAGCTGTTGACTTGGCAACAGCCTTAAAATAATAAAATCTGGTAAGTGCAGACCTCTATGGCCAACTTGCAGTGAAGCCCAGATCACCCAAGGACTCCCCAGCTCTCTGGCATCTCCCTCTCTCCTCTGCAGTGCTGGAGACCCAGCACTACACAGTCACCATGATAATATATTCATGACTTGAATGTATTTGTGATAGTTTTTCCTCTAAGAAAAACATTGTCGAAGTCCAGCCTCATTTGCTGAGAAATCGAAAGCTTTTCTTCAGGAGAGAAACAATGTCTCTCCAAGATCGTGCTGCAAGGAAATCTCAAAGCAAAGAGCCAATGTGCTGGGGTGCTCAGTATTAATTAGCCATGACTACAACCTTAATGCTAATAACAGCAACAACCCAGATTGTGCCAACCATTCATTTCCAGCCATGTACCTCCAGCCTCAGTCTCTGAGACACCATTCCTATGTCAGCGCTGACAAACAGTACTCGCCTGCAGTCATCAAGGTCCGCCACGATGAAGGCTCGGCTGTAGAGGCGTGTGAGAAGCCCACCACCCACCTGGTTTGGGTTGGCATATCCCATCTGGAAGGAAAGAGCTTCATCAATCCCACACGGCCAAAATATTGAGCGATGTATTCATTTGCACGTATTTTTCTAAGTAGATTTGCCAGAGGGTCAGAGGACTCATTCAATGTATGAACACTCAGAGCTGCAACTATCTTTCCCTGTGATCGCAAGAATCAGAGAATGGTTTGGGTTGGAAGGGACCTTAAAGATCACCTAGTTCCAACCCCCCTGCCACGGGCAGGGGCACCTTCCACTAGATCAAGTTGCTCAAAGCCTCAAAGAAATTTCACCTAGTGTTTGAAGACAACAACCATTTGGCAAGGCAGAGCCTCTAAAGCAGAAGTCCTGCAAAAAATACTCAGATAAGGTGAAAATCAGTGTTTTGCCAACCCCGTGTTCAATTCCCTCAACTTACCAGAGGAATTTCTGCCACCGGTCCCGTGCAGTCAGCTCGACCTACACCCAGTAAGTATTGGTTCACTGCTACTGGTTCACTGGATTCTGTAATAAGAATAAATAGTAGATTAGTGGAGACATGAGCAAGCAGCACCGGGGACAGAAGATGCAACCCAGCCTTTTTAAAAAGATTGCAGGCCTGAAACCTGCTCGAGATCCCCAGAGGACTCAGCAGGCCTATGGACAAGGGGATCCAGCTGGTACTGTCTGCTTGGGTTTCCGATGGGCTCTCGGTGTGGCCAAAGTGTGCTGGGGCTGTATAGGCGTTTGGGGAGGTAAAGGGTGGACCAGGCACGAAGAGCTGCAGAGGGAGCTCACAAGACGGGATCACCAGACTGCATAAAATGTGTCATGATTCACAGCAAGGGGAAGCGAGCCTAGCTTTACCAATTCAGCTCTCCAAGCCCATCACTACCGTGCAGGAAACAGGTCTGAGGGTGTAAGAGCTGTTTTCACACAAAAACTTCAGCTCAGCAGCAGTGAGAAGAAGGGGATGGCATGTCAGATCTACTAGAAAAGCACTAGAGAAGGAAGAGGGCACATCCACGTATCGCCATGGTGCCTCCAACACGTCCTGTGTCCAGTGCTGGTGCCCTGGTCTCAAAAAAATCACAGCAGAGCCAGCAGAAGCTCAAACAAGGGAAAAGCAGCCCTGGGCAATGATGTCCAGGAAAGCAGTGAGGAAAAGGACTCCCAAAGGAGATCATGTCTCATCCCAGCCATCATGAAGGTGCAGAAGTCCCTCTACAGGATGGGCAAAGTGCCTGGACAAACTCATGGAAGAAAAGCTATTGAGTGCTATTACATTTTTTAAAAATTGAACAAGTTATCTGTGTCTCAGGAAATCCCAGAGCCACAAATCACTGGAGGCTGAGATAAGAGTGTGGGAAAATATTTCTCTGTGCTTGATCTGTTCTCACTGCCGTCCCCAGCCAGCTGCTGCTGCTTGAGGCAGGGCGTCAGGATAGGGGATGCTCGGTCTTCCCAGCCTGCACTTTCCTAGGCTGTCACTTAAAACAGAGGAGAGGTGAAGCACTCATACTGGCCACAGACTGACCACAGGGCACTTTCTCTCATTTCAAATGGCATTAGCAAACAAGGCTACCCATTAAAACTACCATTCCTCCACCTCCTCCTCCAAAAGCCATCACTAGTGACACAGAGAGGGATCACTTGTGCAAAACTCTTCAGTGTTACAACCTAAAAAAATGAAGAAAGTGTGAACTACATCTGATCTGAAATCTAGAAATTGGAAGGTCCCACTGCTGATGTGTTGGGTGATAGCCCGTCCAGGGCAGGGGAGACCCCTGGCTCTGGGAAAGGGCTCCTGTCACATGGAAACACCTAGAGCTTCAAAATGTTTTCCTCCCCCATGAGATTTTAACCCACCAGAGGACAAACACAGAGTACATTGGAAGTGACTTGAGAGTTAACTTTGGGCAGCTCCTGACACCCACCTGCCCCATGCCTGGTAATGGGTTTGGAGGCGTAAATGGGCTGTGATAAGATTAAAACAGCTGTGAAGCCCCTTGGTACAGTGCTGAGAGTGAGAGGCTCTCAGGACCCCCTCCACCAGGCAGAGAGAGGGAAGGGAGATTGTCTGGATCCCTGCAGCCAGCATCACCCCCCGCCCCAAGGCTGTGCATCGAGCCCTGAGAGATGCTCATGCTGGGTTTGACCACCGTGCTCCTGCCGCAGAGGCCAGTAACAGCACCGTGCCATGGCTGTGGGGGAGGACCATATGCAGAGAAAGTTATGAAAGCTCAGCGGTGGCCCAGTGACCTTCTACCTGTATGCCTTTAATTTAAATTACGGCACTGGACAGACACTCAAGCAGGATGTGATGGTGGGACTGAAATAGCTCAACTTGCCATTGGTTTCTTTGGTGAGAAAGTGGAGGGTGAGGAGCGCCACAGTCACAGCTATCATCAACGCCAGGCAAACGATGAGGATCACCTCCAGGCGGGAGAAGGAGCACTTGGACCTCTTCCCACACATGGTGGGGACACTGTGAAAGCAGAAAGGAGCCTGTGGGGAAGGCAAACGGGACAGCCCCAGTGTCAGGCACATCCCACCCAGAGCAGCACATCAAACCCCCAAAGAGCCGGTGATGGTTTGTGGCCCCTGTCCCAGTGTCAGGGCAGGCAGTGGCAGCAATAAGGATGGGAAGTGGACATTTATTTTTCAATTTGCTTAAGACAGCAAAAATATATCTCCTGTGAGCAGCAATCACTCCCCATCATGAGGCCTGATAGGACAGGGTGAGTGGCTCAACATACCAATCCTGCATTTCCCAGGACACTTTGCTCTCTTTTTTTAAGAAATCTTTTAAATAAACCCCACAATCTTCCACCAGATCCTACGTTCACTGAATGGCTGAGAGAGATGCTGCAGCCTGACGCCTTGCAGCTTTTCTGCTGCTCATGCACTCAGAGCACGTCAGGAAACAATATCATCGTCATAATGAAGGCTAATTCAGGAAACTGAGTGTGAGGGAAGTGCACCACATCACACGTCCAAGAGCAGTTCTCTCCTGGCTAGAAAAAATGGTTGTGACAGCTTTCCAAGATAAGACTCTCTATAGATGCCGGCTTTCTTCATCATATGCAGAGCTCTTTGAGTTTGCTTTTTGAATACTGTTCTTCCTCCTTGGACAGAGGTTTATTTTGGGTTAAAGATTAACGAGCAAAATTATTCAAAATACAGCTACGGGAAAATATGCTATTTCCACTTCTGATACAACCTCTGGTGACCTCTGATTCATCCTGCTCTGGCACCTGAGATTCATGTCAAGGGCTTCAGTCTTGCCCAGTGGGAACTGGCACCTGTAGCAAAGGGCCTTTTATCCTCCCTGTAAGTATCTGTACAAGTTAGAAATAAGCCTTTAAGATAGGTTTGGACATTTCTATGTGTTCTTAGATGTGTTAGCAGATAAAACTTACTGCAGATCCCATTTCTCTGCCTGTGACCAAACCACACAACTGCCCCAAAGGACTGGTTCCTTGTTCAGAGCAGTGGGCGGTCTCCATCCTTGGGGATGCCCCTGACCCGCCTGGACACGGCCCCAGGCAGCCTGCTGCAGCTGCGGTGCTGGCCCTGCCGGGGCCCAGCTGTCGCGGGAGTGGCGATGGAGTAGGACGGACATGCGATTAGAAAGGGGGAGTGAGGAAAAGCCTCTAATTTTCCTGGAGGTAACAGTTGCCTTATGGTGGGTCTGGCACGGGGCTTGGTAAAGCTCACACCTGCAGGATATTCCCGGGAGGTGATAAGTCCTGGAAACAACAAACCTGCAGGAAATAGCTGCTGACATGAGCGTGGTCTTGGAAAGGTTGTAACAAGAAACAACATTACCAGAGAGCCAAGTCGTCACCTGGACTTGCTATAGGTGACCTTACTTATTAGCTTCTTTTGCTATGTTAAGCTACAGCAATCATGATCATTGCTGAATTTCACCTAGCAAATTTTCTAGTGACAACAAATCTAATATTACAGGCTTCCTTCCTCCCCTGTCCATTCTCCAAGTGTGGCACTGGCAGCCAGCTGCACGGCACCGCAACCTGTCCTGATAATCAGTATCACAGCACCTGCCTTAAACACATCTGCACAATATGCAATTACAGTTTTCTTTTTCCAACTGATTAAACTGCAAAAGTAATGCTAAAAGAAGCAAACATTAGTCCTATGAAATCCCAGTGAAATCTCATGCAAACTTACCTGAGATCCCTCGCGTGTCCCTGTGTCTAGACGAATGTCTCCCAGCTCGAGACCTGTTTCAAGCTGAAAAGTTCAGCTTGAAAGTTACTGCTGTTATAGCCCTGTGAGTCAAGCACCGCACAAGATAAGAAGCAATCAATCTATAAAACCAGCAATGGCTGCTGCTTCCCATCTGGCTACGACTCCTAATCCTCATGGAAGATCAGTCCCCAGGGTTTCCAAACTCTACTAGAAGAAGAACTCAAATACAGGATTGTATTTGAAGTGTATTTTTATTTGTTAAAAATGTTATTGATTGAAAATCAGCTTTTTCCATCTGTTTTCCTTTTGAGTCCTAGATGTGAGGAGGGGAAAGCAGTTATGAGGCCTCTTAGATAATGTTGGTTATTTAATAAAGAATGACCAAAGTCCTTTTTTACGTGGACACAGAAGGATCCTGATGGCAGGAGATAGTGTTTCTGCATGGAGCTGTCAGCAAAGAGCCGCCCAGGCTTTGGCAGGGACACACTGGAGAATGATCCAAGCAGCACCACGTAGATTTTCTTCCCCACCTTTCCTGGTCAGAATGCTCACGTGTCTGCTCCAAGCAGCAACAGGTAGCTCCATTGGGTGAAGAGTTAAGTCATGGACATGATGGCCATGCTTGAGCCCCAAGCCCAGGCTGCCACACAGACTGGCCCAGGAGCACCAAGCAGTAGCACAAGATCTCTTGAGCTCATCAGTTGGTTGCCCAACACCTGGGATGTGCAGTGATTTCCTTCTGGAGCATCTTCTGCCTCTACTGGCCAAAGCAGCAATTGAGGTGTTTCACCATGATCTGAGCTGGGCTTAAGGCTCCTCAAATATTTCTTTGAGTATTTCATCTTGAGGATGGTGAACAGGTTGCCAGACCAGGTGGGTATTAGTGCAGCTGCCTTCAGTTGTGTCATGGTTTAGCCCCGGCTGGCAACCAAGCACCACATGGCCTCTTGCTCACTCCCCCCACAGTGGGATGGGGGAGAGGATCAGAAGAGTAAAAGTGAGAAAACTCGTGGGTTGAGATGAAGACAGTTTAACAGGTAAAGCAAAAGCTGCACACGCAAGCAAAGCAAAACAAGGAATTCATGCAGTGCTTCCCATGGGCAGGCGGGTGTTCAGCCATCCCCAGAAAAGCAGGGCTCCATCACACCTAACAGTTACTTGGGAAGACAAACACCATAACACCAAATGTGTCCCCCCCTCTCCTTCTTCTTCCCCCAGCCTTATATGTTGAGCATGATGTCCCATGGTATGGAATATCCCTTTTGCTGGTTCAGGCCAGCTGTCCTGGCTGTGTCCCCTCCTCATTCCTTGTGCCCCTCCAGCCCTCTCGCTGGCAGGGCCTGAGGAACTGAAAAGTCCTTGACTTAGTACAAACATTACCCAGCAACAACCAAACCCATCAGTGTGCCATCAACACCGCCCTCACACCAAACCCAAAATGCAGCACTGCACCAACTACCAAGAAGAAAATTAATTCTATGCTAGCTGAAACCGGGACAAATTGCTTCATGAAACCTCGGGTTATTCTGGTAAAGTTAAAGCTGCCACCCCCAAGCTAGGAGAGCTCATCCCATTGGGTTCAACAGGAGCTTCGGCCATGGACATGCCTCTTGCCTGCTCACAGGAGCTGTCTGAGCTTGGGCTGGAGTGACAGAAGGAAACACAGCTGAAGCCAGCTCTAAATACATCACTTAAGCAGTGAAGAAACTTAAAACTTCAATGGGAAAGCAAGAGGAGGACAAAAATGATGCCACAGGGACAGAAATCCAGAAGAGGCGGCCCATAAAGAGCTGCACAGTAAAAACCTGCTGCAGTGCCAGCACTGGGCTACCCGGTGTCCCTTGGGGGCCTCAAGCACCTGTCCTTGCACATGTGCTAAATAGCCAGTTGGCGGGGGGAAGATATTTTCCAGCACAGACACCAACAGCTCTGTGGGATGCGCCATTTGGGTACTTGCAGCTTATGGGGAGACAACACGCCGTGGTGTGGAAATGCCACGGGTCCACGGCGTAGCTGAAAGCTGCTCCTGGTCATAGGATCAGACCTATTTGTGGTGGTAAATGGCAGCTTTCCTGCTGGACAACTTGGCTGGGAGCAGGCACAGAAAGTTTAGAAGGGCGGATTGAACAGGGAGAAGGGCAAAGGTAGCAAAACTGGAATGGTTACAGTTTCTGAACTTGAAGCTCATGTGCAGATCACTGGGCGATAGCTGCACTGAAGGCACACTTACCGACCATTATTGACATGTTGTCCTGGGATGCGGTATGAGCAAGGACCCTCCTGCCCTTCTGGACAACCAAGTCCGGGCAATTTTTTTGCTGCTGTCTAATACTCGATTGATGTTCATACATGGGAACACCCAAAAATTCCCCAGATCATGTACCTTAAATCTATCCACAGATTAAATGCAAATGGATTAAAGCTTCACCACAAATGGAAAATGTTTTGCCATCAATCATTTGAAGCAGCAGCAAAAGGCCAAACATGCATTCCCTGTCGTGTACATAAAGTCACTGCTTTCAAAACTGAAGCAACCCCCTTACTGCCCCTGTAGCCTCGCTGAGGTTTCCCACGAGCTAAAATGCAGAATGAGAATAAAAGGCATGGGCAGGTCGCCCCTTCCATGGGATGAACAGGGGTAGAAGCAAACAGACGTGGAAAAATGCCATTTTCATTTCCCTGAACAGCAGCACAAACGGAACAACAAGGAGGGCACTGGAGCAAGTATCAAAATCTCTGCCAAAAAGGTACTTGTGGATTTAACAACAAAAAAGTAACCTGTGTGCCAGACGAGATGGGAATGTATGTTTCAACCACTGTGCCAAAATGCAGGCAATGCATGGAAGTACACTGAAGGGCTAAAAAATAATAAACCGGAGTATCCCTCACTGCTGGAAGGTAGAGCAGCGTCTTCTAGCCAAGGGGGAGACATCAGTGCAGAGAAACAGATAACGTCCTGGGCTCCTTGCCCACCCCACTTTCCTTTAAGCCCATAAAATATTAAGTGGAAAGAGGAAAAAAAATCACCTTGGAAGGAGAGCCAAGGCCTGCTCACCCAGCAGAAGGCTGCCTGAGCCAAACCACCCTGCTGGGCAGTGGTAAACCCCCCTGTTCTGCACTCAGACTCACAGCGCAGACTCATGTGCCCAATCTGCTCTGCCTGCAAGAAGCTGAGATGAACCAAAATTAACCCAGAACAAAGGGTTGCTCAAATAACCTGTATCTGACAGGAAAAATGAAAATCAGTGGTTATGGCAACATTATGCTGTGATTGGGGTGTGTTGTGGCCACAGGCAACCAGCAGTGAAGCCCCAGCAGAAGCGATTATTAGTCGAGTTAGGGAGTACGTTGGCTAAAGGTCACCCAGAGCATCATAAATAGGTCCAAAGGAGAGAATCCTTCAGCTCAGTGGCTGCTTTGCAAAGCCCAAGGAGGGAGATGCATTAAAGCATTACATGGGCAAAAGCGGGGCTTGGATGAATTGCTTTGACTTTTTCAAGGGGTGAAGGTACCTTGCGGGAAAGCTCTTGCAGCAAGTTGTCCCCATCATGTTAAAGGAGATGGGACCAACTGCAAAGTGGCCGGACCCCATGGCACTGCCTGGAGGATTGTCCCCGTCATCAGAGAGGGGTGATCAAGGGAGAAATCCTTATTTTGACAGAGGTCTTTTGAGAGCAAAACTGGTTAAGAGATTTCTAAGTCTAAGCTGGCAGCACTTTGAGTGCTTAGGAGTGTAGGAGACATCAGAAGAAACCCTACAGCAGGCAGCTTTGGCTTCAGCCTATCACCTCCTGGCTGAAGCACATTCCCCCAAGCTAACCCATTCCCCCTTTCCCCCTTCACCAACCTGCAGCGAGATCACAAGGCAGCTGGATGCATTTGGAAGCATTTGTTGGAAAATGAACACTTTGGTGACAACATCTTCACTTGCACCCAAAACAGCATTTATCGGAGTCGTTCCCAGGCCCCAGATGGATGTTTTGCCCAAACGCGCACAGCAGCAGCCCCACGGGCACAGCACTTACCTGTGATCAGGGGAGCACGGGGCAAGCATCGCTCTGGGGAAGAGCCAAGCAGCACGTGCAAAGCAGAAGAGCTCTGGCACAAGACTGGGAAAACCCTCTCACCCCCTGGGCCTGGAGACTGAAAAACAGCAATGCAGAACAGGGCAAATTCTTCCCAAGCCACCCCCCACCGGCTTCTGGGCAAAAATTAGGCAGAAAATGAACAAGGTAGGCTGCTCTGTGCCCACCCATGTCCACATGCAAACTGTGCCGGCAAGAGTAACCACCAGGGCCAACAAGCTGCTGCTGAAAACCATCTGCAGTCACGCTGGGGGACACTCGCCTGCTCCCAACCCTTGCTAGAGATGTGCTTGTTTATTTAAGCAAGGTTGCAGAATGGACGTGCAGGAGGCGTCACACCCCAAACCCTGCTGCTCACCAGCATTCCCTGCCAAGCCTACAGTGCACACAGATAACCAGTGCCAGAAATGACATTGAGATAATGCACCAGTGCTGGAAAATCAGTATTAATTTTCTACAAGATGTGTATTCCTGCCAGGTTACAGAGATGATGTGTTGTGACAGCATGCTGCATAACACAGAGGGTTAACTATTTTGGTCACCTGGCTGTAGAAGGAGTCCTTATCAAATGGTCAAAAAGAAGCCATAAATCCTTCCTGCATTTTGCTTCCAGCATTTAATGAATTGGATGGGAAAAGCTGCCAAAACAGGAACTTGTGGTGGCTTGTCTTTGGGGAACACCGACACCCTGGCACCAGAAGAAGGATAAGCCAACAGGCAATACACTGAGCTGCCCTCTGAATAAAAGCAGGTGGGGGGAGGCTGATGGGGGTTAATAGCTCTTTTCAGCATACAGAAAAGCAAAAGGATCATTGCCCTTGCTGGGCTTGTGCTCCTCAAAAACCTCCCATCCCTGTATTTTAAGGTCTTAAAACTTTCCCCACCTGGAAGGACTAAAAGCTACATCGAGATGGATCTCAGCAACACCTGGCAAAGAATTCGGTTTCTGTTTGTCCAGGACTCAAGACAATTGCCAGGTTCTTTTCCGCCTTATGCTGTCCTTTTCCCTGGTGGACACCCCTTTCAAATTTCAGCCTCCTGGAATCTGCACTGGACAAGTTAAGACTTACCCCACCACACAGAAACCAGGCTCCTGTCTATCCTCCTGCAGATGCCCTCAAACCAAACAACTCCATGTTCAATTACAAGGCAAGAGAAGACGGTTTTACTGGCACAGTGTGGGAAGAGCCATTAGCTCAGTTTGCTTTGATCAAGGCAGCACACCTTTGGATTTCAGTTCCTTTACTGACTTCTTGCTCCACACCGGCCCAAGTTTGCTGTGCTCACCTCTCTGATGGACATCAACGGTAAAGGTCCACATACACCCAAGCAGCACAAGCTTCCCTACTCAAGGCAGATGCACACACACAATGCACCCATGCACCAGTGCCCCAGGGCAAGGGCACAATATACATGGTGCTTCAGCCTCTAATCGGGACCAGGACTGCCCCAGGAAGTTTCCCAAGGACTTCACCCCAGAAATACAAAGTTCAAAAGGCAAGCACGCCATGTTCAAAGTCTCCAGACGACCACCATCACCCCTTGGCTACACCTCTCCAGAAAGCAAAGGCCAAGAGTCACTGTAGATGTAGCATACCTGAGTGGTTTGGGGTATACGCAGATGAAGTACTCGACGGTGGGAAATTTGGGATCCCCAATCATTAGCATATGCTAAACGATGAGTGGCTGCACTCCACGCACTGATGCCAGCAGTGTTAGCATCATCACAAGCCACCACCCATCTTAAAAAGCTGGTGCTGCCGAGCAGATACTCACAGGGAAGGAGAACAAGGCAGCACAAGCACCACAGTCTGGAGTTAACACCAATGCACGATTTTGTCCCACGTATATTCCCTGGGTCCCCTCCTCCAGACTAGGCAGCACCCAGAGAAACGCCACACTGCTGAGCTCCATGTCCCTGCTTGCCCAGACTTAATTCTCAAGACAGCATGCTTTACCAAAGCACAGCTCTGCTGTGAAAAAAACGAAACCATGTTTAGCAAGATCCATGCAGTAAGTCAGACACTACAATGCAGAATTCAGCAGATTCCATTTAATGTCATGTGCATATATCCATACATTTACTTATGTCAATGGTTTTGATGTGCGTGATGCCAGGTCTTGAAAAATCTACTCATTCATTTACGTCTGGGAGCGTGAATTCTCTCAAACAATCATCTTGAGGTGGATTTGCTTTTTTAAAACATCAGCTCTCAACCACATAGTTGCAAAGATAATACCATGGATTGAAGTCAAAGCACGCAGAGCTGACCCTAAAATTCACCAACAGCTCTGCAAGTGCTGCTGCAAAGAGTTTTGCCAAAAAGCATGGGGTGTGAAGAGACCCCCTCCCTCCCAGGGAGAAAAAGAACCGGTAAGAGATGGGTTAGTCTTGCCTAGCATCCCAAGCAACAGCACGGCAAAGCAGCAGAAGTAACAACCATCAATTCTTCAAGGAAGTTTTTGACCAAGGCTGAGGAACAGGGCAGAGAAGTACAGATAAACCACCACCACAACCACCCCCCAAAAAAAAGAAGAAAGAAATTACACTTTCACCACCGTGTACTCATAGAAATTTCACTGTTTTGTTTGGGGCTTTTTTGGTCTTTTGTCCTTTAAGTGACAGGACTGACACAGCCTGGGGTCATAGATGGTTACCCTGCAATGAGCTCCGTCCCAGCAGTTTTGGGGTAGATTTTTCAAGCCCTGGTGATGGCTCCCAGGAAGGCTTCTCCCATCCACTCCGGTCTCCCACACTATCAGAATCTATTGCATAGCATTTATTTCAGATAAGGCACTGTTTTGCCCAACGTGAACAGCAATTCGAAATCAATGCAGTTTCCATACAGTCCAAATTTGATGGCCTACAGTGCAATAACACATAAAATTAAAGGCAAGGTTTGGAAGAATAAACCCAGCTTTAAATTTAAACTTAATATTAAAAAGATAAAGGAAACTACATTTTTCAAAAGCCTTTTTATTTTCCTTCACCATTGTTGTTTTACAATACAAATATCACCTTGTGAATACACAAAAACCCTACAGAAGATAACTCTGCTTCACGTAAAATACAGAATGGATATATATATATTTATATATATATTTTCTCTTCTTCATTCTTTAAAAAAACTATTTTGTTCTGCACATTGGCAAGTTTAGGATAGAGTACTTCCCCAAACATACAGTATGTATGGTAGGAGTGAAACTTATAATTAATTACATGCAGTTTCTGCACAAATATTTTAAAGAAATAGATAATCTTTGTTGTTTTTCAACAACATTTCAGTACGGGATGGAGAAACCATTCGTAGTTCACTCAGTGATCATTTGTAAAATTCTTAAAAAACAGGAATTCATGGCTGTTTTTATTTTTAAAATACAGCTACCAAGTAGACAATAAAGTGATACCTTTTAGTTTGACCTGCCCACAATGTGTGAGCAAGATCGGACCCTTTTTATTTGTGGTTTTTTTCCCCTACACATGGCAATTTCAACATTATAAGCAAATTTCCAGTTTAATTTAGCTATAAATGCAAAAATTAGTAATTATACAGTATATATAATTCTGCTTTCATGGAATACTTTATTTTAAATAAAAACATTTAAGACTGCCTACTGACCATACAATCAAGACAAGAAAGGCACTAGAAACATAGACAAATCTCTCTCTCCCAAGAAGCATTTTCTTTAAATTTTAACTTTCTATTCTCTGACATGTAAAAATCTTTTTAAATTTAATTTTCATACACATTTTGAAAAATAAAGTTAGGAAATACTTAGAAAATCACTTTACAACTTTTTTCTTTTTTTTCCTTTTTTTTTTTTTTTTTGCACTTTTTTAAACAGTCACTGCAGATTCTAAAAAAATCAAGATTAACAAAACTTCCTGTGTCTATCATCTTATTCGTAGCGTGATGCAACCGGTAGAAAGATTTCTCGATTTTACCCAAGGCAGGTATTTAGAAACCTTCATATAGTCATTTGCTAGAAAATGGCTTACAGCCCAATCTTTGGGGCAAGAGATATGAAAAGTATGTTTTCCCAAGAAAATAATATGCTTTATTCCCAGACGTGACTGGAAAGACCAGAACTTATGATATAAAAGCTTTCATTTATGCTGTCGCATCATATACAAAGGAACATGGTGATGGGTAAATGTAAATCCCAAATCTATTAACAAGAAATGTATAACAGTGCATGATAAGTTAAATTTTCTTTATTGTTGTCCAACGCAGATCCTTTGGAGAGAAAAAAAGATCACAGTGCTTACCAGGTAACTGAATAGATTAAGTCAAGGGAACTGTTAAAAGAAAGGGTTAGGGAGCGGTTGATTTTTTTATGGCATCTTCTCATACAGAGTTCTTAGCACTTGGGACAGGTCCTTTCCCCCCCATTTTGTCCATCGACACGCTGTTATGTGTCATTCACCAGGCGGCTGTATTTCACCTGCCTGCCCCGGTGCAGCACTGGCCAGGGGAAGGGCCAGTGGTAGGAGCGAGGTACAATTCCTTGGACATTCTTTTCAAAGTACTGGAAGGGCTTGTACCACCAGACCCTTGCAAGGAGGTTAGTTTGGGAAGCTTCTTTTAGCACCTGCACAAAGACAATCAGAAAAAAGAGCATTACAAAAGAGCACATCACTTACTCGCATGACTCCATCACATGTCACTTGCTACCGTTCAGCAGTGGCATCTTGCCTACAGTTGCTTCCAAAAATCTCTCAATATCTAGAAACAACTGCCAAACAGATCTGCATGGACAAAGACCAAGAAGAGTCAAGCTATTTTTCCACAGTCTACCTGCACACACCAAATGCTGCTCCCAAGTGAGGCTCATCCTTGTTTCCAAGACCTCAGCTGTTCAATGGTCCCATGGGAAAAGAATAAATGGCCCAAGAGATAGTCTCTCCTCTCCTTTGGGAATGAAAAAAAACCAACCCAAAGCACATAAGTAGCTCTGAAATTACATGTAGCTTAAGAATTGCTTTGGAGCCGCACTGCACGCTTACAGAGCAATGAGCAAGGCATGCCTTAATCCATTTGGAGGAAGTAATGAACCCTGCCCTGCCCTCCACATGCTCTCAACCTGCCCCCACCCACCCTTTTGCTTCTCCTAGCCATGAGCAAGCCACAGCTGAGACACAAGGAGTGGGCAGGCACCAAGGAAGTTATCGAACTACCCTGCTGCACGTTTTAGACACCAGAGCAGGGAAGCATTGTGTCAGCCCACCAGAAAGTGCAAGCACGGGGCTTGTATGCTAAGCTTTCTTTCCATGTCATAAACTCACATGTAAAATAAATCCATTATAGCCCTAAGTGGGCTTTTGCTTTTCATTTTAAGGTCAGACACAAGCCACAGCCCTCTGCACATGGAGCAGCAGCAGGAAGGAGAGACGAGCACACAAATGTGTGCTCAGGTAAGGATCCAGGGATCAGCATTTCCCAACACCTCAGCAGCTTAGGGAAGCAACATTGTACCATCTTCTGAGTCACATCAGTCAGCAGGGCAGGGACATTACCACACAGTAAGGCAAAGGGCTTTTCTGAAGCAAGTCCTCATTAGGACTCAAGGCAATCCTGACTTCAGTAGCTTCCAGCTTGGAAGCATGGCCGCTCAGCACCACCGTTTTGACAGAGCCCAGGAGCAAATTCAAAGTGTGGAAGTTGGTCTGGTGCTGTATGGCAAGAGTTACGAAGTCTGGGCTCAGATTGCTATCACAGTGGTTCCCAAACAGACTGAACATCAAAGTGCATTCTTTGCAATTAGGCATTTGGTAGTAAGAACATATCACAGGGCTGGACTGTGGTGTATTGCTTCAAGCAGCATCAAAACCACTGGAATAATATGACACAGTAGCTGTAAAACCTTGATGTGATCTAAAAATCTGTACCATCAGAATATTAACTGATGTTCTATCATCATACTAGGTCTTTTCCTAGAAGTAATTAACTGGAGTCATACGCTGATAAGCACAATATCTTTCTCCACGTTGCACAGAAAATATCTGGACACCAATTTGCTGTTAATGACCTAAGAGTTAGTTTCTCCTAACTCATTAGGTCTTTCCCATGGATAACAACAGTCTTGTGCGTTTTCTCTCTCATTCCTCAGCACTGTAAGCTCATCACTTATTGACCTAGTTCACTGGCAGGAAAGTAAGAACAAGAATGACGAGACCTCATTTAGACGGCTTCATTCAACCTTTGAATCATTTACCACTGCTCCCTGGTTGAGTATTACAAACCTTTGCTCTCTTCCATCAAGTACTGTGTCCCCGGCTAAGCAGCTCCTTGATCTCAGGATTTCCCTCATGACCCTATTTTTCATGCTTTCCCAGACACAGGCCTTAGGACAGGAGCAGCCTGTTCTCTGCTGCACTATCCTCTAAAAGGAAACCATTTCCCTTAGTCAGGGGAACTTAGCACCACTTAGAAACACTTTGAAAAAATAGTTCATTTTTAGTGAGGTCTCATACTATTCTTCAAGAGACCTGTCATCTAACTACACAGAATACAAGGAAAACGCAGTTGGTTTCAACAAAGAAAAAAATGAAGGCAAAAACCCCCACCACATCTAAATGGTTCGCTCTGCTATCACAGAAATGGCTAACTGGCCCAAATTCAGAACAACTTCAAAAATTCAGGCTACACAGCAGAAGCAAAGAGGCCTGCCTGCCTGTGGGCAGACCTTCAGGCATTTTTGCAGTCCAGATGCAAAACGAACCCAACTGATGACGCCTCTTTCCATTCCTGCAAACACAATGTCAGGGGGGAAGAGACGGATGCTCCACAAGACACAGGGGAGTCCACTCCTACTCCTGCAGAAAGGCTCAAGGCTAAGTGTGGATATTCACCCACCACCATGTTACGCAAGTGGAACCACGCAGATCCAAAGACCGGGAGAAACTCACTTGCTGGTTGGCCATTGTGTGATACCACCAGAAAAGTCTTGTAGTGATGTAGTAAGCCACCACCACGTCCACAGTGTAGTGGTCATGAGCAAGGAGGATGCAGAACATCCCAACCATGCTGAGTGCCCAGCAAAGCCAGTGATACCACCAGAGTCGCCGTGGGGAATCTGGAAAGAAGCAAAAGAAGCGATTATCTCGATGCGTAATGTTATCAGCATATGCAAGACTATCGCTGTCATTAGCAGAGGACGCGGACTGCAATCTTGGGTGGGTAGTGCAATGCCTGCATCAAGATTAAGAGCAGGAATGCTGAGATCACAAAATAAGTATCATTCTCTTAAGGTGTAACTTAAAATTGTGCTCGGGGTAGTAAGATCCTTGGAAAACAGAAAGGTTATGAAACCTTTGAGAAAGAAGCCCAATACATAACGATATAATACACCCTGGTCAGTAAAATTAACGGGTTTGTTTTTTCAATATTGATTCTCAACAGATGGCAATCCATCCCTCTTGCCTTTCATAAAAGATAAATGCATACATTAAAGCCTGATTCTTGAAAAATGAGCAACCTTGCATTTAGCATGGCATTCATCTTTCTCTAAACTAGGAGACACATAGTTGCACCAGGCAGGGTGCGATGAAGGTTTCGATTACATTCTAAACAATTTTTCTAAAATAAAATGCTTAATTCAGACATCTACATGGTAAAGTGTTTTATTTTGCCTCCTCAGTTTTCTTTTCCAGTAAGCCCTACGTCTTTGAAGTCCTATTATTTTTATTTAATTGGAAAAGCGTGCGTTTTTACTTTAATTGTATTTACCAATCAGCACAACAGTAATTCTTCAATTAGCAAGGATTTATACAACAGGAGATTCCACATGAACAGTAACAAACTTACACTCTTTGATAAATAAGTATGTAAGAGTTAATATGACTGTGTGACCACTGTACAGATAGTCGCCGCACATGTTGTGGGATCCTGTGATGGACAATCCTCCGCCAGCAATCAATTTCATTATCCTTCGCAGATGAGATTCCCAGTCTCCAAAAAGCTGGTGGAAGAGTAAAACACAAAAGCACAGCAGAATATCAGTGCTAACCTTTCAGAGACTAAAGAGCCAGCAACTTCGCCTTTCAGTTATTTCTCTTTTTGCTTTGATACACAAGATCAATCAGTAAATCCACAGCTTCTCCCAAAAGCTAGCAGCACATTTCTAGAGGGAAAAAGACTGGAAATGAGACAGGAGTGTTGTTTTTTTTTATTGATGCTTTGCATCTATTACAGATAGTGTTCATGTGAGCACAGGCCATATGCACCTCCACCATTTGTCTAAAATATTACTTGGAATTATTCGATGTATGAAGAATCAAGGAAATTACTACCATTTCCCTAGAAATACAGTATTCCAAAGGACTACTGTTTTTTCCCCACACTCACAATATAAATTGAAAAGGCACAGAAAAAAGGCATATTAAACACATATTTGTGTATGTGTATATGTGTGTAAAAAAACTTTATACCACGTCATGTCCAGTTACAATGAAAAACATGGCATCTTTTCAGTATAATACCAAAGCAAAACAAGTAGGTGAGCAAAAATTGTTTTCTATGTTATTTATAAGTACTTATTGCTGCTACCATGTAAAGGCATAGTCTTTCTCCCAGAGGTCTTGCTGGCAGCCTTTGCTAATGTTCATGGCTGTGCAGGAAAATTATTTTTAGTGAGAATCTTCAAGCAGAGCTAATGGGTTCAGGTCTCTTTTTATTCATTATATTATTGCACTGGGATATACAGTGGGCGTATATATGAACCACACGCATATATAGCGATGTTCAGAATAATGACTCTTGGAAAACCTACAACTTCTGTAATACAGTCTCAAAAATCCAGCTTCACCAATAAAAAGGAATTAAAAATATTTTCAGCTATAGCTAGAATTTTGTCATGTTCTCTAAACATCTGTTTTTCCTTCTGTTCAAGAGGCAATGCACTCTAACATAAATCAAGCTTAATTTAATTCTTCTTGTTCATAACAGTGCAGACCCTACAGATGCTAATGCAACAGAAAACAGAACGAACTGCTTGAACTGTACATCCAGCTGCTGAACCCCAGACTCAACGAAGAGAAGAGAGTATCTCACTCCAAACTCTATGGCCTCCCGCCACCCTGCCTTGGAAAGTCTTCAAAATTTTTTCTTTCCACTTCACATTTCAAAAGAAACATATACCATGTTTGTCAGAGCAAGGTGCCAAACTTCTGCACTCACTTTAACTTACACAACCCATGTGAGCAATGGGGACGTTCCTCCACACCTTATGGATTTGATCTGAATCACATCCAGCCCATGATGCTGGCTCAGAGAGTATTTCTGAAAAAACTTCTATCTACCTTAGGAAAGCCAAACTGAAGCAAACCAAATCCTGCTGGTAAGAATGCCCGTCTCCCTCCTGCCAGGTGACCAAAGGGCAGCTGGTACTGTCTCAAGACTTTGCTTTTGCTCTCCCAGCTCTAAAACAAGCTCAAATGTTAAAAAAATCCAGAAAGAAAATGTATGCCATGGGAGAAGCACAACCAGGACATACTGAGCACCTCCAGACCCAACAGAAAGCAGGAACTCAAAGGAGCAGGACTAATACATCAGTGCATGCGCTTTCATGTGTGCTGCGTCCTTACCTCATTTTATGAAGTTTTTAAATCCATGGTAACCATGTAACAGTCAGAAGGAAACACAGATCCCTCTGGCTGGCCATTACCAGCATGTTTTTCTTTTATTTTAGAGCCTGGCCTTGCTTTAAGAAGTGGAAATTATTAATTGCTGACAGATTTAAACAGGGTCTTTGCAGCAATTAAACATTTCCTGTTAACAGTTCCTTACAAAACATTAAAATGCTCCCCAAAGCCCATTTTTCACAATCATATATAACTCAGTAAGATGTTGAGAGGTTATTCTTTCCCCACCAGTATATTTATAGCTTTCAAGAAAGGTAATCCTTAGTCTTATTGGGGCAATAGAAGAGCACAACATAGGCTTGTCTTCACTTGAGTAAAGAAACAGGCTTGCCAACACTGTAAATTTCCCAAAATGGCAGATTTACTCACTTCAGCCCATAAATACCTGTGATCTTTCTTTTTTAATTTCATAACAGCTGAATGATCAAATACAAAGTTGACTCCCCTCCCACTTGCTTCTCTTTACAAAAGACCTTGGTCCCTTGAAAAGCCACACGTGGCTTGGCAAACGCTGTGCCTTGTCAAACAACCAGTGTAATACATTCGTTGGCTTCATCTCCCTGAGGAACCAAAGCATTTTGGCTTTGTTTGTACATCCCAGTAATCCTTACCAAAACATAATGGTTTTGTACGTAACAGCATATGTACCGAGTCAGCTCAGGATTTTACTACCTATAATCAGTGATTTTACTGCCTGTCATCTAACATGGCTGTGCACACAAAGCCATTGTACTGTGGGAACAGTAGATATTTCACAGAAATTACTTTTTTTCCCCTTTTCTTCTGCTTAAATCAAGCTATAGCACAAACAACCCCAGGAGGGGCATGGAGATGAACCACTATGGAGAAAGAGCACTTCTGTCTAATATATGCACCTTGTTCCCCACTGCAGCAGTCCAGTCTGTATTTAAGTGCATTTCACTACCACAAATGGCACGCTGCAGCAAGGACCACATTTACACCAATGCTTGTGTGATACGAGATGTATGCACAGCACCTGTCCCATGACGTGTCCCCCTGACTACAAGGGGCTTGCCTAAGCACCTCTGTCTCAGTAGCCTGGCTTCAGCCATAGCTTTTGCAAGCCCATTTTATTCCTTGACACAACAGTCAGGAGTCAGTGCCAGATTGCGGAGGAGGTGGCAGGTCCTTACGCTAACACAATTGCAAAAATATATGCAGGGACAAACAGCTGCAAAGGAAACTAGAGTTTCACCAGCCTTGGAAAAGTCTCTTTGGGCCACTTTCAAATACAAATCATAACTGGATTTGTATTTGACAAGCTGAAGCATTTAAAAATAAATGAGTCACACAAGGAACCTCCTCAGGTTGCACACCTTCCACTGCATTTTCCTGCAGAGACAGGAAAATGCTGATTGTGCAAATTAGTTGAAAATACTACAGAAATTGCATAGGTTAGCACTTTGAAAAGGGTGGGAATGCCTGCACTGCCTCAAAGCAACCGTCAACACCTTCACTGAGAGGGAAGCTGATGACCTGCAGAAGAATGTCCCCATCATGACAAACTGTTACTTTCAAACTAGTAACAATTATTGAGAAAGTACTGCTCAGTTTTGGTAACAGCAGGACAAGGGGAAAACATACAGATTAAAATATGGAAAGGCAGCCAGAAGAAGTTTACCTTTGGAGAACACTTGAAATGCATGCCAGGTACTGGGAGTGTAGTCACATACATTGTAATACACCGATACAGGTATAGTGTGCCAACTATACAGAAAAATCTTCTGCTAATTATAGACCTAAGAGATAAAAAGAAAAAAGAAAAAAAAAGAGGAAAAAAAAATAAGGAGGTCATTCAATGTAAACAAGTTATGCGAAGGTAAATAAACTACCAACTGTTCTCTTCTCTGTGCTTTTGAAACTTGTGACAGTATCAGCTTACACCTCAGAATATTGAATTACTTTACAAATACTCCCATGCTTTACAGGTTAGAAACACAAAAGCAACTCAAGTAACATAGTCCATGAAGGTGATTACAGGAAATATAAGGATTAGAATACAAAAGCCTGTGCAAAGTTAGTGTTGAAGACATTAAAAGGGATTTCACGCCCCATACCCCTCCATTAGCTTTGAGCAGTCACTAATTTTCTGCTCAAGGCAGGGGATAGTTACAGTATTTTCATTAAAGAATAAAAAGGCCTAAGTTTATTTCAGGTGACATACACATTTAGTAATTACAAAGGCCTGCTTGAGGAGAAATAGCTTGTATGACCCCAAACAAGTGAGAACACATCTTTCCTGAGCAGTGTTAAACAGGAATCAATTCACATGAGCAACAAAACCTCTGAAAACCAAATTTAGAGTTATGTTGGCGACAGGATGGTGTTTTCACAGGAAGCCACCTATCAAGGCAAACAGCCATAGCTGTGAAGAGATACATTCATTAAGGGCTGCCAGTGAGTCACCGATGTACGCAGAGAGGGCAGATGGAGTTTTGGGGTACCATGATGCAGTTCTGCATAACCAGTAAGAGCACACAGGGTAAAGAGCTGCAGCTTCAACTCAGGAGTGACAGCCCTAAAATGGGCCCATAAAGTTTCAGTGCTACATACCAGCTAATAACATCATTAGGAAAGAGCTATGACAATTAAACCCCTTCTGGCACATACATCAGGACAGGAGCAACCTCCATCTGAGCTTGTATAGAGTTCAGCAGAGAAAATGCTGTCAGTGTTACAAAAATCAAGAGCAAATCCAGTTACAGCAGTTCATGACCTTAACCACATCAACCCTTTGCATCCTGCTCATTACAGACCCTGTTGGTTTCAGTTGATTTTAAATTGTTATTATTTACCGTTATGATCATTTGGGAAATACAAGGGTTACAATACAAGCTGCAAGTTCTGGCATTCATTTGCTGCTATTTTGAAGCATTCACTTTTTAAAAAACAGTATTTCTATCTAACTGAGCTCTTTTAAAGCTCAAAATTGGCCATCTTTTTTGATTTTTAATAGCTTTTGGCAGAGTTATTAAACTGTAGTGCTCCGCTCTCAGAGGAGTATGACTTTGCAGTGCCAGATCAATAACAGCTTGAGTGTCTTAATTTATCAGAAAAGCCTCAACTATTACAGTGTAAATGCATTTTGCACTTGAGTGCTCACTGCTATTGAAACACAGTATTTGATGTTTCTTCTTTCATGTCCTGGTGTAAACATGGACAAAGCTGGGAGTTAAAAATTATATATACTTTATTAATGTAGCTCCATGGACTGAAATTTAGGAGTGGAAGGCACCATGCCATTGGGGTAGTGGTCTTCCTCTGCGTCTCATATGGGGAATTTTTCTCTTGGAAGGGTGATCCAATAAAGATCTCGCTCTTGTGTCTGGCTTTTATAACCAGACACGAACTCGCTTTTCTTTATAACCTGGTATAAAGACAAACAGGGGGGTTATGGATTAAAGACTGAGCAGCACTGTATTTTGAGAGACCAAAGAAGCAGCAGTGTTTTATTGAGCAGTGAACTTTTTTTAAAAAAATTAAAATTACCCACAAACCTACTTGGTTTAGCTGGATTTAACACGTTTTTGCTAAGGAAAGTCTGAAAGTGCTCTGTACTGTAATATTAAAAAAATATGTAAAAAGCCTTGTATTTTCCTTTCTCAGAAGGATTTGTGCGTGCGCGCATGCATGATTATGAGTCAGCTAGCAAGTACAACTTCTAAGCTTATTACTGGCCAAGACAACTTTTATTACAACTATCCAGACCTCACCTAACACACCTAGCGAACACGCTGCTTTTTCAATCCCATGAGCGTGCAGACTGAATCAGATGTCAAGCATGGCCAAAAACCAGCATTGTACTTCTCCCAAAACATCTGGGAATGCTTCCCAAAGAAGTTAATTCTGCCTCAGCAGCTCGCCTGGACTCTTCAAGCTCCCCGCAGTGTCTGCAGAAAATGGCTTGGACAGCCTGCAGTCCCCAGCCAAGACCTGCACACCCACCCTGCTCCTGCTTTCTGGTGAGAAACCAACCAACACAATGCCTTATGGATGTTCAAAGAAAGTTGTCACTGACTTCCTTGCACCAAATCTAGTGCCTCGCCCCAAAGTCAGCCAAAAACTGCAGTCTCTACCTGAAGGTAAAATTAATTTTCAGGCAAGAAAGCAGTAACAGGGGCCAAGGGAAACCCTGCACTGTGGTTAGCTGGACAGACACACCCAACACCCTCTTCCACTTTGGCCCCAACTTTGCAGTGCAACAAAGATGACACATATGTTCTATTCAACATCATCATGCAATCCCTGGACTGAACAAGGAAGACCTGAGTGATCAGTATCATGAATGACACATCTCCATCATCCTTCATTGCTTGCGAGAACAGTCGGCTCAGCTTGGATGAAATCAGGTTATTGGCAAATAATGGATCTGGTAGGATAAGCAATAGGAATTTTCCTGCCTGGCAAAGAAAAATGTTTCAGAAACTCTGAAACTATGAAGTTGTCTCCTTCAGTCAAAGGTCCAACCCAGCCACTGGCTCATGGGTAACAACGCTGCTGGTTCACCAGTGATTCTGAGCTTGCACTTGGAGACATGGTATCTCTATCATCTGAGCAGGCAAGAAACCAGGTCTCATCCTGCCCAGCAATCACCTGGCTTCACATCTTATCTTCAGACCTCAAACAGAATGTGACAACAGCTATCCCTGACACCATCAGAGGTCAGAGAAGTGAGGAAGGTCTAGCTGGCTTAATTCTGTCTCTTTATTTTTGAATTAAGTTTCAAAGGCAGGTGATAATCCACACCACAAAAGTAATTCAGTTCTTTTTATAGCACTTAGCGGTTCACCATCCAAAGCCATGAGAATGAGGTCCTCCAGACAAAGCCTCCTCACTGGGTTTCTGTTCCCACGAGCACCTCTCCTGTTCTTCCATTTCTGCTGCTTACTGACAGCTTGGGCCTCTCAGATCTCGATACCTCTACTCATTGGCATAAAAGACAACTTTTGGTCTCCATTATATGACTAGTACCCACATTGACCAGCGTCTATTCCAGTGCTGATACTGGGAATGGAAAGCTCTGCGCCTCCATGACATCTTCCCCTAACACCAGAAAGAGCCTTTCTAAAGCAAGTAAAGATGAACATATCAAAGCAAATGGGGATGGCTGCGGAGGGATGAAATGAGGGGGAATCTTTGCACCTATCAACAATATCAACATAGTTTGTCATCAGGTTAACCTATGTCTCACTCCTTCAAAATCTCCAAGGACCTTATGGGTACTGCTGTTCTTAATCTAAAGACTCTGCTCAGCTCCATCACAGGGTGTTTGATCCCTCATATTGCCGTATTAAACTGACACCCCATTCTTGGGAGGAATCCTGTGTCATGTTCTCTAGGTGCTTCCCTTGGTTTTGAACAACATTTATGCTCAGAGACCCCAAGAAAGTTAATGGTCCCCCCCCATTCACCATAGGCAGCTGGAGCAGTGGGGAGAGGAGCTGGAATGCAGTTGCTAGCACTGCAGCTACTAACTTAAGAGTGATACTGAAGCTTACAGCCATAAACAAAACAAGAGGCCAAGCCAGCGTAAATCCTTCCTCCTGTACATATGTGCACATTTGAAAAAAATAAAGGTTAAAACAAAGGAAAAAAGCAATTCCGAAGGTTTTTTTACAATTCTATAATAACAATAAATTAACCATTCTAGAAACTTTCCTTTAAGGAACATCACCTCTGTAAAAGTGTACAACAGTTTTAAAATTTCACCTGATAAAACACATTAAGTAGTATAAAGCAGAAGAAAAGATGAACAAACCATTATCTCAGTCTTGTGGATTACTTAAACATTTGTCATGTTCCTATGGAAATCCACAACTGTGTTGCACAAGGGTATCCTGCCCCAGCTTAGCAATTCTCTCGTTTCAAGCTGCCTGTACCGTATGAAGCTGGTGAATCACAAGCTTATGTTTAAGTTTTAATGTTTTTCTCCATTATAACGGCAAGTGATCCATTGGCCTCTGGTTTTATTTCTTTTAAAAAGGAAAATGTGTAATTCTAAGGTTATTACAAAGTTTCGTGAACCAAAGAATCCTGTATTTCACACAGTGGGGCCCAAATTACATTCCTTCCTCAATTTCCTACATAGGAGCCAAAAAAAAATAGAGTTAGTGAACAGGTGAAGAACAAGATGTTGTACTAGTAGAGCAGAGGAGATCCTCTTTGGGCTGGGCAGCTCTGGGGACATGCTTGTGCCTGGTTTTTGAAAGGAATAGTCATATGCCACCTCACACTGCTAAAAGCCACTTGATTTTGAATACTTCATTCACAGCTATGGCAGCACAAGGGTTTATATCAGGCTGCCTTACCACAAGTGTCTAAAGTGTGGATTTATGGCAGTATCAATACCTTAAATTAAGCATCCACATGCACTCTGTAGAGGGTAAGAGTAGGTTACTCCCATTGGCAGGCAAATTCGCACTTGCAGTTCTGACCAGGATGATAAAGAGGCAGACAACCACTAAGACCTTACAAATTCATTGCATATCTATGCTTTTGCATATTTTATGATTACCTTTTGACATGCTTTGTGTTTGACATTACCTGTCCCATCTAACGTCAACCAGAAAACATACTTCAACAATTTTCCACACAGCACTGTTTAGGTGCATGGACTAAACCACTGTCTGTTGGTTTTGTCAGAGTATGATAATCTTAGGGTAGGTCTTTACACTGGGCAAACCACAGAGACACTACATCGATCTCAAGTTGGTTTGCAGCTGTGTTCACAACAGCGTGAGCTGTGCTTCCTCTAAACAGACAGAACAGTCAACTGGGTTAAGAACATCATTACAACCAATTCACGGCTTTCACACATGAGAAGGGTTCAAGTTAATCATGCAGGCAAACAAGACCAGGGTTATTTCTTAGTTTCTTAGGTAGCAGTTGGACTGAACTTCTCCCTTTTGCACAAGCAGCCCACACAAACTGCAGTTTGCCTATGGCATGATATCTGTTTCAGTTTGGGAGACCAAAATCAGAAAGACAACAAGAAGCTTAATTTTATTTGGATGTAAACCAGTATCTGACCTCCAAAAGCTGTCAGAAGTATCTCCTAGCACTTGCTTTTCAAAAGGTTTTACTTACTTGTATTTTAAGAGCAGCCACTGAACAAACCACAGTCCTACAAGGATCATGCCGTTGATTTCACAAATAGAAAAAGCCCATTGCACCCGATCAAAGCGATCAAAAAATGCATCTGGTAGGGGAGGCTGCACCTCCTTGGGAGGCACTCGTTCATGAACGACTGAGATAGTCACTGTGGTAAAGATGAAACAAGAAAGTGCATAAATAAAAGCCAGGAAAGTCTTGCCCCATTCCATAGGATACTGTGAGCGCTCTGGCTCTGGCATGGGGATCTTTATCATCTCCTTCTTATAGCCATTTGGCATCCCGTTCAGCTTCATTTTACTGCTAAAGCCATTCTCACGTGTGGTGTTGCTCATACTGACACGGATGTGCCCATTAATATGCCCATTTTTGTGAGCCTCGATGTGGTGAGACATTTTTAAAGTTTCAATCATGTGCAATAGCCGCTGTCCACTGTCAGAAGACACCCGGGAGAGAGGTGTCTTCTTAAAATCCTCCTCTGTGAGGTTGATCAAATCCTGCCCAGTGAAGCTCTTCAATGGCTCACAATACTCCGGCACAGCATTTTCCGTTAGCCAATTCGTCACCTCCTCAGGTGACCACAACACCACTTCTTTCATCTCGCCAGGCAGCTGGGGCACAGTCTAACATCAATTTTAAATGGGGCAGCAGTCACTGTGACTCCAGTGCATCGAAAAGCTCCTCCTTGGTTTCATCTTGTCCGAGGAAGCAGTCTGGCGAGAGGCAAGTCCCTGTCTCTAACCATGCAATATGAGCATCCAGGCGCTGTGGCAAGCACAGGAAATGGTTCACTTCATATTCGTGTTGGCATTCTTCTTCCTGGGGAGAAGAAAAACCCCAAACGAGTCATTAGGACAGCATTTACCAATGGTTTGCAATTCATGTTTAAAGACGAAACTACTGCAAAAGAATAGCTAGACTCTGGCATGGAAAAGACTAACCGATCTAGACTCTAGCCTTGTACACACAGCACGGTCCTTTCTGAGCTTGCTACCGATTTCTCAAGAGCTTTAGTAGTTCTGTACTATAAACACCACTTTGCAACTGTGGGAAGGACTAGTTTCTGCTCTATATCTCTTAGATTTTCTATTACTGTGCAGCTCTGGTCCATAACCAGTACCCAAACTCCTCTTAAAATCATAGTACTAATGGATTTAAGAATCTGCAAAGCAGATGTTTAGCATTATTCATGTCAAAAACCTTTTCTCCTCCTTACAGACTAGTGCCTTACTGCTATGTTACACCTAGTTATTGAATAGGAAGCCTGATTTTTGTTCTGCAAGGCAAAAATATCTACTGTACTACAAAAAATGCTTTTCTACAGGTCAGTAACACAAAGAAAACGACGTAGATAAGCAAGTTTATACTTTCTAGGCCAAAGCACCTGCAGGACAAGCAATGCCCAAACAGGTTAGCCTGAAAATAAACTGAAGCATTTAGATTTGCAGAACTAGCAGATGTTTAGCAGCTCTTCAAAGTAAATTTTACCATTTCCATGGTACAATGCTACAATTCAAATAAATGTTTGTTATCAGCTAAAAATGGAACCAGTAGAAAAGTTAAACAAAAAAAAGGGAACTAGGTAGCAAACTACACCCAATTAGTTACAAAAATAACTTAGAAAGCTTAGAAAAGCTGATCACTTCCAATCAAAAGTTACAGGAAAATGATGTTACTTGCTGGAACCTCTTCCTGCATTTTTGAGACACAAGCAGCAAAATCCTTAGCAAGAGGCAGCGATCGCGTGGCAGTGAACACCACCCGCAAATTCCCAGGTTTGAGAGGTTTGTTCAACGAGCAAACAAAAAATGATCCTCCCCAGAGCAAGGAGAGGAAAACAGTGAGAACCCCTGTCTCCAGCCTGCCATTCCACAGACAAGTTCTCTCTGCAGAAGGCTGCAGCATCGTAAACACAAAGTGACCTAAGGAAAGTAACAGCATGGGGGAAAAAACACTTCATACTTTTGAAAGTCATATCATGCCTTTATCAGCTTAAAGAATATTTTTAGCCTCTTACAAGCTGCCAGATGTTTGCGTTTCATTGCAGGGAGCAATGCTGCCACTGAAGAAAATCAAAATAATCTATACCACTGGCAGGACTTGAGTAGAAGTGGTACAAAACACATACAGAGCTATATTCCTATGCAAAACAATGTTTTGTTGCATGTTGCATATAAATGTATTTTTTGTCCTGTTACCTCTAAACTGACAAGAAACACAATGTACAGGTTTTAATCTTCTTCTCCATGGAATGAACCAGGTCTGATGACTGAGGAAACAAAAAGTTTTGGACAAAGGACTTGCACGCAAAGTACTTTGCGTACGCCACCTCTCACTTGCTGGGCACACCATTCACACACACATATTTAAATCCATGGAGCAAACAGGGGTAAATACTCTCCCTTGCAAATATCTGTGGTGTTTTAAAACAGCAAAAGAGAGGACACAGCTCTATTTTCTTTTTTTTTTTTTTTCAGTAGGATTATATGTACTGAGGAAGGCTTTTAGCCACAGATTGCTTCATTACTCAAGCTGTGTTTAGCAAATTGGTATTTAGTTACCCAGCTCTGAACATGGAAAAAAAAAAAAAAAGGATAGATTGAATTATGCATGTTAACCCACATTAGAAACTCCTACAAGACTTTGACTAAAGGAGAGCAGCTTGGCTCTCCACCACGCTGGTCTCCACTGTAGTCAATGCAGTCACATTATCACAGGACACCTGAAATCCTGGTCTGGCACCAGATGCAGCAAAAAGCTCAAGCACAAACCCTGCATCCTTACTCCATGCCAGGGACAGCTGGTGTCACCAGCACATAGGGGAAGGTATTTTGCCTCCAGCTCCCTGTTTGGCCTCAGTCTTTGCACTAAGAGCCATGTCAGCCTTGAGCTACCTCACTTACTAATGCCTGCAGCTTGACTCACTCACTGCAGACAAAGGAGGTGGAAACACCATCACCTTTTTGATATCCACAATGTCTCAGTCTCAAGCGATGCACCAGTAATTCACAACTCAAGGAAACAATGTCTATGTGAAGGAAAACACAACACACATTCATACTTGTCCTAGGGTTGAAACTTGGGCTGAAATCCATGAGGTGTGGCACCAGAAGCTGCACAGCATCAAATACACAACAAATACTAATAGACCCCTCTATGGGCTTGCTCCTTCCGAGGGTGGTGCCTTACAATCCTGATAAAGCCTACGTTATATATTTTTTAACCTGGTTACAACACTTGGGCTCTTAGTCTGCAGCAGGATCTCATTTTCCCATGCCATTTAACAGCTACATTGGCTGCTTCTCCAAGTTTTGCTTTACAGATTCAGCTAGGAATTGGGGTTGTCAGAGCACTCTGTGTACACCACGAGGTGGGGCAATATTAAACCTTTTCAATTTTAGACACTGGGGCAACTCAATCACAATTTCCTAAACCACTCAGGAGAAAAGCGGACCTTTAACTGGTCTCTTCCCAACATACCAGCCTTTCTGTCCAGCCCCTGACAACATACTGCAAGCCTCCTGCATGCTTAAGGATTCCGGATCCCAAAAACACCATGCAAAGGGCTGCATTCATCACTCTTCAGGAGCCTGTAGCCAATCTTCAAATTACATCTCTTCACCTACCGTCCACATACATCTCCTCCAGCCATGGCTAAGCTAGTCTGTTTTAAGATGAGCTCTGTGTGGAGCCTAAAAGAACAAAAATCTGTTGCCAGCTGCGAATATTACTCTGATACTGGCACATGAGTCATAATATGCTGGTGTAACCCCATGATACCTGGCCCTGCAGTGTTACAAGATACAGCAAATGTGTGTCTTGCAGTAAAACTGCAGGGTCTGGCAATATTGCTAAAAACTACAATCAATTCAGAAACTTGCTCAGGCTTTAAACTAACCATCAGTAATGCTATTAAAGGTACCATACAGAAGAATCAAGATTGCTTGACTCTAATTTTTGTGTCTTTATGGAATATAAAATACATTTCCTAAGATTCTTTGTTGGTTTTTAAAATGAGAAATCCCATCTCACACAAAAGCATATACTTTCACCCCGTCTTGTCCTCTGTGGATGAATGGACAACGATTGCATGGGGTTCAGCACGGAACAAGCTACTGAGCAGAGAGCTTCAGTCCTCATGGATGACGTTTCTGGGAGCACAAGGACAGCACTGGCCAGGTGCAATCCCAGCTTACTGCTATCACACCACCAGCATGTAAATCACTACCAAGCACCTTTTGTAAAAGCAGAGTAACTGATACTCACAGGAGGAAAGATAATATTCTGCCAAGGACACAGGCCATGGAGTCGTTTTCATTGAGAGTTAAAACGAGGAAAAACATCTGAAATGCCTAATGAGCACCCATCATTCAAACCTCCATTTCACAGGCCGTCTAATGGGAGAGGAATAGGCAAAAAAGCTTCTTTACTAACTGTGGTGAAAATTTATTAAATTGATTACTGCTTATGAAAAAGCCTTTGTCTTTATCTAGAGATCGCTTAACTTGGACAGAGAGCTTAGTGAGCTCAAGGACAACCTTAATGAGCAGGTGGTGTTTGTCTTGAGCCCCCCCAAACAGGCAAGATATGAGTAGGAACATCCAGACAATAAATATCGTGTGCAGCTATGGCATGACAGTGACTCCACCACGCTCAGGCATCTGGCCAACATCCCTGGCGTGTGTGAACCTTACAAATCATGAGATAGTGCACATCTGCACTTCGCCTAAACTTAAAAAGTTTGCATAAACTAGGTGTGTAAACTATTTTTGTTTTTCACTGAGCATAAAGATGGGCAAGCTCTGGGACTGGACTGGGCCAGAAGACTCACCTACGGGTGGACATACCACGTAGGAATTTTCCCAGTGACTGAGCGACTCCTGGCGCCGGCTGCGATGGGGCTTCCCAGGCGAAGTGTGGGCCTGGATGATGTTAAGGTGGTAACTGGTGATGTATCCTTTTCTTAGTCTCTGTAATGCTTTGCAGTAATGATCCAATGCTTCGCTCCTATTGCTCTTTTATCATACTGTGCATAATAACTAGTACTGTTTCCTTTTATCATATTGCATGCTATTTTTCCTTTGTAGTGTAATATAATAAATTGTATTTATTCTTCTATTTGATTCTGAATTCATTTTTGCTTGGTATCCAGTCAATCAGCAAAACACTAACACCTTCCAGCTTGTCACATTAAAAAGTACTTTGTTTTCTATTGTGCATTCATGAAAGCTTGACTGGGTGAGGTTCACAGAAACAATATGGGACTAACTAACAGCCCTTGCAGGCCCCCTTGCTTCCACAAAAGGTCTTCTATCCACAAAAACCGAAGATAGAAGGTGGGGATAGGCATCTGCGCTGTTGAGTCACATTCACCAGCTTAGCATACTGCCCCAGCAAGGCAAAGGGAACTAGAAACACTCCCTCCATCTGCAGCAAATCTGCTTCATTAAGGAGCCTGTATGTGATAATGAATTGTAAATATCAATGCCATTATTACAATAATACCAACTGCACTATGATAATAATGCTGTGTAAAACCAGTATCTCAAAACACCCAAATCACAAGGCCGAGCAGGATGAAGTAACTTCACCAAGGGCTCCAGTCCCCACCTCCTCATGTTTACACAACCCTTCTTCCCCTGTGCCCAGCAAACACTAAAGTGTTAACTCAAAACTTTCAGATCCCTTTCCACTTGCCCAACAAAGTATTTCCCACCACCACTTCAATCCGTTCATATGAGGGTTGTAATACCATGACCACAGCCACCCCAGTAGGTTAAACAAGTATTTGAGAGCACACTACGCAATCTTGCATATCAAAATTTGTTCTCTTTTGCATCGCTTTGCGGAGATGCAGTAGGGTATAAGGACCAAATGTGGGAGCATCCAACTCAGCAATAAAATCATCAGCTGGCTGCACCTCCACACTTGACGTGGCGGCCAAGGTGCAGAAGACTGCACTTTTCTGTTTCTAGGTCTGCTTGGAGGGTAACTAAGCATTCATGTTGGATGTCACTCTTTCAGATTTTGTTTCAAAGTTCATGGGCTCACTGCTGAGCGAGTAACATCCCCTGGCCAGGTGGCATGAGACTTTGTCTGGGGTGGCTGCAGGGTCCACAGAGGAATAACCGCCCTCCACAACCCCACAGCTGGCTTACAGGTTAACATGCTGTTCCCTATTACCTCTAAACTTGCAAGCTGAAAGCATGACATCTCGCAACTAATGCTGATGAGGCAAACCACATCCACCTAGAACAGCAAAAGATGACCCCCAAAACCAGTTTGTTCATCTCCAATGTCCTCCTAAAACACTTTGAAACACGACTAAGTCTTCCCAAATCAAATCATGCTTTCCTCATGTTTGTACAGAAGGGAGGACCTTTGCTGCCAAGGCAACAGTCACTATAGAAATCAGTAAAATAACCAGCCATTTCAGAAGCTGCAATGAGCTCCTCACCAGGAGCCAAGGAGATTTTAAAATCCTTTCAGAGACAGTGGATGTGTTTCAGCTGCAACACTGAGCATCCCTCCCAAATACCCCAGAGAAGTTGAGATAAAACCATTATTAAAAAACAGGGTTAAAATGGGTGAGGTCCAGGGATAAGCACGGTTTCAAGATAAAAGAGTGACATTTTCTCCCTCAGAAAACAAATACTGAGATGCGCACTGATAACGTGTGCACACATAAGCAGGAAAAAAAATCAACTGCTGTAAGGATGTTAGTTTTAATGCTTTAGAAACCAACTCACAAGTGAATTCCCCAACCCCACTGGTTAGCATAAGCTACATGGAGACCAAATACTCTGGATGAAAGCTGGGAGCTCTTATTCTGCAGTTTTACAGCACGAAACAACAGTTTGTAACAGCAAAGTCTGAGTCACTGCTACAGTCACCTCCTCTACAGGCATTTTATCATCACTAACAATAACGCTCTGACACCTCAATAACTGGACATCCTGTACTTGCAAAGCACCTCTGTATGCCAATTTGCAACAAAAGGGCAATTCCTGTCACAAATTATGTGCTGGGTTATCACTAACGAGCTCTCAAGCAACGTGCCAAATTGCTTCCCTCCCTTCAGGATAGCCATGCCTCCAAACCAGAGACTGCCCCTTGCAAGAGGCTGCACCACTAGCAAGCAAGAGACTGTTGGCATTTTAAAACATTACAATAAAGCCGGTTTTGTGTTACAAATATGAATATATGCAAATACAAAATATCTGTAAATATAAAATTGAGGCACAAGTGGGCTCACAAGTTTCAAGGAGCTCCAAGATAGGTTTCCAAGGTCAGTCCCAGATGGAAAACATTATCCTGCGGACACAAAGTCAGAGCAAGCAGAATTACTACTATGGAAAGAGAGGCTGGGATCAATATGTGAAGCAACGCCCACGTACCCTGAATAGCTACTTACGCAGCTTCAGAGAGAGAGAAAAAAAAGATACCAGCATATTACTACATAAATCCATGAGCAGCACATTTTCACTAAATTACTCTATAGGAAGAAGAAAAAAAAACCCCACTGCATATTTCCTATCCTGATTTAACACAAAAATAAGAAATGAAAATCCACTCACAGGCAGACATCTCAGTATAACATCTCTGAACCCAAGCCGACAGTTCAGTGGCAAGGATTTAAAAATGAAAGTACTTCCATCAAATGTGAATAACCAAGCAGCCCACCTTCAGATGGGAAACACTGCTAGCGAACATCTCTGCTACAAAAATGCATCATCCATACTGTGTGTATGTATGTGTATAGGTATATACATGCAGACATTCTGTGCTAGGTGATAGAGATACCTTTTCCCTCCAAACCTGATGAAGCCTCATCCCTCTGCTTCTTCATAGCCCTACATCTCTTTACTCAACTTTCTTCCTCCCCCTGCTTCTTCCTTGGCCTTGGAAGTAGTTATGGAAACCAGCAACACTCACGAGAAGGCTTCACCTGACCAGCAATCTCATGACAGAAGCAGTTGCTAAGTAGGGCTTTTGTTTTGACACTATGGAAATCCTGCTTCTAGTGATCCGGGGGTGGAAAGGACAGGGTGGGGAGGGTGGGTCCTGCCTTCAGTTTCAGTTACAAACAATTACTTCAGACTGAAAAGTCTCCTCAAACGCAGACAGGAGAGCCAGAAGCCAGGACCAGAGCCCCAGCTGGCACCTGCAGGAACAGCTATGGACTTTCTGCCTACGGCAGAGACAACCCAAGCACACATCTCATTTTGTACTGCATACCACAATCCTGATGTCTAAATCCTAAAGTAATGTGCAATGCCTGCAGCAGAAGTGGGATGGATATTAGCATATTTCTGAACGGCTGCAATAGGAAACCCAACTTCCAACTCCCTGCCGCAAATGTTTTTAGTTCTGTGCAAGAAAGACGCAAATAACACCACAAAGTTTATTTGTGAAGAGGCAGAGGGGGAACAACAACCCACCGGTATATTCAACTCCTAAGAATATTATCCTTGAGACAAAGTGGGTTTGTACTCTTTCACCCCTTCACCCGCAAAGGGGTGCATGAAAATACTAATGGAGCATCACAAATCCTTATACGTGGGTAATCTGCTTTGACACCAGGATCTGTAATTCTTCAGCAGAATTCTACAGCAAGGCTCAACGCATCCACCACATCAGTCACTTCTTTGCTATATACAAACAAAAATCCCCATGGACACCATGACACGCACTGCACTCAAACCTTGCACACGTGGTTTCTGATCGGAGGCAACCCTAAGTGTTTCCAGGCTCTGTGCTAGGGTGGCAGCAAGTTCTAGCCATCATCTCTAACACAGCTAAACACACATCTGTGTTACACCTCTGGATCTGGGTCACCCAGAGATAGGGTTGAGCCGGAAATAGAGCCCCGTGTCCTCATGCAATCTCTGAGATAACTCCATTACTAAAGAGCACAAAATTATACTTGCCTTCCTCTTGAAACTATCCAAACCTCCTTATATTTATATGCACACAACAGAAGACCTCCAAAGGAAAACAGATGAAACACTGAAAAAAGCAGAAAAAAGTGGTTTTTTCCCCCTACAAGGCATAGAAATGGGGAAAGGATGGGGTAGAGCAGAAGGGTGGAAACAAGAAAATAAAGACAGACTAAACGTTTGCAAGAGGTTTCATATTCTAACTCTGTTACAAGTGCAGCTGCTTTAGGGTTTTGGGATGGGTTTGGGTTTTTTTACCTACACTGAATACCTAAAAGTCATTTATTGTTAGAAAGTCAGACTTGTGAGCCTCTGGGAACCTAAGTAGTAGCAAGAATTTAATAAAAAAAAATATAAATCAATCAAAACAGTAAGAGAAGTTTTGCCTAAGGAAACTGAGGACAGTTTTGTGACTGATAGCAATGCAGCTCTAAAATGCATGCTCCTGTGTATTCTGCCAAACCAGCCATGCAGATTGGGGAAAAGAAAGCTGGCAGAAACTACAGTGAAAACAGAGCCTCACTGAAGCCTTAAATCAATTAATTGACATATTTTTTTAGTATTTGGGTTTGTTAGTGGACATGTATTAGCATCCAGACCACAACAGCTGCTTCCTCCAAACCGCCTTTCCCAGAGCTACAACTGAAGCAAAAGAAAACTAACTTTACATGCTCAGAATCCCAGCCCAGAATAATGTTTCCATATTTCATTATAAATATTTCATTTCAAATACCCTTCTTAAGTCCAGCACATCAGACCCAGATCAAAAAGACTTCAAGCCTCGAGAGCTGAAATATAAATATCTATATATCTTCATGCAAGATGCTGTTCTCTGCATTTCAGCTGTTACTATTCATAAACCCACTCAAAAGGCACACCAACATTTTTACTTTTCAATGCTATTACCCTTGTAAAGCAAAACAATTCCTGGGTTTGTCTTTATTAATTTAGTTTCATATAACACATACTGATACCTGGTCTGAAAGACAGAACACACAATTAGTCAAGATTATGTCTGGTATAAATAGTTCTAACCCAATTTTGGAACACATATTCCTCCTCTTTCCAGCAATACCTGTTCAGAGTTGTACCATAAATCAAGTATTTAGATCTGGAAAACAAGTATCTGTACGAAGGAGAGGAAGAGTCTTATTGCACAGTTGGTCTAGAACAACCAGAAACCCAGGACAGGCTAGAGAAAGAAAGAAGGAAGGAAAAAAAAGCATTTTTGATTGCCAGTGAGTTACAGGTGTACATCTGCACAACGGGAACTTGTCTTACACAAGCCAGATTACTGAAAATTCAGATTAACTGCCCCAGCATCTTTCTTTAGTGGTTAACGCTACAAGCAAGAAAACTATCTCTCAGTTTGCTTGCCAAATTTCAGTCACCTTCTTCACTCTCTTTGCCACCAAACCTTGCTGTTTGCAATGGCAATCTGCCACTGTTGGCATTCAGCTTGATGGTAAAAACATGCTTGCGTTCATTCAGCAAAATCCAGTGAGGCTGGAAGGACCAATCCTCTCCCCTCCCAGTCCAGCCATGCAGCATCTCCTTCTTTGAAAGCAAGAGTGCCAGAAAGGGATGGCAATTCAGACCAGCTCAGTTCCCTGCTCTAAGGGTCCCTATTTTTTCGCCTTTTATAGATAATTTCATGATTGTTGCTTCATGTTTCAGGACTGCTGCTGCCGCCACTGAACGTGACATTTTGATGCTGCAACAAGCTCCAAATTTCAGAGTTTAGACTTCAGAAACCCAAGATACTCCTCCCCCAGTGCTGAACAGTAGTTTTATCTCTGTATCAGACTCCAGATCTTAATGCCATTGACTACTCATACTCAGCTGCTCCCAATCTACATCAGACATCCCATGCCCTCCATCCCCCCCATTATCCTGTGACACCAGCAAACCCTACTTAAATCTTGTTTCTGACAACAATCTGGCATTGAACCCAAAGAACAGGTATGCCCAAATGTCCACTCCAAAACATTAAGTATTCCTAACATTTTAAATTGCCAGATATCTTAAGAGCACAAACCAGCACTGAAAACATGCTTGCTTCCACACTGACAGTGATGGCAACTGTGTGCACTACCAGGTATCAGTCAAACAATTTCCAAGACCACAAGCGGAATCACCTAAAATCATGACAGTGTGTTCAAAGTCTGCAAAATACTTCGGTTTAAATATTCTTCTCAGCTCAAGGTTATGATCAACTACGTTTACAAATAAGGAGAGATAAGGGAAGATAAGAAACTTGTATCTTGCTATCTAACTGTTCTGGAAATCATGAATATTTCAATAACCAACTGAAAGCCTCAAAAGTTCCTCCTACAGACATCCAATTACCTCTAATTTTTTTTCTAGTGACACACTTGAGGTATAGGAGATGTACCTATGTCATGTTGTCCTAACATTTTTATGGAGATGTCCATTAGCCACCTGGCAATTCCAGTTACGATCCCAGGGAGTATCTCAGGCAGGGTGGCTCCTGGCCATCCTTTCTTCTGCAAGTAGTGACTCCACTGTCTGGCACACGAAATGTGAAAGACCGGATGACTGTGTAACAGATTCACATGCTGAACTGATAGGTTTTGAACAGGTCAGTTAAATCGGTTCAAAAGTAATTTGTAATTCCAGCCAAACATGAGAATCTCAGCTTGAGGTACTGGGTAAGTACAACTAGCGTGCATTCATGTCATGGAAATTAAGCTACATTTAGAAATAGTATTTAATGAAAACAGTATTTCAGCTTGCAAACTTCCCCACCTGGGGAAAGCGATCTTCCACTGCCTACCCACAGCCTGTAAAACTGCTGCAAAGCGACTCAAAACAGAATGCAAAGCTCAGTCAGCAGTTTGTTCACACTTCACAACCAGAAATCGTTAAAAATACTTAAATCAGATGCATCTCGAGATGGCTGCTCATGTGATACCTCTTCTCCTGCCACAGAAGGGATGGAGGGATCAGACCCAGCCTACTACCATCAGCACATGATTGTCCAGCTGCTAGCATGAGCGCACAGCCCCTAGCAAACTTTGCTTCCTAGTCTAAACATTTTCTTTTAACTAAAACAAGGCAAGCCAAGCTGTACGCTATGAACTATATGATGCGCTCCTCAAAATCTGTGTTTTCTTCCATTAAACTGCACATTAGGTGGGAGGAGTTAATGACTTGTAGCACAGTGCTAGACATAATGTCATTTCCACGATCCACCCCAATGTAAGCATCCATGGACTACATCACAGCATATATATTTTATTAAGTGAGTAACAACTGTAGGTGATCCATCCACATGCTGCTCACAGCAAACAAATCAAATTGCTCAGATAATTTCAGTTGGTTTAGAAACTGAAAAGCCATGTCCACCCTTGGGGTGGGGGGAAGTGTATATGGGAATAAAAATCAGCATTCCTTCCCAGAAAGTAAGCATGTGAGTTAACCATTTAATAACCAATTAAGGGATGCCTGTCACTCCAAAAGGATCACTGAGCTGCTGGCCTGCAAAAACAACACTGGGCTTCATAGCTCCTGCTACACAGATAGGTTAACATGCGATAAGGAAGACTCACATGCCCTGCTCGCATACAGCAGCAAGAGAACTACAGAAACCCAGTGGCACTATTCTCCTTCCAGTCATAGAAAGAGGAACCAAAATAAATTACAAGGAAGGAGATGAGAGGGAGGGAGAGGAGGAAGGATTTAAATCTGTGGTCATGTGGATGCAATAGCTTTCTGCAAGCAGATGGGCGAAGCCCAGATTAGCAAGGTATTAATGAAAGCAAGGCAGTAACGCCGATGAAGTGCAGCTCGAAAATAGCTGAACTCTGACCTGCCTCGCCGAGCGGACCAAAGCTCTCCTCTCCCAGACACATTGGTGTCGACCATGAAGTCAAAGCTTTGCTGACTGGCGGGAAAGGGTGGGAGATCACAAGAGAAGCGGAGCATGGTTGGAAAAAGCTGCTGAGGCTGCAGCTAAAAGATCAATGGCAAAGTAGATAAAGTAGCAGCCACTCAGGAGAGTGCAATACTCTTTCAATCAACCTTCAGCAGCAAGGTGCGAAGGGCTCACTGGGAATAAGCCCTTCCCATAGGCAAACACTCAGAAGACACACTCTCTAGAGATGTCCAACAGGATGCAATATCCCTGATGCGTACCTGAGTAAGCAAACAAAACAATGGAGTAACAATTACACTGATGTCTCTAATGTGCAGGGGCTCACCTGAGCAATGTAGGGGTTAGGATGTTACGACACTGCAGAAACTCACCTGAAGAGGAGCCCTTGAAAGCGAGGCACCAGTAAAACCCCATTCCGCCACCTCATGACAGGCTCCACGACTACCCAGCACTCCCTCAAGGCCTGGGAAATGTATATATGCCTCCTTAGTACATTAGTAAACAGAATATTTTAGGAGTAAAAAACAAATAGGGGTCAATCTGACATAGCTGTTTCTTCACCTACACATCCCATGGTCAGACTTGCTCTACAGGACTATACTTGAGCTGTGCTCTGACATGCATCTTTTAGGTAAATCCTAAGAACACCTCCAAGATCTTCTAAACCTGATAAAATATGGCATTTCAATAAAAGCTTATAAAAAAATTTTTCTGTATAGAAAGATCAGGAAAATTCACCATCAGTCCTCCAGCAATGCTAGTGCTTCTCCTGCAAGCAATACGGAGCTGTTGAAATGACTACTGATGGGGGAAAAAAAGTGCACTATTTTGGAAATGATAAAATCAACTACTGTAAAGTATTCACACAAGTTATTAAACAGTCACAGTAATTTGCATTTGGGGTTTACTGGGGGTTTTCTGTTGTTTGGGTGGTTTTTGTGGGGGTGAGGGTGGGGCTGCATTACCAGAGATTGCACAGAACATAAATACACATGAAATTTGCTTTTAACAGCAAGTATATTCTTATCTGTCCTTAGGCACTCCAAACCTTTTTCACTGGGTCTGAAAATACCTAAATTCACAAATATTTAATGTGGGCGAGGGGATAAAAGTACTGTGGCAAAAATACTGATTAAATACGCAGCTCACCCTATGTGACACCACAACAGCACTGAAAAAAAGTGACTTACTATAAGTTTTATCTCACGTCATTAGTGAAACAATGTAGGGACCTGACTTATGTTGATCCTGAGACGAACTTGTGCTGGTCTGAATCAGTCTTCGGCAGCCAGATTACTAAATCCTGACCTCACAGCAACAGCCCAGGAATAAAACAGCATCTCCTATCAAGCACAGGCAAATGGCAAAGGCAATGACTGGCACACGAACCAGCCCAGTCCAGCTGCAGCACACGCATGCAGTTAACACTGCCTGCCTCATCCCTGCTGAAATGTAAGACATGCCATGCACAGTACCATGTGAATTAAGATTTAAGGAGAAAAACACTGAACTCGGACCAGAAAAGCCAGTGGCTGTAAGACAGCACAAGGATATTGTGTTCCTTTACATTATGGGGATTTCTTGCCCTCCATGGAGGGCACAACGTGATCCCCAGGAGATGGGTTGTTGACAGCAGGGCTGAAGGCTTTCCTCACTTTCTGAGGAATAATGAGGAAGGATCAGTATTTAGAAAGACCCTGAGAAAGAACGGTACACCCAGCAGGGAGGGGAACATCACACACACAAAAATCAGGAAACTTGCATTTCCTTAGTTCACAAAAAGCCGGTTTTTGCCAAGTAACCAATTTCCCTACATTCTTCATTAAATAAAATATGAAGGGCAGGCAGTGACGTAAAATATAAATGCATACACTTCCATAAGCAACAGGCCCTGTTATGGTAGATGCTGCACATATCCTGTTGTCCTCAATGATTTATGTCCCCTAATGGAGGGCACAGAATTCAGGGTCAGGTAGTAGGCAAGGAAGTTTTACATTAACAAGTGCTGCATTTATATTCGCCTTTGTGATCCATGCTGCCTAGAAATAGCAGAAACTGCTTTGGTTCATGTATTATTTAGTCAGGCCAAAGAGGTAAAAGGCAAAATCAAACTTTAAGACAAACATCAGATGATTTTGGTGTGGATCTCCACCATATACAACACTTGCAATGGGATGGGCAGGACACTCACCAGTTTGGTAGTTAAGCCAGAACGGCTGAAACAGTCCAAGCACTCTGCCACACACGTGAGTGCAAACACAATGTCTTTACAATTTCAAGTGTTAGCAGTCAGAAGTATTGCTTTGGCAAATTTCCCTGGGAAAGAATAACAGCTACCCATGGAAGGCTTGCCCCTTATCACTGCCATCTCCTTTTTCTTACTATTTTTATTATTTCAGGCAGTTGACTGACAAATATTATTGTTGCAGTGCTCATGTTGACAGTGCATGTTTCCTTTCTCATATTTGCAAAATCTGATTCAAAAGGCACGGTAGCTTTCAAATAACTGGCAGCTGGCACCTCAAAGTTCAGTCATGAAAACTAACTGTGAATCTAGCTGAAAACCACCTTTCCCCTTGAAAATCAGATATGTGATCTAAGATATTTTCAGACTATCTTTTTACTGCTCTGTATTTACAAAGTGGACCTGAGCTGACCTTTAACTTGGACCTAGATGAACAAGTTCAGGACGAACACTGTGCTTAGCTGTACAAGTGACTTCTCTAGCATAGGACAAAACCTGAAAAGTTCCAAGACAATTGTGCTCATGTCTTTAAGGGACTACACACTACTCTTTCCCACCACACAGGACTGTAAAGCTCAGTAAGATCCCACTGAAGATCCAGAAATAGCAGGTCTGCCCCAAACACGGGGAAAATCTGAAGCCACACATCAGCTCACGGCTGCCTCCTCCCCCGATTATTGAGAGGTTCAACAGAACTGAAAGTCATCTTCATATCCAAAGTGATTTCTGAGTATAAAGTCACTTCTGCTTACCTATTTTGAGAGGTAATTATAGACAGAAGTTCCTCCCAATTTCCAAGCTCTGCATAAAGCTGGATTTATCGATGCAGACCTATGATTCATCAGTAGAGCAAGCTGTAGGAGACAAACTGTATTATGCCGGAATCCAGCAACATCACGAAGCGGGGGGGGAAGAAGGGGGGGGGGGGTTGGAATCGGGAGCATTCATCCCAAACCAAAACCTAGACAAAAACCAGTGTGAGTGTTCATACCCTCAAGCTTTTTTTCTTCCTTATTTTTCTTTTCATCAGCAGTAGCATCTGCCCTTTCCTCCCTCCTTTCCCCTATCCTCTGCAGCTTGTTTCAGCCCCATGTGTCAGACCCTCCCCAGCCGAGCAGCACACGCTACAGATTAAAGGTCAACAGGCTTAGGGGAAAATGGAGAGGCTGCTAAAACCAGGGCAGTGCGAAACCATCACCCAAAACAGAGGGCAGAATATTTTAAATAACTTTGTGACAGACGGGCAGCAGCACCAGCAGCCCAATGAGCCCTGGCAGCCTCCTCCTCCCCTTCCAAGGGTTTTTAAAAGAAGGAGAATCAGTCTCAAAGAGAGAACTGTAATGCCCGAGAACTGTAAATAAATTATGGCCCTGTTCATCAATTAGCTCAGGCTGCACTGAAATGAAAGCCACAGCAGGCTCTGTAATCACTCAAAATAAACTCCTCTGACAGGATCGCTCCTGTGCTGATGGCTCAATTATGCCTGGGAGGACCGTTACAGAACATTAAACATTAACAAAAGTCTGAGCCCGCGTTACTTTTCTCCCAGATAAATCTAATTCAGTAACTGAGTGCTTTTAGCTCAAGTAACCCTGAATTACTGGATCAATTTTTTTGCCACCTTTCCCTCACAAGTTGCAAAAGCCAGGCCACCGCATACAGGGAAAATGTTTGCAAATAGTCCCTTTGCTAGACAGTTACATTTTTATTATACGGGGAAGACATTTTTATCATTTAAAAATATATAGGGTCTGGAAGTGGATTGTTTATGTAAATTTAGTAGCTCAGAAATCAAAACAGGAGCAAACTGTTCTCCCAGGTTATGAACCTCCCTACAAGAACTTCCTCATTTCTCTAAAATTCAGTCCCTAGCAAACAGTTGCACAACTTTTTCTGAAACTGCAAGGAGAACCATGAAGACAAAGAAACTAACACAGCAGAAAGTTACTTTCATTTCTCATTTTGCTTTTGCAATATATTATTTGCTTTTCATTGCTTCAAGTTTAACAGGATTACAGATATCCTTGCCACCTGAAGTGTCTCTCCATTCTCTCTCTGCAACTGTACTAACACAAAATAGTTTCTTGAGGCTTGCCCAGGCCATATCTTTGCTGTTCTAACCTAAGTACAACATGCAAACGCATTTCTGAGTGCTGAACAATGTCAGGATTTCACTGTGGATTTAGGTAGGGTGTGGCTAGTTTAGAACAGACAAACCAATGTCCCCAAAGAAAAGCACGTGGCTGAGATTAGAAAATTTCAAAACACAAAAGGAGTTAGAAATAATAAGGAAACAACCCAGAGAGCTGGGAAGACTGAGAAACTGAAATCAAAGTTGCACCAAAACTAACTAGCTAGTGGTCCTCCTACTAAATCCTCCTCATTCTTGATGCTTAATACTCACCAATCCCAAAGCATCAGATTCCCAAATATAAATAAATTGGATTTAACTGGGTTCAACTTCACGGTTTTTAAAAATTAATAAAGTGTAACAGTGTCAGCTTTCTTACTGATGACAAATCTGCTTGACTGCTACAGTGATCTTTTTCTGTCACTGGGAGCAATGAATTTTTACACCTGGTTAT
Organism: Ibycter americanus; assembly: GCA_035590275.1. Taxonomy (NCBI): domain Eukaryota; kingdom Metazoa; phylum Chordata; class Aves; order Falconiformes; family Falconidae; genus Ibycter; species Ibycter americanus. Next base: position 30,874,064 of record JAVJGI010000065.1, on the reverse strand, counting down.
GAAAAGCAGCCCAGTAACAAGGGACAAAGAATAGTGAAGTATTTTGAAACTTAACTGAGTAAAACTAGCCGCTTGTCTTCAGGATTCTTGTCCAGAGGCTGAAAGAGTAACTTAAATTCTTAAATTCATTTTTAAAAGACAGAATTTCCAGTTTCACAAATCAAGAGGTAAAATTTGACTTGACATTGAATTCTGCCAAGCTCTGGATATGCTTTTATCTACAGCCCCTTGCCAAGAATCAAGCTGACTGCCTTCAAGTCATTTGCCCAGGGAAGGTGTTAACGTTACAAGTTTTTCTGAACTAAACATTATATACCTAAACATTATTTTGCTATGTTGAACTAACTGCTATTTTCCCTCCACCATGTCCTGAGCACGGAATACTTGGCACAGCATGCTTGCTGGTTTTTAGGATCCATCTAGGATGGATATGCAGGATTATCTGAAATGCCCCTGGATATTTCCTTCTTCATTTAGCACTGAACAGGATGGTTCACTGGTTATTGATGTGTGGCTGGGGGTGCTACAACAGGAGCTAATCTGAACCAAAGAGCAGCTTGAGAAATCACACTGTCTCAAGACTGACAAAGAGTTAAAAAAAGAAAGCAAACAGAAATAAACCCATCCCCCTAAAACCAAAGACAAAAAAAGCTTCAGGAAACAAACTTTTCAGCAAAGAAAATACGGTTTCCTTGACTGGCTTTTGCCCTTATTTTAGGAAGAGCAGCAGAAAACATATCCAGACAAAGTTACAAGGATCAGCGATAACCACAAGGACCAGCGATAAACACTCAGTGAAGAGCTGCTGACAAAAGACTGTATAATGGCCACTTCCTAAAAGCAATGCTTAAAAAGCTTACTGCTTACAAAGCTCGCAATGTATTTCCCCTTGGCTTGGCTGTCGACTACCTTTCTCCTGACACTTCACATGCTTATTGCAAAATAAATTCCCTTATAAGACTGCAATAATACAACCAAGCAAGAAATTTACATTTAGTAGCAAAATTACGGCCCCGGTACTTTCTGTGTTTTTTTCCAACTACTCAAACTATCCCCATAACTATCAGAACATGAACGATTGAAACAGCGAATAAGTCTCCTTAAGGCTTTGCTCTTGAGTAAACTAACCTGAGTTAGCTCAGCCTCAGCTAGAAACGGCAGTATGCATGCTGTTAGTTCTGATTTTAAACCTGAACTGAGCGTGCAGGAGAGCCAGTGTTACCGACATAAAGCATTCGAGCTGCTCACCTGATTTCAGCTCCAGTTGCTGCGCACCTGAACTCAGGTTACCTGTGCCAACAGAGTTCAACAAGCCTTTTCTCAGAGGCATCCCCTCCCTCCTGCCTTGTATTACCACCTCCACTCTTCTGCTTCGGTGATTGCATGCGGAAAAACTGCTCTTTTTCTGGTTTTCAGCTGGGCTGGGCAGTTGAACCCGCTGGTTGCACAGTCACACAAGCATAAGCAAGTCCTTCCCCTTTTGGTGGCAGCAGTGAGTTGTCAGAGCAACTCGTATGTTGAAACCATACCTCACGTTTCCTAATAGGCCTTTCTATTTTTAACCAGTCATTTTCCCCACCTTCTTTGCCATGCAGACAGCTGCAGAAAGCAGCTGGAGACAACAGAGTGCTCCATCAGGTCAATTTTCCTGGCAAAAAATCATCCACAGGCCAGTGGCAAGTGCACAAGGGGCAGCAGAGACACTCTCAAACGTTACCCTGAGCCCACAGCTCAAGGTAGGCAAGAGGGAACAGAGCAGTCTTCTTTTTCCCTGTCCCCCGTGGCCACAACAGCTCTTACCGAACACAGAGCGTGGCAACCTGGTTGTCCAAAGGACTGCTGCCCTCCTGGCCTCCTGGCTCACTTAAACTGGCCTAATCAGCACCTCTTGACCCTAAAACCTCAAAGGTGAGAAGCTTACCTGCATCTGCAGTTAGCTGCCCAGGCTGGCTCTCCCAGGACAGAAATGGAGGGACCACTCTTGTAAGCCAGCATTACCATTCAATACAGCACTTGCTAGGATGTCCCCAGTACAGAGACCTCAGGTCTTGGGAAATGGTTTTGATTTGTGCTCTCCAGGCTTGGGTATCTCCTCCTTCAGGCACTTGGTATTAGATGTAATACACACAGCAAACCCTGAATTCCCTCCTCCCGCAGTAGACCAGCTTCAAAAAGCTAATGTGCAGACGCCCTGTAAAGTTAGCCAAGCAAAAAGGGCACTTTCCTGAGCAGCAAGAGCAGTTTTGAGCTTTCACAGGCAGATAGAAACCCAGGGATGAAGAGTGCAGGCTGTGCAACGCGAAACGGCACAAAGCAGGCTTTTGGGTTTGGAGGTTTCTTTTAAAGTGAGGTCCAGGTACCTGAGCTATACCCTCAAAGGTCTTGTTAGGACCAAGCATCTCCAGGGAGAAAACTGAGACAGCTGGGCTGTCTCAGACAGCTGGGCTGAGAGCCTGGCACCTAAAACAGACACAGCCTGGGTAGGCCAAGGCACAACTCCAGTGTTAATTCAGGGAGCTTATGAGTTTAGCTGGAAGTTTTGAGTCATGCTCTTGGATGTGGCAACCAGAATAGCTTAAGTCCTCCTTAAGCTAAGTCCTTTTTCTTTTGTTCAAGCAACGGCTGGAAACATTGCAAATGAGGCTACTTTTGCTGTTCTCCATATAACATGTTTTCATATGCTATATATTTTCTATACTTCCTAGTTTCTTGCACAAAATAAGCTTACTGCAAATGCAATCAATCAAAACTTAAAGCAAATGCAGACAGGATTGTACAGATTATAAGTACCAAATGCCTCACAGAAATCTATTTCTTACATGCCTACAGAAACAAAAGGCAAAACAGACATCTGGTGTGAAATTAAGCACAGCAAGACCCACAGCAAATCTTTCGAGCTCAAACAAACTTGAATCACAGCATCCCAGGAAACAAAGCTGCTGAGGAAAACAGCCCATCAGCCATGAACCCATTTAAAATTAAGCTTCATTAATAAGTTACAGTATTTACAGATAGGCAAGCAGCAGAAACTGATGTGATTCAGCAATTGTCACGCTGCTGCTGTGGCCAGGGGAGAAAAAACCCCACCATGAACATAACAGGCCTGTATCCGCAGGCAGCACAGGAGGTAGGTAGATAGATCTGAGAACCTGTTCCCCACTACACGCATCAGCAACAGCCCAGAAAAGCACACTGCTCTTGTCAGTTTGTGGATAACTATGTGTCTTAATCACTAGCTTCTGCGAAACTCTTCTTGGTCTCAAGTTACTTCCATGAAGAGTTGAACACTGATTTCCCCGCCCCAAACTGCTTCAGAGTTCAAGTTTCTTGCTCACATGAAATAAAAGCATCATCGGCCTATAGTTCCTCCAGCACAACAGCAATGCATGAGATGATCCCACCAAGCAAGCCTGGTACGCTGTTTTTCCCCTCTGTCTTGGAGAAAGTTGGAACTGCTGTCTTAGGAAAACGCTTTATTCGTTGTGCATGGGGAGGAGGTCCTCTGTCATCCTTAATCCACTGGACTACATCACTTTATTAACCAGTACAGAAACCACAACAGCAGCAAACACCCACTCCCAAAACCAGGATCTGCAAGTAACTTCACTTCTCCCCTCCTGCAAAAAGGGAGTTTGAGGGGTGAGAAACCTCTTCAGCAGCTTTTACAAGCACTGGGACCACGTGTTAATGATTTACCTGACAGTCTGTAAGCAGGTACGTGATAAGAGTGTGTTTTGTTATAGTCTGCTTTCCTGACTTCATCTGCATAACCAAATCAACTCACAAATGAAGTAGGCATGGTATTACCTGACAGAACAGGAAGAAATTAATGCTCCTCTAAGCTTGCTTACCCCATGCTGATTCAAAAAAACATTTTTATAGAGATGCACATATATACACACACAGACTAAAAACCAGTGCCTGGAGATGCTCTCCTGTGTATATACATATGTGTACATATACACAAACATATATATTAAAATACACACACAGAGATGAGCTACTTGAGGCACAGGTTTTTTAGTTTCTTCCCCAAAAGTTGAGTAAAAAAAATTGTTCAGCTCATCACTATAGATCCATTAGAAAGCTTCCAGATTAAAGTACTCAGTTCAAAGAAGGTTTATGATGAGAAGAAAAGGCAGCTATGCCAGAAACGCACAAATAGGATCACATACCATGGAAAGACTCAGCTGCACATCTATCTAAGACACAGCTTATGGATAAAGTTATATTCCTCCTTCTGAAGCACATTCAGCTCACCAAGAAGATTTCCACAGTTTCCTCGTGACTCACTCACTGTGCTCCTCTACACACCCAGGGCCACCCTCTTCTACAACCAAAGCATTCACGTTTTTGGGTGGCGGGTGACACCGTGACACATGCAAAGCGGCACAGTCGCATGGTACTGCCTCTTCCTACGGACAGCTGCTAAAAAATCCAACGTAAAGTCTAAAATACATTCTTGCTCTTACTGTTTCACATAAACACTCACTGTAATTGCCCTGGGGATATCTGGCAGCAATCAAGGAGGGGGTTAGGGGTGGGGAGAAGCGTCCAAGATGGCAAAAGGGACAGCAGCTTGTCCCTTTTAGTTTATGCAAGCGTCACTGCCACGCCTTTGTAACTCCAATCACCTGGTACTAGTGTGCTGCAAACAAAACCTCCAAACATAGAAACCACGGAGAGACTCCACTGTGCCTCAGCGTCTGGCTGTGGTGAGAGATGAACCCATTCGATGGAAACATGCCAGACCCTGGACAAAATCTGGGGGGACAAGACTGGGGTAGCCGCCGGCCGGATACCTACTCCCCCAGTTGCTGGCAGCCTGGCTGGCTTTCATTTGGGAAAACAAAACAAACAAAAAGGAAAAAGAAAAAAAGAAAAAAACCCACCAAACAAAAAAAACAGCAGAAAAAAACCCCAACCGACAAACACAAGACTAACCACAAGCTTGAGTGCCACCTTTAAAAAAAAAATCCCCAAAAGCTGTATTTTAGATCTTAATGTATCCAAGTCCTCTGCTTGCTTCCAAAACACAGCCCCTGGCCCTTCAGCAGCAGTCCAACACGCCTTTTCACTAAAACGGGATCATCCAGAGCCAGAGCGCTACTCACTCATGGAAATCAGGTGGCAGGTAACAGCAGCCAACTTCTCCTTGTCCCAGCTGCCAGCCAGACGCGATGCTTACAGCAAGAGGGAAGGCAGAGCGGCAAGGCCCTGCAAGCTGAAGCCTCCACGATCCCTCCGCCGCTTCGGCAGAGCAACTCCCGGACCCGAGGATCTCGCCGGCGTCCCCTTCGCGAGCCGAACTTCCTTCAAATTAAAAGTTGCTTTTCAACTTCCCAGCGCCGGCAGCGTCGCGCCGGGCTCCGCCAGCGCCGCTCCCCGCCCCGGGCGGGAGGCGCCTGGGAGGGACAGCCCGAGAG
>JAVJGI010000065.1:30801506-30868538 GCA_035590275.1 Ibycter americanus | reverse complement strand
GGCTTCGCCGCCCTCCTCCCACATCTGTCTGTGTGTGTGTGTGTGTGTGAAACCATGTGTAGCACTGACACGCCACACAAACGTGCCTCGGTGAGAGCCCGCTCGTCCCTGGGCACCTTTGAAACCTAGGGGTGACTGGGGGGCTGTTTTCTCTTGGTCGGGGAGGGGGTGTTGGTGGCGGGGTTTTTTTCGGGAAGGGGGATCGGCATTGCAGTTCTCGGCCTTCTCCCCTGAAACGAACAAAGGAAATGTTCCATTTGTTGGTTTTGTACAAATACTGTCATGGTGGGTTGCGATCCTTGACTAGTGTGTGCTCTGTTTGGTTGCAAAAGGAGAACCAGGAGGATTCACACCATTTCCTGGAGGCTTCGGTTAATGGGCGCTTATTGATTAGTTGTCAGGCAGGGCCGTGCCCATGTCTGCGCCGTGCCCCCGCGCACTGCGCCGGCAAAGAGCCGGCGGGTTTCCCGGTGGGTTTCCCGGTGGATTTCCCGGCGGCTTCTCGCGCAGCCATCGCTCCCGCACACATTTCCAGCGCTGCAGGGCGACAGGAGGAGACGTTGCCTCGGCGGCCGTGACAGCCGGCGGGGAGCTGGGCGCAAGTCATCAATCCCACCCGAGCCTTGCATTTGTCTGTTTGTTTGTTTGTTTATCGCCCTGCCGCTGTCCCCCAGCCCTCCGCCCGCCCGGCACCGTGCGAGTGCCGCAGCGCCCTGCCGCGCCGACCGCACGGTGAGACGGCGGGGGAGAAGCCCCCCGGGCAGGAGCCTTCCCCGGGCAAGCAGCCGCCTCTTCCCCCAGCCCCCGGGATGCCCTCGCCCGGCGCCGGCCCAGATGCCCCGCAGGGGCCACCGCCGCCCCGACCGGGGCCACCTGCGGGGATCCCTGGATGAACCCGGCGATGGGGGTAACCAACCCCCCCCCAGCAGAACAGTGGGCTCGCATCAGCGGGCTGACAGGCTTCTGTCACCTTTGAAGCCTTCTTAATGAGCAAATGTGCTCCCTTCCAGCCCCCCTTTCTGCCCCATCTACTCTGTTCATCCTCAAGCGGGTCGGCGCGGAGGGAGGGATGGGGCAAAGGGGCGGTTTCCCTGGCTGGCGGGGGGGAAGGGGAGCTGCCGCCCTGCCCTGCTCCTTGCAGGACCCCGCCGCACAGCAACGCTCCCACTTCGCAAACCTGGCTAACCCAGCGCTCCCGGCTATTTTCCAGGGATGAACGTGCCGTCCCCCTCCTTCTCCCCTTCTCTCGGTCAGCGAAAAGCGGCCACCCCTCGGTCGGTGCCGTGAGGGCTCACCGGGAGCCGCTCGGGAAGCGGCTGGAGGAGATGCGGGCCCACCTGCGCCCCCCTCCCAGGGGACAGGGCGAAGGAACACCCGCTGGCACTGCCGGCCAGCGACAGTCCGGACAGCCCCGGCGGGAACCAGGGCCCCGGGAGGGGGAACCGGGATCACCCCTCGGAAGCCCTAAGCCTCCCGGGGGACGGCAAGGAGAGGACCGGTGGCTGCTGCTTGTCCCTGGGTAAAATGGACCGCAGCCCCGCCGGCAGTGACGGGCTCCCCAAAGCCCTTGGGCAGATGCCGTTCGGATATTCAGTAAGGTAAAATGCGAAACCAAGCAAACAACAACCCCCTGCCCTAGCGAAGGTGGTGGATAAGAGCTAAACGGAAAGAGGGACCCAGGTCGGATGGACACTTGTCGCTCCTGGTTGCCTTTGCTGTTAGTTCACTTTTCAAATGACATTCAGGTGTACAGTCGACAGCGGTGGTAAGCCCTGCTTCATAACCTTCCTGAAATTTTCCTCCTGGCGGGTACAATCCAAGCATTCATTCTTTAAAAATAATAATAAAAAAATCCCTAAATGCGTGGAATTAAGGTTTTACCAGGATTTACGCTTTCCTCCACCATCGGGCAGCACCCCAGCATCGAGAAGACCTGCAACAAGGAGTGCTAGTAGCACCTTTCCCCTCTTGGGACAAGCAGGCTAGTAATTTAAAAGTTTGTAAGCTTTTGCAAAGCCACATGTAGTTAGTTTTAAATAGGCACCGCCGTTAACAAGAACAAACCCGGCGCATTAGCCCTTAAATAGTCCTTAAATACCGCGCTAATAGCCTCCACGTGGAAAGAAATCCCCAAGTGTTACAAATTCATTTTAACGACCAGAAAGCCGTCTGGGCAGCAGCAAAACGCGAAAACTCTCTTCTCCCAGTTCCCTGCCTTTGATTTATTTTTAACTACAGGCTCGTGGGAACGCAGCGCTGGAAAATCACGACCAGATGTACCTAAAGAGGCGCTTTCTCTGCTAAAACACCCTCTTTTAAAATAAAAAGAAAAAAAAAATCTCTGAAATAGTTCGATTTTTGGTTTTAGCACGGATGGAATTGCAAAAAGACGGGGCACAGCGGCGGTTGTGCTCCGGTCGGAAGCGCGCAGCTGGAAGGGAGCAGCTCTGAAAATAGAGCGCAAAGGGGCTGCGCTCCCCCGCGGCAGCGCTGTGCCCGGGCGGCGGCGGCCCGGCCCGAGGGCTGCAGTTTCCTACAGCAGCCGGTGTAACGCCTCGCCGCAGCTCTGGGCTTTACCAGCCAAGTAACAGTTACAATGGGGGGAAACAAAATTATCATATACCTTCGGGTCTATTGATTCTTCATGTGCGTCAATAACGCAAAGCAAAGCCTTGCATTAGTATTACTTTTCAAAGACTCAAGACTACACTGGGAAGCAGAAAGAGTCAGTGCTGGGAGGAAGGATTAATTTTGCCAATGTATATAAATACCAGATGTTGAGTCCTACCCTTAAAAAAAAAAAAAAAAAAAAAAGTGTTTCACAACATTAAAACAAAGCAAAACAACAAATTCCCCAACCTTTCAATGAAGTTTTTGGCTACATCCCACTGCTGCCACCAGCAGCAGAATCCCTGGGTAGGCAGCTTCGCCAGTCCCCAAAGGCAGGCACACATCCCACCTTTATCCCAGAAGACACACCAAGGACTGGAAACACATAGGACCAAGGAAGCTCGCACCTCCTACACACAAATACAGGGGGTGGCTGAGATGAGCATGAAAGGAAGGTGTGAAGCATCCCTGGTAAGCACGCGAGAGGAGGATGTCTACTGGTCACTCGCTTCTGGACAGCCAGAGGTCTATGTAATTGAGTACAAAACCACAATACAAAGCAGATGGAAGCCACATGTTGGGAAGACCGATGTCATGATCAGTGCCAGCAGAGTGTGTTCCAGCAGCTTACACAAGAGCAAGGACTCTACACAGCCCACTGGCTGCTGTACACAAGAGAGATACTGTCCAGGAGTGAAGTCAGAGGCGTATGAAGTGGCCTGCTTCCACTCCACAGATGAAATAATATAGGGAAAAAAAGATGACACCAGCATTAACAAATAGCAGCATCAGGTTTTCTGAACCCCATCCCAAGAGAGGGAGCCTGTTGCCAGTAATACCAAGGAATCCGCAGAGCCACATCGAAGAAATACAGGGTGGAAAAAGTATTTTCAGAAGCCACACACAGAAATCCTTCCATACTAATGTTGTCATACAGAAAACAAGTATTTTTAAGGAGCAGTTGGTTTGGGTTTTTTAATAGATACATGCCCCTGAGCATGGCCCACCAATCCTTACTCCTAACACACGTAGACAGCCAGGTATCAAATGCAATGATGTGTTCACAACCAGCTTCTCCACAAAGCTGAGAAGCCAAAAAAGTCCACAGGTCTGTCAGTAACCTTCAAATACTGGTGTGGAGAGGTGTGGGGAGGAGGTTTTGATGAAGGACACTGAACATCAAATTGTATGTCTTCAAGCACCAATTCAAGGAGAACACAGCAAGCATCTTGTTTTGTTGGTGAGCCCAAACAATTCCCCTGCCTTTAATTAATTGAAAAGTCTTTTGTTTTAATTATCAACAAAAAATTCACTTTGCTTAAATGATCCAACTTGTCCCTTCCTCAAACAGCTTTCCCTCTAATTTAAGAATTAAAAACCACATAGGCTCATTCTTCTTTTCCTGCAGATCATCATTAACATGGGAGCTGGCAGACTCCAGCTCAAGTGAACTAGGCATTAGATTTCCTTTTTCATAGATCTTTTAGGAAGGATTTTAACAGTTAAGTTGCACATCCAGCAGGCCAGAGAGTCATGTCCAACTCAGCACATTTTATTTAAAATTAAATTAAATTTCAAATGGATTTAATATTAATTTCAAATTTATATTTATTTTTTAAAAATCTGAGAAGAGACAGAGAGTGTGGATGAGCCACTAGTGAGCTCCCTGTGCCTTTTTTCCAGCAGTCTTTTAGTAACTGAGCTCCTAACACTCCATAGATGCATTTGCCCAACCTCATCCTGCTTTCTAGGAGGGATTCTGGAGTAGAACTGGTATTTACTCATTACCTAAAGATTTTTTAGATGCACTTCAATCGGTACCAATTCTGTAAATTCCTCCTATTGAGCATATATATGAGAAATCAAAGGAATAATTAGAAGAGACACTACAGGACATGGATTCCTTGTTATGTAGATGACGCTTCTGTCTACTTTGGGCCATTACACAACTCATGGGACAGCAGAAGTCACCTGGTGAGGACAGAGGCCAACTTTATAACTCACTTCTGACAATAAATGCATTCATGTTTTACAAAAATGCTCTTCTATTACTCCAACAGATCTTATCTTTGCAATTTTTTTCCCCAGTGATCCGCGACTGTATGGGTTCAGTGACCTCTAGGCACATAACAAAAGCAGTCCTGTTTTCCCACAGGTGAGGTGGGGCCAGAATGGAGAAGAGAGAACAGTTTGACGAGTATTACAGGTAATTAGAAGTGAGCTTTGGAAACACCTTTTCAACATGTTTAATCATTATGTATTTAAATATTGCATGTGTCCAGACAGATACAACTTAATACCCTATAAAGTCCTAAACAAATAAAAAGAAACATACTTAATGAACTCTGCCAAAGTATGTGCAAAGGTGGTTTGGGTTTTTTTTCTCCTACACAATTCAGCCAGGTCATATTTAGCCTAAGGGCTAAAACAGAGGACAGCCTGAAGTGATTACATCATCTTCTTTCTATAGGACTGAACATCTGGGAGCACTGCTCTCAGTTAAGTGGCTGTTAGTCCGCTTCAACTCCACCTTCCCACATCGTGCTTCAATATGAGGATGACAACCACCGTAACAATGCCTGAAGAAGAGAGACAGACACTGAGTGTTCACCTGTTTGCTTCTTTCCTGATCAGGACGTGAGCTATGTGACCCAAGACTAGATTTCAGGTTGACTGCTAGCACGTAAAAGAAATAGCTACTACTGAGCTTCAGCACTAATGTTTCTTGGTAATTCAAGCACCAGATGCACTTGGCAAGAGAGGAAGCATCCTTCCAAAAGCCTTGCTGGGGAAAGGTCTTCCTTGCCTTGACAGCTTAAATATCAAAAAAAGTCAGAGTAACCAGGTTATATTGAGTCACCTTTTTCCTTGCCCATCAGTAAACAAACAATACATCAGCAGATGAAATCCAGCAGTGAAGGTGGGAAGTAAAGTCTTAGTGCAAGTGAAAAAAAACGTACTCATTCACACCACCAAGCAAACTCAACCTCGAGGCCCAAGCACTGCAACACAGCTGAAGGAAAACAGCAGTGATGCTACCTCCAACAGAGCTGTGGGCATGGCCAAGAAAAAAAAAGCATAAAGATGTAGAGGAAGCATTTTTACAAGATCCAGCAGGGAGGTACATGGCTTACCGGCTACCAAGGACCATTACCAACACAAAAGGGGGTACGAGTTCGAAGATTAATTACTGATTTCTAGGATCAACACCTACCAGAGAGGTTATGTTCATGTTGCTTCCCATGTGCGATATAAATACATACATCCACCACACATGCCCCAAAACCTTTTAAGCTTTTTTTTCATTTAAGCATTTTTTTCATCTTTTTCCTTCAAGTAACCCGATTCTTTTTTTGTGATATATCAGTGACCAATGTGCTACAGGAGCGTTAAGTTACTCTGACCTTCATTTGCCTCAAAACGCTTTAAAACACCGCATTCAACAACAGCTCAGGGACAAATTTTTACAAGTTATTTGAAATATATTATTTGAAATATACAGCCCATTCTCTTCAGAGCAAAGCTATTTGGTCTTAACTGCAAGGTGACTACCTGCTCATTTGAAAGGAAGCTTTAGCTATTGCACTGAATGACTGTTTGCTATAAGCATCAAACCCTCTACTTCGCATTTAGTATCAGAACACACTGAACAACCCATGCCGCTCTAAAATTGCTGCTTATTACTCTTTCAGCACTTTCAACCCCCCCAAACAAGTGACCTAGTTTATAGCAGACTCATTGTGCAATCTGTAATGCAGACCTCTCCAGAGATGCTGTGAATGCAACAAACCCTGTTGCTTATTATTTATATCAAGCTTATTTTTTCTTCCAGCTCCATGCTGGTTTCTTTTAACCACTTTTCTTAAGTGAAATGTCCTTGTAAAGAAAACACAAAATTGAGGACATTGTTAAGTTTTGAACAGCTGTTGCAGAGCCCTTTCAGCACATCTGCTTTATGATCCAGAGATTAAGTAATTTTTATTAAATATGCAAAAATGCTCATCGCTAAAACAAACCTGTTCTGGCCATCACTGCTTCACCCTGTCTTCTGAGGGTTTTCAACCAGCAAATGTGTATATTCCTGTTTGATATAACACATGATTTTGAACAGGCCAGTAGTTTTAAAAAAAACAAATAGAAAAAAACCCTGCAGTGGACACTACCCCCAGTCTATCATCTTTCCTATTGAGAAATAACCTGAAACTTTATTATTATATATATAATACAATAACAGTATTTATTATTCTTACATCTGTATTACAGCACTAACAGCATTACAATTTATGTGCAAGGCTGTTAAGGACAGACAGTTGCTTTTGAATGTGAAAAAAATATTAAATTTACTTTAATGGGGCTCTGAGATATACTAGAAACATTAAAAGGTTGAGTTTAAAATCTATGAAGTATTTATTAAAATGATTTCCAGAAATGCCAGGTTGTTTAGGTGTATCAAACACAAAGGGTGGTTCCAGAGTACTGATGTACTCATCAGCTCCAGCAATTAAGCTTCCAGAGAGGAATGCTGTGTCATGTAATGTGTGACTCACCAAGTAATGTCCAGAGGAAACCACACTTCTCTTTCTTTGCCTACAAAAAGGTCAACCTGCTTTTAAGTTGAACTAAGTTACCAACAAAAATCTTTCCTCCAACAAAGCAACTAATTTCAGAACCACTTACTTGAGCATGTGTGCAAGAACAAAGGTGTATTTTAAATCACTTGTAAAGAGGATGATCACACAAGCTGGTAGCAAACCAGTGTATTCTGGAAACTCAGCTGAAAATAACCCCTGCTCTTCCTTCAAAAGCTAATTAAGAAATACACTGTGGTGTTGTATTTGAACACGTGTTTGTACTTTGACCTCACATCAGTTTTGCAACCTCCCGATACTTTGGCTGGCTGACCTGTTCCTGGGCAGCTCCCAGTTCATTCTCCTTCTGCATGTAACCCCGTGCACAGTCATGGGACTCTACCATGTAGCAACAGCTCTGAGGGATCACACACACACATGCGCACATGCATCCCCCCTGTGACTGAAACCTGTAAAAGGATGGCAGAAACACCAGTGGGATCCCCACACTCCCTGGAGGTCTGCCAGGACATAGGACCTTTTGCTGCTGATGAAGCGAGCCTCCATGCCACTCATACCGTCCAACCCATGCAAGCAGCTTAAACCTCTGGAGTTCTCATCTAACTGGCATCATCTTTGTAAATGGACAAAATCAGTCATTTTGCTTATCATCTGTGCTTCCCTGGGCTGTAGGGTGTGTACATCCTTCTGCTGTCCTTGGTTAAATGCCACAGTTGTCCTTCAGATCATGAGAGAAACACCCAGATTTTCTCAGTGGTGGCTCTACCATTAGAAGCTGAGGTTGCTCTGTGGAGTTGAACACCTAGCACCTCTCCAGAGGCAAGAGTAGAGAAAAACAAGGTGGCACACCGTGTTACTGCAATTCACTTTCATACAGAAGATGTGCAATCAGATACGCAGTTCAAAGCAAGTGTTTAATATCACTGCAGTCACATTTTAAACTAGAAGAGCGAAGCTTTCCATAAAATAGAAAAACAGAAACAAGACACCCTTTACAAACGCACTGTCTCAACCAGAAGGACATTTTTCACATGCAGGGCGGTACTCACGTGTAACTGCATCCCATATCCAACTACAGCACTCCAGCTCGTGAGGTGCCACTCCTGTGCTCTGATCCACTTATTTTTAATTCTGAGAAGTCTTATTACCCAGGTGTGTCAAAATCTACTGGCTAAAGAAGTCACCACTTCAGAACATTAATTTCCCTGTATTTCTTCCAAATCCGAAATTTCAACCCGAAGGCCTCTGTTTACAGGCAGGCAACAGATTGTTTCCTCACCAAATGCTGTAATGGGACACAGACTAGTAGCACCAGTGATTTTTCCATCAGAGAGTTAATTCCTTTGTTACTTGCCCCACATCTTGCTATAATGCTCCTGGTTTCCTATACCAGTAGTTTGGCACATATCAGGTGCTCTGGCTTCTTTAAAGCTTTTGACAAATCAAGCTGGCCTTACGCAGAAACATGGCATGTAATGATGGATGCCAGCTGCTGTCATCATCCAAGGAGCAATCAAGAATCTTCCAGGAAAATACCTTTGCTTGTTTTAAGTACGGCTGGCTACATATAGCAAGTCACTAATTTGTTATGCATAAATGGAGCCAAAATGTTCATACTTGGGCTTATGCAGAGCACTACAAGGCAAATGCTTTTCCTTTCAGAAAAGAAAGTTTATACTGAATGAACATTTCATTAACACACAGTATTGCCTGCCTGTAGGCCTAGCCCAGCAATCCCTATGTTAAAAGTGAGGTTTGAAATTGTACTAATGCTGATCTTTGCACCAAGGAGGGGCAGAGACATGAGAGACTTGGCTGTTTCCTCCAGTTTCCTCTGTTCTGCAGCAGCAGCACTGCACACTTCTGCAAATACCAACTTCATGCTCTGCTGACGCTCTATCTTGCTCTTCAAAGGAGTTTCTTATTAACCCAAGAGACCTAAAATGAGCCAACACTTTCCAGTAAAAGCAAAATTAGCATCTTAAAAAAAATAAACAAAAACCAAAACAAAACCAAACCCAAAACCAACCCAGCCAAAACCAAAGCAAACATTAAGATATGATCATGTTTCATGCTAGAGGTCAACAACAGGGCTCCTGGGTGTGGAGGGGGCTTTTTCCTGTTAAAAATAAACTAACCCATTCTCCACATCCTGAGTATTTGTTTGCACACCATAGGAGTCACACAGAATAGAAACCAGACAGAAATCCAGCTTCTAAATTTGCAATACATTTTTGCAGCACCTCAGCAGGATGGTTAGTTATCCCAAACACATGACCTACACCTGCTGTTCATGCAATGAACATCATCTCCCATATTCAGGTAGCAGACCCAGAACAACGTACACCCCACTCAAAGACTCTGAAGATGATACACAAGCCAGTTACCGATTAATCACTGCCTCCAGCTCCCTTTTTTTCTTATGTAACTGAAAGTAAATATTCACAGGTTAAATGGCACTGACTCTGACGTACCCACCTATTCAACACCTTACTCAGTAATAAGCATGATGTGGATTAATACTGCAAATTAGGACTTCAAACATCCACTTCCTCCATCCCAAGGGCAAAGGGAACAACACAACAGAAGCGATAAGGAGCTATTTGTGAGGACCACAGGGTGTTGTATTTCCAATATCCTGTGTTGGTGCTGCCAGCATTATCACCATTTTATACATGGGTGAGCTGTGCGATCCCATTATCGCAACACACATCCTCTTCTTGTGACTTCCACCCACAGCACACAGCAAGCGCCACGAGTTTATCTGGGTTCAAAGGATAACCAGATGAGTTCAGAGCAGTAAAGGAAAGAAAAGGATGCTCAGGAAGCCTGAGCCATTAATCACTAAAGGTTCAAAGGGCTTATTGAGGAAGTGTGTTTATATGCCCCCTTATGCTCTTCCCAAAAAGGGGCGTAAATACAGCAATGCCACCACAGGGGCAGGCTGGTTTTGGTGTAACTCAAAATCTAACTGTAGTTGTATATCTACCAATGATCTAAGTGTGATAAAAATGTTCCCAGATCCTATTTTCAGGTGCTGGCCTGTTTGACCTTGTTTTTATAACCTTGACCTCTGTGATGCATATGAGAAACAAGAAAGGAAGAAGACCGAAGTGTTCACTGCTTTTAGCACAGGCTTTGTGCTCCAGGCCCAGGAGGCTTGGCTATCCCACAAGGCAAGCGTATAACATTTCCTGCGGGAAGCATCACTTGTGCCGCTGAAGCAAAGGTTATGATCACAGGACACAAAATACAGCGAAGTACAAACACAGAAAGTATTAGATTCTGTTACATCAAAATTATGAAATGCCAGTACTACCTTCTACATCCATCTGCGTATTTAAAGATGGGACCTTTGATTCATTTATGGGTTTTCCCTCTGATGAACACATTTACAGACTGGGCAGTTGTTTCCTCCAGACCAATTTATTCCTATAGGAAGCACAAGCATCAGTTCTGTATAAGCACTAAAAGTGACAGCCTGGTCCTTCCACCAGGACCATTAAAAATCTACTTCCTACCACACACATTCCTCCCCCCCCCAATTCAGCATTTACTGAAATCCCAATTCATGACATTTCTTACATGTACAGTTTCCTACAGGCACGTGAATTTGTGTCTTTGACTACAATGCCAAGCACTAACTTGAACAGCAAGCTAAGGAACTTCATCCTGCTCACAGTGAAGCCAAGTCTCAGCAGCTTTGACCACAAAAGGCATTGCGCACCTCAGGCAGAAGCTGAAGTCTATTTTCTGGCACATTTTGAATTCTACTTCAGTGCAGCATCCATTCACATCGGATGACACTTGATGCACATCAATTTCTAAATCTCTTCAGGAGTTATGTACTTCAGAAGGATGAACGTGCATAGATTTGATTTGCAAGTAAGTAGCATATTTCATTTCAACTCAATTCCTACCAATATGGTTCGTTTTAATGACCAAGGATGTGTCCATGGCCTATACATAGCCTTATCAGAGAAACTAGTACTAGAGTTCTCCGAATCCTAAAAAAACCCTAGAAGTATATTTATACCGTACATATACTATGCTGTAGCACACACAGAGCAGCAATTTCTAAATCAAGCCACGGCCAAATACCTTTCACCTGGAATTCATGAAATATATTTTGGCTGGCATTTACCACGTTCACACTTGCATTTCTGTTCTTGACACTAGTCACACAACAGAAAGACTATGTACATCTTTTCAAAACCCACACAGGAGACCATCACGCCACTCTGAACTCATTATTGATCCTACAAGTCCCTGTATGGTCATAGCATAGATGAGGGGAATCATTCTGCTTGATACTATTCCCAGTGGATTATCCAAACTGAGAAATAACTGGAGTTGATTCTGTGCAAGGGGAGTGGGGTAGATGGGTGTATCAAACTGTGGACACCACCATCATTCCCATGCTCTCAGAATCTTGAGTCAAAGAAACTGACCGTTTCTTTTTAAAGACCTTTCTTAACTACTCTTGAAGGATGATATTACTTGGGTATTATTGTGCTGTGTGCTATCATTTCTAGAGAAAGGAGAGATTAGTTTCTTCCCCATCCACACCAAAGAGCGCTAATCAAGAATAGTATTTCCGCAGACCTTCTGCTGACCGGTAAACATTGTGTTTGGTAAAAACAACTGTCAGAGGTTTTGCCTGTTCAATTACAGTTCACAAAAATGCAATCCTGTAACGAGTTTAAAATATCTAATAGGGACTACAAAAGGGTAAAGGTAAATAAATACTTGAGCTTTCTAAAGAGGTGGATTTGCTTTCTTGCCCTGTTTATGCAGTACTGTTAGATTTGCTTGATGATTGGCATTTCTGCAAAAATAGTGTTCAAACATGCTCAGCTTCACACTGTGCATTTAGAAAAACCTCAAGCTCTGAAGTGCTACTTTCTGTGTCTTCTACAGCTCACAAGTAGCAAAAGGTAGCAAATGCAGCTTCATACCTCAGCAAACCTGCACTTAAACCAAAAGTAAAGTCTTACTTTGCAAACTATCCTACAAGCCAAATACAGACTATTCGGTCTACACCTTTATAAAATTTTCATCCAAATTCGTTACTTTAGATTTAGACTGAGTACAATAAAAATGTAAAGTCTTGGGAAGTTTTTGAGAAGCCAGAGCTCTAAATTGCTTAGAAAGCCAAAAACAAGTTGAAAATCAGTTGTGCCATAATGAAATCACTACCACCATAGTGCAGTAACAATATCTGGGGAGGAGAAAAAAAAAACCCAAAAAAAACTCTGCATCACCTATGCAAATTGCTGTAATTTTATGTTTGCTGCAGGACCTCTCAAATGAGTGTGAGGGGAGACAAGCAATTCCTGCACACTGATGCTGTGCATGCAAGCAGCCCAGGAGACAGTTTTGCTGGATTATTAAAGAACCATTGTCCTCAAACTTAAAGGCTTTCATCAACTTGTTTCACAGGTCCTTTCCAAAATACCGCCCAGTGTTTAACACCTCCACCCTCCAATACTACCCCATAATTAAAAGTTCAGTTTTGTGGGGGTGTTTGTTACTGGACTAGTTAAAACAGAATAAAGCCATTTACCTTCACATGCTTCCTGTCCTTCCCAAGTGATAATTTTCTATCACGCTTCAGGCCCCCTTTCTCACAAAGAGAAGAAGAAAAGAATGCTTTATGTTGCACGTTTGGTTTCGATTTGGCTCAAATGAAGAGATTTCTTCCAAAGCAAACACTCTTGCAACGTCACAGGGTATATATATAGACACATGCCAGAGCAGAGGGAGAAAGAAATACAGCCCTTCTGTAGATATTCGGTTCCATTAGGAAAGATGTAAGTAGAGGAGCATATGAGACAGAAATAGTCTTTATTTTTCTAAAGCTATATGCACAACATTGACTCAGATGCTAACGCCAGGTTAAAGATAAATATTGCATCCAACCAATAATAAGGAGTTTCTCACATATTCCTGGCTTTTGCCAGAAGATGTGCTAACTCTGCTCAGCAAACACTGCCATCCTGGCAGCTCACTCACATTTTTGCACATCCAATTAAACTTCAGGAAAGCCATCTTCACTCACAGACCTGAAGGTGTGTATGCAGATATGGAAGCACCTGCAGGGCATTACTAGGAAAGCTCACATACCATTTCTGGGAACCCTGCACCCTTGGGTGCCTCTCTGTAGTGCCCTTACACCACTGCATGCAGCACGGGGAATGGGCAGGAGGTCTGCCTGCACTTGCCAGGGCTACAACCTCTGTCTGCGATCACAGAGATATGGTCAGACAAATCATACAACTGGATGAGCATCTGGATGCACACAGGCTCTTTATGAAGGACAGGACAGGTGCTCATGGGGGACTTTCACCACCTTGATACCTGCTGGAGGGACAACACAGCATGGCAGAAGCAATTGAGGAGGTTTCTGCAGTGCACTGACAATGACATTTTCCTAACACAAGTGATCAAGAAGCCAATAAGGAGAGGTGCCCTGCTGGATGTCATACAAACCAAGCAAGAACTGGTCAGGGATGCGGAGGTCGGGGCAATTGGCTGCAGTGACCATGAGAAGGTGGAGATCAGGACCCTGAGAGGACAGAGCTGGGGAAAAAAGTTGCATCACAGCCCTAGACTTCAGGAGAGCAGACTTCGGCATCTTCAGGGATACTCTTGAAGAATCGCAGGGGATACAGCCTTGGAGAGAAGAGGGGTCCAGAAAAGCTGGTTGATATTAAAGGATCACCTCCTCCAAGCTGAAGAATGGTCCATCCCAACAAGCAGGTAATCAAGATGAGATGGCAGGAGGCCTACATGGAGGAGCAAGGAGCTCCTGACCAAAGCCAAGTGCAAACAAAGTGCAGCAGCAGGGGCATGTGACCCTGGAGGAATCTGGGAACACTGATCACGTAGGGAGAGGGTTAAGAAAGCCAAAGCCCATCTGGACTTGAATCTGGCAAGGGATGTGAAGGGCAACTCTAAGACTGACCTTCAGGAATTGCAGGTCCCTGAGACCACAGGGGAAGTCCAGAGCAAGCAAGACTTACCCTTAAAAGAAAAGGATCAGGTTAGGGAACAGCAGACTGGACATACACCAGTCCATGGGACCAGATAGGTTGAATCCACGAGTGCCAAGGGAGCTGGCTGATGTCATTGCAAGGCCACGCTTGATTATCTTTGACTAGTTGTGGCAATTGGAAGAGGTTCCCAATGACTGGAGGAAAGCAAATGTCACTCCTGTCTCTAAGAAGTGCAAGGAAATGGATCTGGGGAACTACAGGGCAGTCAGCCTTACTTCACCCCTGGGAAAGAACAGCTAATTCTGAAAACCATTTCCAAATGCTTGAAGGACAAGAGGGTGATCAGAAGTATTCAGCATGGATTTATGAAGGTGAAGAATCATGCTTCACCTCCTCCTATGATATAACAACTGGCTTGGTGGATGAGGGGAATGCAAAGGATGTTGTCTGTCTTTACTTAGTAAGATTTTCAATACTGTCTCTTATCGTCAGACAAGCTGGCAAAGTACCGACTAGACAAGTGGGCAGTAAGATGGACTGAAAACTGGCTTAATGGCCAGGCTCAGAGGGTTGTGATCAGTGGCACAAAGTCCAGTTGGAGGCCAGACACTAGTGGTATACCCAGGGGTTGATACAAGAGCCAATATCGTTTAAAGTTTTTTAATAACCTGGATGATGTGCAGAGTGTACCCTCAGCAAGTTTGTTCATGACACAAAATGCGAGGAGTGGTCAATACACCAGACGGTTGCATTGCCGCTTGAATTAATTAACAGGCTGGAGCAAAGGAAAGACAGGAACCTCATGGTGTTCAAATAAAGGAAAGGCAAAAGTCCTTCACCTGGGGAAGAATGACCCCAAGCACCAGTACAGTGTGCGGGCTGAGGTACTGGAAAGCAACTTTGCAAAGAAGGACCTGTGGTTCTAGATGACAAAAAGCTACCATGAGCCAGCAATGCACCCTTACAACAAAGGCGGCCACCAGCATCCTAGGCCGCATTAGGAGTGTTGCCAGCCAGACAAAGGAGGTGATCCTTCCCCTCTGCTCAGCACTGGTGAGACCACAGCTGAAGTGCTGGGTCCAGTTCTGTGCTCAGTGCAAAAGAGACATGGCCATACTGGAGAGAATCCAGCAAAGGGCCACCAAGATGACTAGGGGACTGGAGCGTGTCTCTTACGAGAAACGGCTGAGAGAGCTGGGACTATTCAGCTGGCAGAAGAGAAGGCTCAGGGGGGATTTCAATCAGTGTATGCAAATGCCTGAAGGGAGAGTACAAAGAGGAAGGAGCCAGTCTCTTCTCAGTGGTGCCCAGTCACAGGACAAGATGGCACAAACTGAAACACATCAGAACGTAAGAAAAACTGTTTTACTGTGAGGGTGGTTGAACATGGCACCAGGCTGCCCAGAGCAGTTTTGGAGCCTCCATCCTTGGAGATGCTCAAAACCCAACTCGGCATGGTCCTGGGCTCTAGGTAACCCTGCTTGACAAGGGCAGGTTGGACAAGATGACCTCTAAAGGTCTCCTGCCAACCTCAACCAGCCTGTGATTCTGTGATCATTTTTCCAGTTCATTTGCACACTCAAGGTATCATTTGTGATAACCACAAGTATTCAGAAGAAGCATCTCTGTCCTGTCTAAGATACCACCCACGGCAGAAACCCACAATGTCACAGCGTTGACAGATCACACACCAGCTCAGCAGGAGACAACTAACACGTGCTCTATCTCACTCTTGAGACTGAGATTCAGTTTCCAGTACTTGCTAGCTTGCCTTTGCTATGGTTTGGCTCAAATTCTGCTTTCTCAATGTGACACAGGGGTCAGAGACTGGGAATGTTAACAGACCAGTCAGGAGGTGTTTCATCAGACTGCCTGGTATCATCAGATTCTTTAAAGATCTCTTACAGTCTCTGTCTCCCTCAAGTCCCGTCCCGTCCCCCCACCTTTTTCTTTAACATCACCTTTTTGAATGAATGCTTTAAAAACCCCTCAGCTCCACAAATGCTCTGTATCACCTCTAAAAAACAGAGGATGATTCTCCTCTTTTAAAACAAAGCAAGAAGAGTCAGACATAAGATACCCTCTAAGTTTACTAGAAAAAAAATCTTCATTGACTTGGCAGATAACTACTTTTTGGTGCTGTAAGAAAACAGAAGTCCTAAAGATTTTGATTTTAAGGCCAAGAGATAAAGTTGTCATTTCTTTAAATCTCCCACACTTCTTGTTCCCACAGCTGGAGGTGATCTGGCAAAAAGAGGACAGTGGGGGTCATCAGTAATGGACAGAAGTACAAAACTGACCCTATCTACTAAGATTTCACCCTAAAAAGAAGTTCAGGACCAGGGAAGTTTCCGTGTGGAATTCAGGTTTTTGTACAAAAGCTCAAGATAAAACATGTTTCTATCTAACTGTTAGCGCATTTGTCTTGACTGGTTCTCAGTTTAGCACACCTCCTCCTCCTTTTCCTCTCTTTGCAAATACAGTGAGCATGCTGGGGGCTGAAGAGGGAGAAGGAGAGCACCGCTGAGATCTACCATGACAGCTGTCACATTTTTGGCCAGAGCACTTGCGGTCTCTTCACCTAGCGAAACAGAGACAACACTACAATTTTAAACTCACTTGCTGCATGTGTTTGTTCATCCATCCACAACTCCGGCTTCTAGCCATAGGTGTTTTTCAACATTAGTCTTGCATCATCAAGTCCAACATCGAGACTCACAGAGAGCCCCAGGTTGCAAGGGACTTCTGGGGGTCAGCTAGTCTGGCCCCTGCTCCAAGCTGGGCCCGGTCTGAAGCTAGGTCAAAGGTACATCTTCTGGTAGGGTCTAAAGCTTTAAGTATGCTTCATACTGAAGCTAGGGAAGGTTTAAGGGACTATTCCATTTGCAGCTGCCAAGCTAGAGTTCAGCATAATGCAACAGATGCAGAAAGAGACAGCCCTGAAACAATAAAAATTCACTGCACGGATCTCCTGGTCTTAACAGTAGCTCAGATGCTCAGCTCAGCTACGGTTTTGTCTTTAAAAATCCTGCAGCTCTGTACATGAAAATTAGACCAGCATCTCAAAACACCAAAGCAAGTCACCCTAGTAAGGCTAAGGAGTTAGTTTCTTTACACTTGCAGCACCCTTAGCATATCACAAACCTCATTTATATGGTACTTTTCTCTTGGGCGGTATAAACTACTGTTTCATACTGAATTAAAACCAATAAAGCAGAACCAACTAAACACAGAAATAACTACAAAATCCTTTCTGGACTTGCAAGGGAAAAGAGAGGCTGCTAATTACAGCCTAACTCATCTCTTCACTGCCATAAAAGCATTAGCAACTCTGTCTTTATAATGCGCATCGGCACTGGCGTTTTGTTAAATTGGGCATTTTGGTTCTCATGAAAGAAGCTGGAGTGGCAGCACCCCCAAACTCCATTTCCCTTGCGAAAGAGTGAAGATAGGTTGCTCTCCATAACCAAACTGCTCTCAGTTACTCCTAGTCAATTAATCTGCCGCTTAATCTCACCATTACTGGCCAGCACCACTAGGAAGCCATCCAATTTAGGCTGCAGGCAATGGGGAGAAACCTCAGAGAGGGACTGCTATTTATATGTAATACTGCCATGAGCTGCTTTAAAGAGCAGAAGCAGATTTTCTTGCCTGAACACTAATAACACTGAGCTTCTACATTTGTGTTTCATCTTTTTGATACTCTTGGCACTCTATTTAGGTGAAAAGTAGCTCAGATTATTTCTAAGGAATACCATGCAGCAGGTTTCAGAACTATTTACTGATTAAAGCAGACACTTGGGTCCAGCCAGAAAGGTTTTGTACATGCTAACCTGCTTGCAAAGCCAATTGCCTTCCAAAGTAATGGAGCAGCTCCTCTACAAGAGTCACATTCAAGCCATGAGATGCCAGCAGACTGCACCAGGCATTCAGACACAGCAGTGGCTCTGCAAAACAAACAGGAATACTAGGATGTCCAGCACATACCGATTTGTTAGATCCACCCATCAAAGCAGCCTGTACTGTTGCTGCTAGCAGAAAATGAACATTTGCTCAAGTTTCAGGGGTATTGGAGAAAAAAACCCAAAACCATAGGCACATACAGGTAGACAGAGGTATATATGGAAACAGTGTAGCAGTCAAGAGGGAGCCAGGACACCACCTTGCCCCAAAACAGCAGACACGATACCCAGGCTTCAGCTGAAGCAGCTACAACCTGCTCCCCGCCCCCGCCCCCTCCCCCCCCAATGTATTTTATGAGTGATCCTGAATCAGAAAAGCATAAACTCATGCCCAGAGAACACCCTTATACCAATACTGAGTGCATGAATGACAAACAACATAAAACCAACGTAGCACTGCCAGCCTTTTCATTACAGACTCACCCAACAGGAACCTTGCTATAGCTTTGGATTGTTTGCCTAGGTGACAAAATAACTATGTTACTTCCATAATACACCATGCAACAGGACAGCATGACTAAGATGGACACAGTAGCTTTTTCTCCTGGGTAAGAAAGGCTACAGGACTGTCTGTGGTCAGTGATGTTGTGAACTCATGAATATTTTGTCAGAAAAGACCTACATTATTTATGAATTGCTTGCAATATCAGGATGTTCACCATAAGCCTCTGTAAGTCACTGTGCTGCTTAGGTGCTCTTGTTGTTAAGAGCATGACTATTTGTTAATACAGTGGAAGACCGTATTTGCTACACCACTAAGTAAAGGAAAATTCAAGTTTCCACAGCCATCATGCATGTCTCAAACCAACAAACAAAAAAAAGAGCAAAAACGTAACAAGTTCTGCTGTGTTCCCCAGTGCTGTGCTGAGGAGCTGTGCTTACTTGGCTTGTCTCCAGCATCCAAAAATGGACCACGGCTTTCCAGGGCTTTCAGGGCTAAATGAAAGCTGACTGCAGAAAATTCACTGGTAAATGTTTATTAGCAGTTGCCATCCTAATTTTAACCTCTGGACATTCTTAGGGCCAGTTGAAAAAAGCAAGCCTCTTAGAAAGGAAGGAGACATGGATTCTCATGGGAAATAACAGTTCCCAATACAAATACTTCACCAGTATTATAATCCATACCGGGAGCAGAAAACCCTATTTCTTTGCCTTTCCATGTTGAAGGGTGTGGGACTGTAGGAATAGAGAGTGCCATGCCAATACACTCTGTATAAGCTTTTCTCCTGGCTGATAAGGGCTCCGTCAGTCCCTGCAGAGCTGTTTCATGCAACCAAACTCTCCAGAAATATTCAAAAAACTTCTCCTCAAGCCTTAATTGCATCTTCATGCATCAAAAACACTACTGCAGTTCAACATAACTTTCCTGCCCAGGCCCACTCTTTCCTCCAGCACAAAAGACCATAAAAACCTTAACAGAGGTAACTGCTCAAGCCCGACCCTGTGCACACCAGACTGTCCAATGTTCATAGCAGCAGCTTCAGGACAGACTCTTTGTGCAGCCGTTTATTACCTGCAGATGCTCATCATGGTGACACAAGAGGTCACACCGCAGACCAGAACTAGTCCAAGATCTCCAGTCAGAAGCACAGATGCAGATCTGTTGGACAGCAGATATTTTCTTCTTTATTTTCTTTTCCATAAAGTTAATGCCTTAGGTGCAACCCAGACACTCCAGAGTTGTGTTTTGGGTAGTTATGAGGCCAAAAAAAAACCCCCAACAAATTGGTTAGTCCCTGGGGCAAGCAGCTGCCTGCAAGGATAAACTTCACTTGCAGGTAGTACTGTGCTGTTGCCAAAAGGCTTCCCCCAGTAATTCTTAGCATGTCAGCACCTACCTTTATTCCTTGGCCTACCGTGTCCAAAAAAAACAGTAAGAAGCAGCATTCCTGGGTCTCACTACTCTGGCAATCTTGTCTGTACTGTAGCCTACAGTCTTCTCTTCTTCCAAATCATCAGTTCTTGATTTAGCTTCCCTCTCCACCCTACAAGCTCACCACAGATTGATGGGAGTCCCACAAGCTGAATGATGCGTCTTTCTATACTTTATGAATTCAACAGACTCTTCAATTTCAGCCAGATACGCTGCCTGTTACACTAGCTGCTACTTGTTTTGTTCTACCTGTGACATGAACAGACATTCCCTTGCAAAATAAAAGCTAAATTCCCCTATTGCAAGTCTGTAAGGTGCGCATGAAGGCAAAACCATAGCAGATGATGCCTTTCCCCTTGACCTACAGCTCAGAAAAGGGATTGCTCTCCAGGGAAATCATCCCTCCCTGTCTGGGTCCAGAGAAGTCCTCTTCTCACCTCAATACTCCAAGAGGTGACCAGCAGCCCTCCGCCTTTCTAATCAAGGCATCCTACATCATCTCCTCCGTGGATACCTTCAAGGCCTTGAACTGGGCACAGGGACAGTATAAGAAGTATGGGAACCTATAGATTCTTATGGGGTCTCTACACAGCCATTTCGTAGCTAGACTCAACTACAGCAACAACACAGACATAGAGGCAGTTCTACAGCACCAGATGATAGGATACGGTGGTACCCATGACTTGGGACATCTCAAAACCCAAAGGCACCACGCACTATTCCCGATTTCACAACTGTTCCCAGCACCCACTGTTAGGATAGGAAACCATCTAACAAGATGCTAACGTTTGGGCTGACAGAGCTGACCCCTCTGCTCTGGGGGTTCCCCTCTGACACAGGACTTCCTAAACAAGGGAAGAGACCATGGCAATTCTCCCCAGGGAGAGGATGTTAGCACAAGTTGAGCACAGCATCTACAGACCTCATTTCTTATCTGTGCTGGCGTAAGACCTTGTCTTCCCTCTGTGTCAGAGCTGTAGTTTGGTTACTGAGGACAAGGTTTGGTTTGGTTTGAGGGTTCTCCCCGTCCCTTGCTTTTTTAAAAACCATAGCTCCAAAAATAAAAAGCTACAGCAGACAAAGACCTTCACAACATGGCAAACCTTAAGTACATCAATTCAAAAGCACTTTCTCACATAGTAATTCAAAACCTCAACAGTACCAATGAAGTGCAATAACAAAACCTTTAAATGAGCCTAGGTTGTTAGATGCAACGCCAGTTAAAAATTACCTACATGACAAGTTACAGCTATTTGGGAGGGAAGAAGTGCCACCTGCTCACAATATTTCAGATTCAGTTCCTGTCTTAAATTTAAGATCCCTGTATTAATTGAATTTGCCACATACCACAGTTGTCCTCTCCTCAACTCCAACTTTTCTAACTATCACTGCAATCTCCAGTCTCCTCAGGTGAGCACCCTGTTTCTGTATAACAGGTCTCAGACTCTTTAGCAGTGGCAGTAGTAGTATTTTGCATAAGATAATATAGAGGAAATAGCTTATTGTTAACCATTTCAAGACCAAGAGTCAGCAGTTTAGCATGTAAAAGCAATCACAGGCAGCTTATGAAACATGGCTGACAAGTGTGAGTAGCAGGAAATACTGGAGGTGAAAGGCACAGACAAGTCAGGCTTTTGTTGGGAAAAAGAAGCAGCTTTGACCTGCAAGGTAGCTGACAGTTTTTATTCTTATCTAGATGGAGGTATAATCCAGTTATCTACCTACTAAATATTCCACACTTAAAATTATTAAAATGGCAAACATCTGATTACAGGGTAGCCATCCCCTAACATCGAACCCATGTCCATACAAATATTCCCATCTTCAAAGGATATAAATCCACCTGCCTCTGAATATAGGTACAATTTGCTGCCTCAAAGGCAAACTTGCTACTACTTATATTAATAATCTTTACTTGTGACTTCGAACTCCTCACCTTTCTTCTGACACTTGTTTTTGCTTCCAGCACAATCACCAGCTGCGTATGCTTAATAATATTTGCATTACAGCAGCTTGCCACATCATACTTGTATTACAGTGCTCTTTATTTCTTCAGCAAGTTCAGATCTTTTTCTTTAGCATGACTCCTTCTCCACTACCACCATGAAAGCCTGGCCTGTTTGGGAAGGGCTCCTAAACTCTCTCTGCTTCCAACTAGCACTTGCAAGGTCAACACTGTTATTCAAATGAGAGTACAAAAAAACACACCAAAAAGCATACAGACTATTTTTTGGTAGACTGGGCTAAAAACCTACCACCAGCAGGTTCTGCTGAACGAATCCTTAATTTTAGCTTTTCTGTTATAAGTCTTTTAGTAAATGCAGGAGTTTGCTAGGAGATATGCTCACAGACACGCACAAATACACTCTCAAAATAGTTCTTGCACACACTGTCATCCTCAGAAAGGTATAGCATTTCTTTATACCACTAAGCCAAAGCTACTGCGATCAGTAACTGAAAGACAGGCCAAGTGCTTTTTCTGTCTAAGCAATTCATGCTTAAATCATCATAATCTATGAAGAAAATGCAGGGGGGGGAAGTAAAGTATGACTTAATAAACTCTCGCTGATTCCTGCTGCAAACAGGCTTGCTTTTTTCCTGCAATTATAGAAGAGGGATTTTTCCCCCCACCACTTTCAGTCGCCACAAGCAGTCTATTGTTTGGATTTAGCCATGCAGCACTCCTGATGCAAACCCACAGCTCATGTTAGCACAACAGACTGCATGTAACTAAAAATCGAACAGAAGGCAATTCAGTCCCATTACAATAACAGTGTTTTGTGCTAAATACCTGTTTGGAGCAAACAAGAGATACATACCCTGCTCTGGCACAGCTAGAGATGACAGTGCTGGTGCATACCAGAGAAATCTTGCAATACTTCCAAATATGCAGGTGCCTGCATGAATGTTGTATATCAGATGATAGCTTAGCAGCCTGTTAATAGCAAACATCATGCAGATCAACTACCCCAAATCCAGGAAACCAAAAATTGCTCAAGACTACACCTCCATGCCTCCCTGCACAGAAACACCATGGCTGCATCCTCTCTCATTCAAGAACTGATTCAAAATCAGTTGGACACACTAAAATGAGTCATCTCTGTGCACCGCTACCTTAACTCTGAAAACTCCTGCTCTGTTCCTCTTCTAAGGGAACTGAAATGCCATAAGCTCACTCGTAGCTGTGGCAACAGCAAATGCAAATCCTGCCACACTGCAAAACTTCACCACAGTCTCCTCCAGCACATGTGAACTACATGCCAGCAAAACCACCCCCCCAACCCAAGAATAAATTGGGTTTCTGAAAGCTGCTCCCTCTCCTAATGCAAAAATCAAATAGGGAGGGCAAAGTTTAGTCAGGCTTACATTGCTTTAGCAGGATTTGTACTAGCTGTGCTTTAAGGCACTTAGAAATGGGCTCAGAAGAGTTTGGAAACTGTGTGCAAGAAGAGGTTCAAGGTTTCTCATGTACAACTGCAAAGACTACATCCACTGTTTAAATTAGCTTTAAATTTGCAGCCTTGAGTTTCAGGCTGACCAAATCATACCACTGCTGTTTTAATACAACAAATTTAGCAGTGGATGTTTAGGCACAGAAGGAAAAAAATGGGTTTAATTAACACATTTTAAAAAAATAATCAGAAATCTGAGGAATATCAGCATATCTGAATGCAACACCAAGAGCTTTTCTTGGGAGATATGTCATATTTCTAACTAAGATGCAGCCAGTAACTGCATGTAACAATTGGAGGTTGAAAAACAAGGGGCGAGTGGCAGGGAGAAGCAAGGAAAAAAGCAGCACCTAACAAGTTTCCAGCAGCAAAGCCTGTGCGAACTGTAAGACCTGAATTGCAAATTTAGCTTTGGTGAGAATTTTACCTCTGAGCCCAGCAGATGCTTGCTGGGTATCTACTTGTGGTTTGCAAAAACTCCTCAGATGAGCTTTAATATTCTGAATGGCAAACAAAGAATAAAAGTCCCAACCAACGTTCCCTGCATGTGGAGAAGTTAGGGTGGGGAACTTCTAGTTTTCTGGGTTTGGTGGGGGTGTTGGTTTTGTTTTCCACAGGGAGTTGTTTGCTTTTTGCTTGTGTTTTATTGCGGTGTGTGTTTGGTGTTTTTAAAAAGACAGTTTGGATTACCACATGCATGTAATTTTAGAGACTGAAAACACTGCAACCTAATCTTCACCTATTTATGAGCAAAGCAAATCTAATCCCACAGCCAGGTTGTTCTATCTGGTAGCAAAGCAAATGAGCTAAAAAAGAAGGAAAGGGAGAGTTACCATGGGATACCAAGATGCGTCACTTCTCTTGGCTCTCTCGGCACCACGTGACATCTCAGCCATGAGTGAAGAACTCAGCAGATGGGATAGAAAAAAAAATTTAAAAAGGTCTCTAGATTATAGCAAAGTTTAGGCTTTTACATCAAATTTGCTAACTTCTTATAGCTACAGAAATACAGGCAAACAATATTTATCTATAAACGAAACTGTCTATAAATCTATTGCCACTGTGCAATAAATATATGCTTTCCCTTCCAATAGTCATCACCTACACTCATCATCTACACTTTTCAGTTCATTTAAATACAGTAAATTTAGTCCAAGCATGTTCAGAAATAGTGCTCTTGCCATCTTCAGTAAGAACTATCCCTTGCCTTTCAAAGAAAGCAAAGCAGGTGAGTAGTTTCCTCCTTGCTCGTAAATACAGAAGCAGCCACTTCACAACAATAGACACAAGCAGAGTTCAAGACAGATGAGAAGAGGAACGTATCACTTCAAATTTGCTCTCAAAGTTATCACGCAGGTCACCAAATCCATGCCTTGAGATGGGAGTCCACTGAACCAAGACTCTTAATTTTCAAGGTATCACTGTTCAGCAGCGTGCCACTGCAAAGCTGCTGTGTTCGCATGCAGTGTGCAAACTGACCCCACCACATGCTCACCTATACTTTCATTTTCACCCCACCCAGTCCAGTATAAATTTTTAAACATCTCCTGCTCTGAGTCCTTCTTCTCTAAACAAAATTGTAGAGCGCTTCAATGTTTGATTTTTCCCCCCCTTCTTTTACAGCTGCCAATTTCTTTCTAGCATGTCAAAACAGCTCTGATTCAAACGACATTATTCCACCTCCATCCTCCTCCACCTCCCAAAGCCTCCTAACACCCACACGCTGCTGCACCAAAACCTCCAGGGCAATTTGGTCGTTTCATAGGCCAGCCAAGCAAACCACTTCTTCGTAGTAAAAACCAATGTAGCATACCCTTCACCTTCCAAGCCATCCTGGTGACTTCCATGGTGCAATCCCAGACTTTCAGCTCTACCCAAACATTATGACATGCTGAAAATTGAGCTTGCAGGGAAACACTGAAGCCCATTTATCTTCATTGGATCACGGTAACCTGTTTGTTACTCCAGGCACCAGCTGGCAAGCTGCCACTCCAATCTACCCAACTATTAGCATTCCCCTACTAGCTCCAGATTGCAAAACTTCGATAAAGTAACACAGCAAATTATCCAAGACTGCTGCTGTAGATCTGCTCTTAAACACCTTTTTATCACCCAAATCACTTGCTACTATGCTTGTTTCCCATTAACTACCAAAAATATGAAATAATACTGAAGCCATGATATCCCATATTTAATTTATTACTCTAACTTGTAGCCCTTGCATTTGCACACATCTATACAACATGACATTTGAAAACAGCTAAGCATTACTTATTACCTACTTACAAAATGAAGTTTCACATTTCTTTAGCCAGTTTAACACAGATGGTGTTACCTTCTTCAAAACATTGCTTTAATAACTGTTCCCCGAGCCAGGATATACTGTCTTTAACAGCCATGGTTAGGTTTTATTCAGCCTCATTTGAACCTCTAATCTTGCAGCAATATCCTGCAGCAGGGAATACCACGGCATAACTTTGCACCACCAAAAGAAAAACATTACCAAAAGAAAAACCTTCCCTTGTTATAATCTTGTTGCTTCCTTGTTTTATTTGACACTATTTTTTTGAATGAGGAGGGCCTGGGTACAGTCATCCTCTGCTCACGCTTTGCGTAACATTCGTCTTCTCACTTCCTCTGCTCACAATCATTTTTCTTCTCCAGGCTGAACAGTCAAAGTTTATTTACCTCCTTTTATCCAACAGCTGCTCTGTGCCTTTGATTACCTTCACCATCCTTTGCTGCACCTTTTTCTTTTTGGAGATG
This sequence comes from Ibycter americanus, assembly GCA_035590275.1. Taxonomy (NCBI): domain Eukaryota; kingdom Metazoa; phylum Chordata; class Aves; order Falconiformes; family Falconidae; genus Ibycter; species Ibycter americanus. The sequence continues at coordinate 30,842,288 of JAVJGI010000065.1, read as the reverse complement.
GAGGACCAGCTGGCATTCAAGACACAGGGAATCAAGGAGTTTTTTTTTTCTTTTTTTTTTTACTAGTAGCTTGTTGTTTTATTCTCTACCCCTTCACTAATAACATTCATTCATTTACTGCTTTGTCTTTACAGCTATTTTCCATGCACGGATCTCCAAATTGAGCAATAAAGCCTCCCAAGAGCAGTACAAAACCTAAAACTAATAATGTTTTTGCATCATGCCAGTGTCACATGAATAAACATTATGTTTCAGAGACAGGAAGGGCCTGGAAAGTGCAGTAATCTCTTAATCGCTCACAACGGCTGTTTCCAAAACTTCATTTCAACCAGAGTAGCAGAGCAAGGCATTAATCACATCCCTGTCTGCATGAAGAAGCCTTCCTCCATCCTCTCACTTCCCTCTGCTAAAGCCCTCACCCTCTGCCACTCAGGTACAGGTCTGGAACCACTGATATCTTTTACATGTCCCAACCTAGGGTTCTCCAAGTTTTTGCAAAGTGCCCCAGTCCAATGGGCACCCCAGCCCCTCTTACCTGCTCAGAGAATCATATCAGCATTCCCCCCGCCTCACACATATCATTGACCCCTCCTATGTACTGCCGCTCAAGCTTGCAGACATGCAACAGGTCTGCTGGCAGCTCAAGCAAGCCCTGGAGAAGGAGCAAAAACATCAGTGCTTCACAGGTGCGGAAGCCAGAAGAGCAAGGAGGAAGGTGGCAGCAGGCAGAAGAGAGCATGGATCTTGTGTTCAGAGCTGGCAAGCCTGAATTCAGAGCCCACAGGCTCTATATAAAACAAGTAGAACATGCACCTCAAGCTGCTTGTGCTTTCTTAAAAAAACAAACAAAAACCCCCACATGTATTGGTCACCTGTTATTTATTATTTCCTGATACAGACCAGCAAACTGATCTCTGCTGAGGCACACAGAAAGAAAAATATGCTTTTTTAATAGTAACCAATTGCCACTTTACAGCTTCATTGACTTTGTACCACATACCAGATTACTTACCTCACCTATGTTCAATACATGCCCGTTTCCCCTTTTCATGTGGAAACAGAGTACCCCAACACTTTTTGTGTCATTAATAATCACAGTAAACCAAGGGCCAGAGCTGTATTCTGAAACTCCTGCCTGGTATGCAGGTTTTTTTTCCACAGTTTTCAGCTCCTCAACCTCCTCCCCACACAGGTTGACAACATAGATTTGCTTGAAAGTATCCATTTTCACTCCACCCCAAATTGCCACAGAGAAGCAGATACTGATTGAATATAAGAATTTTCCAGCTAAAACAAAAGAATCTGTACAGAAACATTTTAAAAAAATAATCCTAAACTGGGCATTTTACTGACAAACAATGGGATTATAAACGCACAGAGAAAGAACTTCAGATTTAACGTGACTTTTGCAGGGACAATGCATCTTGCACAAGCAGGAAGCAGCAGGATGCTGTTTACGTAAGTTCACTTAAAGAAAGGACCTGCTAAGTCTTTAAATTTAACCCTTGCAAGGCTGTGGAGTAAAAATACAGGTCTTCCTTGGGACAGCCTGCCAAGTACACCTACTGCACTTTTTTAGTTTAGGATGCTGGCTAGAATAGACAGGAAGGATGGATTAATTTTGCACTCAAGTGAGCATCCAGCACCCCGCCTTGAGAAGAAAGACAATCAGTGGGTCCAGGAACAGACTTTCTTGGATACTCTGCCTGGAATTTAAGGTTTCAAAAGAGTTCTTGCCTGTAAAATCCAAATTGTATGAATGCAGTCTGTGAAACAGCACTCCTTTGCTGGAGGCTACTCCTCTCAGGCACTCATCTTGTTGGATGCTCAGTTCCCTTCCTTTTCCAGTGAGCTACTCCTTTCTAGACCATTACTCTATCCAGTTTTCACAACGTACAGGGCCATCCTCCTGCCCACCCAATATGCACTCCTGAACAGAGACACACAGGCTCACTGACATGAGATTTTGACACGTAGATCTCCTTACAAGAAGGTATCAATTTCTGCAATACCTGAGTAACCTTGTCCAACTGTTCACCAAGTGGATCGCCATCCTGGAAGGTCTCGCCTGTTTCACTGATACCTAACGTATATCTTTCAGTGCAAGTGTTCATGCTACCTCCTTCCAAACAGTAAGATTTCGACTGTCAGCATCATCCTTCTCCAATGCCTGCTTCTCATCCAGGTCAAATCAAGCCAAACAAGGGTGAGGGACAGGAAAAGAGTATTAAGACAGTTTGCCAAGGTGGGTATTAAATGATGTGCAATGGTTCTCCAAAGCAACAGACAGAAAAGCGTGTATGGCAGCATGTTACTGCATTGTCACCGTCCACTCTCCCTTGAAACTCTCCCTTATCCTGAATACCTCCTGCGCACTCTTTCTGTTCCAAGCACAGCTCAATTCACACTTTCATCTCAGCCTCTGGGCCTCTCCTACTGCCATTGCAGAGACTCAAGATGACAACTGAGAATCCAGTAAAACTACACCATGCCTTCCCCTCCAGAGGAGACAAATTTGCAGAAAACTAACCATTGTGCTAGAAACTGCAGAGAGGAGCTCCCTTCCCTTACTTAACTGTAATACATGCAGTGCATAACGTTACAGGAACAACAAGCTTATGGCTCCGGTCACAGGCCAGCAGTGGTACCTTGTACCATGCTCAGGCAGGGGTACTTCCCATGAAACACCGTTTTTATGATAAGCATACAGCACCCCAAACTACACAGCACCCAAACTACACCAATTTAAGACACAGTTTCACAAGACTCAATGCACAGTGCTGCAGCTATCGCATCACCGTAAGACAATCAACACCAGAGCTCTTGAATTAACAACAGCAACCCAAAAGATCTGCATTTGAAAGTGTTAAGATGCCAACCCCAGAAATCATTAATTTATGAGATAAAGTTTTGATTTGGGTCTGGACTAGTAGTTAGCAATACTCACTGCACAGGGCAAAGAGGTTCAGAATAAAGTTTCCTCATTAAGGTACTGCTTTACAGTGGAGAAATACAAATAATGACTATCTGCTGTTGCCCCCCTGCCTTTTGGCTAGGCAGTGTGCACAAACAAGGGTGCATTTGAGTTGTGAAGCTGTGTACACAACGTATTTCCCCCTAGACATAGAAATTAGCTCATTTTCATACCAGCTGCTTCACCTGTCTAAATAAGAGCTAAAATACTGCTTTATATATATTCTGTAAAACTAAATCCTACAGAATGTAGCCAAGTAAGAGTCACAAAATTTTTGATTTACTTTATCCCTGTAGTATACTCCTTTATATCATAATATTAACATAGCATTCACTGTAGATAACATTATTAACATTTGACAAGGAAGCAGTCTATTAATTATAAAACCTTTCTCAACAGAATGCTTTGGGAAAATCTTGATGGGGGTTGGGCATGAAATCAAGTGTATTTTCATGCACCACTTGCAATTTTGTGATTATAATATTTGTGATTAACTATCTTAGGATACTGCATGCAATTTACCTGTGCAACTGTTTCTCTAAAACCAGAGCAAGTCAATGCACTTAAAAGAATCCATCCTCAGCTCCATAACATTACCATCTTGCTAACAAATCTGAAATTTAACTGGTAGGTGATGCTTCAGAGCTAGCAGTGATTTAGGGACAGAGCTGATGTGCTTCAACAGACTCACCCATAGCATTAGTCCTTAGGGGTTATGAGCAGAGAGCTCACATGTTGGCTTTGAGCAAGCTGACACCCTCACAAAGCACAAACAGAACCTCCTGCTGAATATTATTGGAGTATGAGAAAGACCATTTAGAGAAACGGCAGCTACAACATAGCTACTTGCCTTATCTCCTTTGTAAACAGCTTTTAAACTGCCAGGTACAGCTATGATTAAGGAGCAGCTGGAGATGAGAAGAGACATCCTCATAACTGCTGACAGGTAAGTTTATTTGAGCTTCAGCACAAGCATTTAAAGATGAAAGAGCACAACAAGGATGCTGAAAGACAAGTGACAGCTTAGGGAACACACACCGGTTTTCAAATGATTTCTGTGATGTAGGGTAATGTTAATGATCACAGCATTCACTGGGAATTAGATCACCCATTTAGCCGCAGGTTTGCCAGATCAACTGTCTGGGGACTTCAGACAGGGTCAGCAAAAACTGTAAAGCATTGCGAAACTTGAGTCAGTGCCTCTACATTCTTGGTATTCAGCTGCCTGCCCTGAGAAACTTCACAAAAGACTAAAACACAAGCGGGGGGGCGGGACAGGGGACCGGGACAGGGACGACAAAACATCAAGAGGAAGAGCGAGTTGAGTACTACAACTGATTTCAGGAAAGTTGCATGTTGTGTGTTGACTGCTATGCCCAGACCTGTCAGTCTGCCTTATCTATGGTGCTTGCTTTTGCATCTCCTGCTGGCTTCATTTAAATGCTTTTCATGCATGATTATTAGTTTTGGAGCAGATAGGAGTTTGATGAACCAGTACTATGGCAGGATAGTTATGCTGTCAGATATAGCCCATCCAAACTTTTGGCAGGGGGCAGGCAAAAGTAACAGCATCATGCTGAAGAGGGTATCAGTTAATTTAGGTCGGCAACAGCATTCATGAAACATCCAAAGCAACCTTGTAAGCACAGTTAGCATATCCACATAATAAAACCAGCATTTGTGAAAAGCATGTTCCTTACCTTTTCTGCCACTTGCCTTTCAAGATGTGCCGCATATTTCAGGGAGCTATGAAGGCTATATTTACACAAGCTTTCCAAGAAACTATTAGTAAGCTTAGGGAATTTAGCAATGCATCAGTCTGGAGATGGCTGCAATGAAGTTCCACAATGCAGAAGAGGGCAGGGAGGAACCTAAAGGTAGGAGCATGCTCTAGACAGGATGATATTTAAGTCTGCCTAGATGTAGCTTGGATGCACACATGATTTGAACAGTTGGGACAGTCACAGAGGACTCTGGCGACAGAGCAAACATCCTCTGTTGGAACTACAAAATCCCTCAGCATTTTAACACCAAATACTCTTCCCATCCTTTGCTAGGTATTTATCACCATGGAACAAAATATATTAGATACAACATCTTGTCTTCCTAAGTAGTACATGGAAATCTGTCAAAACAGTTGCTGACAGACTTTTAACTATTCATTGGAAATGGGGACAGCAGAGGAAGGGGGAACACAGGCCAGGAAAAAAAAATTGTTTTAATGCATCTTGAAAATAAATCTATGAGAACAGAGAAAAATATTTAATGAATGAACTGAAACAAAGCATCTTGTGCAAGAACCCAAATAACCATTATCATTTGTGGAATAATAAAACTGCAAAACCATGGAGTAATTTTAAACTACGTCTGTCATTAGAATAATGAACCAACTAGTCAATAATTATCCAATAAGAGAGCGCTATTTAACAGGGTCTAATTCAACAAGAGAACATATCCTGTCGGATCTGCTTAATGACTGAAGTTGGGGGAAAACAACCAATTAATACTGCAGCTTCCCAAAAGGCACAAAAACCAAAGTATCACCATCAGAGTCCGTGTCTCCTGGGTTGCAGATTAAGAGGATGCTGAGATTCATTAAACGCTTCAGCACCATTTGAATACAGGTTTGCTGAATGCTAAGAAACCAGAGAGCAAAACAAGATTAGAGATCAGCAAGATGGCATTCCCCTTGTGAACCCAAATAAGACATTTTGAACTATTTCCAGCATGACTTCAGCACAAAACAACATTCGCACTTCAACGTAATAGGTGATATTTTAACTGCATGCTAACAGCTATGGGAACAGTCACACACATGAGTCCCAAGTTTAACATCAGCTGCTCAGACTTCAGAGGAAGCAAAAAGAGTTGCAAAAGAGCCATGTTGTACTTCAAAGCAGTAACTGCCTTTCAGACAAAGACTAAATGTATTTACCTTCACTCTTCAAGCACTTGAACCCAAGTAGAGCACAGTGGTTGGTTCAGAATTTGCTAGGTGCCCTGTCCCATCCCCAGTGGCTCAGTTAGATGATGTGACACTTGAAACGAGTAGTGATGGCATTACCCATGAAACCCCAACTGAAACCTTATGTACATGAGAGCCAAGCAGTAAAAATTAAGTCAAAGCAAAAAGACGCACAAGCAAAGAGGATGCAAAGCAAGATGGAAAACCCATTTTCCCTTTGAACACATGCGAGAATTGGTGAGCACACCCTTACAGGAAATGCTATCGCTTGAGCCCGTAAGCTATGAATCAATCTCAGTAAGTCAGAACCAGCCTCAGGACAAAGGAACAGTCATTTGCTAATTCAGAAGGAAGATTCCCTCTTCATATTAAGGATTAATCATCAGCAGGTATGGCCTATTTTCATTAACTGCAGTCATTTCCTGCTAGCACACCGTTTGCCTTTTCCAAGAAACAGGGGAGCAGCTACATGTCTGAGGGCAAATGAATTAGGAGACAAGAGTGAAACTATCGACAGCAACTTGCTTTATGCTACTAGCTTACCAAGAACTAGCCAAGCTATTTAGTAAGCAGCAATGGCTAGGAAATCTCCCAGAGTCAAATCTGATTGATCTGAACAAACTGAGCACAGGGAACATAAAATCTGCTCCAAAATTCAATTAAATCTTCAGTTTTGAATAAGTGCCCAAGATGTTAAAGCCATTATTTCTCTCCTTGGACTGCACTCCTCTCTATATACATCATTGCTCCATTAACATGGGAGGAGGCAGCAGCAGCACATCAGACCACAGACTGGATTCTGGCACTCCCAGGGGATTGCACTCTCCACCCTCCTCACTTTTAAAACACCTGTGGACTTTGTGTTTGTATCAAAACCACCTAGGCAGATCCTGCAATATCCACTTGCCATTCCCACTTCTATGGGATAGTTTTGATGTGTGCAGCCCCCATGCATCTGGAAAAAGTTGCGAGAAAGGTTAGTAGGGGGGTCAAACAGGAGCTGAGAAGGATGCCCATGCTTTTTCAGAGAGTGAGGGTAAAACCAGCAGCAGGTCGGCCAAGTGGTGCTGTAAAAAGTCCTGCCTATTGTATGCAGAAAGTGAATAAAGGCAGTGCCTACACAGCAGATGCCAGGCTTTAGCCTGCCACCTCACCTCTGCAGTCATCAGCATCTAAAAGCTCAGGCACTGCTAGCAGCAAAGGTATTACTTAAAAAGTCAGTGTCACAACGAACTCATGTCTTACAGAGGATACAGAAAAACCCTAAATTCACCTTCAGTTACATACATGATTAAGGTATTTTTTACGTGTACAACACCCATAAACCAGTCACTGCTTTTAATGGAGATTATCTCCCATGGTTTTGGCATTTCACAGGGTGGTGGCTTTTTGGGTGGTTTTTTTTGGTTGGTTGGTTGGTTTCAGAGTTTTTTTAAACATCTGCTCTAGCCAACTGCTGCCCATTTAATTGGGACATCTGATGGCTGAAAATCTCGGTGCCTGTTAAACTACTCAGTAGTTTGCACTGAAATTTAATTTTAACCATTCCAAGCCCTTGCTGTATTCATACATATTTTTATTTCTAAACAAGCAACTTACACAAAAATACATTCAAAAGGTATCACATACACTGAGGCTCTGTTCCCATGGAGTTAAATTTGGTAGGTATAAGCATACCTGACAGTAACAAGCTTAAATAAAAAGTAATTAAGAGATACAGAAATTGACTTCCAGCCATAAACCACTGCTTTACACTGCATTGTCTGCTTTAAATAGTCACTGTTACACTGTCATTGTACAGCAATCAGTGTTTGCTTTGCTCTCCCAGTCCAGAGAGCTGCCATGGTCAGAACCATTAAGTGCTATATAAAAGTAACACCAGGTTTCTCCTTCAAAGCCACTGAAGTTTAAATTTAAAAGAGAATTCAGCAAGCAGCTATATAAAGCACACACAGTGCCAAGCTGGAGGATGAGTATATTTATATAACAAAAGGCTTCCTGGATTATTTTAAGGCTCAAGTTCTGCAAAGCTAACAATTGAAGAAAGGGATGTTTTCCCTTTGTTTAAAAAAATAATACCCGTACCAAGAAGAAAGGAAAAAAAAAAAAAGAAAAAGAGCACCATTGAAGAGACAGCAGTACCTTGATATTCCACTGTATTAGATTCCTAGATTTTAACAATGAGTCATCCATGTGCTTTGTGACCCCACAGATTTTGAATATATGTTGCTATATACTGAGACAAATACACAAAAAATCCAGAGGTCCCAGATACCAAAGCACCTGCAACTAATATCTTCACATAAATTACAAGGTATGCCGCATACCCAACAGTATTTGGTTTGAATCTGTTTCATTTAGCCCAGAACAAAGCAGCCTTCACTTTTTACACTGTACCTGTTGATGTTCAACCCCTATTAAATCTGCATTAAACTTGAAGTAATAGATTACTACATTATTCATAAAGTCTGCGTATTAGACCCAGGGGAAACAAAAGTTGAATCAACACAGTGACATGAGCTTCTGGTGTCTGGTAAACATGTCGTCCACTCTCAATATTTATATAGTTGAAGGAGAGGGGGGAAAGTAGGAATTTTTTGTGACTGATGAAAACAAGCCTAGGTATTATGGTTTGTCCAGTACAATTATGACACAGATACCAGTTTTCAGAAAGCAGCAACTGCAAAAAACTGCTCATAACAATTCACCTTATGTGCAACACACACACACACACACACACAAAAAACCAGTTCCCTCAATTTCAGCAGCACTGACATTTAGTCACGGCATTTTTCTCATTCTTTCTGTTACTGATGGTCTTTCTTACAGTGTCTGTGGAAGCACTACTGAACATCTTAAATGCACAACAGTTGAGATTTAGAGGCATGCAGTACTGTGACATCTGTAGGAGGGGGACTAAAACCAACTGTCCCAAAGCCAAATTTGCTCAGGGCACCCACAGGAAGAATTGCAACTGCATTAGGATCATCACAGAATCACAACTGAAAGCTGCTTTTCTGCTGTCCCTCACCACAGCCTCTCAGAATCAGACAGTTCAGTCTCACCAACATCCAAGAACATTTTGAGAAAAAAGCAGCAGCTTTCCCAGCTAAGAATGGCAGGCACAAAAGACTTGGTTCATTCAATGTGCTAGTCACTCAGGTTACACACAAATAACAGTTTTAAAAACACATTCTTCCCCAAAATCTCTGTGCCCAATAGCTCAACTTTTATTTTCTGATTCTTACAACACCTCCCCCTCTAGCTCTTAAATCAGTCATGGAGCTTTCCAGCACAGATCAAACCTAACAAAACCACAAAAATCTTAAAAGACACCTTTCATCAAATCCTGATGAGCTTCAAAGGATTATTGAAAGACAAAAACATAACTACAAGCAGCAAGAAAGGGCACATGCCCCATTTATTTCCTCTTTGCAGGTCATTCGTCTATGTCAAAGCCATAACTGGGAACAGAAACCAGGTATTCCAGCCACCACTCTAGCTGTCTACCCAATATATCACTCCAGTTTCAACAGCTAGAAGGGCACAGATTTCCTTGTAAGTAGGGGGTTTGGAGCATTTATATGCAGCCTACATGTTTCTCAAGTTTTGCTCTTAGTTATCCTAACTGAAAGCAGGAAAAAAGAGCTGATCTACATGATCTTTCAGTTGTCTTTTCCTAAGATCATATAATTTAGTACTGGAGTTAGACTGTGTAAATTTTTTTTTTTTCCTGAACGAAGAGAGCACCCGGCTGGCACAAGCAATGTCTAAGCTAACACAAAATAGAGGGAATCATCACATTCCCTACTAAGCCATGCTTTTAAATGAATGTCTCACTCAAACTAGCGAGTACAGGTGCCAAAAGAAACAGTGCCATACAGCTGTGGGACAGTAAGTCAGACAATGCAAATACACAAGCGAGGACTGTTGATTGCTGCTGGTGCTGAACACTGCCACTGGCACACACATAAAAAGTGATTAATCCAAAGCAAAATGGGTATCTGCCTGTGCAAGTCCAAAACAAAACTTACTCAAATTCAGGTCACATTTAATATCAGTTTACACTAAACAAAGTACTGAAAAAACAGAACACTCCAAAACACATAGGCTTGAAAATGCAAAATTCATTTACTTACCTGAAATTGCTTTTCTACCCAGAGAACTCGATTCATTGGGTTAGAAGCTCCTGATGAACATGAGAGTCAAAATTCAGAAGACCTGCTGCTAGCTGCTTCTCACATAGTCGTAAGAGTCACTATTAAAAAATAAATAAATAAAAAATTATGTATTAAGAAGCAGAGCTGTACAGCAAGCCTTCTATTAAAATATTAGGAGTTATTACAATGTGAAGATGACCTCAAGGTCTACCAATAGCTGGGATATACAGGAAAGACCATGCTAACATGGACAGCTGCATTTTAAAAATAGTAATTCCTAAAGAACACAAAAAGAGAAGATCCCTGTGTCCAAATACAGTCCTTTCATTGGATCTGAAGGAGGCCTGGAATCCTTCTTCATCCACTTTGTGGCATCCCACAGAGAGCAGATCCGTTACTCTCCATATACATCAGCCTTCCTGCAGGAGCGTATCTTGGACATAGGTTCATCTTCCTCCCAGCCTGCACCAGGCACAAGTGGTTTGGATGAGACTGCCACCCCCAGAACAATGTGGGGAAGGGAGCTGCCAGAAGCGGGCCACTGACCACTGGATTTGATCTTGGGGCACCATAGACCACAAGCTGTCTACTCCTAATGTCATGGGAATCTCAGTGTTTTGCTCTTGAAAGCCATACCCAATTCCAGCAATACCCAGAGCACCTTTTCTTTTACTAAAAGAGTAATCAGGCAGAACAACTCTTGGGATACACATTGCCACTTGGAGCACAAACTAAAGAAATAATTCTCAAAATGTTCTTTGAAGGGAGCTGGTAAAGTTACCCAGGCTCTGAACCAGGCATCACACAAGATAACAGGCTTTGCTGACAAATAAGCTCATGCAGGGGGAGCAAAGGATGAAAGCTGAAAGCCTTTTCTGCTAGTCTTTAAGATAACCAAGATCATTTACAAGAGAGAGGAAGAACTTGCACCAAAGCAAAACCAAAATGTAAAAATCGAAATGCATGGGACCAAAATCCTCCAGTGGCAGCACCCAGGTAACAGGCTTCTCTCCATCCCTGTTATCCACATTTTGCACAGCCAAAGGTTAGAGCCAGCAGCAGCAGACAAACCACTCAGCCCTGTGGCTGAGAAGCAAATACACTCTTCATCCAACACCCACCCCCCACCACCCACCCCCCGCTTTCAAAGGAGACAAAACCAGGGGGGAGATTCAGAAGAGAACCAGCCCCCTTTTGCATGGGGCTCTGCAGGGCTATTTCAATTAAACTTTCAGATAAGGGAAAACCAGATGGTCTCCCTGTTCCATTCACATCCAGTAGAAAACTGCAATTCATACATTTCCATTGAAATACTAGTTAGGGAGGTGGGAAATAAATTCTGCTTGCTGAAGCAGAACCAAATCCAAATAACAGACTACTGCAAAGCAAGCAGCCTGCGGCATGGCAATTCTGCTTTCTTGGACTCCTTTTTAGCTGTTTAGGATTACTTGGAAATTTGCTTTTGGGTTTTACATTGCATTCTTGCCTCATCTTCAAGATTAACCTATCAAAGTGCTTTGGGGAGGGTGCCATCAGGCACCCCTCCCCTCCAAACACCCACCCTGAGCACCCACCGGTCCAGCTTCCAGCAGCCAGAAGACTCCTTTCTGCAACAAGCGGGAAGTCAAATAGTTTTTGTCCATCTAGATAGAGCCATGGTGCACTGCCAGCAGCAGAGCTGCTCAGTAAAAGCCTTGCTATCCTGCCTGTTTGCTGTAGGATTGTAGTAATAAAAGCTAACGTTTACAAAATGTAAGAGAAGTTATCTATCCCATGAACACCCACCAGCACGTCTTCAGTAAGGAGGAAGGTCCTGTTTCCATGAGTAACTGCACTCTTATCTTGTAACAACAGCCACCCTCCCAAACATCATACTCTCTCTGCTCACAGGCACTCACTCAGCTGCCAAGTTTTATGAAGCCCGAAAAGTCGCCCATCTGCTGAGAGCAGCATCACTGCAAACCGCGAGAAAGCCAACCTGCCATACCCCTCCCCGCATCTGGAGGGAAAGCTACAAACTGTGTACTCACTCCTCTAGGAAGGACAGTTCCCTCCCTGATCCAAGAGACGATGGAGTATAAACTGGTGCTCAAACATAAACACACATTTTCTATGAGCAAGTCATGAATCAGGATGTGTTGCTGAGCACCACACGCACTCCCAAGATGCTCAATGTCAGCTGTAGCCTCTTACTCTCCAATATTAAGCCATACAGACCCTGTAAGAACATGTTTTCTGCCACACAATTATTTCTGAGCCTGTTAGAAGAAAGTAGAAGCAATTCACACCGAATCTTAGCTTGTTTACTACCAAAGTTACACTGCATACAGCAGAACTGTATGGCAAGGTTTGATCAGAGTTCACTCCTGTCTTTCTTGTGGCACACATGGCACTTCACTGTATTTTTTGAAAAACTCTAACATTTGCTGTATACTTTCCAGAAAATAAAAGGTCTATCTTACTTAAATCAATTAGCCTGTATGCCAAACTCCTCCATCCTCCACTCCTTCCCCCAGAGGAAGACCCTCCTGTTTGCATAGCAGTGGCTTCTGCTCTGCTAGGGTACAGGCTGCCAAGTTCAGGGCCCAGTTTCCTTAAACTGCATGTTAATATCTTTACGGAATTAGTTCAGTTTCTGGAGTTGCTAAGTGATAGCTAGCCATAATGGCACGAGAGAAGCCCGTGTCTATTTTAGCATACAATGTGACAACATTCAGCTCGGTCTGCGATACCACTTGCTCTAACACCCGCAGCATTTCTTTAATGCAGAAGCACCCTGAGAAGCAATTCTGATGGTTTTGATGATATGAAGATTAATGTCTGAAGTTACTTGCCAGTCTTGCTTTCCGTATCACAAGATGGCTAAGAACTGCCAGTCATTGTCAATAGCACCCAAACACTCCCTAGAGCATTGCTAGCTTATTCGTTTGAACACCTGATCTGATAAATTGTAACCAGTGCAGCCTCGAGCTTAGGAGAGGCTTAGAGTTGAAGCTGCGCCTCTGACTAACGCATTTAAACAGATTACAGCTTGCAGAAACCTGTAGGGTTTCCAGAAAGAGCACATAATTTCTTTTATTAATATTCAAATGTTATTCAGATGAATGTTACCACCCTTATTATCCATGCAGAATTATAAGCAAAGCAACCACGCATGTGATTTAGGAGAGTAAGTGCCCACATTTAAGTACCGAGGGTCGCTTTTCAAGACTTTACAGATGTAAAAATGTCTCCTTGTGCTGCACATCAGCTGTGCCTGCAAAGCACAGTCATGAAGCTTTGGAGTTGAGAATTCTCCTCTTCCTCTTTTCATTCCCACTTAACACATATATGCAAGCAGCACTGTTGCAAAAGGAGCAAGAGTAGGCTGTTGTCTTACTTTCTTATCAAACAAACAGCAAGGATCAAGAACATCTGCAAAGGCTGGATTAACTGGCTACTGGCTGCTACTTACAAAAGGCACCTCAATGATTAGAGCAGCATTTTCATTTTACACCCTAGCACAGGAAGGCAGGTATATTTCCACATTTCACTGGCATGTTTGCTTCTCATTTGCCAGATGCACTAAAGTATTCCTTAAAATACACTGGAGAAATTCAGCCTAAATAGATCATTTGCGCAAGTTCGCCAACTCAGTATGCTTGCGAATTAAAGAAGGCAAATTATTGATTTAAAGACAATGTAAGGGATTTTGAGAGAATTCTTAGCTGATGTCTAAGATGTCATTTTAATCCTCCTCATAGTTAATCCTTTGAACATAGGAAGCCAGTAAATTTTTTCTTACACAGAAAACATCTCCAAAGGCGTGCTGATCACTGAACTATTTTGTAAATTGCTCCTAATCTACAGTTGTCTGCCTCTGCACTCTTACTGCAGAGACAACAAAATCATATAGCTAATTGGAATGTAGCGCTCACTCCCAATGAAAGGGTATGTAAGAAAAAAAATGTAGGGAATTATCTAAATACCACTTTTCCCCCCAAGCTTTTGCTGTTATATTTTAGGGTAACTTTCATTTTACACTTTTGTCTTTAACTATAAAAAAGCAGAATATTTTTAGCTCCCATTTCCATTTTAGGACAATTGAGAGATAATTCCCCTGTCAGAGACACCGTATTTTTAATCAGTGCTTGGTGAGCACTAGGGAAGGCAGTCCAGAAACATCCCCTTCATCTTTCTTGCATAGAAAGATGGTAACAAAATAGCTAGCATGCTGCAAACTCGTTCCTAGTGTCCCAAAGTCCTGACAAAACTGTTGTTATCATGACCAACCGCAACATAAGGATGTGAATTAGCTAGAATTATTCATGGGATTACCTTTCTTTAGTTCTTCCAGTGTCCCAGTGTCAGGGGACTGGGAGCAAAACTGAGAAGAGGAAGCTCAAAAGACTTCAGTGACAAACGAAACATACTGTATGCAGAAAGCGCGCTTTCTTCATTATTAAAAGTTGCACTTCTAGCACAGAGGTACACAACTGCCCAGTCTCACATCTAGGACGTGTGCGTACTTTCTGCACTAGCTTGTACAAAGCCAGTCGATATATCACCAAATCTTAATTTCCATTTTATGCTGTAAATCAGGTGAAGTATAATCTTTAGAAGTGTGGGGGGAAAAAAGACTGCATGAGCACTAGTTAAGATGACAAATTTTTGAGGTCTCTTACTAAATAACTATGCCAGAGAGAGGAGGAGATGTAACAGGGAAATCCACTTCCAGTAAGAAACAACCAGCTCCAAAACTCCCTTTGCCTGTTGCCTGGATTAATTTCAAGGTCATGTTAGAGCAGGTCTAACACACAACTACACAACAACTAGCAATCCCATTAACAGCAGGCGGTCTCTTTCCCTGTTTCGACAATAATCTTTTCCCTTCCCAGACCTCCTCCCCACCTTCTTGTAGTTCAGCCTTCCAACAAACACCTTTAGGACACACTCCTCTCCACAAATCCGGCCCCAACGTTGCCATGAGTCTTCATACCACTTAGGCTGCCAACTGCCCCAGGGACACCTGGAAATCTTTACACAAGATGGATGCCAGGACACTGAGAAGTGACTTGGTACATGCTGATATTTTCAACTGTCTCTACAGGGTGAAATACTCAAAATTTTCCAGATTCACCTGAAAATACTTTGACAATAAAAAGCTAAGATTAGTTAATTCTAAAAAATCAAGTTATTACTAGGTTAGAAAACATTAGTAAAATGAAACACACTGCAACTAACTCATAGTTAGGTCATTTTCAGAATATTCTCAGTCGGACCTATCTAGATAACTTCACCAGGTTATAAAAACCCCAGGTCTGACTATCTAAACAGCTATTTTCTGGATTGTTCTTTGGAAGGAAGTTTCCACTACATACAACTCCCACTAGCAGTCCACTTGGTGCACCCTTACATACACACCTGTATCTATTAGAAGGACTTTCTTGAAAGCCCCAACTTCGCTGATCATCTTAAGGCATACTGTTACAACAACTGTTTGAATGCAACGCTGTCTGCTGCAACATTTGCTACTAAAACACGTGCTCCTTGCTTACTGGCAAAACCACCAAGGGCTCCCTCAACTTGCGATCAGTAAACCTACTCATAAAAGGTCACACATGCCTCTTCCCAAAAAGCGACGAGGAAACAACAAGCCTTCCCTTCAGCCTGTGATCTTTCATACAACATATCTTGTGAGTTCATTATGCAAACATGTTAGTGATAAGGAGCGTTATGGACCTCACTACTGCTCTTCAAACAGACAGTAACACGACTGAAGTTTCCTGTCTTCTGCCACCAATAGGAACTACTTCAAATTGCTTATTATACTTATTATACTGCTTATTTTTACCAATCAAACAGGTGTTTGAAATCTCACTGATCATTTTCCATTGATTGGTACCTATTGGTACCAGCTTTTAAAGGAACTGGAGGAGAATGGGACGAAAGCCAAGGACTTCATGACAAGCACAGTCTACATGCATCTACTAAGGGGATGGAGACAGAAATAGTTCACCTCAACCTGCAAGCAACATCACGTGTCAGAATTCACACTCTATTTAAATGCATGACTTCACACCCAAAAGCCTTCCTGTCAAGTTATCTACTGACTCGGAAACAAACCACAGCAGTTTAAACTTAGCTCTTCCCATTTTGCATGTCCTTTGAAACAAGAGGTCCTTAGATATATTCCACCTTTGCAAGCATCTTGAAAAAGTAATAACTGATACAAAGCTATTACAAAGAGAGAAATCACAGTAACTGGTTTGGCAAAAGGAGGTGCATCCTTCATTGACCAGAGAGTTGAGAAATTGTATTTCTCATACTTAAGATTTTTTCAGCTTTTAACATAAGAACAATTACTACAAGTATAAGACTTCACAAGTTGGAATATGGTTCCTGCAGAGTAGTGTTGATGACAGCATGGGAAGAGGAGGAGACCAGGACGGATGCTGGTATGCTTACATGCAGATCTTAAAGGGAGGACAGGCAGAACAGAGAAACAAGAGTCATTTACAGACTGCAGTCTGGAGGGATTAAGGCAAATAAACAGGGCACAAAACCAGGTGTGTTGTGTCTTTTTTCAGCTCCAGCAGGTTTAAGAGCATTAGTTTAGATTCACTTCTGGAACACGATCCTCCACTGGTGACTGAATGTCTCCTTTGTCGGCCACCCTGCATCACAGGCACACAGCAGCTCACTGGCCTCACTGCTCCTCAAAGGACATGCAGTGCATTGCATAGAGTGCATCAAATTCCAGAAGTACCAGTGGATGTCGAAGGTTCTCCTGGGCAGGGAGGTCAGAGATACTTAGCAGGACAGCTGGAGGGATGTGCTGACAAGTTTTGTGTTCACTGCTCAACCTTCACAAGTAAGCTAAAAAACAACCTGCTTTGTGAAGCACACCAAGACCTCCACTGAAGTGGAAAAAAAACCCCAAAACCCTAAACATATTCCATGCTCATCTGTCAAATACACTCAAAATGTGCCCCAGCAGCTTTCCCTGCGTTGCTGCAGCAGATAAAGGTCTTTTCAGTATACAAAAATGTGCCGTTAGAAACACTAAAATTTATAAAGGAGGATTCTTTAAGACTCTTTAAGCTCTAAAATATCATTCAATACTTTGTATGTGGGTCTCTTCTAAACAAAAGCTCTGCAAGATAATTATACAGATCTCAGAACAGCAAACACTGCCACATACGCAATGCTTGGGCAGCTATCCCATTTTGAGCTCCTTCTCAATTCACGTTACTGCCCAGGAAAACTTAATCAAAGGAAGTCTGCAAAATGGAAAAATGGAAGGTGCTGTTTCTGCAGCACCTCTGGGCTGAAGCCAGCACACCCAAGATATGTGATTACTTTTTGCAGAGATTCCCTTCGGTGCTGCCATCATGCCACTGTAAGTTTGGCATTTGCCTCCACTATTACAACCCTCCAATTCAGTCACCCCAAGCTTCAGTGCTTTTATTTTCATGATATCCCCGTGCAACAAAAACAACAAAAAACCCCACAAAACAAACAAAACAAAAAAAGTACCTCAAAGCTGTTCTGCTACATCAGTTGAATCAACAGGTAAGAGCAGCTAAACAGCGTGCCCTGTATCAGACAGGGCTCTGTCTGAAGCTTTTGACTACTTTCAGCTCCAGGAGTTTCCTGAGCCCGTATTTAGTAACCCTCTGAGAATCTCTCATCCAAATACTTATTCAGCTGTCTATTCCCCCACCCCCGCCCCAGCCGCAACTTGATCCCATTTAAACTCTTTGTGTCCATAACATTATCTGGCAAGGAGTCCAACACATCCTTTGCTGTTCAGAGACGGGAGTCTACGTGCTGCTGCCCACTCCTTGGGATTCCAGTTACTGCTGCATCCTGTCTCCCACACAGATGGGGTGGAAAGAAATCCTTGTTTCTGGCTTCCAGGCTACTTACAGATTCAAGCAGGTATGTTTACATTACTACCTAGCGTCACGAGCTGTCGGGTTTCCTCCCTCAGCTCTCTCTTGCAAACAGAAACCAGGTTACAATCCACAGGTTGAGAACCTTCTTCCCCTCTGTAATAACATGTGGGAGATACTTTAGAAAACCTTTACTGTAAAATAACCAGAAAATATGCCTTTCTTCTGCAAGAAAAATTATACAGAAATAGACTTTATCTCAATAGGTTCCTCCATGATTCCTAAGATGCCATACTAAGATTTTCAAGCACTAAAAGTGGCAGAACAACTGATGATTTACATTCTTTCATGAGGTATCACCTCTGACAAAGCAGCAGTATCTCAATATCCCAAAAAGCAGATCACTTTGGCCTCTAACGCTGCTAGCAACATTCAACAAATGTCAACAACATACTTCATATTTCCTTTAGGATTTAAACAGCCTACAGAATAGAAGGACAGAGCAGCAACCATCCCAACAGATGATGGCTGAGCATGGCACTGCCTGAATGACAAATGACAACACCACTGGCAAACAGCAGGAGAATGCACATCTGCTAGTGTCAGTGCTAAGCCACACCTACCAGATGCACTTACCAATGCATTTCTGCCATCACTTGTGGTCTATTTTTCTACAGTGGAACCTGATCAGGCTGGTGTTAAGTCAGCACTCCTCATGTCTAGCTGCTCCTGCTCACTACACAGCAATATTCAGTGGCAATTTTGGGGGAAAAAACTACTGTAAACTTTTCCATAGATAAAAATTAATCTGGTTATGAATGCCAGTAATTTTTCATACAAAAAATGGCTTGGAGTGTGATATGACTATCAAAATTAACATTTAGATATGACACACTGCCCCACTACATCCCACTCCTGGTCCTCAACTATGTTAGAGGTCCTTGTTCACACTGCAATGTTCATGATGGCTACATTCCACTCTGAGGGTAAAGGCTGCATGTAAGCAGTTTATATAGTATGTGAAATGCTTTGTTTATCCAAAAATATTTTGGCTCCCAGAAACATTAAAGCAAGACATAGATTTCAGCATTTGCACAGTAAAGAACTGCAACTCCTACAGATATCGCCAGAAACTTTCTTCCTTAAGGCTTTACAGCTATAAAAGACTATTCTGCTAAAGCAGAACTACAAACAAAAAGCACAGTGTAATGCTCTTAATAACATGCTAAAAAGGGTTGTTATAGCAAGGTTGAGAACAAGCAGAGGACAAAGCAAGGGTGCCATTTCACTATAGCTCACTTTTTTCAGAGCAGATCGTTGTATTAATCAGTAGGAAAAACCTGACAGTGCACCAGGGTAAACCAAAACTTATGGGTCTTCCCCAGTAAATGGGATCTGGAAAACCACTATAAAAGTAAAGAGAGTTCCCCTGCAGCCTTGTCTGCAATTTCACTTGCAGTAGTGAAATCCAGCTAGCCAGCAGATTATCTAGTACACTTAAGTCTTACAATAGTCATACCCACCTTAAAAATAAAACTCTGCCCAAAGCACCTTAGGCTGTTACTTAAGACAATACAAATTAAACATATCAGTCACCAGAGACAAAAGCATGACAGTTGACAGGAGATTTTCAAACAAAAATCACAATTCAGCACAACTCAATTATCCCAGGGGTACAGAACTGGAAGACCAGAATATTAAGAACGTTATTGTTCAAAAGCAGCAAAGTGGCATCTCCCTTTCCAGCTCAAAGCTCTTCTCATTTAAAGACATGCTCTCAACATTATTTGATTCCTGATCCCTGTTTTAGTAGAGTAGCAAAGGCTAAAACAGATGTGCTGTACCCTCTTAATAAGGCCAGGATACCTAGCGTGGCAAGGAGCGGGATATGACACACAGTTATCTCCAGCCCCACTATACTGGTTCTGAGGTAGTTATTGATTAGTGCATTTTTCTGTACTGTCTCCTTACTTAGCTGTGCAGGGTCCCCATCCCAGAGCTCTAGGTGCATGCTTTTCTTGGGTTGTGGTTTCGTTGTTTCCCCCTGCCAGGAAATTCTCAACCACAAGCTGGTTCTGCACCAGTTCCTCACTTCCATAAACTGCCTAATCCATCAATGGACTTATCTCAAGCTACATTACAAATGTAGAATTAACAAAATATAAACAGGGGAAAAAAAAGTTAACCTTTTAAAACAGTGATCTGGCAGGTAAGAAAATTTCTCCTGCTCTGTTAACATCACTATATGCAGGCTTACAGCAAGATCATACTACATACTTTTTATATTTATGTTAATAAACACTAGGAGATCCTATATAGCACTAGGGCAATGGAACAGCAAGTTTTGACATTACCAAAAATGTATGTGCAGAAAAATAAACCCTACAGTTTGATAAGCCTTTTACTTATAAGGTACTAAAAACTGCATGGAGCTTCACACAGGTCTTATTCCTACTGCCTTACAAGCTGACTTTGCCTGGTGTGGTCAGAGACCTCAGACAAGCAGGAACTGCAAGGAGTGAAACCCAGACAATCCAATATACCAAAAAAACCCCAAAGAAGGTAAATTGAAATAAACTTTGGTCAACTTGGTGCTTACCCTCCATGAGGTTAACTTCAGCTCTGTAAGATTGTTTTTCAAGACTAGTCTTGTGCAACACATATATAAGAATACTAGATGAGGCTCAAGAGTTGAAGCAAAAGTTAGTAAGTTTATTATGGCTCCCTGATGAGACCCCCAGCACTAGCCTGCAGAAATAATCACAGCTTTTATGTGAGAACACAGATAATTTCAGTCTTGCTCTAAAAAGCCAGAGTGTGTTATTGCTTAGTATTGAACAAGTTGCAAGACCGATAACACATCACAACGACCATGTGACAGTAAAACCAAACAGACTTCATTTTCCAGTTTTTTCTTGCATCAGTGGGAAAAGTAATTAACACCAGGCATATTAAGTGCCAAAGTTAACTGATTTGCTTAAATGCAACATACAAAACCATGTGCAGAACTTCCTGAGGTATGAACAACAGAAGTAGCAAGTCACACAAGATTTTCAAGTCTTAGTTTAAGGGGGTGGGGGGGGAAGGAAAAGAAGTGTACTCTACCTTTGAAAGCACAGGAAGGGCAGAACGGTAGGCTTCTCATACACCGAAAGGATCACACAGCACCTCTAGGTTTCACAAGACCCCTGCATCTCTAAAAATGAGATCTCTCTTTTTCCTTCTCCAAAGACACATGCTTTACAAACCCGCTGGGAGAGAAAGCCTAATTCTGAAACGCATGTACGTAGGCGTGCGAATGGCACCTGTGCTGTAGCAACTTTCAAGTATGTCAAACTAAAAGCCATGGAGGTTTTAGTCTTTGCTGCCAGTCAGTACAAAAAGCAATAGGCACAGTTGCCTCGTTGAATTTACATGTCAATACTAAAGTAGACAAAGATGTTGCATTATAAAAGTGACCTTCAGCCTCCCAGTACACTCAAATTCTTATCTGAACACATAAAATGACACAGCTATCCCAGCTAGTCCAGTTAAGTCATCGGTCTACCACAGACAGACCAAACAATCATTGCCATTGCCCTACCAGTGGTTTAAATTAGTGCCATTAACAGTTCATGACCGCCTCACCCAGTCACCTTTTCAAGTCACTGCAGAATATGGCAGCATAGAAAAATCTGTTCACTTGCAGAGATTTACAAGGGTTATAGAGAAAACAATCTTTTGCCTTCTCCAGTTGCCCCTTTTTTTTTTTTTTTTTATTTGGGGACTGAATTAATTACAGGCCAGAAGCAGTTGAGCATTAGGCTCAGTCTCGGTTACGTGATGAACAGTCTGCATCACTCTGACCTAGACGGATTTCACTGACCAGAAGAAAGCTCCTCAGCACAGTGCAAACAGCAGTACAATGGTACTGAAAGCTGCAATCTGTCATGCTATCTCATTTCCCATTCCTCTGCACAATGTATTTTATTTTTATGTTATAACATCTGATGCAGGAGGGAAAGAAAGGATGGGCACAGGCACAACAGCTGAAAACAAACTTGGAAACACTAAGAACAAGACATTTCCATTTCATGTTTAGTTACATTAGTTACACCTTCAACTCACATTCAGCATTTCTAGAGTCACAGTGGTAAGATTTATACTGTCACACTGATGTCACCTTCACATGTGGCTTCCCCGCAGTCACAAGCTGCTTACAAAGAGCCTGTCACCATCCTTATGAACTAGATCAAATGCTGCTTTTATGCCTTTTGCTTAATAGGGAAACAATACAATTGAACAAGCTGGGTCAGGTATGGAAGAACAAGACACAGGGTATCGGGCAGGTGACTTGAGTTCAGCAAGGATATCTCCAGCATGAGAATTTAGAAGTTAGTGAACCTCTTCTGTAACTACAAGTTATGTGAGTCAAAGGCAGTAACAAAACTTAGCTCTGAGGAGAATCCAAAGGATCCAAAGGTCAGAAAGGAAGGTACAGAAGCATGCAACACAGAACAGATCTCCATTTTAAGCTCACACAATATTTAGATACATGGACAAAAGTGATCCTTCAGCAGTGGCCTGCTCCCTTCCCACACGCGATGCTTCCCTACAGTTAAGGAACTTTCTTCTCACAGCACCGCAAATGTACCCTACAGGTATGCATCAATACAACAGAGCTACGTAGTGAGACTTGGGCAGCAAGTTCGGCATAAGAGAGGAAAGCAAACCTAAGTAAAAAGAAAATCGGTCAATATCAGGCACACCTTTTCCTGAAGCAGCTTCTCTTCATACAGAGCTAATTTTCACCTCAGACAGCTAACGATGAAGGGATGCACACCCTTCAAGCAGAGCCTCTGACAGCCTAAAGTTCTGCTGCAGTTTCTTCCTCCCCTCTTTCACAGTGAGACAGACTTTTCCTTTTTTAAACTTGCCCAGCACATCTCACAAATCTGTCATACCCACTTAAAATGAGGGGTTAAGTGAAGCTGAAGTAAGACAGCATATCTGCTATTACACTAGAATTGTCTCACATGTTCCTTTTTGATAATTCTGTTGGTGCCATAGTTATCATTCTCCATCATCTATCAACAGTCCTAGCTAACTGGGGAGGTCCCAGCAGACTGGACATTAGCCAGTGTGACGCCCACTCACAAGAAGGGCAGGAAGGAGGATCCAGGGAACTACAGGCCTGTCAGCCCGACCTTGCTGCTGGGGAAGGTCATGGAGCAGATCATCTTGCATGCCATCATACAGCACATGCAGGACAACCAGGGGATCAGGCCCAGCCAGCACGGGTTTATGAAAGGCAGGTCCTGCTTGATGAACCTGATCTCCTTCTATGACAAGATGACCTGCCTAGTGGATGAGGGAAAGGCTGTGGATGTTGTCTACCTGGACCTTAGTAAAGCCTTTGACACCATCTCCCACAGCACTCTCCTGGAGAAACTGGCTGCTCATGGCTTGGATGGGTGTACTCTGCGCTGGGTAAAAAGCTGGCTGGACGGTCAAGCCCAAAGCGCGGTAGTAGATGGAGTTACATCCAGCTGGTGGCCGGTCGCAAGTGGTGTTCCCCAGGGCTCAATACTGGGGCCAGTTCTGTCTGATGTCTTCATCAACGATCTGAATGAGGAGATTGAGTGCACCCTCAGTAACTTTGAAGACAACACCAATCTGGAGGGGAGTGCTGCTCTGCTGGAGAGCAGGAAGGTTCTGTGGAGAGATCTGGACAGGCTGGACTGATGGACTGAGGCCAACTGTATGAGGTTCAACAAGGAGAAGTGCGGGGTCCTGCCCTTGGGTCACAACAACCCCAATCAATGCTACAGGCCTGGGGCAGAGCGGCTGGAAAGCTGCCTGGTGGGAAAGGGCCTGGGGGTGCTGGCTGATGGCTGGCTGAACATGAGCCAGCAGTGTGCCCAGGTGGCCAAGAAGGCCAAGAGCATCCTGGCTTGTATCCGAAACAGCGTGGCCAGCCGGGCAGGGCAATGATTGTCCCCCTGTACTTGGCACTGCTGAGGCTGCACCTCTAATACTGTGTTCAGGTTTGGGCCCCTCACTTCAAGAGGGACACAGAAGTGCTGGAGTGTGTCCAGAGAAGGGCAACGAAGCTAGTGAAGAGTCTGGAGCACAAGTCTGATGAGGAGCGGGCCTAGGGAACTGGGGTTGTTTAGCCTGGAGAGGAGGAGGCTCAGGGGGGACCTTATTGCTCTCTACAACTACCTGAAAGGAGGCTGTAGGCAGGTGGGAGTCTGTCTCTTCTCTCAGATAACAAGAGATAGGACAAGAGGAAACAGCCTCAATTTGCACCAGGGAAGGTTTAGACTGGATATTACGAAAAATTTCTTCACTGAAAGGGTGGTGAAGCATTGGACCAGGCTGTCCAGGGACTTGCTGGAATCACCATCCCTGGAAGCATTTAAAAATACATGTAGATGCAGTGCTTAGGGACATGGTTTAGTGATGGACTTGGCAGAACTGGGTTAATAGTTGGACTTGATGATCTCAGAGGTCTTTTCCAACCTAAATGATTCTATGATCAACAGGAAGTGGAAGCTGGAAGGCAGATCTGTTCACCAAAGCAGCATGATACAGGTAATGGCACAGTAAGTTAATACGTATTTGCCCTCTGGTAGTATTAAATTCCACAGGTAGGTCTGCAGAGGAGCTCGGTGACCCAGCTGAGGTGCAGCCTGCTCCCAAGTTTCACAAACCATCCTGTTCCTTGGGTCTCCAGAGGTCAAGCAAGCTGAGGTTCTGCTGTCAGTGTGCTGGAAGTGGTTTATTCCCTCATGGTTGTAAAACACAGCAGTTCAGCAGCAACCCTTCTGACAATACCCCGTGCTCATAGGAGCCAAGGATCTTAAACTCCCAGTGAGGCTTTGCTGTCATCTGCCACACACACCAAAATCAGCAGAAACTTTTTTCTCCTGTGACACTGACTTGAGTCTCCTGGGAAGAGAGATTCATTTATTCTTTTGTTGCGGGGGCCAGCAGAGACACCTGCACACGTATGCACTGAGAGCAATGGATTCAAGCTGGATTTACACTTGACTAATTCACTGCAAGTAAAAAGCAAAGTTACAAGATGAAACCTGGGAGAATGATAGGGATGCTTTAATTAGTCTACAACGCAGTGTATAAGAGTGGCCGATGGGCAACAATTACTCTGTGTTAAATATCAATGCATCCCTAGTCTGATGCAAATGATACCGAAGTCTCAGCAAGAGTGCTTTTGAAGTGGGCTTAACACACATTAACAAAGAGCAGATGACTTGCTAGGGGGCAGGGGGGAGTTGAGAGGTCATCTCTGTTGGAGGGCAGAACAATGTGTCCATAAAATAATGCAAGTTTACCAGCAATAAAGTAAGTACAGCTGAGCCTTAATAAAAAAAAATAAAATTTGAAACTTCCAGCCACTATACAAGTTTCAAAGGTTCCCATAGTTCGCAGCAGAAATTTGTTTCACATAGTTAAGTTTTCTGCCTTCTTTTAGGTCTTGACCTAAAATTCCTTTTCGAAGTTGATGGCTTTTCTGGACCACGCCCCTGCCAGGCTACAGTAATTGGTTCTTAATCTTGTCTCTTCTGGGCATTGAAAAGCATTTGTGTATTGCTGCAACGTCCCACCTATGCAATTAAATAAAATAGTAAGACGTGGTTACCTCCCAGGCTTCAGGGAAACGATGATCGGTATTCATTTAGAAATTCCTTATTAAAAAAGACAGACTTTCAGAGTTTGCTTTTGAGAACGCTGTTTGCTAAGCCTCTGCCTTCAAGGCAGAGCAAAGCCCTTTAGGACAAGCAAACTTGCTCGGGCACTACAAAAGCAACTGTGAGACACGTGCTTTTACGACTCCTAAGTAGCTACATCATCTTGCAAAGTCGGCTATTCTGCAGCAGGCTGTCTTTCCCAAAAGCAATAGTTCAATACTTAGAATTGTCACCAATACAACCAACAAATACACTTTGAGTTTAAATCTATAAAGATCCTGATTTAACTTTGACCAATTCCAAAGAGGAGCTGTTGTTCAGTAGGCGGGTTCGTTACCCAGCACACAGCGCCAATTGACATCAAGTCGAGATATTTCTATTCCTTTATTCTAGTCTGTGCAAAGTAGGGAGCTAGGTGGTCACCCACAAATGCCTTGCTCTCCGATTGCCAAAACTTTACATCAGCCTTCATTGGTTACAAGTTATGTAATTCCTCCATTACCTAATACTCAGTTTCCTATTTGTCAAGTAACTCACTTCTCATGTTAATTAGTTTGTATGCTTGGTCTCAACTTCTTTTTGGGGGGTTTCTTGAGTCGGTAGCTGTGATCTCCCCCTGCCAGAATTACCTTTCCTCTAGTTAGTGCTTCTTGTGGTAAACTTCCAGCCAGCTAATTCCTCTTGTGGTGGTACCTTCCTCGTTTAAACAAAGAACTTGTTGGTGCTTAACAAAGGACTTGGCAGGACATACAAAATGCTTATACCTTAAATTAACCATTAATAACACATTTTTTCTAACTGTCTTAAAGTCAAACCTCTAACAATATATTTGATTTTATTAATTAATCCCTTAATCATTTTATGTCAGAGCCACACAAGAAGAGATCCGACAATCCTTCTATTGTACAAACCAAAGGCACAGGTGGGGCTGACAGGCACAGCTCTTCTGGATGGAGAAACTGCAATGTCAGTGTCTCACCATCACCAACATTATTTGAAAAGCCTCAGGCCCCAAAGCCAGAAGTATGACCAGCCTAGTTTTGACCTGCATGAGCAACTCACTCTCCCTGGTGTCTCATCGGTTAGTCCTCATCATCTCCCCATTTTCACTATGCAACCTCAATGCTTTTACACTTTGCTTTGAAGAGTTTTACTGTGGTTTTAGTATTTCAGCAAAAGCTGCATGCATTCCTTTCTCCTTCTGACATTTTCTGTGGTAACCTTTGATATCACATCCAGTTACCAAACCGTGGTTTCTGAAAGACAAGCAAGTTCCCTGAAGAAACCAAAGGACTAGATTGGAGAGGGAGGAGAGAATTCCCTGCTGTGGTCTGCTCCTGTTAAAAATACTGATAGCCAGGAAGTCTGAAAGCTGCATCTGCACAGATGTGCAGGATTAATGATGTCTCCCAAACAAATTTGTCAATTAGGAAAACATTACTGGCTTTTGCACTACTTCCCTTCTTGAGAGGCCATCTCCTATAATGCATCTGTTACTCAAGTTTTCCATTAGCTTTATAAACTCCAAACAGCCTCTTCCAGTTTTAACAGTTAATCAAATGATTTATAAAAGGTGTAAGAACGCTAAATTGGCAAGAAAGAGAAAAACCAAGCTCCAGCAACGTGTTTGCAAATTTGACCTGAACAAAACATACTTTCTCTAAAACATAATGGAAAAGAGGGAGGAAACTTGAACTACATCTTCCTCGAAAGGGAAAAGTGCTGCTGGAGCAACAGAGAGATCTTGTGCTTGGGAGCAAGGAATCACTGTCAGCAGAAAGGACATTCCCCCATATGCACAAAAGACCCCACGATGCCTTGTTCAACAGGGATAACAGTAAAAACAGGGATAACACCAAGAAGAGCACTGGTACCATAAAAACATCAAAATCACATTAAACAAACCCACTTGAAAATGGCTGTTTTTCCCCATGTCTGTTGAGTAGCCCAACATGACATTAACCCACCAGTCCTGCTGTACAGGATTTGTTTTTGGAATTGCCCATTTTCAGTTCCTAAAGCAAGCAAGATATTTATGTGTCATCAGCATCCAGGTCCTTAGAAATATTAGTACAACATACTCCACTTTTCAGCAAAATAAACCTTTATACTGTAGATTTGACAAGCTCATTGGCCTCGGATCTGGCAAAAGCATGGGTTTTGGATCCACCTCCCCCCAACCACAGGCCCCAAAACTAAACACGCACTTCAGGGTCAGGAGCAGTAATCTGTTCCACCCCTCTAAAAGCCATCTGCAAAGACTTGAGGCTCGCCAAGCAACTGCTAATTCCCCTTAATTGCTGGAACCGGACCATCTCCTCCGCAGGGAGGGAGGGGAGGCAACCCTGCACAGCCAGAAATTGCAGCCAGCTCTCCCTCTCCTGCCCTGCCCTCGGCGGATGCTTATCCCTGACTCCAGCCTCACACATCAATTTGCTGGGAAAAGCAGCAGGTCTCCTTGAAACCCATAAATTGTGATCCTGGTTGCACTTCTGGATGTAAACATGCAGGTTGATCTCTCGCAGAGCAAGCATGACACACTGGCACGTATGACCGGAGTAGGAGCATAACTGGGATACCTTCACCTATTAGTTTTATTCTGGCTAATCGCAGACAGCTTGGTGAAAATCCAAACGTGCACACTTGCAACAAGCAGGATGAGGATCCCCCCTCCTCACAGCTCTGCACACTGTTTTTTGGTTGTTAAAGGAAGAGGCAGTAACTGTGGCAAAGCATCCTCCCATGTCCCTCACAACCCTGCACTTGGAGGGGTGTTTGCTGAACAGCCTGATGGGGGGAAGGCATGAGAAACAACCTGGATGGCACAGCTAAAGGGTTTACTGTAATAGGCTTAACGGCTGAGCTGGTAGCTGCAAAAGGAGTATGTGAAGTCCCAAAAGCACGAGCAGATTTTGTTCTCATCAGATACGGCCACGAATCTTTCTAGGCAGAATTAAAGATGGATTGACACATGTTGCAAAGGCAGTTTCATTAAGGAAATATAGAAACATTCTCTAAAAACTATAATACAAAAGAAAAATTAACACAGAACCTACATTTCTGATGCAGACCTTACCAAGTGAAGCTGTTTCCTGCTTTAGCACATTCAAAAACCAGCCCCCAATTTACGCTTGATCAGCTGCACATATTACCAGCTGCTACAATCTACAACAGTATTTTCATCCCCTCCCTGAAATTTTTAGGAAATTAATTGCATGTGAGCATGAAAAGAGAATCCAAGTTTGACAACACTTGCCAGAACAATATTCCTAAATTTTGGAATATATAAACAACACATAGAAACCTAGTGCCTGATCTAGCAAAGGCAGCTGTTGTTTAAGTCTTGAGCTCCCCTTCCTACCTTATCAGAAGCCCCAAGTACAGCACAGGGACCCTGGCAGCAAGGCAGGACTCAGTGGTACCTGCGCCATGTGCTCCGGCTGGGGCCAAGACTCACGCTTTCCAAGGAGGAGCCAAGGCACTCTCGTTCCACAACAGCAGACTCGGTAGTGGGGTCTCATTTCCCCCATGCACTCAGCTGGGGCTCCCTCACAACCTACTTCTGTCTCTGCTCTTTTTAATGACATGTAGCTGGACAGATCTGGTTTCTGTTTCCTTCCCTCTACCCTTCAGGTAACAGCCACCTCTCAGAGACATCTATGAACCCAGGGGGAAGGTGATAGCAGCAGAGGTCTCACAGGACATGACAGGGCCTTGAGAAAGTGGGAACGGACACAAGAAGCTGGAAGACATGGAAGAACAGTGAGGAGACCAGTCCAGGAAGGCCGGGAGGCCTGCTCTAAGAGGTGATTTGAAAGTGTATTATTTTAGCTGCATTCCTGAGCCTTGTACAAACCTGTGGTCACTTTTAAGACAAGAAATACCACAACTGGTGGGTTTAATTTGGGAATACTTGCAAAGTCATGCTGAGAATACTTCTGTTAAATGCTGTGCTTAAAAACGTGTCGCTTTACTGTAGGTATACTGCATAGCAATACTTACAGCTGAGGAATAAGTTAAGTATGCAGCTTTGTAAGTACCTAAGAAAGTCTCCAGATAAGGGAATAGCTCTCCTCCTCCCTGCAGAATTAACTTTTAACACTTGTCTAAGCCACTGGAGGAACAGTGCTGCCCTCACCCTGTGAATGTAAATCATAGCAATAAAAATACCAATTAAAAAAAAAGAAAGGTACTTTGCTCAAGACAATCTAACATGCCCTATACAAGACAATCCATCTTCTAAGGGGCTGACTTGAGATCTTCATTAAAAAAAAAAAAGTACATACAAATAAAATATGTGGGTTATTATTAAGCATACAGCAAGTCACTTCACATAAATGACCACAGGGTAATTCACCTCTGCTTTGCATAAAAATGAATTTTTTGAAGCAGTCCTTGAAAGGAAACAAATCCTTAAATTCAGAAGAGGATAATACTTCATCCAGAGAAGCCAATATGGTGACTGTTCCTCTTTTCATTTATTTTAATTCTCCTCCCATATTTAAAGCTATAAATACAGAAAAATCAGCATGTTCAGCTCTTCAAATACTTCGTACATTTCACTTTGCAGTGTCTGTAGAAATAAATGGACTTTTCTTTCATTCTAGCCAAAGTTTGTGTTGCCTCTTTTAGTGACTATTAGCAACATTAAGAGCAAAGACAAGAGGATGAAAGAACAGCTGCACAACTGAACCCTTTGTGCCTGCGAGCTCTCATCCTAAAATGCTACTTACAATTTTATACTTCTGTCTAGGATAAACACCAAAGACAAGCATACATTCACACACACAGACTTTTACCTAGAATACTGAGAACTGGCTTTATAAGTCCTGAAATCCCTTCCTAGAGGATGCACTAGTCAAGGCTGCTACAGCACCAGTGCAGCAGCAGCATCAATATCTTAACTGTATCTTACTAAGATCAGGCACCACGAATACCCCAGTGGCATCTTTTTACAAGGGCATGTAGCGGTAGAACAAGGGGTTATGGCCTTAACCTGAAAGAGGATAGATTTAGGTCAGATATTAGGAAGAAATTCTTCACTATGAGGGTGGCAAGACACTGGAACAGGTTGTCTAAAAAAGTTGTGGATGCCCCATCCCTGGAAGCGTTCAAGGCCCTGCAGGCTGGATGGGGCTTCGAGCAGCCTGCTACTGGAAGGTGTTCCTGCCCATGGCAGGGGGTTGGAATGAGATGATCTTTAAGGTCCCTTCCAACTCAAACCATTCTATGATTCTATGATCCTGCCTGTGCCCTCTGCCATTGCTCCTCTGCTTCTTCCCCTGCCGTCAGATCCTTTCCCAGAGATTTCCCATTCATGACATCTCTGCTCACTTTAACCCCTACTGCTGGAGAGACAACATGGTGTTCTGCCAGCCCCTCACCGTCTCCAGTGCCAGAACACCAGGGCTGTGGCTCACCTCAGCAAGATCACTGGGCATCTGCTGGGGTAGCAAGGAACAGGACTGCACTGGGCAGAGGGACTCTCATCCCAGAGGGAAAAGATCTCGCAGTCCCACACCATACTGCACTAAAGCATTGCTCCAGCACCTCAAAACTCAACAAGCCCAGGCAAGGAGACTCAATGGTACTTGAGTACTTCTTTCTGATAGCAGCAAGATGGACTAAATTAACATGGCATAGTCTGTTATACAAGATTCACATTCAAATACAACCTGCAAGCATTTAAGGCTGCACTGGGCTCTATCCCAACTATCCTAATTCAGGAAAGCACTGGGAAACGAGCAAATTTGAGCATTTCCAGCTGTCTTCACAGGTCCTGTCACTGCATTGGCTATTCACTGCCAGCAAGCGCTTTAGTTGCCACCTCTTACAAAAGCAATACTCACTCCAGTTTAGTCTACTACAGACCCACAATTACCTCTCATAGTGTGTATAAAAAAAAATAATAAATCAACCACACATCAGTCACAAATGAAGTTTTTTGGCACAGCTGACACAGTCACTGCAGAAGTTAGTCCACTTCAGTGGCATAGAGATTGCCACTAGTATTTTGTGACACAGACCTGAAGAAACTACTGACCTGAAGTTACTACAGCACTAGCCAGGGCAGAAAACGCGGGCACAATCCCACATGCTGACATTCACTGTGTTGCTATTTGCCTCTGGATAAGGTCCTACTCTGCTAGGTAAACCACAATGCATTTCTCCAAAACCTCCTGGGACCCCCTTTAACATTGGAAACTAGGGAGACTAAGAGAAGCTGGGGGTGGGGGGGGAATCAGCTCTATGACAGCCATGAATTACTTCAGCCCAGAAAGCTCACTTTGAACAGATGTCCCTGAACCTTTTGGTTTCTCTGGGAATTGAATCTGCAGCCTCTCAATCTAAAAGCAGGGATTTAGTGATAGGGATCAGAACTTACAGCTCCAAGGCATTCACACCTCACCTGGGTCCCAGGGTGGGAAGCCTGCCTGCCACAAGCCACCCTGCCACCACAACCACGAGTTCAGAGAGTAATGCACCAGTGAAAACCAGTCTTCCTCACTCTAGGAAATGCAAGCAGTTCATCTCCAGTCGATATCTGGAACTGGTCTACACACTGAACACATCAAAAAGATTTCCATTGCTACTCAAATTAAAACTCACAATGAATCAGTTAGGACCCTTTAGAAAGAAGCATGCCATCCCTATTAGCATTTGCATGCACATTAAACGCCAAGCAATTAGTCAAAGTCTTAATGATAACATTTATGCATGAACTTACACAGGAGATGGGACTGAACCATGTGCCCCAACTACGTATGAGTAACCAAGACCATGAGGTGCAGTTACTTTTTCTGATATTCAAAAAGAAGTGAGATGTATTTCTTGGATTGTACATTTGTATATCCAGCTACTTTGAATTCACTTCACCCTGTAAGGTCCAAGTATGCACAACACAGCTGGAAACACAAGGCAATTACAAGCAGTAGCACCTTACCTATGAAAGATAAAGGCTTCACCTTGACACAGGTCACAAGAAAAATGAATCCTCCTCATACAGTGTAAAAACTGTCTTTCCAAACCTATTTGTGCTTTGAAGTGTTCAGATATAGTTTATTAATTGTACTTATTAAGCAGTCTAGACAAACTATAAACTCGTTTCTCTTGAAATCAGGTAAACAAACTCAAACGTAACTTGGCTTTTCATAATTATCAAGCTGTTTTGGCTTTTTAATTTGCTATGACGAGTTTTGCACATGCAGTGAGACCAGACTTTGAAACCTTCACCTTGACAAGGCTGGAGCTTCAGTGTTCACATAGCTACATCTAACAGCAACACATATACAATCCCATTCTCAATGGCGTCAGGGTATCTTTGCATGAATACAAAGATCATACACAATAACAACGCAGCTAGACGGAGGCAGGAAAAGCATTATCCACTTCACAATTTTTGCAAAGCTTATAGTAGAAGGGCCAAACACTGACTGGGTTATTATCCAATCTGCAAACGAGCCCAAATTAATTCAGTAGCATGGCATCACATCTTGCGGGATGAATTTCAACACATAGCTGCTACAACTGGAATCAGTTGAAGAGCAATTCCCTGTGATTTCTAGTTCATAGTCTGCTTTCAGGATACAACCATGAGAAGACCAAAAAGGAAGTCCTGAACATAGAAACAAGATTCCCCGATCATTAACAAATAAAATACAAAATAATCTATGAAGCCAACAATCATTTTTGTGGAGTGCACAATTATTTTAAATATTTGCTCATATCCAACTACAAATGGACACTATTGAAGCACTCTCACCAGTGCGAGAGGGATTAAAAAGGTTACAAGCAGATTGTTTGCACTAAGTAGTTTATGCAATATTAGCAAAGAATAAGTCTAATGGGAAGAATCATAAAAGGATTTTAAAGATTGGCAGCCACTCAATAAAATGGCCAAGTTCCCTATAGGCAGTTATAAAATTATTCCGGTCAATTCACTTGTGCCATGATGAACTGTGAGTTAAGCAGTGCCATCCAGAAGTTAAGATCTTTAAGGAGTAACTGGCAGTTCATTGAGAACATCAGCTCAGCTTGACAGGCACAGAGAAGAAAACAGCTAACAGCCTTTTCTATCGCATAAATCTGGTGCACCTGTGTCTTAAATATCATCTGTATCTCAGGTACTTCCCTCCTCTCCCATCCCACTTTGGCACTAAGAAACACTGAATAAAGCTTGCAGGACAGACTGTCTCTACACACAAGGTGGGAACCCCTCTCCCCAAAGCCTGCATTAGGTTCTTACAGCAACATTCTCCTTCCTCGGGGATTTTCAAAACCCAACTGGACCCTGAAAAACCTGACATACCTTTGAGGATAGTCTTGCTCTGAGCAGGAGGTAATAAATTTCTCTGATTGTCATCTCTACAGATATTCTCGTAGCCACTTACACTTACTGAACTCTCAGTTGCAGTGTGGCACTCCCTCTCAAAAACAGTATAGATGCTTAGAGATGACACACAGCTATAGGGGTTTGCGTCTTCTCAGCATAGATAATTTTCTTGCTAGTATTCCCAAAGAAATTCTGAACAAAGTATCAGAATGCAAACAATCCACTTCTGATAAACGCGCTTAGGACTCTTTTTGTTTTTAAAATGTCCTTTCATAAACCATCTATTTGCATTTTGAAAGGAAGAAAAGCTGAAATAGGAAACTGCACATGCACAAAAACAAAGGCAGTATCTGACAAGTCATTTTGTTAATTTACAGATAATTGCTCATCACTGAAAAATAAGGCTTTTGCACCGTTTCATGAAGAGTAGATAAGAAACCCTAGCCCATTACTATCACTTTTGGCAAACACAAGCTTCTCCTAGAACGGCAAGTCTCCATACAATCATGTTTCCATTAAACGCATAATATCCTGGCATCCCGAAAATACTGGTGGAAACAGAACAACATGTTCTGTCAAGACATTTAGTAGGGACCTTCACATGCAAGCATTCACCCTTTTCTGTCTGTCCTTGCTTTGTCCACAGTGATGCTTTGAACATCACCTGTTCCCACACTGCCTCTGCTCAGCACCTTGCCCTCCAAATGCCTAACTTCAACATTGAAAACATGTATGTTCCTCTTCCTTCCTCTAAGTCTTGTTCACTTAAATATTAGACTAAAAATGTATTCCCCAGACACTCAAAATCCACAGACCACTGGCACTTTATATTTTTCACACACCCTCCGTAAGCCGCAAAGCTCAGCCCAAACTCCCTGCTGCCTGACTCACCAGCTGGTGCTGGATTTTCACTCCCACTTAAAGCAAGCAGACCTCGAGCCCTCATGCACCATCACTAGCCAAGATGGCTAACAGCACTTGCAATGAAGGTGGCCACCTTGGAGTTACTTCATCAGTGAATGGTGAGCTTGCTCTGGGAACTGTATGCCATTCGCATAGTCAAGCAGGTATTTTTGCAGCAATCACCCTCAAGGCATTTTCAAGGACTTTTTCATCATCATAACAGCAGGAGTAATTTTTAAGCCTTTCAAATAGTTTTAAATTAACTTCCCTGACAAAGTTTTCAAGAGCAATATAATCTGACTACATAAAACTATGCAGAAGAGCAGGGGCACAAGGAAGACAAAGTACAGACTTCAGAGCCGAAGAGACACTATAGCTCATTTAGATGGAGCTGTTTCATTAGTATGTAGATTCAAAGCCATTCCTATGCAGTTATTGAAGCTCTACCCAAGCCTTCCTAGCAAGCAAAAATCCATTCTGTGTACAAATAAGGCTTTTATAGCTTGGCACAGCGCTCAACTGCAGAGTCAAACTTTTCAATGCCTGGTAAATTTTTACTTGAAAGTGGCAGGAGAGCTCATGCCAGAAGCCCATATGAAGTGCCAGCGTAGTGGCAGAAGGTCAAAGCGAGGTATCAAGAGATTTTATGGAAGTGTTTCAAGACAAACTTCTTAAAAGCATTGTGCTATCTAGGGAGGCACAGATTTATACTGCTAGGAAAGTCTAGTAACAATCTTTATGACTCCTTTCCAATTAAGGGTAATATCTTTAACATTCTACCTTGTGAAAAGCACAGCAGTAGGGTCTCCTGTAGGCGGTGAGAGCTGTTTTTGTGTCTATTTAATTCTTGGTTATTTTGCTGAAGTTAATAAAGAAGCGTTAAATGCCAGGGGTTTTGTACAGACTGTCCTCTACAAAAAACAAACAAAAATATCCCCACAAAACAAAAAACAAACAAACATTCGGGTACAAAAGGTGTTAATGTACAAAAAACCCCAGAGGTCAGACCCATGGACAACTGAAGAAAGCACAACAGAGTTTAAAGATCAACAGCCCAGATGATTACCCTGCCTCCATTAGTACTATGGCTGCAGGAGAAGGAGAAATTTAATTTGAACTGAAAGAAGGACTCTAAAATTTCTAGCATTTTTTACAGAAGTATATAAGGTTAAGGTAGTGTCAACAATGACCCTGAACAGATGTCAAGCGTGAAGACTTTCAACATACTGGATTTTGCCAGCTGTCACCACATTGCAGTTAAAAAAAAAAAAAAAAAGTAAAGCCCCACCGAAACCTGATCTGTCCGCTCAGGTCTCCCCTTGCATCTACACAAGTGCACTGTTAGATTCACCTACAAGAGCAAATTTGCAAACGTTTATACGCTCTCCCATTAAAGCATTTCAGCTGTCTGAATCTGCCATTTTAACAAATTCAAGCATAAGACTTTAAATTCAATTAGCACAAATCTCAGTGCTCCCAACATTAAATTTGCAAGTGACATTTAATGGCATTCAACACACACAAAGCTAAGCTAATACACTAATGGACCAGCAAGAAAAATTTAAGACACTCCAAAATGCTAGGCTCTTTTTTCGTCAAGGAAATTAAAGGTACAGGCTGCACTGGACAGGAAGAGATGGCAGTTATTCAAAATCCTTCTTAAACCAAGGCTGCACAAGCTCTCCTCCCCAGATACACCACACAGCTATGGCTGCACATACTATTGAGAGCAAAGGAGAAAAGCAGCTGCTCTATTCAGCAAGATCTCCTTCCAAACTGCTGGGTTTTGGGGGCAATATACCAATTCTTAAGACAGGAATTAACAACCTCTTCTGCTGTTTTTACTTCTGTTTCCTGCTCCCTCTTTTCCTGACGAAGGCTTAGGCTACACAGCCCCGCTCACCACCATTTCCTAGACCCACACCAACTGATACCCACAGAAGCACTAAGTTCTCCAAGCCCTGTCCCAGCTGGCTAATAAGGAAGCAACACTGCACCCCAAGAAGCCAGCCCAGTGAGCATACCTGAGGAATTCTGCTACCCTGCCTCCCCACTACACACCTGCACCTCACACAGCCTGGTAAGAAGGCTGCCAGTTTTCACACAGCTATGCTTCCTGCATTCGAAAAACCCAAAGCTACTAAACTTCATGGATTCCTTTAAGTCTGTTTTCCAAGTGGCAATATGCTTTGCCTTAACTCCATATAATCAATACAGCCAGCTACTTCCAAAGAGCTTCAAAATCAGGGAGACAGAAGGCAGACCACACTGGGAAGCCTGAGAGAGAAAAAAGCTTTAGAGTCACAGTTAAGCAGAGGCAGCTATTTTTTTTTGTTTGTTTGTTTAAATCTAAGCAAATTAGCACAAGCAAAACCTATAGTTAGTGAAGATACTTTCACAATAAAGATTTATTAGTGTTTGTCTTTGCAGATGGATGTCTGTGGAACAGCACCGCACAAGCCAGTGAAGGAAGCATCAACAGGACATGTTCTGCTCCACACAAGTCTTGCTGCTCTGATTTGGATGAGTGAACTGTAAAGACCAGAAACAGCAGTAACTACATTTCAAAAAACTGCATTTCTTTAACAGACACGTTAATAGTTTCCTAAATTAGACTTTCTTTTACCTTAACAGCTCTTGACCAAGAGCTATCAGAACAGAGCTTGGGTGGTACTTTCAAGGATTTCACCACCCACCACCCCCACACCTGCAACTACATTAACGTGTTTGGTAAGACCAGAAACAATACAGACAAATATTTAAAGATGTTTAAATATTCAGTTACGTTAATGAACTATACACAGCACAGGGAAACCAGTTATACTTAGTAGCTTATTAGGATGTTCTTTTTATCAACAAAAACCAAGCCCAAGTTACCTGCACCAAACACTGCCTCTGCTAAGTAAATCTTCAAAAGCATAAAATATATTTGGGATGAAAGCATCACAAAAAGCCTGTAGGTTACGTTTCATACTTTCTTCAGTGTTCTGCATTTCCCTCAGCTTTTTGCAGGGGTGGGGAGGCAGATGACACACAACAGGACTTAATAATTAACTTGAATGATGCCACACACTTTGGGAATTCAAGCTGTATTAAAAGCTGGAGTTTCCAGTCCACTGCACAGGAGTCACACAGAACATCAGCCTTTGGAGGGCCGCCTGCCCCTATCTGTGTGTTGGTCTCCTGGGTGCAAAAAGCCACTGATGTCACCAAAATCCTTCAGAAACCACTTGACAGTACACAGGACCTCAGTTCATGACCCTCAGATTCTAAAAAAAAAAAAAAAAACCTCTCTCAAAACTTAGGTTTTTGAGCTCATTTTAAGCTTACCTCTACTTCAGAGCATTTTTTCCACATACAGTTGTTTTTGATGTGTTACACTTGAATTACGACTGAAATAACATTCAGGTGCTCTGCTCTATTTCAGCAAAGAACAATTTGGACCTACCTCACTGTGAAGCCTTAAAAATTCTTCCTGCATAACACAGGTCTCTGTGAACCACACCATGAGACAAGGATCTCATGTCACATTCAACAAAACCAGCGTTTTTGGCCACATACAAGTCTCCTAGTTCATTTTTTGACGGAACTATACAGATTTTTTTTTCTTTTTTTCTTTTTTTTTTTTTTTACTTCAAACAGGCCCTTCCTGACATACTGGAGAACAAGGGTCTGGATTATTTTTGTCTGAGCATTTTTTACAGGATGTCCTGTTGCCCCAATTAAAAAGCCTTTAATTCAGCAACCATTCCTTACACTCAGGCTGAAATTGCTATTAAATCTCAGTAAGTCCCAGGCCACCCATTTTTAGTGCACCAATTAACCAACATTGAACAATGCAAAGTGGCAGCGACCAAAAGGCTGGAAGAATTTTTAAGTTGCCATCACCTCTAGCACACGTGGTGTTCTTCCACATGTTCAGTTGAAGAGAACTCAACAATTTAATTAAAAGCAGCACCTATTGAAGCCTGACGAGTGTTGAGAAAAGCAGTGGAGAACAGGTATACAGGAGGTGCTATTAACAAGTCACTGCCTTTTAAGGATACCATTAACTCTGTGTAGTCAAATAGTATTCATTAATACCTCCAAGTCCTGAAAATGATCCACGTACTTCAGTTTATTAAACTTATAAGTGTTGCAAGTTTTCATTAAAAGCTAACTAAACATGGAGACATGTTGTCTCTACATTGATAACTGAAAGACAAAAGAAGGATGATAAATGATTTGGGAATCAGTTTGTTGCACAGATCACAAGCACAGTTTAAAGGCATCTGAGCTAAATTCAATTTAGGTCCACATGCACAAACCTGGAAAATAAAGGCAATCTCTCTGATTTCAAGGGGGTTTATTACCTTTACTGTAAAAGTAGCCTTTATTTTTGTCTGCCATCAACCAGAGTTGGGTTGATTGTGTTGTCTTTCCAAACTCTAAACAACTTCACAAAGCTGAAGCAATTCCAGTGCCCACCAAAATACTATATAAATTAAGACAGAAGTGCACATCACTCCAATGCAACGTCCACTCCCCAAACAAATAAACATAGCCAAGCCCAAACCCACCAAGATCAACAGCAGAGTTTTCCACTGACTTTAGCTGTCAGGCGTCACATCTGTATTTTATACTGGTTTGCAAACAGGCATGAAAGCCAAGAGAAACCATTTTCATCCACTGGGATCTGAAGGAATCGCTACAAAACCTGCCGTCACAACATGATGCGTTGATGCTGCCACCAACCAAAGCGACACGAGGACATTCATCGACATCCCATTTCCAGTTCCGCTAAGAGAGGCTGCCTGCATCAGCAAGCTTCATCAGCACCATGTCAATATGGCACAGCTCCCATTTTTTACAAATAACACTCTTTTTCTTTCCATCCTTGCCTTGCATATTTATGGTGCCTGAAGGCACCAAGGCCTTCTTTAATGAGGTTTTCACATAGGACATAAAAAATCAGAAAACCTGATCAAAACAGGGCCTCCAGGAGGAGCACAGCAAAAACACAGCCACATGCGTTATACACCAAAAAAAATCCAAATACTGCAGCCTATCAATCAGCAAGCTACTTCACAAGCAAACAGGGAGCACACCCACCTGCCAGGGTGCTGATGATGGTGAGACCTCTCCTTCTCTTCTGCTTTCCAGCCTCTTCACACCCAAGACCTTCAGGCTGCTGTTATCCAGCAAACCTCAGACCCAGGAAGGTGGCACAGCCCTAACGCCACCACTACAGCCCTCTAAGTCGTTGGGACGGGATGAAATCTCCTCCCTGCTGGCCGCAAATGCCTCCGGCTTCTTTTGGAGCGGGAAGCAGTCTGCCTTCGCACCCCAGCGAGCTGAGGGGACAAGGCAACCCCTGGGCTGCGGAGGAGCGCGGGCCTGGCCTGAGGGGGGCCCTCAGGCCCCACCCAGGCTGAGGGGACTGGAGCCCCTGGGCCCACTCCCACAGTCCCACCTGAAATGAGAGGACCACATGCTCTCCAGACCCTGTGGGGCACGGGGGTCTGGACCCCCTACTCTTGACACCCTAGGAAGGAGGGGAACAGACCCAGCCAGGCACCAAGGCTGAGGGGACCTGAGCCACCCTTGGGTCCCAGGGCTAAGGGGACTGCAGCCCCCCGAGCTGAGGGGACCAGAGCTCCCCAAGGTTGAGGGGACTGCTGCTTCCCCAGTCCCCCCGGGGCCGAGGGGCCCACATACCCCCGAGTTGCTGGGCCCAGAGCTCCCTCAGGTCCCCGGAGTTGAGGAGCCGCCCAGAACCCCCAGGGCTGAGGGGACCCGACCCCTCCCCGGGGCTGAGGGGGCCTGGACACACCCCGCGGATCCCCCGGGGCTGCGGGGTCCGCCACCGAGCTGAGACGCCGGGACCCCCGCGCCGCG
>JAVJGI010000065.1:30779108-30801264 GCA_035590275.1 Ibycter americanus | reverse complement strand
GGCGGCGGCCCCGTGTCCCGTGCGGCGACGGCGGCGGGCGGGGCGGGCGGCTCCGCGCGTCACGTGACCGCCGTGTCATCCCGCGCCGCCATCTTGTGCGCGGCGGGCTGGGGTGGTGCTCTGTCAGGGGACGCTGCTGTCAAAAAAACTATTTCCAGGGGGATTTATCCCCCCCGTTGCTCGTTAAACCCTGGAACACCAGGGCAGGCCACTCCTCGCTGCGAAAACCACCATTTCGCCTTTAAACAAGCCACCTGTAAGCTTTCTGAGCGCAGGTAGCCAAAAATAAATAAAATCCGGCATCAGTGTGATTTACTCCGAGCAATGAGTGGGAGAAGTTCTCATGCTAAATCTGGTCGGCATCCTGACAGAGCTGGGCCAGATGTGGCCTCGTCCTTCAGGAGGTGAGGCTGAGCTCTGTGCCGGCATGGGGAACCATTCCCTTTCCACAGGGAACACGCTATCCAGGGCTGGGGCCAGTGCGTCCCCGAGCCGCAAGGCCAGAGGGTGTGGGACTGGAGCAAACTCTGACGTCTGCTTTTATTTTACTGTCCAGCGGCTGTTCCTAGCTGTTGGGCTTCTGCTCACCTTTTTTGTAACATGAAGATCTATGGACACACAAGAAGTCAGCTGTTTTTAATAAAATGTTAGTTAAAATAAAGTCACAGGACCATTTAGCTTGGGAGAAACCACTGGATGTCATCTTTTCTAGGGAGAAAGCGGGTAAAATTTAGTTTCATGAACAGTAATGCCTCACATCCTATTTCAAACCTTGCACTTCACAAATTGTGCCTTGTTAATACAAAAAAGTCGGGGCTTGCGGTGGGTGGGCTCCATCCAAAAAAGTCAAAAGCATTTTGTGGTGCCCACAGAGGCAGTGGGGCTACCCACATGCGCTGAGTCTGGTTGCAGGTCTGTTCCCCAGTGTGGGAAGATCTGCAAGGTCTGATTAAAACTTTTCCTGTATTTCAGACATTTGTTATCTCTGCAAGGTGGTTGCTAGCCAGCAGATCGTGGAGATAGCAGAGCCATACCACATCCAGCTGCGCCTCTCCCAGGCAGTAGAAGGATGAAAACACACATGGGAGGGACTAGATGTGCCGGTACGTCACAGTAACATCGAGCAAGAGACAGTTTTTGCTGATCTTGACATGTAAACGCATGGAAATTAAAAAAACCAAACCTCTCATGACTTATTCTAATGAACAAATGCAGGCATTACCTAAGCAAAATCAAAATTTTGCTTGGATAGATAGTAATTTATGCAGTGGGACAGGTGAAACACAATGGTGTCCTGATCCTCTGTAAAGAACTACCAAATTCTTTAAAACTCAAGTTTAGAGCCAGCATGAAAGTCACATTTTGAGATCTGCCGTGACTTGCAGCTCTTTACACTTTTTTATCAGTGCTGATGAAGAGGGAATGAGTTTTGTTTGACCTCAGGATCCAGGGAACAGCTTTCACCCTGTGCAAACCACTTAGTAGTTAGGAGGGGAAACACAGATGGAAAAGTATGGCTTAGGAGAAGGGTGCTGGGGAAATCCAGCACAAGATTTCCCAGGCA
Organism: Ibycter americanus; assembly: GCA_035590275.1. Taxonomy (NCBI): domain Eukaryota; kingdom Metazoa; phylum Chordata; class Aves; order Falconiformes; family Falconidae; genus Ibycter; species Ibycter americanus. The sequence goes on along the minus strand of JAVJGI010000065.1, from coordinate 30,799,700 downwards.
GGTAATTTGCAATCCATTTTTGTACCTGTTTGTCTGTATGCAGCACTCATGGGCTAAATATAAATGCATCTTTTTCATCTGAAGAGGAGAACCGAGTCTGAGCATTGAGTATTGGCCACAATTTTACTGTTCTTGACATCTCCTGGAAGTCATCGTGTAAACAAGTGAGAAATGCATGTGCCGTGTTGGGCCATCCAACTTTTTGGCAGTGCTGAGCCAGTCATGTAGGCAAAGGAGATTTTCTCCGGTGAATGGACAGGACCAGAGTCCTCCAGAGCTGAGCCAGAACTCCTTGATTTTATCCCATAGAGCAAGAAAGCACCGTGTAAGCCCTCTGAGTTAACAAAATACTGCCTTAAACAAGGAGTTTTCAGAGAGGACAAACCCCACGTATATCACCCATGCAGCTTGCAAATGACTCTCCCCTCCTGCCTCCTCCCAGGCAGGTCCTTTCCTCCCCCTCACTCTTGTTGCCACAGCCTTGTTTTTAATTCAGTTGTTTTATCTTTTTTGGGGTTTGTCACTGAAGACAACCCAGGTGTCAAAGGCTTCAATTCTCTCATCTCTGAGGAGGGAGGGATTTATGAGTACATTTAATACTGTCTGCTTGGTTCTGTTTTTCCCAAGTTGACCAGGCTTAAAATGTGATTCTTACCAAAGCTTTGCAAGGCTGGCTTGCATGAGTGTGATTGCGCCAGAAAGGATTTAGGAAGAGGGAACTGAGCCAGCTCACCGCTCCCTGCCTTATTTCTCCTTGGAAAACAGGAAAGCTGATGGCATAGGTGGAGAGGACTGGCTGGAAGCAATGCAAGGCTTCACCATCGCTGCACGTGCTGAGCACCCACCCAGCCACAGCCAGGGACAAAAAGGCTTCTCGGGAGTGCTGGTGCATCCTCCTTGGGGCAGCAGAGCCTATGGGGGATTTGGCAATCCCTGTCACATTACATCTTCTATTTTCTCCCTTTGTGCAATGCTCCCAAGACAGGGACGTTCCTAATGGGGGTTCCTGCTTTTCAGCAGGGCACATTTTCTCCCTGTCATTTCTTGTGACCACGTCCTACTAATGCTATAATAGGATTAATGTCGCTGACAATTCCCCTAGGGTAATTGTATAATAAATTCCCCCTTTCTGGGGTTGTTCCCCTAGTATGGGCATTTCTCAGCAAATAATATGAACCTGAAGGCTGTGCAAATTGATTCCTAGGGAGCCTGACCTCCCTGTTGGGAATGACAAAGGGCCGTCCAAGAGGCTTAGAAATAGTTGTCCTGGGCTTAATCCTGCTGAGCCACTTGTGTTCCTGAAAACAACCTTCCTGCCAGGCTACAAACAGTCCCTAAGCACAGAGGGCGGGGAAGACACTGAGTGTGCTGGCACTGGATGTTATCATTTTGGGGGGCTCCCTGCAGGACGTAGGTGCCCTTGTGGGAGCATGAGGGGACAACCCTTGGCTCTGCTCAGCTGGGGGTTTCTCCTGCTGGTGCTTTGATTAAATTGATTAATCAAAATCAGTGTACATATGAATGAATCAACAGTAAAATGCTAATAGATCACAATCATTAATAATCATTAGGCATTGATCAATAATAAATTAATTATATTCAATTTGAAGAGATATTTTTATTTAGATGTAATACATTTACTATTAGCACACTAATACTTTATTAATGAACTAATATTTAACTGAAATACAATTTCAATAACCTTCTTCATCTTACCACACTCACTGTAGGTACATCTTCCAGTACAACAGTGACCATTTACCCAGTCACTTCATTTATGACATCATTTGATACCATATGATGTCATTTACTCACTAATGGTATTTATGACAACATACCAGGTGGCATCATTCATGTAGGTTGCAGGGTTTACATAAGTTGCATCATTTATTTAGTGGCTTTATCCATGATACCATTTAACATTAAATGGTATCATCAACTCAGTGCCTTCATGATATCATTTTGACACCATATGACATTTATTCAGTGACTTTACACTAACCCTGAAGTTAGATGGGGTTGCACTGACCATGACATTTTTAAAAGCCTTAGGAATGGAAAGAGCAGGAATGGTTGTTGCTTCAAATTTCTACAGTGCATCACGGTCTCACAGGGCTTTGTCCTTGTCCTCTGATGGTGGCAAGTGGTGTTAAGGACAACAGTAGCAGCAGCAGAGCGAAAAATAAGAATTAAATACATTGGGAATGGAGTCAAGCAAAGGGCACATTGTATTCAAATGCCATGGTTTTAAGAAACTGCAGAGCAGGGCTGTTAACTGCAATATAAATGGTAAAAGAGACCAAAACATCTATTTCCAAATGATGCAGTAGATTCCTGTTGTTGCAGACAGACAGCATTGTAAATGCAAGATTGTAGAATTTTCCTCCTGTTTGTTTCAGATCATTAGAAAAATTTGTAAACTCATTGCTTTAATTAATCTGGTTTTAATGGCTGATTGCTTCTGATTAAAACAGCATGTGTCTTTGGGGGAAAATGCATCAGAAGTTGAAATAAAAGGAGAAATGCTTTACAGAGGCAGGGAAATAGCAACCATTTCCCCATTTAAATAGAAAAAGAAAGAAAAATTAAAAAGAGGTGTGAAAGACAGTAAAGGAAGGAAGAAAAGACAATTTAAAGGAGACAACAAGCCAACAGTTATCAAGAGAGGATTCACGGGGTTTTCCAGAGGCCAGCTGTGCTTGGCGCAGGACTTGCCCCGACATCCCAATGCAAGCAGGGTGTCCCAGCCGGACTGGGCCACAGCTCTCCCTGGGGTCCTGGTGACTGGATGTGTCCGTGGGCTTCAGGACCAGAAATAGGAGAGCCCATGGCACCACCATTTCATCCCTTCAGTAGATCCATACAACATTTCCTTTAGTGCCATGCTAGGCATTTCCCATTGGATAAAGAAAGAGGTGACAGGGAATCCTGTAAAAATGGCTGGGGAATAAAAGCTACAGCTCAGTCTTGATGCCACGCAGAAGCAGGAGGGAGAGATGAGTAGCTGTGGGGCTGGGAGCAGGACAAGGCCGATGGCGCTATGCCTCCCACTGCAGATATCACCACTCCCAGCCCCGTCAGCCAGTGACATCCTTCTCATTGGCATCCCGAGGGGACCCCCATGCCACAGCACACAACAACCATAGGAAGTTATTCTCCTCCCTATTTCTGTCACTGCTAACAGGGTTTACTGCTCTTCGGGAAGAAAGATGTTTTCTTTTCAGGCAGCAGCGTTGTTTCCTGAGAATGGCAGCTCCCAGGCTTTTCATCTCTCTCATCCCCTTTTCTCCATCATCTTTGGCTCTGATGCTGTGTGCTTCCTTCTCTTTCAAGGACCAAGTGCCTGCTCCCAATGAGGCTTGTTGAAACTTGCAAGACTTTCCCACACTGTGTATCCCTCCTTACCAGAATGGTCCCCAGTGCCAGTTTATGGAGCAGACTGTGTTAGCTGTGCTTTTGCCAGGAGGATTTTAATGCCGGTGCTGGCATGTGCTTTTCATCCTTCTTGCTGAGTCAAAAAGGAGGAGCATGGCTGATGGAGGGCATCATACTACCCTCTCCGTGTCAGAGGGTAGCAAGCGATACAAGGAGACAGATATGGCAGCATTACAACAAGAGATCAACAGGGCCATTATCTCTGTGCTCTTGCAGGCTGCGGTAGGAGTTTTGATCTGATTTGCTTTGAAACTTATCAAAAGTGTACCTCACATGCTGCAGCCCTTGATTTTTCCCACGATGCTAGTGCTGCTCATTCAAAAAGCTTTTTTTTTCTGGGACTCCTAACATTAACTGTAAATAAATCAACGTAAAAGTGGATTTGAATCATTGCTGTGCTGCATGTCTCTACTTGTCTGTTTCCTTGTAAAACCAGTGCTTATCTCCAAAAGGGTAAATTATGTTTTTCCATACACAGACACACTAGCAGGGCTCAGCTGAGACAGAACCAGAGCCAACGTGCTCCAAGCTGCCACCACCGCCTCCTCCTCCCTGCAGACAGTGCCTGCTTGCTTGGGCAGGTCCAGCAGGGCAGGGGTCTACAGCAGCCTAAGAGGTGTTAATTACAGAATGGTTAACACTCAGTTACCTCAACCAGGCTGTGGGCAGGAGGTATAAGAAACCCTTGCCCTGCAGAATCAGCAGCACCTAGGTTGGATTTCACAGGGGCAGTCACACAGCTTTGCAGTGACTTGGGGAGTCCCGATTAGCTCCTAGTTTTCAAAAGACAAGATTACCTTGTGGATGCTCCTTGCATTCACTTTGCCAGCAGGTTTATTCTCAGAGCAGCATGCTAAAATCATGGGAGAATAGGAGGAAATGGCTTTGCAAGTGCTCAAGGCTGAATTTGCAGCATGGCAGAGGCTGAGAAGGTTAGATTTCTTGGGGCAAAGCGGTATAACGGTTACATTGAAGGAAGACGTACAGGGACTGGGTGCTTCACAGATGCAAAAATGGTGAAGTCCCTGCTCCATGCTACCATAGTCATTCAGGAATTCCCTGGATCCATCTGCTAGGAGTAGTTCCCAGACAGCACAGAGCTCTATACTCTCCAGCAAGTCCTGGAGATGGTCATCTCGACACTCGTGTCCCACCATGGGGTCAGATGTGCCATCACAAACTGGAGGTACCCTGGGGTGGCGGTCTCCAGCCCAACTCTGCTCCCAGCAGGGCCAATGCTGCAGCAGGTCACTGGGGTCTGTGTCCAAGTGAGTCAGGGCATCCCCAGGGATGGGGATCCCCCACATCTTGTACAGGGAACTGTCTGTTTCCTTGGGGCCGGCCAGGGTTTCCCATGCTACAGCTTGTGCTGCTGCCTTTGGAGGTCTTGCTGTGCCCTTCTGAGCAGAGTCCAGCCCTGGCGTCTCTGGGACCCCTTTGGGCAGGAGGAGATGCTGTTGGATCCCCCTTTGCCTCCTTGTCTCCAGCTGAGCAAACCCAGATCCTCCAGCCTCTCCTCATATGTCCTAGCCCCCACCCACCACAGCCAGGGTGTCCCCAGGCTCACTCTGCTTTGGAGATCCCTTGGATCCCCAAACTGGTCCCATTACGCAGATGTGGCCTCCCCAGTGTGGAGCAGAAGGGCATGCTCCCCACCTTAACCTGCTGTCCAGCCTGTGTCAATTTGAAAAACAGGATGATGCCTCCAAATTGTCTTCAAGTCACCTCATTTGGAGACCCAGAATAACCTGTGTGGAGTGAAACTGTGTACAGGTACAGGGCTGTCCCCCTGTGCTGGGCCACTGAGCTCCGGACCATGTCACCTCCACAGCATCTGGCAAGCAGAAGCAAAATGATACCTGGAGGTTCCTAGTCAAGCTCTTGTGTGGTTTTCTGCTGAGCCCAGAGATGTTGCGGTCACGTAGTGACAACTCTCTGTCCTGCTCAATCCCAGGATCCAGTCCTGGAGGCCTTTTCTGGTCATACCCTGTATTTATCCTTTGCCTCACATGATTTTGGGAATTCCCATTTCCAAATGGTTTGGGGATTTTGTCCTCCTGTGGTGCTGGCATGCAGGAAGAGCAGAAGTTTCTTTCTCAAACTGGATCTTATGTTTTCCCTGTAGGGGCAGCGCTTGCCTTTCAAGCCAGTCTAAAAGAACGAAAAGATCTATACTTTAAAAACCAATTCCTATTCCTAGTGAATGCAGCTCTGATAACAGGACTAACGTCAGTATGAGCCTGTACTGAGTGCACTTAATAGTTATCCCTTCTTTTTAATGTTCGACTGACTCCTAAAGCTTCTTAGTGATTTGTGTCCTGTGTCACCATGTGAGCTCTATTCCTCAAATTAGAATAAGGTCTCTAAATCAAGCCTCTTTTTATGATAATAATAATAATAACAACAACAACAACAACAATAATAATAATAACAACAACAACAATAATAATAAAGATATGATGTCCTGATCGAGTGTAGGCAATAGTCTTGCCCTTGACCAGAGAACTCCAGAGCTCCCTTCCCAGCACCACTGTTCTCATGCAGCAGGCCAGGAAAATAAAGGACATGTTTAAAACAGAATAAATCTCTGTCCAGATCCCCTCATACCTCTCAGGGAAACACCAGATCCTCTCATAAAACAGATGGATGGTCCTCTTACCAACTTGATAAATGTATAAAATCAGAGAAATCTATAGGGTACCAGATTCTCCATGTGAGGACAAGCATGAAACATTATTCCACCCTTGGTGCTAATACAGTTTTCACTGTAAAAACCTCTGGATACAATAATCTGATGCTGCCTTTAGGCAAGGGAGAAGCAAGGAAGTGAGGACAGAAGCTAATGCTAAGGTTCTCATTTTGATTTAAAACCAAAATCCAAGTGGAGCTAGCATACATTACTTGAGTGGGACTGGAAAATAGTATAAACCATGTAGCACTCAGAATCATATGATCTCCTCACTACTGCCAAGTGTGAGAGAGAGCCTAACCCCTGTGGGGTGGCTACAGAATTAATCAGTGTAAAAAAATGTTTACACCTCTGCTAAAGAAAGAAACAGCAACCTCAAAGCACATTTGTCCTGCAGGTTGTTCAGATATTATTGTGGTTTGGACCTCCTTCGCGTGGGCTGTGAGTGCCTTTCAGAGGAGATGAAGGCAGAGGTTTTGCAGGAAGAATGCAGGAAGTGGAGCAGCTCCTATCAAATTCAACAGAGGTTTTGTCCCGGACAGCTGGTCAGACTTGTCAATCCTATTAGCAGTATTATTCACGGGTCACGGCACAAGGGCTGAGGGTTGAATGTGTTTGTTCTGCAAATTGGACTAATGTTGTGAAGACCATAAAAGAGGATATGTAACATGTTTGGCCTCTTGATGGTATCTGAGATCACAGTATATCATGTTTTCTTAAAATTACATTAGCTCAGATCCAATTTTATGGTAACTTACAGCTATTAAAGACTTCAATTTCATTAATAATGGCCATACTGGTTTTAGCAGTTAATAGTTAATACATCATAAATCATAGCAAAAATTTTTTGCTTTTGATTTGGAACAAGACAGCTGGAACAAAATTAAATCCAAAGCCCCTTGAGTCGACCAAGGCATGGGCTTGCTCCTGGAAGGTGCTGCAACATGCAGTAATCTAGCAGCTGGCAAAGTGAGAGGCTGTGCTGAATTTTTGGATAAAAATGCATATCGTGGAGATGGCATTGTGAGAGGTCATTTAAAGCTCAAGTCAATACATCAGCCTCATCCTAAAACAAGCTGTGAGTGGCTTAAATGCTTTTTGTTAGATGGGCTGTGCACATCAGTGCTGCACCACTGGCTGAGGGACAGATTTGTAGCTGGGGACTGTCAGCCGGCTGTACCAAACACCACTACCAGTGAGGTGGCTTCACTGTCAGACCTCCTGGCAATTGGTTTTTTTGCTGCACTCACTTTTATGGTGACGTTGCTGTCATGACACACTCCAGTCGTGTCTCTGTCACTGGCTAGAAGCAATTATCTCCACAGCACTAATTTGATTTCCAGGCTTTACCATCAATGGGAGTGATATCATTATTGTACATACACTCTTGTTGCAGTAAGGGTATATTAGGCATGATGAGTAAGTGCCAGCGGATAGCTCATCCAGCATCACCCACTGTCCCATGTCCCTCAGAGCTCAGCCTTGTACACCAAGTGTTGCAAACCTCCTTCGATGCTCACTTAAATATGCAGCAGTAATAACGCAGGGCTAAAAATAATAGTATTAAGCTGAGCACTAAAACATGGGAAAGCTGTTTTTAACTGAGTGTGGCATAGTATTTTTGATACAGGAAGGATGTTTGATGTAAATGTTGTGAGAATAATTCCTATTGGGTATATACATGAATACAGATGTGATTTGGATGGCATGCACAGGGCGCTTAGAAATGGAAATCTCATTATCCTAGCAGTAATTCAGGACTATTAGAGTGAAGCTTATGGTCTTTAATCAGTAAGACCATATTAGCATAACAGAGTTAATTGCAATAAAGTAAAAGATGCTGATTAAAGAACATTTTTGTCCACCTAAGACCCGCTACCTACTATATGCAAAAACATCAGTGGGCCAAATCCTGCCTCTGGCTTGCTGAACCCTTCTCCTTCTCCCAATGTCAAGGAGAGAAAAGGTGGGTTTGCTTCCTGTAAGGCTGGCCCCAAGCTGTGTATCTTTGCCTCTGCCTCACAGCAGGAGGAACACAGGCTGCCCTTTGTGCTTTCCCAGTTTCCTGCTCCTGTCAATGGAGCTTGATGAAGTGCAAGCAATCCCTGCACTGAGACCAGAGGCTAAAGCCCCAGGTGAAAATGCACGGCTTTTCAGGCTGATGTGACAAAACTCTGGGTGGAGGAAATAGGAGGGCTTGGCCCTGCTCTTACAGGGTTATGACCAATCACAGGGACAGCCTAGATTAACACCTGCACATCTTCTTTTACCAAGCTGTAGAAATAGTGACATCTCATAGGGCAACAGCAACCAGCCACAAGGGCAAGGGAGGGAGCCCCCCTAGGGCTGTAACTAAGACCAGAGACACTGCTGTCCCTGCTAACCTTCTCCATCCCAAATCCATAACGGCACAAGCTTAAATTTGCAGCAAGTTCTTCTTGAGCAGCTGTTACCACAGACTATTCTTGATATGTTATTTTCAAAAGTATCATTGGTGTTTATCCTTTGCAAAGATACATTGCTTTGGGCCACATGCTGCAGTCAGGGCAGTATTGCTTATATCCCTGCAAAATATCCAAGGATCAAATGGTTTATTCTAGGTTATTCAAGATTTGGACCACAATCATGCATGAAGTGGTCTCTTTCATAGGATCATGGTGTCACCATGGTGCTGGACCTGTTAGGGTCCCTACTCCACCTCCCACTTGCAGCAGGAGTCACCTCCTGTCTCATTGTGGGTTAGATGCTCCAGGCCCTGACATGCTTGGCACAAGCAAACGAAGCCATGAACACATCCCTTTCTATTGGAAAACACTGTGTCTTTCCCCTTATACATGGTGCACTGCATTTGTTCCCTTATAAAGGCACTTCTCTAGCTTATTTTAAAACCCACTGATCCTGAGATGATAAAAGCTTTATTATGTCCATGCCCTGGGGGCTGTTCTGCAAGAAATCTAGCTGAGAGTAGCAAAGGGCTGTAATTCAGAGCACCAAATTCACCATTGCAAAAACTTCTTTCCGAACTAGGTACAAATAAAATTGCATCTCTTCCTTGCCCTGGATAGGAAGCCTTGCTGGGAGCTCGACGTACTGTTTCTTTCATTTTGCTGCTACCTGAAGCCCTTCTTGGATGTTGTCTGAGATGGTCCCTATATCCTTCTCTGCCTGATGCTCAGACCACAGCAGTGCTCCGAGGATGCAGCTCCCATCACAATGGTTGCCCTCCTCTGTGCCCCAGAGCTGCTCTTTACCATTGGAGAGATCAAGGACATCTCAAGATAAATCTCTTTATTTAACTGTTATTTGTCTTGAAATTGTTGATTTGGGAAGATCATTGGGTTCACATCTGAACGGTCACTCCTGCCCTAGTCATGATGCTCCCGCTCAGCCGACTCACCCACTTCAGTCTTAGCTCATCTCCTTGGAAAAAGTGGCACATAACTGTGATCTTTCCTCTGGCAATGACCACACATTTTTCAGGTTGGTCTGTTTTGCCTTCAGTTCGAGTACAAGTACTTCAGTACCAGTTCTGTCATCATGGGTCTAGCTGTCCGCAGCTATTTCTGGGCTCTCCCACAAACCTATATATCCTTTAGAAAACAGCTTAGAATAGATCTCTTCCTCCTCCCTTCGGAGACCAGAGCTGTATACAGGCACAATGGCCATCTCCATGGAAATCAGAGAACAAACTGAAACAATTTTGCTGACTCCTAATGTCTCCTTTCTGTCTCAAGAATTACCTCATTTTCTTTGTTTGTTTCTGAATTGTTTGAAATGGAGTATTTTCAAAGGACTATTTGTCTTCCCTGGGTGATGCAAACGTGTCTAGTTCATGTAGGAATGGCCATATTGGGTCATATGTTAAGTCCCATACGTCTCCACCAGCATGTACAGAGCACAAAACTGCTGCAGCGAGACTTTCCTGGTGGTGTGCTCAGTGCGGCAGGGCTTCTCACAGGTTCTCTTTGTGTTTAACAGCCCATGATTATTTTCAGCTAGAAATAATGTGCTCTAAGGTCTTGGAAGAATTAGCTGACTTTCCTATGCCAAGAAGCAGCACTGACTTTCTGTGTCAGTTCAAAGTTATTCTCAGTAATGAACTAGCCCTTGTTCAGACCACACGTAATTTAATGGGCTCCTTGACTCTGCCTGCCTTGCTCACAGCTGCTTCAGGAGCCAAATGCCAATATATGCTCAGGAATCAAACACAGAGTGCTTTCATCTGGGAAAAGAAAACCTCTCAACATTGCCAAATTATCCAAGAGGAGATCTCCAACCCTGGCTGGCACAATCAAAGCTTTTGCAAAGAATCTTTGACTTGTGGAAAATACGTAGGGGCTTAAAATTGTAATAGCATGATAGTTTCAAATGCAGCCATCATTTCTCCTGATTAAATAAACAACTCATAAGAAAATACTTGTTCATAAGCAGGAAGATTTATGGCTACAGAAGCTACAAAAGGAGATTCAGGCTGCCATCAGCAGCTTTGGTATGACCAGAAGAGCCTGGGCAGGATCTTTAAACACACAGACCACACAGAACAAGTATTTTGTCCTGTGTTTGCTTAAATCAGAGTAAAAATACACTGACAACAGAGGGAGCAGACTGACTTTTAAAATTTTCCACAAGATAAACAACAGCTTTGGCTAAGTACAACTGACTGAATTTTACCTTATGAAAAGTTTAAAGGTAGTTTTGGAGTTAAGGGGTGATGTAAGGATGGCACAAGCCACCATTTCAAATGAGCCTGTTTTGTAAACCTGCTTTGCAAAAATAGGCAATGTCTGTTTGTAGTAAGATGGTCTGCTTCAACCTCAAAGTGAAGCTGGAATTTCTCAGACCGAAATTATAGGGAAGCTAAACCAGAGGTTTTACAAAGGAACAAGCTGCAACCTTTTTGTGGAAGAGAGAATATTTTACAGCTAGCAACAAGATCCAAGTGTCACCTTTTTTTATTTTAATCTTATTCCAACCCCATGATTTCCCAAAAATAGACTCACTCACCAGGAATGTCACATTAATCTTGATTCAGCTAATGAGATTTATACTTCTACATTGGATGGAATTAATTTTCCTATCCTGTTAATGCAGCATGTGATTATTAAATATCTTTACAACACAGATAGACATCTATTTTCTGTGTTAGAAAGGAAAGCAAGTGGCATTTTAAATTGCTGAATGATAATTGTAGGTGGCTTTTTCATAAAGATAAGGGAATTTCTTTCAAAATAAATACTCATATTGAAATATAGTTATAAAATTATATATTGAAATATATATATTGAAATAGTTATAAAATAAATAGTTATACGACTCCATTTTATACTAAATCAATTCACAAGTGGATAGATTTGATAGTCACAGGTTGTAGGTCTATTGAAGAACCTTTTCCGCCCCTCAAAGGCATATGTGTTAATGTAGTGAACATGTGTAACATCATATTATGGAGTAAAGGTACTGAAACATCCCAAATGATGGTTTTCAGTACTAACACCTTGTACCATTAATGCTACAGATCAGATCTAGCCAGATTTCAATACGGCTCATTTCATATCCACATCTGAAGAAGTGCAGTCAGTGCCTAAGCAAAAGGGGACACAATGACAAGCATTGAAGCAAAGCAAATTATTATCCTGGCATTTTAAGTAAAAGGTTTTACAAAATCAATGTGCAGCCATGCGTCGTTGACATATCAAATGCAAAAGTGAATTCCAACAAGGGAAGTCTGCCAAAAAGAAAAGATTTTATCCTGACATGAGTGAAACAAACACAGACATTCAATCAAGGTAAATGTCAAGAAAGCCAAAAGAAATAAGAACTCCCGTTCTGCACAGCACTATTTTCCCAGTCATAAAAGCAGTGACTTAAAAATGAGACCCTGCTACTTATGAAACCCTGAAGCCTGACTTCAAGCCTCCTGAAAGGACCAGCTCACTGCCTTCAACAAAACCACAGCAGACCTCATAATCACCCAAGGAAAGCAAGAAGAAAAATGCTCGAGTTTGACCGTGTTATCAAGCAGCACTCCCCCGCATACAGCTTGTTTCTGTACAAGAACATGCAGCACAAAGATTTGTTTCCTCAACCACGTCAATAACCAAGAAAAACTTGCCTGGACCGCTATCTTTGCCTGGCATGCAGTCTGAGGAATTTGAGTCATACCCTCTCCTGTTTCACTTCAAAATAAGCTTTCCCTTCTCTTACATGTGGGGTTGCACTGGTCCCTCATTCATGGGCTGTTTTAGGACTTTCCCTGATGCCTCCCAGGATGGAGACCCCCCCCACCTTCCTGGGGACCTGTGCTAGGGCTGCTCCCAGCTCCAGGGGAAGGTGTGCTACCCCACATCCAATCTGAACCCCCCAGACTGCAATCTGGGGCCAGGGCCCCTCACTGCATCACCTGCCGCTGCAAAGAAAGGTTTGGCTCCAACCTCTCTGTAACCAAACAGACTCTGCAAACACCCAGAAACCTGAAGAAGGGTAAAACATCCCAAGCATTTTCTAGATTAATTCTTCTATTATTTTTTTCTTTCAAGTTTGACTGGATCCTTCATTTAGATACAAAGAAAATACGATGATTTTCATAACTCTTCACTTTCAGTACAAGACTCAAAAGGCATTCCCGAAGCAGGACATTAGCACCATTTCTCTACTCTTCCTCTCTCTAGGCCCATGCCCCAAGCACTGTTATTGTACTGTGCAGCACTTTTCAACCCTGTATAAAGACGAGTGAATGAATTTAGCTTAATGAATGGTAAATCCAACCTACAACTCCCTTTTCCTTTATCCAGGATAAAAGCGTTACTGACACGAACTGATTTTGAGGGGCAAGCAGACAAAAGTTTTTAATTTGTTACCACAGACTTCAATGGGGAAGTTAAGGATTTTCTAGACAAAAGACTAAGACTCAGCTAACTCCAGCTGAATGCCTCTTTCTGTTCATTTTCCTTTTGTGCTGCAACTGCTAAATGGTGCTAAAATAAAGACCCCGATGACTGACATGCTGGTTCACTCCCGTTATTGAAATCTGTGCTCTGAAACACAGGCAGGATCAGCTGAGCTCCGGGCAAAGCTGCAAAGCAAATCAACATCTTCCCTCTGCAAAGCTCTGTTTGCCATCAGACTCAGCCTGGCTTTGGGTGAAGCAAAATGTTTCCAAAAGCATACATGCACAAACTGTGAACATGGAAAACAGGTTTGCAGTCAGTTTGAGTGGGAGATTTATTGACAACTGGTATGGACTGCCTTTGCTACCATCATAACCATGATGTACTTTTGACATGTCTGCAGATTTTGGGGAGGACAGAACAAGCATCTGTCTTCATTTTAGCGCTGAAGGGATCTAGCAGTTAATTCTTGATATTTGCTTCTCCTCTTGTGCGAGGGCATGAGCAAGTACAATAATCTCTCTGGCTTCCTAATGCCTTGCCATCTCAAATCTAAATGGGAAGAAAGCTAAGCTTCACAAAATAGGTAGTGAAGAGCACACAGAGAAGAAAAGTGAGCCAGCAGTGAGTTGTTACCTCCTGTGGAAAAAAAAAAAAGTGACAAAGTTAACTAGTCCAGATAAGAAAGAAATTTTGAATGGAACTTAAATTGCCTCCAAACTTCTTGGAGGCCCTAAGAAATATCATCCATTGGCAGAAAACACTTAATGTGGCCTAAGTTTTTCTATTGATAATGTTTTAAAGAAAAATATATTAAAATATATTAAAGATAATTTTTTAAAGAAAAGAAAATTTATGAACAGCAATAGAAAATGTAGAAGGAATTGAAAAGCAGTATCACAAAGATAATTTACTGCCTTAGAATTGGGAGAAGTGTTACCGGACAACATTTTATTTACTGAGTCTATTAAAAAGGTGGCTTGGTCATGAAGAAAATCTGTTTTAGATGACCATTGTAATTTTAGAAAGCTGCTGACCAGCTGTGACTGTACATCTGCTGAATAAATTGGCAAACTGCCCCTGTTTCCAGTTTTTCATTCTGAATGATTCAACAAGATGTGGCTTTGAATGCAGCATGATATATTTGGATTTGTTTCCCGCCAACTCCTGACACTGATTTTTTCTGAAGCTCTTTCAGAGCTTTTCTGTCCCTCTTTTCATGTGGGGATGGAAGGCACTGCTCAGGGGAGGTCATGGTATCGGCATTGTCATTGTAACATCCCTGTTGTCTTGGGAAAGAAGCTTGGTCGTAAAAGCATGCTGCAGGCTTGAACCTCTGGTTGGAAGCAGAGTAGAACAAGGCAGAGGACCAAAGCATCCCTTCTCACCGACCTCAGTATCTGCCAGTCAGAGGCAGGCAAACCACTTCATTCCTCTCACCAAGTTTGGTAAATTTATCTTGAGGTCAGCTAGGTCATTTACTGTTACTGCTGGAAGGCTGTTCCCAAAGATACCCTTTCCAGATTACAAACTTCCTAACATCCAGCCCATGTTTACTCATGACCCGTTTGCACCCATCTGTGTGCACCACCCTCTCACAAGATGTGCATCACCTCAGCAGCGCTTCTGTGCAATTCCGCATGTGGGCAAACATGACTGTGAATGGCCAACACTGTGAACACAGCTTTCCAGATGTGATCGCAGCAATACCCATGGTGGGTAGTGTTAATCTTTCCCTATCTCTAGTGATAATGTCTCTTCTGACCTGACTTAAACTCATATTTGCCGTTATCTGGCCATGCCACACAGATAGCGCACAGCTGCCTGGAGATCAGCTGGTCTGTTCAAGCCTTTCCCTCCCTTTGTTATTTAGAGCTGATGAGTTTGCAGTAGAAATCCCTGTCATTTGCTACAAGAGCACAACTTTTCACTGTTAAATTTCAGCCCATCTCTGACTGGTTCTCTGTCCCGGTCCTCTGTCAAACTTTGTGCTGTCAGCAAACTTCATTATTATGGCCTTCTTTTGGCCGTCCAAACCCAAACCCAGTCTGACAGAACCACAAAAAAAAGGTTGCCACTGGATTAATTATTACACATGCCAATTCTTTCATGATTCACTATTGGAACTAGTTCCTTGCCTTGAGCATGCTAAAATCTTTGAGCTTTTTTTCTGCGTTCTATTTGGTTAAAATACAACCCAGAAATTTACTTTTTCCATATATAGAGCACACATTGTGTAGTTTCTCTCCTCCTCTTACTTATGTGGAAAAAGAAACTGTTATTTATTTTTACTCATGGAAAACCTAGTTTGGCTGAATTTTGAGGGTTTCTGAATTCATCTTTGCATTTTTCAAACTCCAAGCCATTCCACAGCCTGAGTATGTTTGCTGTATGGGATCACACAGTTCAGGAACTGGAAGGGCTTGATATGCTCCAGAAAGACAAGCCACATAATTATGGGGTAGCCATGCTGATAGAGTTGCCCACACAGGGTGAAGCCACGCTGCAAAACCAGAAACTCTGCTCGCAAAGAGGTCAAACCAGTTACGATCCCCAAAGGTTTATTTTCTGGGAGAACAAGCCATGTGACACACAGCCTTATTATGACACAGCCATGATGATCAACCCGTTTAAACAATATCATGCCAGAAGGGAGAGCATGTTACAGAACCCAGGGTTTCCGAGAGCACCGTGTTCCCCATAGGTGATTAAATGGGACTGATATTCCAAGTGCTGGGTGGCTAACTGAAAAAGCAGAGTGGGGAAAGGCCACAAGAACAGAGATATAAGAACAGTTATGGAGATGTAGTTGTACTGAGGGTTAATCGAGGTCAAGGATGGCCTTTCCTCAGCAAGCAGGCACTGGCTCTGCCTTAATTATAAGCCATTTAAACAAACTAGCCAGATGGAAAAGCAGGCCCAGGGAGCTTGAGGAAAGACTTTGACCCCAACCTCAAGGGGATCACATTTAGCAGCTCTAAAGCAGCCACCATTTGCAATGGGACGGGGGGACCAGAAAGGTGCTCTCCATACCAAGCAGCCCAGTCAAAGATCTCCCACTGACAACTGCTGGCAAGTCACAGTGCTGCAAGTCCCAATCCAGAATGACACGCAAGTCAGGTAGCAATCAAAAGCATTAAGAGATGGTGTATCTCTCTCCATTAGGACAGAATGGATGAGATCTGAATTCAACCCTTTCTGCAGAAAGCAGTAATTACCAGTGCACACATCATTCTTTTTCCAGTTCTCTGATTACTAACCAAAACGTGGCATCAGCTAAGGAAAACCCCATCACTTTCCATACGAGCAACGAATGTGTTTCTGCTCCCTGCACACATGCACAGAAGACAAAGGACCCCCCAAAGAACAGAAAGTGCCTCCAAAGAGCCTACACTTCCAATGGAAACAGCAAGGATCTGGCAGTGCCCCCGGATTAAAGCGATTTTGCACCTAGGGTACAAAAGCATGCATCCAAAGTGAGCACGACTCTGCTGACACAGCTTTGCACTGGAGAGCAGAGATGTGATGCCAACTGACAGAGGATCAACAGCCCCGTTTCTGGATGCCACTGTCTCACCCGCAGCAGCAACTCAGCTTTGCTTGCTGAGCACAAACACAAGCAGCTGCACATGAGTCAGTGAAGTTCACAGGGAAGAGGGTCACCCTCCTCATGGGAGAAGTAAAAGCAGCTCAGTTATCATTGACACTATAGAGCACAAGTAACTCCCAAAGCTAACATGCTGGTGCATCATCTCCAGGTGTGAAGCCATGACCCAAAAGCAGGCTGAGTTGCTCCAAGCCTGCACCCTCTGCCTGCTCTGACGCTCCACCACACCCCTCCCCCCATCTTTCTGACCCTTTTTATACCAGACCAAACTCACCATCAGCTTGTCTCTACCCTGACCCATGCCTCTGGCCCAGGCCAAGAGCCAGAACAGTAATACATCTCACAGATCTTCATACCTGGGCTGCTGCCTTTGCCTTGGCTGGGCTGAGCCTAGTCTCAATCTGGAGCCCTTCCACTGCTGCTGAAAGCCAGTGCCATCATGTCTGCAGGGTTCACCCAGTTGAGTAAGATAAAATGTCTGGAGCATGCAGTGCCTTTGGATCTTTCTGGGTTTGCTTTCTACCTTCAAAAGCTGAATTTCACTTACTTACAGAGAATAACTAAACACCAAATGAACAGAGGATAGCTTTCTGCTCTGAGCTACCTCTGCTGAAGTTATGAAGACCTTATTCTGAAGATGACACCCAATAGTGAGACCAGGGTGTCCAAATAGCACCACTCCTGTGTTTCTTACTTCCCTGTTACTTGGAGACTGTGAAGCTCAAAGGCTGACAACAACTTCTCTTATTTCTTCTCCTAAAATCATCGGATAATAAAGAATGGCTGCCAGCCAGCAGGAAGAGATCCTTGCTTGGAGATCTGTTCCTTGAAATTAAAGAAAAATGAAAGAACAGGTTGCAGGAGAAAGCAAGCAGAATAAAAAATTAGAGGCCAATACCTTTTCCTCTGTAGACCATGTAACTAATATCATTGGTTTTAAAAGTGTTATATGGAGTGCTGAAACCTAGAACCATTCCTCATTTCTACAGCGCAGGCAGTGAATTCTGTACTATTTGAATGATCTGCATGCTCAGACTGGCAACGGGAGCAGTTTCTTCACTCCTGAAAAGACCAGCTAATAGCATACACTGAGCTGCAGACATACTTAAATGTTTTCTCTGCCCTTTGACTGCTAAAGAAATATATTGCCATTAATGGTAATTACAGGTCATCAAAGCACTGAGGAACAGGAAGGCTTTAGAAGAGAAAAGGTGCTTTCAGAAGAGGTTAGTGCATTAACTTTCTCAGTTGCATTTCAAATATAGCTTGGTTTGGAAATTGATGCATCTCTAAGGAAAATCGGTAGAAGAAGCAGAGATAAGGAAATTATCCAGGACAGTTCTTTGAAATTTACTTGACTGCACTGTAAGAGAACAAAAAAATACTGGAGAATGGAAATGTGGGTTATGAATTAACCACCCCCAGTATCACCATACTTGAAGATGGAAAGAAAGGAAGAAGGAGGACAAAAAAGAACAATTTGATAGAGTTCCATTTGGAGCAGGCATGCTTGCAATTTTTTTGGCTTCTAATTTAAACATAAAGAAGACACAACAAGAACTAAAAAAGGGCATTGCAATACTTGTAGAGGGTGAAAATGGCAACTTGGCTGCTATGTAAATGCTTTGTCCAGAGTTTTGGGGTATTAACTGGAGCTGTTCTCCAGAGAGAAGATAATGCTGTATGTAAGGAAAAGCTTTGAAGGAGGAAAAGTGTTATTTTCAGCACCCAGAGGCTGCACTTAATCAAGTGGCATCAGGCAGGTTGGTACCTACCCAGTTTCTAACTCACTTGGCTGGTTTGTCTCTGACACATCATGGAGCTATCTGAGCAATGATGTTCACATACCTCAACTTAGCTGCGTGGGCACTATGCATCCAACTCATCTGGTCTTTCTTTATTTCTGAAGGTGACAAAACACCCTGCACAGAAATTCTGAAAAGAGCCCAGCTTCATGTGCAACCATTCAAATAAGCAACATTTTCAGCAGAAAGCAATACTCAAAATTTTCCTATGTGACCAGAGGTCATAAAAGCTTCTATGGATACAGACTCCATCAAATATGGAACATGTTGTAAAAGCAGGTCTTTCTCTTAATGTTTTCAAAAACATACTAAGAAGGGGAAATAATTATAGGTGACTCCTTATAGAACAATGTTATTGATAAGATTTTCCCTGCCTTAATAGATACATAGAAAAAAACCTGTGAAAGCCACTCAGAATACAAAACTCAAAATTTAATGTGATATGATAGGATGTGACAATTTAATGTGATGTGATAAGAGCAAGTAAGGCATCACAGTGGGGGGTAACTGTCTTCATTTGACAATTCAGGACACAAAATTCCCTTTCTGGAACAAAAACTGTGATCACAAATCAGTTTTTATTTAATTACCTTTTAAATTCACATTTTTAAAATCTGAAGTTTTACAATCTCTAACAAAAAACCTAGTTCTCTTTTTCTTCCTCACACACATAGCTCTTGTGCACACATGGCAAGTAGCCCTGCACATCATTGGGAGGCAATTGTTACACCACTCTGGTTTAACACAGAGAGCCCATAACTTCACCCAGAAGCTTTAAAACACTTACTTGTTCCTAGACTTTTCTTTCCCCTTTCTCTCTCAGCTGTAAAAGCTTTGCCTACTCTAACTGTTTGAGCCTTAGCGCGTCATTGCATTAACACTTTTTTTTGGTTATTGATGAGGTGGGAG
Organism: Ibycter americanus; assembly: GCA_035590275.1. NCBI lineage: Eukaryota > Metazoa > Chordata > Aves > Falconiformes > Falconidae > Ibycter > Ibycter americanus. Next base: position 30,780,368 of record JAVJGI010000065.1, on the reverse strand, counting down.
ACAGGTGAGACTTATTTTCCAACAGAATTTCACTAGCTGGCTAAATATATAATGAAAATCTATTTATTCAGTGAAAATTTACAACTGTATGACCAATAGCATGACTGTGTAGGCAGGGAGTAAAGTACTGATCTTTCAGTGTATAAAACAGGTCTGCCCAGGACATGCTGTGGGCCAAAAGCTAAGCCCTTTTCCTGAGATTCGAGATGTTTTTGTTAACCTCAAGCCTTGCTTCTCCTACAAATAACTCAGTTTCCTTAGCTACAAGCTGATACCTATATAGTAGTGAGGGGTTTCTTGAAAATGGGTATCATCAGCACTGGGGATGTTTTGCTTAGGCTTTTGCCCAAACTGTTTTATAACCCGATGCGTCACCGGTATGCTCAGGCTTATCCACAGGATGCCTCTTTTTATTCTTTGCTTTGCTAAGCCTTTCTAAGCTTTTCTGGATAGGTCATTACAATGCCGTCATGCCGTGCCACCAGCGATGCCAGCAGGATGTGAGAATTATAACCAGCACTGGTGGCTCTCCAGACACCACTCCTGGCTGGAAGCATCCCCAGCTGAAAGCTTCACACCCTCACTCCTGACTTTTCCACAGCTGCGTGTTTCCACCTGAACCCGCTCCTGCTGGGTACCCATAAACCGTGTTAAAAAGACCTGACTCCCCGCACTGCCCTTGACCTGCAGGGCAATCCCTGGCAGCATCGGCCCACAATCCCCCCCACAGCAATGCTGCCTGTACTTTTGCATGGTATATAACAGCTTTTGGGCAAAAAGAACCAAAAACGCTCTTGAAAGCCCCTTCTTAGCCTCACTCGCCTAATGGACTGGCTGGTGTGGAGAAGGACAATACGGCCCATGTTGGAGGCCAAGCCCTGCCCAAACAGGTGCAAGTGGGGTGAGGATCGGGGCCTTTAGCACCGTGAGGGGCCCGAAATGGGGCAAAAAGGCCTTTTTTTCCCCCACGTAGGTGAAGTCCTGAGGGGAGCCAGCCCAAGTAGAGGGGAGCCACCCGAGCTGAGGGGAGACGCCATTTCCCGCCGCCTCCCCCGGGGCTGTCCCCTCGACTGCCCGGTGCCACCCGAGGCCGGCACGAGGAGGGGGGGCGAGAATCGGGGGCTTTAGCGTCGCGAGGAGCCATACACGGGTAAAGAAGGAATTTTAACACACGGGTGCAGTCCCGAGGGGAGCGGCCCTCCTGACCCCGTCAGGGCCTCCGCCTCCCCCCGCAGCCCCGTCTGGGCCGCTCCCCGCCCG
>JAVJGI010000065.1:30741341-30778685 GCA_035590275.1 Ibycter americanus | reverse complement strand
TTCCCAGTCCCTGTGCTGAGCACCACGTGGCCCGCCTCCCCCCCCCCGCCTCCTCGATCCCTCCCGACCCCCAGACCCCGCCCAGCCTCACGGGTGTCCCCCCACCCCCGGGACCCCGCACCTCAGGGAACCCCACAATCCGGGACCCCACACCCCGGGACCCTGCACCCCAGGGGACCCCACAATCAGGGACCCCACAGCCCGGGACCCTGCACCCCGGGGACACCGCTGTGGTGGGGGGACGGTCCCCGGGAGGGTGGCCGGGTGACCGGGCCCCGGTAGCCCCGGTGGTGGCGGTGCTTGCCCTGGCCGTGTCCCTGAGGCCCACGTTTTCTTTCAGAGGAGGACGTTGAAGTTAATGATTCCTTGATGCGGTTTTTTGATCACTGCGCCAAGTTTGTAGCCTTGGTGGAGGAGAACGACACGGCGATGTGCCAGGTGAATGCCTTCAAAGAGGGGCCGGAGATGAGGAAGGTCTTGGAGAAGGTCGCGAGTGCCTTGTGTTTGCCGGTGGAGGAGATAAACGCAGGTAATGAGTGCCTGTTGCAGGTGGCTTTGGCTCCGAGCCTGGCTGAGAACAACTTCCAAAGACATATAGTTATGCAGAGTAGGCAATTTAAAATACTCTGTAAGTTGGAGACACAGTACCTAATTAAATGCACAAGCCTGTAAACATGTATTAGTGTTGCAGTAACAAATGCTTCGAATGCTTGTTAGTGCTCGGAAGAAAAAGATGTTTGAAAATACCTGTTCTGTAGATGAAATCAGCTTTCCCTTTGTTTGGAGGGATATGAGCATTATTCTTTTAATTCTGCTTTATCAAGCAGGTGTAGCTTTTGTAAAACCTATTACAATTCAAACGCACAAATAACCTCAGGAAAAGGTGGACCTGTGCGTTGGTGTTGTAACTTCACTTGTCTGGAATAGTGCTAGGTTTCCCTGTGTGGTCAAGTGGTGGGAGAGCCCTCACAAACAGGCGTTGCTGCTGTTTCTAGCATGCTCGTAAAGCCGCAATCCCAAAGTTGCAGCACGCTGCTGTTCAAACTCAGCCGCCAATGTGGAGAGTGAGTAGTGGTAGTCAGAGACTGCTCTGTGTTGAACAGACACACCTTCCCTGTGTTGACTCTTTTGTCCTTTGTGGTGAGGAAGACACACTAGCAGTTGACAGCTATAGCATGTACATCAGCAGTCGTGCAGCATTTAATGTGAAATGCTCTTTCCCCTTGTAGCAATGTAATGTGAAAAGCTTGCAGTCAGAAATTTTGATTCTGTGCAATAATTCTGTTGAAAACTGCTTATTTTTGGTGATTGGCCTTTGAACTGGTGATTATTTATTGGATTATGTTGTTTGCATTGCTAAATTGCAATTACATTTCATTTGAGAGGCAAGTCGAGAGAAAGTTGCTACTTCTGTAGTAGTGGTTTATTTTTTGCTTGTTTGTTGGTTTTATTGCAGATCTTGTTCAAGTGGCTTTTCTCACCTGCTCATATGAGTTGGCTATAAAAAATGTGACCTCCCCGTGGTGTTCACTCTTCAGTGAAGAAGATGCCAAGGTATGTGGGGATTTAAGCAGCCTGGTCTAGTGGAAGGTGTCCCTCCCCATGGTAGGGCAGTTGGAACTAGATGATTTTTAAGGTCCCTTCCAACCCAAACCATTCTATGATTCTGTATGTGCTAAATGGGAGAGATATTTGAGAAGCCTTCAAAAGATGCCTTAGTATTCAGATATAACTCATTGCACAGGCAAAAGTTGTAAGCTGTGTGCCCCTTATTCCGCAAACTAATGAAGCACTTCTTTAGTCTACAAAGAGCTCTGGATTAATCAAGCAGCAAGACTGAAATACCCTTCTTTATTCAGACTTAAGTACTGGTGCGGTCTTGATTTGTCCTAATTAAAATTGTCTTTTCTTATTGTGCTTAATTCATATAATGCTTTCATTTCTGTAACCTCAGAAATGCTCTGGACAGCTTTGTTTTTCATATGATTATCATATGATATAATGCCTTGATTCCAGAGGACATCAAAGGTCTTCTAGGTCCTCTGAGACTTTTCATATGCTTTTGGGGACTATCAGATCTCTAAACCTAATGCCTGTTAATAAAACTAGTAGAACCCAGATAACTGAGATTTATGTTGGTTCCTCTCCTTTCAAAAAGTACCTTATGTACCTTTTGATGTTTAGTAAGGCCCCCTCCTGAAGCTCTTAAGGAGACTTAGCACCCCCGGGAAAGAAGGGAGATGTCTACGTAGATAGGTGGTTGGCTAAATGGTAGACAATGGAGTTAGGAGTAAATGCTCTCCTCTCAAAGAGGGTCACCATGGACTTCTGTTGAGACCTGTGCCGTTCAACATATTTATAGGTAACTTAGCAGTGAGGTGGGAAAGCTTCTTGATTATTTGGAGTTACTTGGGACAGTAAGAATATGGGGTGTTTGAGAGGCTTTGCAGGGAGACCCTGTGAGGGTGAATTACACAGCAGTACAGTGGCAGATGGTGTTCGCTGTAAAGCGACATGAGGGATAAGATGTTGAAGCTTCGTATATGTGGTGGCCATCTCTCAGATCCATTGTGCCACTGAGAAGTGAAATTTTGATGGTATAGATTAATGAAAATGGCAGCTCAGCTACAGTAAAATAAATGAACAAAAATACCCCCCCCCAACTTTAATACTAGAAATTGTAAGAAAACAGACAACAAGGAGAGCATTGTGTGCTCTTACATAAATCCAAGGCACAGTTTTTTTTGGGATGTGTACACATCTCTGGAATGTAGAAATAGACAAACTCAGTTAAAGGTATGGGATTGCTTCCATCTCAGGAATGACTAAGCTAAGGATCTTCGACCTTCATAAGGCAAAATCAGAAATGCTAAAAAGCGGTGGTAGTGGTTGTCTTATCATGTGCAGTACAGAATGGATACCAAATGAAGGTAGTAGCAGGCAGGTTCACAGCAGACTTAACACAGCGCGTAGCCAAGCTGCTGGGTACTATTAAGGCTAAAACTTGGTATGTTCAAAGGGGAGACTGGGTTATTGTGGGAGAGAATCCACTGAAGTCTGTTGACTTTGTAGAAAACCACTTTAGAGCTCAAAGCCCTGGGCTGAAAATTACTGAAGTCTGGGGAAGTGTGCCTGTTGTTTTCCCTAGGACTGATCCAAGACAAGATGCTGGATTTGGTGTCTCTTTAATTTTGGTCTGTTGTGTCTGGTTTTATGCTGAGGCAGTTTCAACTGGAGTCTTGATGTTTGGGGATGTGTGTGTGTGTGAAAGAATTGTTGATTTTGTGCAGTGTGTGGTAGCATCGTTGCTCCAGGTTGTGGGGTTTTTATTTTCCCTTAGTGCAATAATAAAAACTTGTGAACTCTAACTTTAGGTACTGGAATACCTGAATGACCTGAAGCAATATTGGAAGAGGGGATATGGCTATGACATCAATAGTCGCTCTAGCTGCATTTTATTCCAAGATATCTTCCAGCATTTGGACAAAGCAGTGGAAGAGAGCAAAAGGTAAATAAAAAGGCTGTTGTGCTTTGGCTGCAAGCTTTCTGTGGTCAATCCTGAGTTGAATTTAATGTGAATAAAAGTTAAGTACTTTGCTTCCAGATGTAACAACATTAGGAGAGTTTGAGCTAGGAGAATATTAATGGAGATAATAAAATTTTTAATAGAGCAGCATTTCTTTGAAGAGTATGTGGGTTTTTCTTCCATTGATGCTCTTGTGCCCAGCTGATGTGTTTCCATCTTTTAACTTACTCATCCACACAGGCCTGCAAGGGACAGCCAGCTGCTGTGTCTGATAATGATGTTCTCTTCCTGCAGAGTTTGAGAAGAGGCCATTGAGTTAAAACAATGACCTTTTTGTTTAAAATGTCCTTGTTAAAAATAATTTGTGGTGAAAATGGAAGACTGTGGGTTGAAAGCATCCCTATGATACGTTCTGTTACCTGGTTACTTAAGCACTTTGGTGCGGTAATCTTTCTTTCTGCGTGTGTTTGATTTGAGTCTCTTGTGTTAGTAAAGCTTTCTGTTCAGGTTAAAGGTGTTGAAATGTAATTATGGAATTATGGAAAAATAATTATTACAGATCATTCCAAACAGTGATTCTAGACTAGAACAGCCTGTTGCAGAATCCAAGAGGCCAGAGTTGTAACAGCAAACCAGCCTTATAACAAACCTGCTTTGTTGTAACTAGGGGAGAGCAGACTTCAGGCAATATACCTGGTGTCTTGATTTGTTGCATGATTCCAAAGTCTGTGGTTCCGCCAGCCAGTCGGAGAACTCTGTCTAGGATATTTAGTTTCCCATCCTTATTCTTTTAAAGGAAAGCTGTAGTTTGGGAACAACACTGTAGCTGTAGGAAGATATTAGGCTTTACAAGTACCTGTTAGCTTGAAGATACAGTAACCAGATGTCTTCAAAGGATGGTGGTTTGTCCTCATCTGTTGCCATGAGTTCACAAGTCATTTTGTGTCAGAGGAAGAACACTCACTCGCAGTGGTACTCCCTCCACTGAGTTGTGCAGTCATCACAACTGCCTTTGTAGTGTCATGGGTATAACCATCCCTATAACTTGCTTAAAAATTAGAGATGAGATGCCTGTGCTATTTTTGTGTATTGTTTACTCCTATGAGCTGGTGTCAGTCATGAGTCATGGTTCTGGTGCTGATCTTGTCTCATGAATCGGTGTGATGAGCAGGAGTAAAATAGGAATGAAACTGAGATCTGTTGTGATGTGGAGAAAGCAAAGGCTTCAGGTACAGCTTGGAATGTTTGTGTCACAATTACTTGCATTTGCTTTCATGTGCTGGTAATTTTTTTTCTGAGAGCTGTTTTAGCCTTAAATGCTGTGCATTCATATGAGAATGAATTTACAACCTATGTGCATGTTTCTTGTGCAAACTGAGGAATTACAAGTTCATCTTCAGTGATCAGTAACATGAATTAATACCGTAGCAGATAAATGTGGAAATATTTATAAAAGTACATGACATCAAGTTATGATCGTAAGATTGTATAAATATTGTGCCATTAAATACGTGACAGAAACCAATTTATAAATAACTTTGAACTTACAACCAGCAAATTCAGCTTTGGTGTTAGTATGTAAACATTAGTTACATGTGGTAGATGTTCTTGCATTGCTAGCGTCCTTGGGACTTTATTTCTATATTCAATGTATTAAAGTAGATCTACCTAACGCAGCAGAATTTTAATGACTTCGATATTTCAGGAAGAAAAGCATGAGTCACGGATATTTGAGGCTGGCTATATGTACTTTTTTCCATGATAACCCATTGGAAGACCTTTTTGTTTCTTCCTCTTTTAGTTGGTAGACTGAAATTAGAAGTAGCATTCATATATTGGGTTGGAGGAATAAACCAATAAAGTTATTACCATTGTATAGTAGAGAAGGCAGCAAAGAAGTTTGGTTCCTTTAGGAGTTCACTGACTGAGGATCCAAGCTGGACATTAACAGTGGTAGAAGAACTGTGTTAAGTCAGTTGAAACATAATTCTCAGTCAGATGGGTTTTTTTGCTGTTCTCTAGTGTGGGATGCAGAGAGAGACCTTGTGTTCATCACTGGAACTCTTGAGTAACACAGGAATGTTGAGGTCATGTTTAATACATGGCATGGTTTCTTTCACCTAAAGGGTTGTTATCACTAGGTAAACAGTGCAAGTACTGTTTATCTTAATTACTTTTGGGATTCACCTGGAAAATCAGACTATATTGTCTGTTTTAACAGTGTCAGATTAGTATGCAATAAGGTAAATGCATTGAAAATTTGCCATTGAGATGCACACACAGACTTTTCCAACACTTGCAACCAGATGAGTGCTTTGGTCCTGCTCTAGTGATTGTGTGAGTGCAGGGAAAGGGGCCATACAGGGTTGGAAATGAGAGCTGAGGATGGGAGCATACAGGACTCTGCTGCACTGGGTGGCAGCACGATCAGGAGCATTTCTGAATCTTACCTCTGCTGTGCACCAGCCAGCACAGAGGAGACACCCCTGCATTTTGCCATGAATAGGTTAAAACTTGGCAGTTGCAAAGTAAAGTAAGTTTGGCTTTGGGGAGGAGTTGCTGTGAATGAAAAGCGGAAATTTAAGATGGTGATGGCTCTCATTTTGGTAATGGTGAAGTCAAAGCAGTGGTTATGCTAAGATTACCATTTAAATACATTTCTTCGCTGTATCCTTTCTTCAGCCTACTAGAGAACAAAATGAAAAATACATTAGGGCACTGGTCATTAATACCCAGCTCTTAACAGACTGACAGACACACTGCTGTTATTGCCTCTGTTGTGTGCTGTGTTTGTCTCTACAAACAAAGTAAGAACTGGGAATGGTAAGATCAGGAGGAAGTGCAGGTTAACAGACAAACAAACAAGCAAGGCCCTTAAGACCCCTCTGTCCTGAAATCTGAAAAACAACTTCTGAATGTAGCTTGACTCATGTAAGGACAGTGATCACTTTTGTTTCTTTTTAGTGTAATTTAGTTTTTGAATAATGACAGCCTTTCAGTCCTTAAATTATATGCACTAGTTGAAGCTGTCTCAACTGTGTTGAAGATCTTCCTGTAAGTTTAATAATAATAAATAAAGTAAAAAAAAAAAAAGCCGTAGCCGAAAAAAATCGGTATCCGTACATCTGATCTATTGAGAGCTGGATCAGCAGTCACTAAACTACAAGGTGCAGCAGGCTTCTAGGGGAAGAGTGTGTGCCTAAGGCAGAGCACTGAAGGACCAAGATAACTTCACCTTGTCTCTCAGCTTTGGCTGCAAAGGTTCATTTGCAATCTCTGGGATTCTCATGTTGTGTTGCCACCACAGAGGGAAGCAGACAGTGAGTTTGTGTGCGTGTAAAGGATCGGAACCCCAAAAATCCTGCAAAATTCAAAGCTGGGTGAGCGGTCTGTTCAGCTTGCGCTACCCTAAACGAGAGCTGAAAGCTGAAGTGTATTGCCTTGCACGAAAGGAGCATGTTACTCCATTCCACAACGTAAGGTGGCACTCTTAAAGCACTGAAGACTTGAGTATAATCTGAACTGGGTAACCCGGTGCATTTAAGAATATGTGGAAATCTGCCACAGCCTGTGCGTTGGAACAGCTTGTGTCTCTTGTGATCTGGAGAGCAGAGGTGCAACTAATGCTTTTTTCATCTAGGGAGAGGGACTTATCCTGGATCCCATGGCAATATGAGAGTACAAATGAAAACATGAAACCATACAAATAAAAAAATATGCCTGTGTTAATAACAGTAGAAAATGTTTTGTTGTGCACATGCATGTGCATATTTTTCTTTTTTTTTTTTAATGGTATTGTGCAACTTCAAGGCAACAGGTTAAATACTTTTGCAGCAGTTCATTAGTCAGAAAATGAACCTTTGTGAGGATGAAATGTCTTTTAGTGGAATGTTTTTTCAATTTAGTGATGTTTAACATTGATTTGTAACTGGCTGTTTGCTTTAAAAATTTAAGAACAACAAATTTACTTCCAGAGCGTTATCTTGGCTCCAAGTTCTCCTTTCTTTCTTGAAAGTTTAGATTGGGCTCTCCAAAAGTAGAAAGAGGAGCATTTCTGTTCCAGCAAGAAGCTGAGAGATCTGGATTATCTGTTCTGCTCCAGGCTTGGCAGTGGGGAACAGTGTTGACAATGCTGCATTTTTGTAGCATGCTTTTAAGTATTTATATTCAGTAGTTTTTTCCTGTTTTCATTCCCAGTTACAGCTGAATTAAAAAGAGAAACCTTGCTTTTATTGTAGCCCTGTTTCTTCCATGAAGCGATTCTTAACCTTGCAATCTGATTGCTCATCGAACTTAGTTGCCTTATTAGTTGCCTTGTTAAAGCTCCCTTTTCTTTTTTTCTGGGGAAAATATCTTCTGCTGATTAGTCTGTCCTTAAGAAAACGATGAAGGTTGTAATAAATACCTATTGCTAATTAGTCGCACCTTGAATTTGCAGTGCAAAAGTTTCAGATATTTTTAGAATCTTTCATCATATGAGTTCCAACAGAATTCTTGGTTTAAATAGCAATAGTCTCTTCTGTGTAGGTCTTGCTGTACAGCAAGATGGTTTTGAAGGCTCCAGTAGGGATTTTCACTATGATTGCTCGTCAGCTGTCCCCTATCCAGACAGCTTGTGGAAAGGTGTTGGAATATCTGTTCAGGAATTTGGGTCTGAGGTTGCATTTATTGATAGTTGTGTTAGTGACCATCTACTGTTAGCACACCCATGCATGGACCCTATTCTTCTGCACCCTCGGTAGCAATAAGGTATAAATGGCTAATAAAGGTTAATTCTTCAGTAGGAAGCATCTACTTCTTGAGACCTTACCACAGTCCCAGTGGACCTTTTGGGATCACATTCCTCTGTACCTTCTTACCAGTCTGTAAGAAAATGTCATGGTCACATTCTAGGGAGAGGTTGGGGGCCAGGACTCTCGCTGCCATGCATATTTTCTTAATTACAAGAAAAAAAAATTTCTATCGCAAGAGTTGAATATACATTAAACCAGGTGACTTGTGCTGAAATGGCATACTTGGGCAGCTGTCTTAGTCTGTAAAGCACTTTATTTTTGTGAAGACATAAGAATTGCATTTTCCCCAAGTCTTCCTGCTACGGATAGAAAATACAGTCAGGCTATGCAACTGTGTGGCAAAGAAGCTAATGGGGAAATACCCGTCACTAAATTGTTGGGTTTTCTCCTCACTGGAGCCTAGGCCTTACCAAAAGTGTCCCTGCTCTTCACTATGTTGGTGAAACTGCGAGGTAATGATATGGGCGTGCCTGTGCGCTTGCAGTTGGGCTACTCTGGAAGAATCCTTGAAAGGCTGCCCTTACCAGTCAGCATTTGTTTAAACAGAAAGTGTCCCATTTCCCAAAGCTGTGGTATTCAGAGCCACTTCAACATGAGGATGTAGAGGAGCAACCAGTGACTACCACCTTACCTCAGAAAAACCATCGAGTTCTTTGTGGCTCTTACATGGGCTACAGCAAGTGATCAAAATCTACTGTGACTTCCTTGTCTGTCCCCCTCTCTCCCCAGCCTAACATGGTGTGGTGGTAGGAATAGCCTCAGATTTGATGGGCCCCCCATCCTCCTCAAGAGGCATGTCTGGTCGGTGCGTTGCATCGGACAGCTGGGACTGCCAGCTCAATCCCATTGCTCACTGGCTTTTTGCCTTGTGTCCTGGTTTTGGCTGGGACAGAGTTAATTGTCTTCTCAGTAACTGGTACAATACTGTGTTTCGGATTTCGTATGAGAGTAATTTTGATAACAGACTGATGTTTTTAGTTGTTGCTAAGTGAAGTTTATACTAAGTCAAAGCCTTTACGGTTTCTTAGGCCCTGCCAGTGAGAAGGCTGGAGGTGCACAAGAAGTTGTGAAGGGATGGATGCAGCCAGGACAGCTGACCCAAACTAGCCAAAGGGATATTCCATACTATAGAAAATCATGCTCAGTATATAAACTGGGGGGGGAGGGGGGGAGGGGGGGTTGGCCGGGGGCTGCCAGTTGCTGCTCAGGGACTGGCTGGGCATCGGTCAGCAAGTGGTGAGCAATTGTGCTGTGCATCACTTGGGGGTTTCTCCTTTTGGTTTTTTTCCTACTTTTCCTCCTTCTCATTTTCATTAGAGTTGTTATTATTAATATAATATTTTATTTTAGTTAATAAATTGTTCTTATCTCAACCTGTGAGTTTTACCTTTTTCCTGATTCTCCTCCACATCCGCCTAGGGGGAGTGAGGAGTGAGTGAGCAGCTGCATGATACTTAATTGCCAGCGGGGGTTAAACCAGGACATCTTGTTGGAAGAAGTGGCACACTGAACTTGGAAGGAGAAAGGGGGAATGTTATGCTCACAGGAGGAAGGACGCCCCTCTTGCTGCAGCATAGGGTATGGATCAGTAGGAAAACTGTACATAGAAGGGATAAAGATGGGCATTGCTTTTCAGTTTCAGGTTTCTGTGGGATGCCCGGGTGAGCCTTACAGCTGTGATCTGGGAGTGCTGTTCCGCCAACAGGAATTGTTGTGTTGATGAGAAATCTGTGTATTTTGGTAGTTAATGCAATATGAATCTGCTAAGCTCACAAAAAACCCCAAAACTGAACAGCTACACACTTGGGCAGGGGTGGATTTGAAAATTGGTTGTGGCACACTTTAAGGATACTGGCTATTCATTAAAGCTGTTTTATACTTTTTTTTTGTAGCTTCAGGTATTTAACAAGTCTGCCTTTCTTACTCGTGGAAGAGAATATGAAATACTTGTTATTACTTGTACTGTCCGAATGGATGATCGTAAGGCTCTGGAAATTGGGAAGTATGCTTTGTGCAACCATCTCAATATTGCAAGTATGTGGCTAATGATTGAAAATACTAACCTGGCTGCACATACACATTGCAAAATATTTGGTAGTTTCCTCTGAGAGTCAGCAGATTCAAGATATTTAACAAAGAGACTTATTTGAACGTAGTTCAAGATCAAGTGAAGGTTATCTTTGTGGTTATACCAGGCTAAGCCATATGGTAAACAGCTTAATTTGCCAATTTATTGGCAGCTTTTATTGTTTCATGTAATTTGCTTTCCTCTTAGGAGGTCAGTTCACAACACCATTGATAACCTTTCCTTAGTGATCTAGTACTGTGCCCTAATCACTCCTTTCAAACCTATGACTCAGTACAAAAGAATTCAATATATGATCTAAAAACAATTAACTGTTCAAAACTATCTTTTTATAGTATGTACAAAGGGAACAGAGCAAAAAGCTTCCACGTATGCAGTACAAATGACGTAGTTGAATTTAGAAAAACCTTTTTGCTCAGATTCAGATTGTTCAGTCATTTCTTTTAATAAAACTTCCTTCCTGCTGCTGGGATCCCATGTTTGCACGGTGCACGTTCTTGGCTCTCTGGGTGCATCGGCAGTTTCAGGATATCCTGTGTCCCTCGGTGGGAGTTGTAAACCAGTGTGTTTGATCACCCACCCAGTAGCAGAGCAGCTCCAAAGGAGAACTAGGACTATGACATGTAGACATGTAATTTGCATTATTTGAAGTGCAGGGCAGTTTGTAGCCACATGCATACTACATGGGCTTACTTCAAGGTATGAAGCAGTTCTTGCAGAGCCAGGTCATAGGTGTTGGTACTGTGCTTCCCACAGGGTCACTTTCTCAGAGGGCATGGAGGCATGGGTGGCTCCGCGTGCCTTTTGTATGGGGCCACTTCAGGGGTGTCCCCACTGCATCACCTGGCTCTTTGGGGTACTGGGAGAACCTGTGCTGAAAGCTTCTGGACTAGGTGCTTGTCGCCTCATCTGCTAATTCCGTAATGATATATAACTGGGCAGTCCAGGGGACCTCCACTGGGAATGTGTCCTTTCATCTGTCTGCCTAGAACTAGATATTTAAAATGTTGCTTGTGCCTTTCAAACCTCCCAGAATTTACTTAATCTCATATTAATTACCTTACACTTGCTAGCTCAGGATTGCTCTGGAAGGATACTCAGCAACTTTTATAGAGTAATTTTCTTTTATCTAAGGAATTAAAAAAAAGCAAAACAAATACCTAGGCAACTAAAATGCAAATGAACTGACCTAAGCAGTATTCACTTTAGGCAGGAAGCGTTTGACAAGTGGCACGACCCTATTGATCTGGTTTTGGCTTGTCATGATGGTTCAACATTTAGCATCAGCACGATGCTCTTGCACTAACACATTTAATCTCTGAGGTACGGAGTGGTGGGATCATTCACAAAAGAGTCTTTGAAACTGCAGCAGCTCTGAAGTGAAATGCAATGAAGCCTAGTTAGCTTTGGGTGATTAACACTCGTGGGACTACATAAGAGCTGTTGCCTTTTAAGCAGGGTTTTAAATGAGTTTTGCATAGTCTTGTCATCCTTTCAAGTTTGCCTTTGCTATGAGTGAGCTCGTGTATGTCCTTGTTGGAAAAGAAGAAAATTATTTGTGGGTGGCATCTTGTGTTGGTACTGATTCTGGAAATGAATGAGCACAGCTGTTTTCTGTTCTACTTAAGGTGTAAATTTTGACATATGAGGACTTAATACTGTTTGACAGACACTTATTTTTACTTTTTCTTCTTCCCACTGGTGATAACACTGAGCAGCACCTTTGTTAAGTATTTCCGCTGCCCTCTGAGTCCCACCACTGTCACTGCATTCCCTGATCTCTGCTGTTTCCTTGTAGATTTAAGGTTCCTCCAGCTCTCCAGCTGTTTTTTGCAGAAATAAATCACAGGGGGAGGTGGGAGGTATGGACAATTCATCCCATAGCTTAAAAAAAGGGGTTTTGAGTCCTTTGTCCTGGCTTTCATAATGGGGGAGGAAAAAGACAATGTAATCTAAGCTTGCTTTTTTAGTAGTTGTTAAACCTTACCTTCTTTGAAGTTGTTGGAGGGATTTTCACATGAGGTTTGAAGGCTGGCCAGTTAAGCTTTGCTGTAGGAAATGTTTCTTCTTATCCCACTATCTCTTGGGGTTTTGGTTATCTCTAGCTGAAAGTCACATTGCTGCTTAGGAAATAAACTTTAGTTAAAACAGAATTCACTACTATACATCTAAAGTGATATATCAGTAGTCCTAGGAAGAGTAGGAATGATCTGCTGTTGAGGATGGGTGAGCTGATGCAGAAGATTCAGTGTTAAACCCGAATCTGCTGAGATTAAGGAGAACTAGAATTTGTCTGAATGATAAATCCCATGTCTGTGCTTCTTCGTGGTGCTGCCTCTTCCGTGGTGAGACGTAGATTTCAGGATTGTGCTGATGAATTCTTCAGTAACTTCTTCAATTTCAGCTGTGATCAGATTTACATAGAAGGTTACAGCATGGACAGTTCAGTAGCTGAAGTTGACACATCTCTTCAATGAACCCCACTTGTGTTCTGCCTAGTGACAGCTGCTTCTGCTCATTTGAAAGTGCTCCATGAAATGAGTATGAAACCAATCGCTAGCAATCACTTTCAGACAAACTCGGTATTTTGTGGCAAAGTTTTATGCACAGTCTCTTCATCTCCCTTTAAAGTTGGAAATAAGATTGGTTTTTTCCTACTGATCAGTGTGCTTTCCCAAGTCATTTACTACTAAATGAAAGGGAGGAAAGAAGTGAAGTATCATTAGCAGTTGTCAGAGTACAATGTTGAGAACTTTAATGCTTCCATGGGATGCTGTGTCATTAATCGATCGTAAAGAAGATTGTGTGTGGAAACCTCAGGCCTTCTGTTTAATATTTTATGAGCCTCTGCTACTGTTTTGAATTTATCAGTGTTTTGTTGATTGTGCTTTGCGCTTCTGTCTTTACTTTATCAGAAACAGGGCAGTAGTAACCTTTGCCTGTGTACGTGTTCTGAAGAGGCGATCTTTTCCATAATTAAAGGAATTACTGTTGCTGTTTTAACCTTGATGGTGATTTTTATGGTTATTATCAGATGATATGAAACCACATCTGAACTGGAGTCATGACCCCAGAGACTGAATAGGGAGTGCTTGAGTAGTCTTAGAAATCAGATATCCACTGCTGGTGAGAAACCAAGTATACTTGTTACCATGTAATACAGTCTGTTTTAGCTTTGTAACTGTATTTTTTATATAGTCTGTTTTAGCATTGCAATTACATTTTTTGTTTCAATGTAATCACTATGGAGAGAGATTGCTAACCAACCCTGATTGTGTAATTTTATGTTAAGAGGGAAAGAGTCCTTTAAAACTTACGATCAATGAGGAGGTGGTTGTATAGGTAACCAATGAAACAAACTTAGACTCTCCTTGGGCTCTCCATATAAGAGAAGTAAATTAAGGTTCAGTGATCAGTCAGCTGTAACTATGGGGTCGACTATTTTTGGAGACCCCTTATAAGACTCAGAGATACCGGTAAGGAGCATGCATGACTTAATTAACATAGTACTGCCTGTTGAATGAATGATTTTTTTGAGAAATGTAATGCATAAGTGTGGACTATATAATTTTGTTTGAAAGAAACATACGGCATGCATGTTACATGGAATGATTACCTGTGCATCCAGTGCTGCAATAAGGAATGCCTGCTTCTTAATGCTGCATTGGGTTAAGGAGTTTTCTTATTCCTGATTTTGGTGACGTACTGTGTTAGTGAGTCTATTGAAAACTCAGGATTGTACCATATAAGGAAACATGTTTAATCCTCGTTAAAATAATACAGTGGGAGAGGTCTGGTTTGTCTCCCAAGGTAGTTTGGCCTGTTGCATGAGGATTTCATGAGACTAAAGCAGGTGAAATAAAATCTCAAGTTACAGTGAGAATGAGTGCTTTGTTTATTCCTTATTTTGTTTTCACGAGATTTTCTTTCCTTGTTCGTTAAAATCTCTCTGTGTGTGCAGGTGTATATGCTATAATTTGTTTCCTGTTTTGGAAATATATGTGTTGCTGGTTTTTTAATGAAGAAGTTAACTGTATTTTTTTGTGATTTACTTCCATTCCAAGATTTCTGCTAACATCAGCTGGAAAGTAAAGCCAAACCTTGCTTAAATTCAGTGTTGATAGCCAGAATGTTACTTTTTTTCCTTCTTAACAGCTCTGAAACTTTTTTTTTTTGAGGGGGTCTGTGTGTGTGTGTGTGTGTGAAATCCACTCCTTGTGGAGTGAATAATGCCTATGTAACACTTGCTTTGGAGACTTTACTAGCTTTCTTGCTTAGTAAACTATACAATACAGACCACTACTTTGGAAACAGGCGTGTATATAAGAGTGTGCAGCTGGGACAAAATGAAAATGTGCTGAATTGCTGGAGCTGGGTCTAAGTGCTGAAGTGACTAAAAGAACTTGAAATAGCTGAAATAAGAGCCAGTGCTTATTGGTTTCAGGCAAGAAGCTTGTGGGGGCTGGCAGGTGTGATTTAAGAACAATTAATTAAATAAAGGAAAAATGAAAAAAGCAGCTCCATGAGAGAGTAAGAATTACAGGCCAGTCTAGTAGAAATAATGATTGAGGCTAGCGTTGATAAACACCTTGATGAATATGATATACCAGAGTAGTGTTAGTATGGCTCTTTGAAAGGCAAACATACTTCTTGGAGCTTTTGGGAAGGATCAGCAAGCATACAGGTAGGGTGATCTGGGAGACATAGTCATGATTTCCAAACATCTTTCAACAAGTTTCCTTATCAGAAGAAATGAAGCAGTCAGGATTAAGGGGGAAGGTCCTTACATGGGTAAAAAAATGAATAAAAATGCAAGAAATGGAGGGTAGGGATAGCAGATTGATTTTTTTTGTTTTTTTTCTTTCTTTCTTTCTTTCTTTCTTTCTTTCTTTTTTTTTTCGTTCTTCTTCCTGTCAGAGGCAGGTCACTAGTAGAGCTAGATCTGCAAAGATCTGGGCTGCTAAGTGGCATTGCAAATGCAGCACTTTTATTCATGATAATTAAGATAAATTGTTTCCACTAGGAGGATTGTAAAAGGATTTTGTGAGACTAACTGGGCTTGAAAATTGCAGATCTGTGAAGTAATCCACGTGGTAAAGAAATTATCTGATTATCATCTGTTAGGTAGAATCTGGGACAATGTACTGCTCAGGAGTTGAGTTTTGAGGTCATTATAGTTGTCTGGAAGTATCTTTGAACAGAATTCTGTAAGATAACTAGAAAAGGTATTAGATGTCATGAGTTAAGAAAACAACATCATGGGTGCAGCATGGTTTTACAATGTAGCTTACTGTCATGAGTGTTGTGCATTTCTGATACTGATCTAAAAGCATATAGCTCATTTGGAAAAATTGTGGAGTGACTAAGGTAGGATTTCTCAACTTGGAAAGAATATTATTGCAAAGTTGTAAGTAGAAAGGATTAAATGGTACATAGCATCTACAAATAGAAAAAGTGAGCAGTGTGTGAAGTTGTGCAACTCCTTGCCACGGGGTGTTGTGCGTGCTGGAAATGTACATAGATTTAAGGAGAATCTCGACAGAGGAGAGATTCATTGAGAGGTCCTACGTTACATAGAAGCCACATCTGGCCCAGGAGATCTCTGAGCTGGAAATTGCAGGAGGTCAGAGGAATAGCCTTCTGTCATCTTCTATAGGCATGTGGTTTTTTGCTGCTGTTCCTATTTATCGACTGACAGGAGGGATGTGAGTATGTCCTAAAACCTAAAAATACTTCCCTGAAGGTGTGTGTGGAGAGAGAGGATATAAATGAACTAGCTGAATGAGCAAGAGGAGGGAACAGAATGGAGGGGAAGGGAAGAGAAAGGAGTCAAAGGATCCAAAAGCTTTACAGCCTTAAAATGAGGGAAGGGGTCATAAATAACAAGGGGAGAAATGTAGGCAGAACCACTGATTTTTTTTGAGGAGCTGGAAGAGGTGCTATAGTGAATGTATGCCTCTTGCTGCAGCAAAGGCATGGGTGGAAAAAGTGTAACATCCTCCATATGGAACCTTTCTGTGGTTTTAAAGCTGCTTTTGAACAGGAAACAGAGGCAGGTTTCTGATACACTTTTTAAAGTGATGTTTTGCCTAAGGGGACAGTATGTGCGTGTATGTGCATGCATGTCTAAGGAGTACAGTCAGAAGAGCTGCAGGCTCACCAGGGAGCAGAGCGATGCAGGGTGTGTTTCAGACTGCACAGACACCACGGCTATATTGAGCCGGTAGTACAGACCCCATCCTGTGCCAGGACTGAATTACTACTTACCTGATCAAAGTTCAAATCTACAGGCAAGTCCCCCAGTTAACCATTTTTCAGTTTTGCTTGAGAGGTTAGGCTGGAGCAGAGGACACTCCTCCTTTTCAGGCCAATCATGATGTGTCTTATCTGTGGGTGGACTTTACTGGCAGCTGGAGTGTTGCCAAAGATCACCTCCTCTTGTGAAAGCACTCTACATGTGCTAGAACAAGTGACCTGGGCTTCTGTCTGCCACTTGGAGATGGTCCCAAAAAGCCGTCATCCTTCTCTGGAGCAAGGGGCAGATTTTCATCCTGGCTGATGCTTCCTCGTGCGGCAAACCAGCTCTTATCTTTCCTTTGGTTGAACGGTGTGGAACCTTTTGTTCACAAACTCTTTGGTTTAGGCTTTGGTCGTGGTATGAATCAGAGGTTTAATTTGTTGGCCAGTGTGCTGGGGGAGTACAATCTTTTTGACTAGCTGGTATTCTCAAGAATTAGTAATAGCAGTAGTCCTGTTTATGATCTGGACTAATGAATTGTGGAGGGACAACTGTTTTCCTCCAACGACTGGATTGCTGTCTTTGGACTAAGCTTTGGTAAATGATGTAGCTTCCAAACAGCTGAACTGTATTGGGGTAGCGGGGGAAGGCAGTATTTTGCTATGAAATTGCAATTCTTGCTCTAGCACGATACACAGTTAAAAGCATTGATGGTCACAGAGGTAGGCAAGAAGCACTCTAAAATCCTGCGTTCGTGGTGGTGTGCCAGGGAAAGCAGCAGTTTGTGTGTTAAATCAGTAATATGTTTGCTTGTGCAGGCAGTCGTGATTGTAGTTTGGTCAGAGGGTAGTAGGGGTTTACTGTAGTTTCTTAATGTGCCAATATGTTTGTACTTAGACTTAATTTGTATCTTGAAACTGAATTGTCACTTACCCTTTATTATAGCAGTTGAAAAAGGTTTTTATTCCTCAAATCTGGCAAAACTAATGCTCAAAACTTCAAAAGTTTCCAGGTCTAAAATGATTATAATGTGGGGGCTTCTTTTCACTGCATCTTGTATTAATTTAGGCAGAAGCTTATTAAAAAGACTTTTTAAAATTATGTGTCATTTGAAGTATTTAGAATAGCTAAAGAAAAAGGGTATGTTTTAATAATAATTCATTGGTCTTTGAAGTGAATTGTGTCCTGGATGATCTTACTAGTTCATTACGCTTTGTCATTCAGGTGCTTTTTGCATCTGCCAGGGAACAACAACAAAAAAGTACTAACTATAATCAATCCTATTAAACACAGCTCAGCATCCTGGGAGAAACTTATATTTTAGCTGTAGGTTTGTACTAAAGCAAATCTGTGAAACTTACAGTAAAAATGTTATTTGGTTAAAAAAAAATATCTCAGGGAGTTTTTCCAAACAGGCCATGATGGAGGAATGGCTGTATGTATTGGCAGTGGATCTGTGTGAACAGTAATAATGAGTTACTGTGATGTCCTTGAGCCTTCCCGTGTGCTGAGTGTGGAAGGGGGACTCTGTCAGATCAGATGAAGGACTTGGTTAGTATGTTAACAAAGCTTTGCAGCTGGCTTGGTGATTTGCTGCCCTTCTTTCAAGTTCCTGATGGGAGGAGGCAATGCTATTTAAAAATCGTATTTAATAGTATAAAACCAGTATATTAACTATAGCATGATTGCTGGATTATCCCATACCTGGGAAGAGCACAAGTGATTAGGCTCACACAGGGAGTTGGAGAGATGTACTGAGTATATGGATGCACACCATTAATCTGTTTCTTGCTTTTGTTTACCATATTTACATTAGGCTCTAGCTGTAGCCTAGCTACATTTATTACAACGTTTTACCTTTTATGTTAAGAGGCAATACCTTCAATTGGGACAAAATTTAGGAAGATTGAATGCTTTAAAAAAAGTTTGTAATAGACTGAAATTCCCAAACAGGATTTTATCAGGCATTGGAGTTCAAAGTCTACTTCTTTAAGCCTTCATTGTTGACAGCCGTGCAATATGTTGGTGTGTTTGTTTTTAAAGCACAGGCTCTTGCTCATCCTTTGCACTTTTTTCTTTTTTTAGTTCAAAACCCATTTCTTCACCTCTGATTATACAAGTTGGACATGCAGAGACACTTCAGCCACTGCTTGCCCTTATGGGTTTCTTCAAAGATGATGAGCCTCTCAAGGCAAACAATTACATCAGACAAATGCATCGGAAATTTCGCAGTGGCCGGATTGTGCCTTATGCAGCCAACCTGGTATTTGTGCTTTACCACTGTGATCAAGTGAAAACTTCTAAAGAAGAGTACCAAGTGCAGATGCTGTTGAATGAAAAACCGATGTTGTTTCATCACTCAAACGAAACCACCTCTACTTATGCGGACCTCAAGGACTATTACAAGGACATCCTGGAAAACTGCCACTTCAAAGAAGAGTGTGAATTACCAAAAGTTAATATTACTGCTGTTGACGAACTTTGAGGGAATGAAACAGAGTGAGTGTTCTGCAAATAGATCTTGGTTCTGTTGGACAGATGTTGTGAACAAGCACTTTTGATGACTTGCTGCTGCTGTGTTAACTTTATAAACTTGCAAATTTGATGGGTTGTCTCAGCTCAATGCACTGTTTATTACATAAGCAGAATTACATAAACAAATGCTGTTACAGGGATGTTGCTGAGCATTTGTAACAAATATGTGCTGCAAGAGGAAGTGTACTTGTATGTTTATATGTATGAATACGAAATTTCATTGGTCATTCCTCTTACAAATGTGCTGTAGCTGGACTTAAGAGCTGGGGCAACTTCTGTTTTGTCAGAGCTGAAGGTGGTTGCACTGATTCAGTATTGCTTTATGCTGCCTGTTTTGCTAGCTACTGTTTTCCTGTGGCAGGCATGAGATAACTCAAACCTGTGTGCTTTTTTGCTCCTTTTCCTGAGCTGCTAGGAGGGACAATGTACATAGTCCTTCTCCACAGCTGCCCAGCTTCTGTCTGGACTGCACCATGAGAACATCTGTTTCTTGGGCATTTAAAGCAGGAGGAGTTGCAATGTTTCTGCGTGCATTACCTGCCTGAAAAGGGTCAAGGAGTTAAAAGTCTTAAAGTCATCATCAACCCATCCTGCATAGCAAGTTAGCCTGCAGCATAAGTACACGATCTTTAAAAAGAAGTAGAAAAAAGAAAAGGAGAAGGGGAGGGGAAAAAAAAAAAAAAAAGCAAGGGGCAGTAGCGCTCTTCCTTTAAGGTGCTCTGGTTGATGCAGCAGTTGTTCTCTAAGTAATCTGGTGAGTCCTTTCACACCATCAATTTCTTGTGTTAAAGACTGGGGCTAGAGCATTTAGGTTAGGCTCTGCTATGGCTATGAATGTCTTGGGCCTGTCCAGGTGCTGACAGTTTTCCTAGCAGCTCTGGTTGGAAGGGACCTCTGCAGGACTGCAGTCCAGCTTCCTGCTTGAAATGAGATTGTTGCTAACCCTAAATCGAGGCAGGTTTTGGACTGTAAAAAGTATCTGGCTGAGACTTGACTTCTGCTAGCTGTAAGGCACCAAATGCAGTGTCAGTTACGTAGGCCTTATACATTTGGTGTGCCACTGTGTTCTTGAAGCTGGTTTTGAAGAAATCAGTTGCATACAAATACTGGTAATCTTTTAAAGCAACTGCACATAAATTACGACACTTGCTACTGAAAGCTGGAAAGCATTTTAGAGCTCTGCAGCGTGGCAGAAAAGGGAAGAGTGAAGATAATTGTCCAGAAATGTCTGAAATGTAGTTAAGTTGGATAAAAATTCTTTCACTGGCCAGAAGGGAATGGCTATGTGAACAAGTTGTCCCAAAGCAAATGAGGGTGTAGATTTATGGTGCTGGTAGCACTTAAGTGTGTACTTAATGCCCTATAATGAGCGTTCCATAGTTCACCCCATGAAGTGAGGTATAGTTTGCTGTGTTTACTGGGGAGGGGGTGAAAGGTTGGTATAAGCAATTACCACAGGGTATCAGGTGCACTAAAACGCTGATCCCCTCATTTGCTGCAGGGTATATATATACAGGGTATATAATATTTCGATTTGTAGGCCCACCTTCAGAACTGAGAACTTAACTGCTGCAAAAACAAAACCAGGAAAGAGAAAGTTGAGGAGTTAAACTTGGTGTATATTTTTATTTTTCTTGAGGACTTAGACTTCTGTCACTTTTTTTTGATAGGACTTGTATAAAAGCACTTAAGGCTTACGTATCTGTAAGTTAAGGAGCAATCGAAAACCTGGTTTTTACTGTTGTACTCTGAGTTAAGGGCTTTTCCCAACATTGGGACATAGGGGCCCTGTTTCACTAGCACACTGATTTCTGTGGAGACCAAGGTTCTGATCACTGAAGATACTGATTAAAACTGGTGGATATTTCAGCATTAACATCTCAGTGAAATACTTGCCTGTGTTAGCTCTGCAGCTCTTTATCTGAAACAGGTGAAATGGTTTGGGAGAAATATTGATGCTGAAACAAATGTAGGAATATAGGACAGGCTAATTGTCAGCCCCAGCATATGACTTACTGCTGTATCAGCTTTGCATGTCTCCTTTTTTACATGATCCTATCTTGAGACTAAGTCAACTGATCATAATTTCTGTGACAGATGCCTGCTACGAACTTTATGGCAACATTTGAGGCAAGCTACAAAGAAATGAACCTTTGTTGAAATGCAGTTAAGTTTGGTAAATAGCAGATACAAGAGTGAGAAAATCCACCTTTGAACAAATATTTTTTCTGTAAACCTGTCTCCTGTGATGATTCATTATTTGAACAGAAAGGTGAAAGCCTGACTACTGGAGATGAATGGAAGATTTCTGTTGTCAGTTCAGTGAGACTGATTCTAGGACATTATGTTTACTTAAAGGATATATCCTTCTTCCTTATGGAGGAGCAATATGCTGCACTTGACTGCTCTTTTGATCATGTGCCAGATCAGGTGGAGGAACCGAAAAATTCTTTCTACAGTGGAGCATCATTTGCTTCTGTATTACCAAGTTGATGGTGCGTTTAAATGCTGTGCGAAGGGCTTAAAGGATGACTCTTCAGAGGCTGTTTCCTATTTTGCCTCGGAGTACAGGTCCATCATACCTCCAGCATAACGGATATATCTTCAGTGGCTGTCAGCAATTAACTGAAAAGTAAAATGTGCTATTTGGTTTCTGATCTGTATTTAAAGGATGTGGTGACTCACTCCTTTGACAGAATTAGGCTCAGTGTGGAAATGTACAATTGTAGCAATGGAAGTGTTTGGATATGTAAATGTTTCAGGCACTTGTTCATATGACTGATTCTTACCATTAGGGAGGTGACTTCAGTATGACCCTTTTATTTAGTAAATGTATAAATTTGCTTATATACTACAAAGGAAAACTAAAATGGTTTGAAATATTTCCATAAAGTCGGACAGTGGCTCAGTGAGCAGTGTTTGAACAAGCTGCCATATTCATGGCATTGCAGATTACCACATCGTGAAAAAGACCTGCAAGAAAAATAATGCTTTCTCTTCCTTCATATGGCTCTGGACAAAACACCTCATCTCAGTCACCTATTGGGGACTTTCCAACCTTTCTCAAACTGGAATCTTTCATTGATGAAAAATACCCACAGTGTTCTTGGATGCTGGCCTTAAGTACATTTGAAATTTATTTTATTTTGTTAAATGTCTAAAGCATAACTAATCTTTCTGGCAAATTCATATTTTTCCCTCCTAGTAAGTACTGCTACTGTAATTTTGGTTAGCATTGAGTTGTCAAATTGCTGGATGCAATGCAAATTTGTAATAATATGGTACTAACAGGATGAATTTGAGAACATGTTTTGGATTTTTAGTGCTGTGAAATAAAACTGCACACTTTCTTCATCTCTGTGTTATGAGCAGTAATAATGACATGATATTT
The DNA here is from genome assembly GCA_035590275.1 of Ibycter americanus. Taxonomy (NCBI): domain Eukaryota; kingdom Metazoa; phylum Chordata; class Aves; order Falconiformes; family Falconidae; genus Ibycter; species Ibycter americanus. The sequence goes on along the minus strand of JAVJGI010000065.1, from coordinate 30,756,116 downwards.
AGTGTAACAGCTGTGTTCTGCTTCAAAATATATTTGGTAGGTTGCTATTACCTCCATTGGTGTGTCTGATTATTTTAAGTTGTCACATTGATTGGTGATTAATATAAAATGCCTTAAGGTTTTTACTCTCACATTGAGGTGAGTGAAAACTTACGCTTGTTTCCAGGAGCCCTGGTTTTAAAAACAGCAGTAGTTTCTTTGACAAGATTTTTGCAGATATTACTATAGTATGCAAAATGTCTGAAAATGTCCTGCATTTTGACGTGGAGTGAGGGTTGCACACATGTTTTTGTGCAGTTCAGAATCTGCTGCAGTATTATTTTTCTAAATATTATCACTCTCTCAATAAGAGATTGACACTGTTGACTTGGTGAAGAATTAGAAGCATACATCACGCAGTACTTTCTAACCTGTCATTTCTTGTAGGCATTAGGAATAGGTCCTTGTTGTTGAGTATCCATTAGCTATATTAACATTTGTTAATTCTCTGATTACCTGGATGTAAAAATTAAGCTTTGTCTGCAGCATGTTCATGTGCTGAGGATGCAGCACTTTTGTAAGTGTGCTGTGACTGCAACAGCTTTATCTTTGGTCTAGGGCTCTTTCTTCATTTTCACAAGTATTAGTCTGTAAGACAGTTTGACATAAAAAACAGTTGACATTGTTTTGTTTAAAACACACCCCCACACCCCCACCCACCCCTCGCCCCGAACTGTATAGTCATAGGAAAAGGAGTGAAACTTCTCTAAAATTGGAGATACCATATAGAACCTTCTAGTGGAAGAACACAATCATCACGATCTGCTGCCACCCTTTTTCTTTTTTAGATGTACAATATATTAAATGGTCACTTTTTTAGTTGGCTAACTTTGAAAAGGAAGTTAGTATTATCAGATGTTAGTTTGTAGTCGCTGGTATGGCAGAAATAATGGTTTATCTTTGAATTGCTAAATTGTTGCTTTCTTGGGCTTTAAGTTACAGACTATTTCTTATGATTGTCAGACTAATTTCAAACCCGGCCATGCTAAGGGTGGACCTGACTGATCTGGAATGAAGGTGTTGGGTGTCCTTCACAGTCTTCAAAGGGTAGTCACTTATGGACCATGAGATTAATTATATACAATGCAAACAGTATACATTGTTAAGATTACCAAAGCATGGTACCAGGAGTAGGTGAGCCAGGGAGAGCTCATAACTTTAAGATTTATAGGGAGATTTTTTTTTCCCCTACTCTTCTTCCTTGTATGAATTTGTTGTCTTGAGGCCAGCCTCACTTCCATTACCTGTGTCATCATGTGCTGGTGAGGCCATGCTTTGGTTTTGTGCTTGATGTGGTGGGTTTCTTTGTTTTAAAAGTCCCATCTGTGTTTTCTGTTGCTTTGACTGACTGGTGTGCGGGTGCATTTTGTCTTTGGTATGTTGCCACCTTCGAAGTAGTCTTCATCATGAAGACACACAGGAGTTGCTGAATCCAGTTCAGCTTTTGAGTGCTGTTTTTATGCCTGATTTCTCAGGATTTGTGGTCTAGTAAGTAAAAACTATTTCTAAATTGCTTTGTTTCTGATGTTGATAAAGTTTCTGAAGAGGACTTTCATTGACTGTTAAATACATGCCACGCCAGAGCTAGGTTCTGCTTCCAGATCTGATACAGGTACATGTTTGTAAAGGCTTTACGGTGCTTTTCCCCTCCCTTGTTTGCTTCCAGAAGTGGAATATGAAGATTACATATAGATTAACCTGTATTTACGGTGCTTTTTCCAACTTAATTCAATACTTTCAAGAGATATTTTTGCTTAAGACAGAGGAGGCGGGAAGGTTCAGGCTGGTGGCATGTGGTCTTTGTGGTGGTGGATTTGTTTATTTTTAACAATTCCTTTGAAAAAAGAGTTTAAAGCAAGCATTGTTTTTCTGATATTCTTTTGAAAGGTTAATACCTGTTCCTGTGTTAAATTCACAAAACCAAATAATTTGTGTTCAGGGAAGGGATTATCGTTGAAGGACTAGGATGGAAGGAGCTAGTTGAATTATTTATTATTGTTGTTGTTGTTATTTAGGGGTCAGAAAAGCTCTGCAGACTTTTCCACACTAGTGATCTGTAGCTCTCAAATGCTTCACTGGATGTGACAACAAATCCTGAACCTCTTACAGAAACAGAAAATGCCCAGCTGATCCTGGGAAGCAAAGTCTGCACCCCTGAAAGGAACGAGGTTGGATCAGGCTGAAGGTCCTTAAGCCTGGTGACCTCTGGCTTTTGGGTAGGACATGGTGCCTAAGCAAATGTGTAGGGATAAGAGCAAATGTTTGCCCATATACTCCTGATTACCGGCCATGTGTGACTACAGGGGTTTTTTTTAAGTTAAAGAAAGTGGGTTTGCATTTAGCTTTATATATAGCTCTTAATGAATTTTCTCTTCTACACTCTTCTCACGTTGCTTTCTGAACCCAAAGCACTACATTTGCTTTGCGATGGTGTGTGATGGATGCTGGAGCTTGGCTGTTGGCTTTGTGAAAGTCCAGCTCCTTTCATTTGAGCCTGCCACCTGCTAGACTGGAAATTCCGTCACGTTTCTAGGAGCTGTGATTTCAAGAACAGTAATAGCTTTCCGCCATACTTGAATAGCAGAGTTAGTTACCATATGCAAATGCTAAAGCTTGGCAATATATTCTGGAGCAGTTCAGTCATTTTGTGTGATACGGATCTTGTTTCAGTGTTGTGTTTTCCTGAACACCAGCAGTTCATCTGATTCCTTGGAGCATTTTTATTGGCAGAGGAGTTAAACACTTGATCTCTTTGCATCCTACTTGTGCTACTTATGACTTGTGTTTTCCCCTGATGGGAGAGACCCATCTTGCATATTTGTTCCTTGTGGTAAAATCATGCTGTTCTTCAATTGTTATCATTGCTACTTCTGTTTTTGGCTTGGTTTTACCCTGTGCATCTAAATACGTTTATCAGACCAGACTTGCACACAGTATTCAAGGTGAGGGTGCACCATCAATTTGAGAAGGGTGAAGTAAAAATCTAGAAAAGTTAACAAGAATTATCATTTCAGACCTCCTTTGCACCAAATAGCATTCTGTTTCTTTCCTTGATAAGTGGTGAGCATCAGGCCAATGTGTGTGGAGCTTTTCACAGATACCTCTGTCTCACTCCTGCCACTGTTTAAAAGTATTAGCAACCAATGTTTTACAGTTGTTTCTCAAAGAAAACACTGTCCTCTATGTATAATATATTCTTTCTTCTTGCCATTAGAGGCTATTTACTGCTCTGAGTATTTTGGTTATGTAAAAATATCTGTAAATATTGGAACAACTTCGTATTCTAATGTTTATGAATTTACAATAGCCTGTATTTTTAATTATGGTAATTTTTAATGAATAATTGGTTTATTAGACCAACTTGAGAGATGAATGGTAGAGGAATATTTTTGAACAATCAATTGCATGGCTTCAAAGCGTGGCATTACAGAGAAATAAGGTAGAAGGGAGTTTTTGAGAGGTCCTCTGCGCCTTCCCCCTGCCCTCCATAGTGTCCTCTGTCCTGCTGATGGTTTGTCAAGGGCATTTGATATTCTTATCCATCATTTAGTGCATCTGCTATGTGATGCCAGCTGCAGATTCAGTAAGAACAGATTTCTCCCTCGTTCCTTATGTATTGAATAGTGCTGAACTTGGATCTGACCCAGGTAGGGCTCTATTGGATACTTTTCCTAGCTTGAGTGTGAGCTGTCCTCTCCATCTGGCTTTCCAAATTCTATATCTGTGCTTTCTTTGCCTATTATGGGTGTGGGCATCACTAGCCATGTCATCTGAAATGGCAGCCAAGGCTTTTCTAGCCCGTGTAGTAGTTTGGCATCCCCAGGTTTCATTTCTGCTGTAGAGTAAAACTGGCTTGTTTGCAGTGTAATTGGCGTTGGGCCGCCATTGCAAGCTATTACTCATCTCAGTGCTGGCTTCTTCGTGCCTACGAAGAGTTTGATCATTGTTCTGGTATTTTTCTGGAAATTGAAGTCAAGCACTGTATCTGTAAGCACTGTCTACTCTTACGGATGAGATAGTTTGGCCAGATAGTTCTGGCCAAAGCACAGGGAGATGGCTCTCATTCCTCTCTGACCACTCTTGTGCTTATTTATTTTAATGCTTTTAATTAGCTGTATTTTATTTAATGCGTGTGAAGCATTACTGCTCAGCTTACAGAAGTGACTGATGACTCTTAGTCAGATGGATAAAGCGCTGTTCCAAGGGACACCCACAATTGTTCTGACATTGCAGGGAGGAGATAGCATAGGCTGTCATGTGTCCTCTGCAGCCACCATTTTATAGAACGTCTTTCACAACTCTATTCTCCTGTTAATTTAAAAAAAAGAAAAAAAAAACACCACAAAAAAACCCCAAAAAATCAACCAACAAAAAAACCCTCTAAGCTGCTAGTTCCTGGTATGTCTGCCAAAAGAGAGATTTGAAAACCTTTGTCTTTTGATTTCTAGCCTGTAACTTTATACTTGGCTTTTGTGCCCCAATTCTGTCTTCCAACATATGCTCATTGACATGCCTGGTACCTTTGGAGATGCCACTTGCATCTCATTTCAGTCTTTGCTTTGCCAGATCTGGTAAGTCGATCCCTCTTAATTTCTCTTCCTGACTCTCCTCCTCACCTGACTTGTTTCTTCTGTGGACTGGCTTTTGTTTCACTTCAGTCCTTTTTTACATAAATGACCACAATTGTACTTTGTTTTCCAGATGACGTCTTACAAATGTCTCACTTGCTGGCAGTGAGATTTCTCCTGCGTGCCCTCCTGGGAAGGCTAATCATTATGCAAGTGAGGCTTCTATATTTATTTGGCTGGTTGAGGGCTGTTTTCTGTGGCGCTGTGGAGGTTTTGTGCTCTGGCTCCCGTCTTTTGCTACAGAAAGTTTTCACCAGGTGTCACAGGTCATTTCTTGTGCATGGATTTGCATATAACAGATTTGTTCATGATATAAAGAGTGTTACTAATTATATTCTGCATTTCTCTATTTGCCTGCACATCCACTGCTCTTATGATCCAGTACTGCTGTATAAAACCCAGCACCTGGGGCCTTGTGCTTCCAGCCCTCTCAAGCATGAAGCATATGCAAAGTCCTGCTGTGGCTTGGCTTTGCAGGAAAGCCTTCAGGGTTCAGATTTCATTTCATGTAACCAAGAATTACAGGGCTGTTCTTCAGCCCTCATAGGCCTTTGTGTGGCAAAGAATGGCATGTCTTCCCTCTGTAGGGAATGCAGGCTCTGTCCTGAATCCACCAGCCCGGATGTTTGGGTTTACAGCTAAGCTACCCAGGGACTGATTAGCCAGTGCCTCAACAACTAGTATCAGAAGGTTGCCTCCTTTGCCTTTTCTCTTCTGGGGCTGAGGTTAGGTGAGATGGATACTCCTGTGTTGCCCTGCAGCAGATCTTGCCTTTCTGTGTCTCTGTGCTTTCAGCTTGTAAAACATTGCCATGCAAAATTGGTAGTGAACGCCACTCCCATTGTGACACGGCCTGACTGTCCTGTGCCTGTGTGTCATATGTCCCTGGTCAGACAAGAAGGAGGTGGTAAGTCAAATGGGTTCTTGATAAGTTAAAGTCCTTTTTAGTTTTTTTCTAGAAGGTGCTGCATCTGCTGATTCAAACCAGCTTTCGGCATGGGGCTCAAGATGGGTGTAAAAGCCAAATCTGGAGGTGGTTCTTTGAGCTGCAGGCTTCCAACTGAATAAGGCAAGACAAAATTAACTGCAGAGGCTCATATGACCTACTTCTTAAGCTCTCACGTGCAGCCTTCAGATCAGAAAACTAAACAAGAGGAGACAGCTTTCATGGTGAATGAGAAATTGTTTCCATCCCGTATGACAATGGAGAGCTTTCAGGTTGTGTTTAACTGTATCATGGTTATTGGGGCCATTTAATTTGCTGTAGCATGAATGTCAACTGACAGTTGATCCTGTTGAAAGTTAAAGGGCTGCTAAGCTATTCTGAGAAAGAGGCTTTTCTCTACGTCCTGAGGTTCTTCCCAAGCAGTTCAATCTGACTGACCAGGTTATCTGTTTGCTGCCACATGCTCCCAGTACCCCAGACTCAGTTTTCTCTGATGATGACATAAAACAGTAGCTCAAGGCCAGCACAAAAATGCCTCAGCTGCCTTGCTGTGCAAGTCCACTTGGCTGTGCATGGTGTTGGACTTGAGGTGAGAGAAGGTTATTGGAGCAGAGTGGGAAAGAGGGTTTTCCTTCAAGTTAGGGAAGCATAATGGGAGGGTAGGTAAATGGATGTAGATACTTCATAAAAGCTGAGCAGAGGGTGGCCTTTGCATAGGAGGAGAATGAAAGTGTCCACTGTGGTCTGCACTACTTCCCATTGCCTTGGATGTAGATGGGCTGAGGTCTGAGCCAACATCTCCACAGATGTCTGTGGAAACTTGGGTGGAAAGATGTGTGAAGCAGCGTAAGTCTCATTATTGCAACAAAGCAGAGTGAACAAATAAACAAAATCATCTTATTTCTCCATCTCCCTTTTTTATACTGACAACGGAGGTTGAGTGGTTGGGTCAGCAGTGTAACTCCAGGTGAAGTGCTCTGTGGAAGCCTGAAGAGAATTGAACTCTCAGAGCAAGAAACTGCTGTTCATCCAGCCTCTCTGTTCTTTTCAGCAAGCAGAACATGCCTTGTAGTTGCTGCTTCGATTCAGTGCACTGTACTCTTTTAACTTTTAATGGCTTTTTAAAGGTGGACTGTGAGGGAGGAAGAGCGGATCACTGAAGCACACATGGAGGAGGTACATGCTCAGTCTAATGCCATCCAAGACTTATAAATGCAGGACCCTCCACCACCCAAGTATGCTCTCTTTAGGGAACTGAGCTGATGTGAACCACCAAACTGCTAGTCTTATCTACCTTATGGCTGGACATGGGGGTCGCTAATGGACAATGGTGTGTCAAGGCATACCCATGACCCTTTATCAAATGCCCTGGTAGAACATTGGTTCTGCTGTGCCCAGCCACTACCAAATAAGACGTTCAGTATGTCTCTTCTCCCTTGTGACAGCTGTCACTGACAGCTGCCAGGAGTAACATGGTTGGTTGGTCAACTCCAGTGGGTTGCAAGTGGTAAAGATGTGGGGTTTTTTCATTGCTCTTTGCTTGTTCCTCCTTTGATCTGATGATTCAGCTGATGTTTGAGTTTATGGGAGGAGATACTACTTGCTGTTCCTTTGCCAATGGACTGCTGGCACACAGTTGGCAGTGTGGACTTGGGCATTTTCTTAGAGACTTAAAGGAAATGGCTAAGAAGAAAAGAAACATTATTTTTTGGTATTTCCTTGTATGCAACATGCATTTTCAAAGACACTACTTCTCATGTAGAAAATCAGTATGTTTGGATAAAGGATCCAACATGTTTCACAACTAGTAAACAATGACACCCTGATATTTTTTTTTAAAGCTTATCACCTATAAATAAGGATGGCTTTTCTAGGAGAATGGTGACAGACTTCTCTGCATTATTCTAAAACTTACAAACTGGAGATAAAGTTCACCAAACCTGAAGTCTCGCAGAAGTTTTCCTTAACATGGTTTCCTGTACAAATAGTCATTTATCTTAGTTGGTGGCAGCACATGTCTGTCTTGGTTAGATAGCTTGCCTGGTAGCCTGCGTAACAAATTACACTAGGAAACAGCATGGATAAAAAGTGCTAAAATTCCGTAGTATATTGCAGATCCTAAACTATCTGTCCTTGCACAGGAGTAAAGACAGATGAAAACAGGGGAACAACAAAGCCAGTGAATACCCGGGGATTGTTCACTGTGCTGGCTGAAAAAGGGCTTGGTGCTAGAGAGCTCATGTTCACAACTGCCCAGAGTGTGGAGATGGAGGAAGTGATGGGTAGGAGCTGCTCTCATGCAGTGCTGGTTTCTTTGTAAAAGGATTAGGATGAACTTAGACTTCAAAACTTTGTGATAGGAGCAGACTTTGCTACCTGCCTGTGCTTGTCCAGCTGTAACACTACCTGGCCCTAGAAAGGTTGGGTTTCCTTGGCCCTCCTTAACCTCTATTGACTCCTTCGATCATGACTGCTTTGGTGACAGTTTTATCTACAGAGATACCGGGCTGGCTATCTTACGCCTTTTTCTGTGCTAACCTGCTTTTGGAAGAAGACATATGTGGCTTTTAATCTCCTCGCTTGAGTTCCCAGATTACAGCAGTCTGTAGGGAAAGAGAGTGTGAAAATGAGCCTTCAGGTAATTTTGGAAACAGAGATCTTTATTCTAGCATTGTAAAGGTGACGAGCTAGGGTTACGGACCAAAGTCTGTGCTAGGGACAAGAGATCACATAGGGCAAAGGCAATGGATCTCTACCAGAAAATTACACACAATAAATAAATATCTTTACTGCAGTATGACACACCTTAAAGTGATAGGAACTCTTGTCTTGCTTACAAAGAAACTTGTGAAGTCGGTTGTTCCAAAATCATTCAAGGTGAGTGCAAATAAAAAAGTTCCCTTTTATGAGTAGAGAAAACTGCAGCGTCAAAGTCCTGCTTTAGCTGAGCTCTTCCATGTTTGGATCTACAAGCTGCCCTGACTAGCTGTGGAAAGTCACTCAGACTCTGAAATTGCTGGCTGTTTCTGCTGCCATTTTCCTGACAAATACTCCTTTCCTTGTAAAGTGTTATCCAAGCCCTGGTAGGAACATATTTTATACTTGTCTTACTGAGATCCAACCTGGCAGTGCCAGCAGCCTTCAGGCAAATAAAAGCCCTTTCAGTTCTCATTCTGAGTTTGCCCAGTGGCTTTTTATTCCATCATCTGCATCATCTCTGCATTCCATTTGTAAAACCTCAACCTGTGTGTCTGTGTCCTGAGATGAAGACCAGCTTTTCTGCTGTGAGAGCAGCTGGTGCTTGAACATACCTGTGCTAGCTCAGTAGGTGAAGCTGCATGTGCAGCCCAGCGTCCTCACTGGGACATTGAGCCATTCAGATCGTCGTTCGGAGCCTCACATATGCCCCAGCTGAGTGATGGCTCATGTTTGTAATGCACTTTGAATTGCCTGCTCCTTGGAGTGAAATCCTTTGCTGTCCTGGTTCCATCACCTGTTGTTGCTCTTGTGGCTGTGGTGTAAAGATGCAAGGAGAGCGTGCGGTCTGTCTGCAAAAGGGAGTTGAGATTGCTCTGGCCTCCACAGGGGTGGCAGAGAAATTTCTAAGGCACTGTAGGTTTTTAAAGACAGGCAAAGGGAAAAAGAAATATGAACAAGGAAGAAGAAATAACAGTAAAGAGGTGAGTGAGAAAAATCAAGGACCACTGTCAGAACTTAATTTTGAGATCTGGGTTGTGGGTGGTGCTCGAAGGACAGGGCAAATGTTTATACCTACTCTTAAAAAGTAGAGTGAAAGAAGCAGCTCTGTGATTGTACATTTTTCATTATTACCATTTCCCTAATTGGTTATGGCGATTTGCTGTGTAGGGGTTTGCTGTGTGGGGATGCCATCCCAATGGCTGGAGCAGTTGCACTGGGAGCCTTCAGAACTGTCAATTACAGAGTGGAGGGTGTGTAGGAAAGTAAGAGCCTGATGGTGAGCATTAATGGTTGTGTCACTGAGGCACAGTGATCAAAAAATAAAACCCAAACACCTGGAAATCGCAGATCTGTGTTGTTTACAGTAAACTCTGAAACAATATGAAGTGGGTAAGTGGATGGGGGCAGTGTGCGTGCCCATCTGTGGGAACTGTGTGGAGCACTGAAGGCAGCTGTTAAATTGTCCTTAAGAGGAGGAAATGTGAAGATAGCAGCTTGTTAAAAGCTCTCTTTGCTCTTGTTCTGCTATCTGCTGGTGAGCTACAGAAGGATGCAGCTGATATTTGAATGCTTAAGCTGAAATTTAATATATCTCCTGCCTCAGTGACTGGAAGACACTGATTACTATGATACTCTTCTCCCTCCCCTCTTTATTCTAAAATAAGAGCAGTGTTTTGTTTTCCTGAGTTCTGGATGGTGATTTAAAGATGCAAAGACCCACATAGGTGCAAAGCTTGTTCCTGGCTTTGGGTTGTTTCTCCCATTGTGAAATCTTGGCAAACTGGTTTTGAACTTACAGTTTCTGGCTGGCTGTAGCAGTCCCCAACAGCAGTGGATGCTGCCAACACTGGAGGTTTCTTTGGCTGATTTGTTGTTACTTCTGCTGTCACAACAGCTTTCCAAAAGTTGGGGATGATTCTACATGTTTGAATTACAGAACATGGAGAGGAAAAAAGGTTTCCAGCTTTCATTAAAAGGCCTAATTGCTTATGCTAGCAAATAGTGCCCTACTAGCCTGTATCTCCAGCATACTGTGCTTTGCTTTGCTTTTGTAGTTTATTTCTGATTTGATGTCTCCTGAGTGAGGTTTTAGGGCTGCAGATCCAGACTTGATTTATACATGGGATTCAAAACTATCTGTGATAAGTCATGGGTGAAAGGTGAGGTAGATAAGCTGGAACTGCTTGTTGGGGCAGTTCAGTATCGGAGCTAGTGTCTTTGTGGGCTGATGCCAAAGGTATTATGTATGTTAATTTGTGGAATACTTAATTTTCAAAGGTACTAATCTTAATGCATTTGGCATTTGATGAGCAGAATTTAAGAATCCCAGTGACTGAAGGATGCTCCATTAACTGGGGTGACAGCCTCCCCTGGAATTATTGTCTGCATACAACCAAAAGCTGCTGAGCCTGGGTCTGCCTTAGGTGTTTCTCCACTGATTTCCCCCATGGGCTCCCTCCTGAGAGCTGTCTTTAGGCTGTTTGTCCTCTGTAGGATCTCTTCCTCACTGCTTGCAGGTGGTGAGTCAACTCATAGAGTAATGCTGTGGGAGCTGTTGACTGGGGGAGCATGGAATTGCAGGCACTGCACTGATCATGTAGGAAAACATCATCCAAGCAAAGCTGGAGAAGCTGAGAAGAAACAGTGCTGAAGATGATGACTTCCTTGAAAAACTTAGAAAGGCACTGAAGCCTTTATCTGCAAGTTTCCTGATGCTAGGAAAGCAAATAAAACAGAGCAGAGACAGCCTAGTAGTGGAATAGTTTGAGTGCAGGGAGATTCACTCATCTGGCTAGCACAGCTGTGGCCTGTGGGAGGGCTTGGCTTCCATGGCACACAAATTAAAGCTTGGATATCCTTTCTGCTTCCTCCACCCTTTGCTCCTGCTTTGCCAAACGTATGACGCAGAGCAGGTGGGAGCCCCAGAGGGAATGGTGTCACTAGTAACATTGCAGCTGATCTTTGGGCTCCTTCTCCCAAGGCTGTGATGTTAATTTGGGCAATGCTTTTCCAGCTAGACGTCAGCAAGATGAGGGAATTCATGCAAGAATTTCAGAGTACATAGTTGTGCAAAATCAGGGATGGTGACTTCCCCCTTTACACCTTTCATGTGGGAGAATGCTGCAAGGGACACCCCTCTCCTTCCATGACACTTGCCCAAAGACTGCAGTACTTTTGAGGCTGATACTGTCCTATGAGCAAAAAGGATTTTCTCTGCTGCCTTGCAGGGGGGCAGAGGGGCTGCAAGTGACATTTCATTGTTGGTGAACTTGTTACACTAGACACGTCAAGGTGGGTATTGAGGAAACCAGCAGTCGTACATGGCTGGCAAGCATTCACGTGAGGCTTGGCACTTCCAGGTAATTTCTTGGGTTATGCTGGGGTAGGAATTTTGATTAAGAAAGATCCTGCAGTGGATTTTGAATGAGGAAGATGGCTGTAGCAAATGCCTCACAAGCAGCTGCTTGCCAGGCCTGTTTGGTGAAGCTTTATATTTTGCTCTCTGTGGGTCCTGTCAGTGTAACAGTAGGTTGCACAATGGGCTCTTAAGAGAGGTTTTTGTCTAGAGATGTACCGCCTCTTTGACATCAGGGTATCAGGGCGATGCAGACTTTCGATGGGAGTGCTGAATAATCCCCATTCTGCATGCACAAGGGCAGGTAGCCATGGCATAACTTTCTTCTGTCCCTGACAGTAAGGAGAGGAACAAAAGTTTCCGATCCTGTAAGCAGAGTGAGAATACCTGCAAATAAAAATATTCTCTGTAATGCTTTAGTGTATGCCATAGGGCCCAAAAGTTGCCAAATCATTCCTGAAGCTGCTTTTTACCAAGCAGGAAGGCGGCTCAAGTGCCCTTGTTTTCCCATTTGGAGAGATTTTGACTCTGCCTGCCTTGCTGTGGTGCTGCTTCTTTCCCCAGCTGTGGTAGGCTGCAGCTCTTAGAGCTTGTTAAATAGCCCAAAAAGTTCTTTGATGAAAATTGTGTCACTAATTTGCATGTCTCGAGGTAAGCAACTAGATTTTTTCTTTTTTTGCTTAATTTTTGATTCTGTTTCATCAATTACTTCCCTTGAAAAGCACACACAAATTAAAACTTGAGGCAATAGCCATATATATTTATTGGTAGTTAATGTTACAGAAGTTCATACCATTTCCTACATTGTGCTCAAAAAAACAGGGGAGAAAAAAATCCCATGATCTTTTTATATGCAAAATGTTTCTTAGTTGCTCAAATTTCAGGCAGGTTATGAGCAGTCAATTTAATTCCTAGAAGGGAGATAACTTTGATGAAGAAAGAAATGGAGAATGATGCAACAAATGGAGACAACATTGACTCCTTTTCCGTCTCCCTGATAGACATCTAGGGGAAACATGGAGGTGTTACATGCTCTCTGTTTTTTCTGTTATGTAGTAACCCAAGTTTTCTGTCTTTTCATTGACCTTTCTACTGTTCACTTTTAATGAGAAAGAACTGGTTTTCCTTCAAAAATGTCCTCACTGGAACTAGCTGTGTATCAGGCTAGAATGGTTTATAGTGGTCTGTGGTTACAGAAGCCCCTGTTTCTGCCTTTTCCTTTACACAGACCTCTTCTTGCTCCTCTTTCTTCAGATGTATTTTCCTGCTTGCTTTGGTCTGCTGGGCATGTTTTCAACACTTTTTTCTTTACTGAAGATACACAAAGGAAAGGTAACATGGTAAGGTTGTAAAGATGCAAATTTAAAATTCATGCCACAGAAGGAGAATATTAAATGTTTTTATCCAACTAAACAAAAAAAAAACCCACCTAAAAATAATACTTATAGAAAGTAAGATGCATAATTAACTCATCAGAGATAATAACAGGGTCTTCTATACTCCTGTAAAGCAGAGCCACAAATACAATGACAACTATAGTTAATCTGTAATCCCCTGTATTTTCCATGAGATTTTACATATACTTTTCCTGCCAGGTCAGCATTGATTTTGATTAGTTCTGAATCTCTTGCATTAAGAAATTTACTCAAATCCATGTGCAAATAAAAGACAAGATGCTGACTCTGGGTGCTCTGATTTGGGCATGGCATAAAGTTGCTTCTGAGCAGCAGCTGAACAGACTAAGCAGCCTTGGATAATGCTTGGATGCCACTGTGCTTGCAGGGAAAGCTGAGAAGCTCATGCCATTTTGCTGTGCACCCACAGACTTTCAGTCATTTAACGTCTCCTTATCCCAATGTCCTCCAGGGGACCAGGCATAGCCTGCATCCTGGCTAGGCAACAGTTGCAGGAGGGTTCCTTGTACCAGGACGTGCTTTTCCAATGGATAATGTGTTCGGGTTTGTTTGCCTGTTCTTCCAACCATGCTATATTGTTTTTATGGCAGGAACTTAATCTACAGCTGGACTATCGAAAAACCAATCTAAGGAAAGGCACGAAATGAGGGATGCTAAAAAGTAACCGTGGTATTATTTAGCCAAGTTAATCACAAATGTAATACCATAGGTTTCACTGGAATTACACTGGGTATTAGTTCAGCTGATAACTGATCGCACTGTAATAGCTGCATGCAATGAAGGACAGAGGTGAAACAGGAGTATTTTTACGGTGAAGGAAATGCATGGCTGCTGGTGATCGTGTGATGAACAGGTACCAGGAGATGCCCACAGCTCTCAGGCCCAAGACAGGCTCTGCGTATTGGACCTAGAGAGAGCACTTGCTCTTCTGGGCATGATTAGAAGCGAGTTATCTCCTCCTAGAGGAGAGGCAGCACTGTTTACCAATCAGTCCTCATAGCCCTGGGCTGGATTCACAGATAGATGAGTAGGAATCAGGTGAAATTGGTCAGAGGACAAGTGCCATGCTGGGTCGGGCTGTGCATCCCCAGGTGAAGAATTACACAGCCATAGGGAGTGTTTCCTCCTTTGTTGCTGGCTCGTAGGCCTTCCTGATAACGTGGTGTGGTTTCCCTCCACCAGGATGTTGTCTGTCTTCCAGTTCAGCAACATTCTCGGATTTGAGCTTCTCCAGTGGTGGGAAATTGAGGAATTGAGGATTTGGGGCACGTACGGTTGGGGGCCAGCCTACAGCGCCGCTTGTTTTTAGGTGTTACTACCATCCTCCGGAGGTGATTTTCCAACTTGTTTTGTGTGGGATCCTGTTCCTCCTCTCTCTCGCTGTCTCTCCCTGAACACACATGCGGTCCTGGCGGGAGCAGGACTCGTCTGTACCCGGGTGATGGCTTTTCCCAGAGGCATGTGGCCAGGCCCGATGCCCCCATTTTGGCAGGACGCGGCCCTTTCCCCCGTGCCCCGGCGGCGGGAGGCCGGTTTGCCCGGCGCCTTCGCAGGCGGGATGTTGCAGCTGAGCCCGGCCTCCTCAGGCGAGCCCCAGGTATTAAATTTTAAGGCAATTTTAGACTGATGTGGTTGCGCCGCCGCGCCGGGGGGGTTTCTCGTTGCGTGTTACCCCCTCGGTGGCGAGCGGTG
>JAVJGI010000065.1:30694200-30740465 GCA_035590275.1 Ibycter americanus | reverse complement strand
GGGGGGGAGACCCGGCGCCGAGCGGCGCTTAGCGTTGCTGCAGAGCGAGCTTTCTCTTGGGAAAAAAAAAAAAACAACGCACGAGAAAGAAAAATAATAATAGCTGGAGCGTAATTCAGTTAGAAATTAAAATTGCAAATCGCAGCCACAGCCAGCAGTTGTATTCCGCTCGCCAGCCGCCCTTCCCGTACTTCTTGGCTTGGGGATGTGATGTCTGGGTCCCTCTGGCTGTGCATACGTTTTCCAGGTTTTAAATCAGAACCGTAAGAAATCTTGATGTTAGTCTTTCAGGCTGCTTTTGTTGGTTGATTTTTTTTTTTTTTTTTTTTTTTTACCTTGTCGTAAATTTTGCAGATGGATTTAATGCATTTTGAACACACTGGTAATCTGTCCAGATAGGAACGCAACCAAAACCACGCGGAACAAAGCACGTCCGTGTGACAGGGTGTTCTTGGAAGTGCAAAAACCAGTGGTTACGGATATTTTCAGAGAGGGGAGGTGCAAGACATGAGCCATGTATGGGAATTTAGTTTATTGCTGTGACAGGAGAGAAACATTACTGAAGTTCTGAAATAATCCCTCTCCTTTGCCTCCACCCTGGGCTGGAACAATGACCTTTATAAGCAAGATTGCGGCTAACCTTCGTACCGTGTCAAAACAGATGCTATCTAGTTGACAGTTGTAGGTGTATTTTAATGCGCTTGTCTGCCAGGTATCTGATAGAATGAGAAAAGACATGATTTTGCTAATTACAAGAGGTTTTTGGTAATTATGATAAAACAGAGATGAATATCCCATTAGTGATCCTCCTGGTCTGTCACCAAGGAGTTGCGCTGCACGGAACGTACGTGAAGTTCTCACTCCAAATGCAGTCTCAGCAACTTCTTGGTTTCAACCATCTGTAGTTGATATCAAAGGTATGGCATAAGGCATTTCACTTTGACAGGGGTCCCTTGATCAGCACAATTATTTGCATATGCACATGGATGATTGTGTTTGGTCTCAGTGCAATTACACGGTGTGGTTCAGGAGGGTTGAGGCATCGGCAGCGCATCAGAGATTTTGCCTAACAAAGAAGCAGGCAGCAGCACAATGCACTCCTGCAACTAGCAGCCTAAACGTAGCTTGGGGGATTTTTAATACTGCAGTGAATTTTGCATTACACCTTTTGTAGCTGCAACAGCCAAGACAGTTCCATTAGAAAATGAAGATGGGATGCACAGAATAATTTGCCCTACTGAGTTCCCTAATTAGTACAGCAGCTCAACAATCTGTTGCTCCTTACTTAATCCCTATTTTTCATTCTCCCAACAATGTGAATCTTTATTACTCATAAAAATCCTTACTACTAATAAAATTTCAGGTTTTACCACTTCTTCGTAGTGTGGGTGATGTGTTAATCTTTGTCCCACATACCAAGGTCTGTGAGGCTGGATGTTTGCAGCATTATTTGCTGTCTGAGAATATGTCAAAAATGTGTGTTGCAGGCAAAGTTGATTAGTTGTCAGCTTTTGAAAAGTGCAGTAGTGCTAGCTGTTGTGAGATGGACTGGCTCTGTTATTTGACTGTGCTCATTTTGGAAACTGGATAATTATAAGCTCAGGATTTAAAACCTAAATTCAGCCTGAATGCTGTCTGGAGTTTGAGGCTAGTTTGAGGATGTTTTAATTGCACACCCATTTATTAATAGAAGCTTATGGTAAGATACAAAGGAGGAAACTTACAGTTTTTTACTTCTGCACGTGTTGCCCTTACAAATTAACAAGGTACCTTAATTCTGCTGGAGACCCAAGACTTGGTGTGCAGGAATCTCTCTTTGGCTAGTTAGTCAGAAATGCTCTCTTCATTTCTGCTCATGACATTGCAAGATGTGTGAAGTCCTCTACGTGCTGGGCAGTGTCCTCCTGTTCACAGACCTCATTGACAGCAAGCATTTATTTCTGACCAGTTTCAGGACTGAATTTTTGTGGAGAACAACTGTCCTTAATGATGACCTTATAGACTTAATGTTCCTTACACAGGCCTCTTGTGTGCCCGAGTAGCAAAATCTTGCTCTCAGGGGTAAGTACACGGTAAGGTAATTACAGCGGTGTGGAGCTGTGGGACTGCCCTTGTTTATTGTGCGGGCTCTTGCACAGCATGGCATTCAGGGCTGAGTGGTTCTTTTAGCCCTGTTGAAATAGCAGCTTGTTCTCCCTTCACCTGTGGCATTGCTGGTATTTCCGCAGCTCGTTACCTCTCCCTGCCAAGCAGCGTTTTCATAAGGAGCAGGAGCATACAGATGGTGCAGTGTGCTCCGGGGAGAACAGCTTGCCACAGAGCCCAAATCCACGGGCACGGCCCTGCCCTGGAAGGGTTGGCCCCTCGCCGGAGTGACTGGCTGGCAGCGTGGCTTCCATGTCCCCATGGGCGCATGGAAAATGCAGCTCAGCATAGTGAGATGGAGGTGTTCAGAGCCAGCTGCCAGAGTCCTGCCCCTGACAGCAGGCAGATGCCATCCTTGATGACTGCTTTCAGTGAGTTTCTCTTTGGATGTCCTTACAGGTGCTTAGGGAAGAATGAAATCCCGGTACTGAAACAGCCTTCAGGGTAGGTGTTACAGCTTTGTCACCTGTCTGGTCTTGTAACAGTGTCTCCAGAAAGCGATCGGCTTGGCAAGTGGCATCCCTCCTTTCAGCAGGATGCTGTTTCCGTAGCCCAGTGCATCACAAAGCTGTAACTCTGGCAGTTCAGTTTTGCTTGTGTAGGGCTTACATGCACAACCCCAAATTATGTGGTCTTATTTAAAGATAAATGAACATGTAAAAATAATTTAGACATTTTTTTAGATTTATTTAAAGAGAAGGAAAAACCACAGAAGATCAAATGACAATGCTGAGGAAATATGAAGAGGCTTAGTTTCTTTACCCCCAACTGTTCTCCTGTTGGAAAAACCTGCAGCCACAGAGCAGAGTTCAGATGGCTGAGTGGTATCACAGGCTGTGCAGTAATGTATGTGCAGCTTCATCTGTTTAATTGCAAAGCAATGTAAAATAAGAAGTTTATTAAAAAACCCAAACCATGCATTTATCTCCTCTCACACTTAATCTTTACTATTGCCTTGAACATAAAGACCAAAACATCTTCAAGGATGTTTATATTCAGAGCGGTTCTAGGTAGCTCACCACTGTGACACTTGCACAGGCAACAGTGCAGCAGTCAGCAGAGCCCTGGTTTCAGGGAGTTAGTGTGCTTGGTCTGGGTTGAATTACTTCAGACAGTGTTTGTGATGTTTTACCCAGCAATTCCAAAGTCTTGGATTTACAGCCATGATTCATTTTGTGAAACACAGTGCCGAACTCATTGAGCCATGACAGTGAATGGTGATTGTTTTCTGGTTGCTTGTCCCATGCTTAGTATTTAGTGTTTTAGTTTCTGTCATGTTTTTTGCTTTGTTATCTCTTTTCTTTGAAGATCACAGAAAGGTCAGCACATTAGCTATCTCAGTACACTGTTACTTCGACTTCTGTCGTTTCCTACAGCTCTCTCCTCTTTTCTCCCTATTTCTTTTGAAGTCCTTCGCTATTAAAAAGTTACCTTTCCTGTCTGTTGCCCCCACCTTGCTGTTTCATTCATTTGTGCTGTTTTGTGGGGCTGCTGGTGTGCCAGACCTGTGTTTATTAACCATACTTTGCTCTGTAAGAGCAGGGATGTTCAGTTTGGGGAATTTCAGAGAAGCCAGAAGTTGTTGCAGGCTTCTAAATATGCCTCTTTCTTTCCATGGTTCAGGGAGGCTGAGCCCTCCAGGGGATGGGGAATGAAATAATCAGCTTGGTGTGATCCAGCCCCAGAAGCTGCAAGCTGGGGACCTTGGTGGACCTTCCCACAGTGCAGGAAGGCTTGTCTGGTGTCCCCTGGCAGTGCTGTGGCAGCAGGAGCAGCAGGGTATGTTTTCTAGGAGGCTGGGTGGATAGAACTTCTCCCAGGACTGTAGAAGGGCATGCACCTGGAGAACTGGAAGGGTTTTTCTGCTGGGGTGAGTGGTTCCTGCCTGAATACCCCTTCCCTCCAAGGGCAGAGGCAGGTAAGTCAGGCCTGATCTCTGCAGTTGTGCTTGGAGGTTAATCTTTTGCTTTCCCAACAAGACTAGTGGCTCTTTGGGATACCTCTTCATCTCCCAGGGACCTTGTTTGGAGGAGCATAGCTGAGCACTGCTGCTTCTGGTGGTGGTCGGCATGGTGGGTGCCATCTGGGGTGGTGGTTGGGCACCTAAACCTGACTGTAATTTCTCCAGCTCATGAGCTGAAGTGCTTTGAGTCAGCGTGTTGTTTCCTGTCCTGCTGCTGGACTCCTGGATAAATACAGACTCCAACTTCGTCTGGTTTTCAGGTTGCACTGATTTAGTCACAACCAGTTACAAATCTGTGCCAAAACCCGTAACTCAGACATAGGTTTCCATCCATGCTGTCCTTGGGCAGCCCCTACAAGTGGTTTTAGGCAACACAGTGAATGATTTTCAAAGACCCCACGCTACCCAGACATGTGCACTGCAGCTGTAGCTTAGATTTAGGCCACAGGGATTTTGTTTTTCTAGAAGGTTTTCAAGAGAAGTACTGGCATACTTGCTTTTTCTTGCTTTTTTTTGCTGGGCTGATGTTGATCCTGGAGGGTGTCTTTACATAGCCTTTAAAAATTAAAAGACCTCGCCTGTCTGAAACAAGGTGTTTTAGATAAACTTGCAGCTGTATGCACCCACAAAAGATAAGTGGCGTGCAGGGCCTGTATTAATGCCTCTAATGATGTGCCCTGCCTTGAACTTACACTTTGGTCACAGTGCTCGTATACTTTGGTATCTTAAAAGTCCACTAAGAGAAACACCATGTAATTGAAGTTGCTGTTTATTAATTTACTATTATCGCGACTAATGATTATCTCTGATTTAGCTCTGAATCACAGCTGTAGGAAGTGAGAAATAGTTCTTTAATGGTCTTGCAGCTTAATCATTTCTAAGTGAAAATTTACTTGGAGTGTATCATTAACAGAAGGAGAGATGCAAAAAAGCCTGATCAAGGCATTCAACGTGGATGTGCGTCATGAAATGGGATGCTGGGAAGTTAGGATTGTGCCTGTAGGGCTGGTAGCTCATTGGTAGCACTGCCTCCCGTCCCTTGCAGAGCAGTCCTTTTTCGTTTACTTACAGCTTGGCTCAGTTACAACTATATGTGTCGAAAACTTTATCTACTGAGTGAGTGCCAAAATGTGTCGGCCTGTTTGGAGAGCAGAGCTTGAGAAAGGAGCCAGTTTGTGTAACTTTTTTTTTTTTTTTTTAAACCTGGCTTCTTGTTAGATAAAGCACTATAGGGTTGGTCGAGATGAACTTTTTTGTCCATCTTTGAAAACGACCATATGTACCTACATTTCCAAGACTTCATGACCTTGAGGTGTCTGCGGCCTCTCTAGCAGAACAAAGCGTTTACTTCGATATCACATGATTTTTCAGCTTTCCATTGGGATGCAAAAAAGTGTGGCGGATGGGAGGTAATTTTTCAGGCCTGCCCAGCCCTTCTGATGGGAAGATTATTTGTTTGTGTTGCCAGTGGGTGTGGGAAAAGGGGAAAAAGCCCCTCATTTTAGAGGAGGTGACTGCTGCTGCAGGGGTTGAGTTGCATGCATGCCTCTGCTAGGGACCCTGGGCATGATGCTGGGTGAGTCAACTCAGCCACAGCTGGGGCAACTCATTGCATCTGCCCCCATCTTTGAAAAGCTGATCTGAGACCAGCTGGGAGTGGATGCGAGGAGCATTGAGCTCTTGGAGGTGCAGTCTGAAGTCCAGGGGAGATGCTCTTCAAACATGTCATGCTTAGAAGGCTTAAATATTGTGGGAGCTCAGGTCTTCATCTGCTGTTTGATTTACTCTCTGCTACTATTCTGTGGTCGTAAAATTGGGAAAGCTGCTGCCTCCAGAGAGATACTGGGAGTTTGCATGAACTTTTGAGGGACCAAGTAATAATAATGCCCAAGGAAAATGTGTAACTGTCCTTCAACCAGCACTTGAGTAGTGTATAATGACTAAGACGTGTGCCTACACCTGGTTTAGGGAGGGGTGAGGGAAATGCTGATTAGCCCCTGATTCAAGGAGAGTACGATATTCTCCGTGCTGACTTAGGCAAGGGTCTAGGTAACCCCGTGTGCACTCATGTAATTAAAAGCCTGTCTTGCAGCTTATGTGGGTCAGATGCACAGGTAGATGGGGCAAGAAACCTTCATCCTGGCGTCCCCAAACTTGAGTCCTCAACTTGGGCTTGTCCCATGCAGCTTGTTGTGTAGGGTAGCATGTTCAATGGTATGACTGTGAAAGCAGCCCTGCCTTCAGCCAACAGAAATACCAGGGGGACGGAGGAGGTACTGAGTGAGGGAAGGGGCTGTCTGGCCCAGTCTGTAGTTTCCAGCAGCAGCTGAGAGTGGGGGCAAGGGAAGAGTTTATGGCTGGGACACCACGGTGCATTGTCCCAGCTTCCATTGATTTACGACTTGAGATATCAGAGGCTGTGCCTTTCTTTCTCATAGTCCTTGATGAACTTTCCTTCCATGAATTAATCTTAATGATTTTTTCCAGCCAAGTGAACTTTTGGCCTGCCCAGTGGAGTTCCCCCATGTAACTGTGTCCTGTTTGGTGGTTCTGGCCCAGTTTCCCCACAGTCCTTCCTGCTGCTGCTTTTGCAGTTTGCAAACCTTAAAAACATTGCTGAGGTGGAGAGAGATCTCCTGTCACCTGCTGGTGACCATTGACCATTGCAAAGTCAAGAGCATGGGGTTCAAGATGCCAGGTGCAAGACTGTGTGTCCATCCTGGATACCGAATGAGGCAGGGAGAGGCACTGTGTGGCTGTGATGCTGAGCCCCCATCAGCCTGGACTTGTGTCCAGCTTTATTCTTTCAGCAGGCTGCCATGATGTCCTGTAGAGGAGAAGTAATGCAAGAGGATTAGTTCTTTCATGGAAATATGTATATATATGTATTTTAAAACCTGATGAAGCTGCTTGAAATGCAGATCCTCGGTAGCTCCCACTGCTTATGAAATTGCTAGAGCTTCTCAAAAGGTGCAGGATTTCTTTCTTGAGAGGGATATGATGGGCATGCTAAAAACAGGTATCTTGTCCCCATATTGTTTAGAGCCAAGATGGTCTCAGTTCAACCTGTGCTAGCTCAGAGGGTGGAAGGAGATTCTGCTTTTTTCCTTAGCAGAAGATAGAGATGGTGTCCCACCTGCCTGCTCATAGCCATGGTTAGATGTTGGCCTCCAAGTTTGAAAACCTATTGCAAACTGAGTTAATAGAGACACAAAACTACTGCATGTGGCTTACTGTGTTTTGTGTAGAGCAATACCAGTTCAACTTTTAAAGGCAAGTTAACAATGGCCCTGTTAAAGGCAAGTTAACAATGGTCCTGGTTTGTTGAACTAATTTCTGGAGCTCTCAAAGGGAATGGGTTTGATGAAACGGGCTATCACTGACACATTGGCTCCTGGCATTTGCTGAAGGACCCTCTGGGTAAGCCTGTCCCATGTGGCATCTCTGAACAGCAGAGCTTGTGGTTTTGATTGTGTCTTACAACTGAACAAAATTTAGCTTAGCTGACAATCTCCTGACACTGTACTGCAAGTTTTTCCTTGCGTGATATTTAATGCAGGAGTCCTGGCTCTCTTGCTTGTTTCAAGGGCTAGGGTGCCTGCTTTGTCACGGTAAGAGACGGGACATGTACAGTGGCTTATTTGCTGTAGAGAGCCACAACCCATTAATCAATTAAATTTCTAAATCTCATATTCAAGAAAGAAAAACAATTACATGTAAATATAAGTCCTACCTGGAAATTTTTTGATACTGAACTTAAAGTGTAGTCAAAACATGTACACTTATCCTCCTTTCTTCTTGTCCCTGAAATCTGAGGGACTGATACTCAGCTCCTATTTCCGTAACCTAGTATTTTTCTCCAAAAGAAGATACAGAAGCATGGCCATGTGTACTGGGTAGTTTTTCCTGGTAGGGGAGCAGCAGTGTGCTGCTCGGTTTTGGCACAGCATTTCTCACGCAGATGCTGTTGCACTACACAAAGCAGCTCAGCCGGCTGTCGGTCATGGCTCTGTGCACCGTTGGGCGCTGGATTTGCTGGCGGAGGTCACTGGGCTACGCCATCTCTGTGTTTTTTAACTAGTCACCTACCTTCTGGTCACATAATTCCCTTCTTTTTCGTTTTCTCAGAGGTCAAATAGATGTGCTTGATCTCTTTCCATGGGTGTTCAATCCCAAAACTTACCTGTACTGCAGTGAGAGTATCATTTGTGTTCCCTCTTTTGGCAAGATAACCGGTTTTTGCATTGAGGGTGGTACTGTGGTTTTGGCACGATCCAGAGCAGCCCTGTAACAAGACTCCAGGCATCAAAGCAAAGCCGTTCTCCTTCTGCAGTGTCAAACCTGTTGTTTGCAAAATGAGCGTGAGCCAAACTGCTGAAATGGGATCATTTAGGGAGATAATTTAGCAGAACTGCTCTGAATATTAAAAATATGGTAACCATGGAAGGATTTCTTGTTTAAATTGTTATTTTCGTCAGCGGCTGACAAGATGCTTTGTTTGTCAAATACTTGTTGCCCCATGCAGCTGTCCCTTGTGATTTCTGGAATGAAGACAGGAAGATTGCTTTTATAACATCTGTCCCGGCCTTGCAAATTCATCCCAAAAATGTAGGAGCGCAGGATGACTCACTAGTTTTCCTGTGTTGAGGAAATTAAAATAGTGACATCATCTAATTCAGAGATAAAGAAATGCCTGGTGTGGGTGCCTTCAGAAGGGCAGATTTTAATGCCCAACCTGCTGATTTGAAGTCACACAGTCTAGAAACCAGTGTCTGGTTTGCAAGGTGACTGGAATGTGAGCCTGGTTTTGTTGGTTGGTTGTTGGTATTTTTTTTCCAGGGTTGTGTAAAACTTGATTGTGGCAACCCAAACCATGCAAATTTATACCAAGAGAAAAATATTTTAGCCGCAATCAAAATAAGGTCTTGCTAAGAGCTCAAAAATTCCTGCGGGTTAAGAAAAAAAACACTTTAGCTAACAGCACCTTGAAAACCTTGTGTGTTAGTGATGTTTGGCACCTCCAACCGTCTGTCTCCAAGCTGAAAGACTGCTTGTTTCAGGTAACTGGGATGTCTCTGCTGGTCTCCTTAAGATCTTCTGTGTTATGTTCCTGGTAGGGGACAGGGGCTGAGGCAGTGATGCCAAAAGGAACAAGCGTCAAAGGCAGAGGGTGCCAAGGAGCGAGTGAGGTCTGCTGTGGTCTGGTCAGTGTGCTGAATGAAGAAAGGGAGCTCACTTCAGCATCTTGCCTGGTGCGAGGGAATGCTGGCAACCCCAGCCCTGCAGGCTCTGAAGCGTATTTAGTGACACATCACTGTATTACTCAGCTAAGTCTGAAAAGAAAACACAACATTATTTCTGCTCACGTATGGGTGGTGGGAGAGCAGATGAGTCCCGCATGCAGGAAAGAGGGGACACAACAGCACGGGAACCGGGAAGGTGGGTGGTATGGTAACATTTCGGGTGTTTGAGAAGTCCCACTTGCCCATCTGGACCTGTAAGCCAGGCTCCATGTCGTGATGATGGAATCCTGGGAGGTAAAATCAGCAGAATTTCCAAGGGTAACTCCATCTTGGTAGGGTTTCCCCCTGGGAAAGACTGGAGCTGATTTTGAATCATTTGCTGCCTTAGTCCACTAAATGAAATCAAACTCAAGTTTGGGAAAAGTGTATAGGTTTAGGGTTACAAGAGCTAAATCAGAACTTTAGAGACGCTGTTTCTCTATCATTCTTCAGTATGATCATTATCAAATCTTTGCTTTCACAGGCAAACCCCCCCCCCCCCTTCCCTCTCTTCCTCCTTTTGAAAATAGTTTTGCTTTTCTGCAGCAAATTACTCTTCTGCAGAGGGTTTTTCCCCCGTGTTGGTGATGGACACTACCTTCTCCATGATGTTAGCTTGCCCATTTGCAAGAGTAGCTGTGGGAATTGCCCTGGTAAAAGAAAATAATTTTTTAAGGAGGTCCCATGTACTTGATTTTTATGCATTGAATTCAACTGACAGTACAAATGATTTTTATTTTTTTTTTTCTATGATGGCAGGATTTGGTGGGAGTTTTTAAACAGTAAGCTAGATCAGTCTCTGGAGGCTTAAGCAAGTATGTGACTTCAAACTCAAGAGCTTGCTTGATCATTTTATCATTTTAAAAGCCTATTTTACCATTCACAAGTAAGATCAGCTAAAAACATTTTGAAAGCCTCTACTTTTTTTTTTTTTTTAATTCCCCCTCCTGGAGAGATGTCCAGGCTGCAGTACCAAAACAGGGTGTGTATTAAATGCTTGACTGGGAAAAAATGAATCATATTCCTAATGATGTGAAATACCCCTATAAATAAAAATGCAGCTGGGGGAGTCCTGACCCTACCCTCGCTGTTGGGTCAGGGTTTCCCCAAGGCTGTGAGCACTGCCAGCTGCCAGCTGGACATTAACTGTGTTTGTACGAGGCTGGCCCTTCTGCTAAATGAGCCGGACGTGTGACTAATGTGCCCTTATTAGCACTGCACTACAAGAGCATTTCTCCGCTGGCTTCATTCTTGGGTTGATCTGTGCTGTGTTTTTAGGAGGGAGTCCTTCTCTGGGGTGGGATGTTGCTGCAGCCTGCCATGAGCTGTGGCTCTTGGACAGCTTCCAGCACCCTGCCTGTGCCAGCTACAGCAGGCAGCAATATTCCTGCAGCGGCAGAGGGGAATTAAGGGCACAATAAGGACATTGGTTTAGACCTTATTGGCCTTCATGATGGCCAGCACCACTGTCTAATGACAGATCTTTCCTCCTGCAACACTGGACAGCTGTGCCTTCTGTGGATGGCTGAGCAAGGGTTGGCCTGAGGATGTTGTATGCACTTAGAGGATCTCTTGAATGTCCTGCTTAGCTCCCGTCTTTTCTCCTTCGTTTCCACCCCTCAGCTGTGGTTCGTGGCACTCACACTTGATTCTCGCCTTGGTCCCAGTCATTACGTGGCTGTGGAGATGCTGGCTAAAGAATGGGTAGGTGGGGGCAGGAGGAGATGCTGTCTTGTGTCCTAAGGACCAGAGTTCATACGTACTTGAATTTGTGGTAGAAGATGGCAAATCATCTGTGTAATTTGTTGGTACAACCCTAAATGTTGTTCATCTAGTGTATTTTCTATTAAATGTGCAGTGGTTCTGCTCCCAACAAATGTTGGCAATGGTTGGGAGAAGTCCCACAGATATCGTGCATTTAGCTATCAGATGAGAGGAGAATATACTCCTTGATAACACCTCTTCTGTGGGTAGTCACACGCAGCTTTCAATTTATGTGGGCAAGCACAGCTGCTCCCTTTCGGGGCCAAATACTTAAGAGCTGAGGTTACTTTTTCAGATGCCATGAACAGTGGAAGCTCTCAGAGCAGATGACACTGATGTTTCCTGATTTTCAACAGGTCTGTGCTATGGTGGACTCTCTTGTCTCAGAGGTCACATCTCTTTATTCATGAGGAGCACCAAGGAAAAGCCTGCTGCTTCTGTCTGCAACCTGCTTTCACAGAGCAGGGGAATATCTTGCCCCCAGGGTGGAGGCCAAAAAAACTTGTTTCTTTCGGAAGCCAGGCCAGGAGACGCTTGGCAGGTAGCTCAGTCAAGCCTGATCTTAAATACACCAGAGATCTTGGTGTCTCCCAGTTTGTCAACCTCATGGAAAGGTTCAGTAGGAGGGAAGGCCAAAAGCAGAATTAGGATTTGGCTTCTTGGTCCACTGCAGCCTCAGTACAAGGTTTGGAGCCGTGTATTTTTTTCTCATTTCCTGGATGATGTAAGGCAGGGTGGGCTGAGCACTGAGATCATGCAGACATGGCGAAACAGCAGATCTCCAAGGAAAGGAGAGAGCGTGGCAGTGTCCTTAACCATCTGGCAGCCAGAGGCTGCATGGCTTTTTTTTGGAGGTGCCGCCAGGTCATTTATTGCCTTGCTTGGAGCCTTGTTTGGGGCTGAATTATAGGCAAGAGGTTCCTCTCCCAAACCTTGCTTCTTTGATCTAGATTATTGCAATAAATGCTTACCAGTGTCCCTAAATTACGTGGGCTGTGTGGCCCAACATCCAGGCATGAGTGTGTTGTGATGATGATTGGATTATCTCTTTTAATTATGATTAGTTTATGATGATGAGGTTAAAAGCTGAGAATAAAATTGGTAGGATAGCCTTGCATCTGATTAAACCCCATGCACCACTTATCTCTGGCTCCCAATGGTCTTGCAGTATATGCTCTTCCTAGATGAAGTTTCTCCAAGGTTTGCTCTTGGGGCATTGATACTTGTTTTTGATGGTGCCTTCACTCCATTTGATCGTGCTTCAGCTCTGAATTCCCAAGCCGTGTCCCGGCTGGTGGATGATTAGGTGAGAAGTCGGTGTTTCCTGCTGAACAGCCTGTTCCTGGCCAAGCAAGCTGCCAACCCAGCCGTCTGCCGCATGCTCGTGTTTCTCTCAGTCTTTTTTTACTTTTGGCATAGCTGGCGACAAGAATTTGAGTTGGCATGTGGCAGGCAGTTGCTCAGGGTTAGGAAGAGTTTACGGGCAAGATTATTAACATAACAGAAAAATCAGAGGGGTTTGGTGCCGTCCAGAACTCCCAGCAGATAGGAGAGGTCTGACAGCATTGCTGAATTGCAAGAACGCCCTTAGTGATGCTTTCCCAAGCTCCAGAAGAAGCCAGCATGCAAAACAAAAGCTCTGAGATGCATGCATAGGGCAGATTTACAGCACAGCAACATGTACTTTTAACACAACAATCTCGTTAAGTCAGCCACATAGGAGTGTGTTAGTTCCTGCATCTTCCTGAGGCACAGATGTTAGTGTAGTTCATCTCCTGCAGAACAGATCCAGCAGATCAACATTTTGGAAAAGCAAGTGTGCGGCTGGAATTCATACTGATACAGAGGGTGTGAAAGAGAGATTTGAAGTGTGCAGGTTCATTTCTCTATGCAGAAATACCGGTCTTGTCCATTATGGTTTGCAAACAAATTGCAAAGTACCCATTTCACGTTTTTTGGAGTGCTCCACTTGAGAGGTGTATAATCACTGGGCAGGTGATACGCTGCAGCAGGGAAGGTTTTGCTGCAGGGCAGAGTGGTGGCAAGCTGTTAGGAAGGTGAGTTTGGGCACTCGTGCTTTGCTGAGTGTCCTTGGCCAGGCGACACATAATTCCAGAGCTGTGCCAGAGCTCAACCAGGAGTAAACACAGCAGAAACACACCCATGCGTCTTGGGAGAAGGGATTATTTTTGTCAGCTGAATCTTCTGTGTGTGCTCATTTAGTCTCGCTGCTGAACCCTGAACCCCTGGAGACAGGTGAAAATTAAACCACGGTAGTGCTGTCTCACCTTTGCGAGCTCACAATGTTCAAACAGACTTTTGACAACGCCCTGCAAAAAACCAAAACAGAACAAAACACAAAACCCAAATCTTAGGCTACTTATCTTTTATTTCCTGAGTCACTTACCTTTTATTTTCTGAGGATGTGTTGGGCTCACTGACTTTTTTAGGGTCAGATCTAGAGAGGTTTTCGTTTTTTGCTTTTGTTTTGCTGTGGTACCTGGGCTCTGTGTTTCAGACGGTGTCTTTCTTGTCCGTCCACTACACTCCAACCCCCCAGTAACTCATTTTATCCTTTGAAACGACTGTGGAAGGGGGAAGCAGGGTCAGGGACCCACTCTGGTGGCTGTGGCAACAAAAAAGAGAAGTCAGAATCCTGGAGTGGGAAGGTGCATTGCTGCAGGTGGCTGAGATAACAGCCCTGAAAACCTTTTTAGTCTGGGACTGTCAAGTTGTACCGTGGTGGCACGGGGTGGGAACTGGTCACCTTGGGCCAGCTCTGGAGCAATTGCTTCTCCCTCCCAGAGCTTCTTCCTGTGCAATCTCACGGTCGTGGCACCGACGCTGAGGTTTGCTGGGAGTTAACCTTGGAGCTGAGATTTATGACCATTATTGTGATTATTTTGGACACAGCTATTCTTACCAGTATGTTAAAATGTTCTGGAGTGGAGTAGCTGTTCTGTGTGCCCACAAGCAATTGCAGATGGCAATTCGCAGGCATAAAGAGGCTAATTTTGGAGCCTTTTACTAAAACTGAATTGAAAATGGGCATGAAATTCTGAGTACAGGTATAAATCTCTGTGATGGGATGCTGGTCTCTCTGAAAGTTAATAATGAAAACAGGTGAGGAGAGGAGGGTCTTTTTCCTCTTCTGTTACAGAGTAACTTTCACCCACATTTCTGTGCAGGCAGAGCCCTCTGTTGCGTACAAAATACCAAGTCTCCAATGAATGCTTATACCTTTACTGAATCATGTGGAAGTGTTAATGGCCCCACAAGCAGGGGGAGAGGGGGGGAAGAAAAATCAGCCTATTTTGCTAACACATTGAAAAGTGACCTTTTACTTTATTGTCTCTCCCGTTCCTTTTTTTTTCCCTTTTCAAAATTTTTTTCTTGGATAAATGAAAGATAATCACTTCCCTGCTGTGACTTCAGATGTAGAAATATTTATATAGCAGGAAGTAAATGATGGGAAAGGCCAGACCCACTCTTGTACTGATGACACGAAACAGATAACCCTGTGGTCCTGCCGAATCTGGCTGTGGAGAAAATAGTTATATCCTTGGACCCTCCTGAGACTTTTCCTTTGGATGCCTCAGTTGGAAATGTAATCCTCACAGATATTTTATGTGCAAAAAATCTTTGTCAAAGTATTGTTGCTGGAGCTGCAGGGCACAGACAAGCTGTTTTAGTCTGTGTCCCAGCAGAGAGGCTGGGGCTGCTCTGCCCGCAGTGAGTCAGTGTTAGGAAGCACCAAAATTCAGGCCTGTGGCTCAGCATTGTGCTGGTCCCTTGGTTGCGCCAGGAGTGCGTGTGTACATGTTGGGTGGTGTTTTCTCTGCCTCTGATCCCCCCATCTTCCCGGGCTGGGTCCTGGCCTTGTTGTGTCGCCGTTTCTTACCTCAGCTGCAATTATTAGCAGCCGTGTTAGATTAAACACAGAAAAGAAATTAGCACCTAAGTTGCTTTTGTTTTGCAAGCATAATTAAAATAATAGGCGAGTCTGCCTGTATTTTAAAATGCCAAAGAGGTAGGGAGTGTGCTGCCTGTGTCTCTGGAGGACTCGGTGTCCTCCCCTGCCTGCTCGCGGGTGTATCAGTCACCTGGCAGCGCTCCTGCAGCAAAGCAAGTCACCTTCTGCCGCTGCCAGCAGTGATGGACACAAAGGCATTGCCATCAAAAGCACTCCAAGCAAGGGCAGATACTGCCTTCAAAAAACAGGTCTGCATTGTTCAGACGGAAATCCAACTTACACCAAAGTACCAAATTGCCAAAGTTTCCTGCAGTGACCCATGCAGATTTTTAATGAATTTGCATTTCTCTCCCTTATCTTAGTCCCAGCTGAGTTTTTCTTTTGTACGGAGAGCAATGAGGTAACAAAAGTGTGTTGTTTTACTTTGTTTTCATCAGGGATCAACCAATGTGGTTTACCAAGCCCATCATGTCAGCAGGAGTAAGAGAGGACAAGTCGTTGGTACCAGGGGTGGATTTCGAGGCTGCACCGTTTGGCTAACAGGTATTTTGTCTAGGCATGAAAGTGTGGCTTCATGTGTGAAACCCACTTGCATACATGAGTATGGCTCGGAGGTGGAGATTTGGGATCCACAGGAAACATCAGCATTCCTTCTGAACTGGGAATTGCAAAACATTTACACGTGGGAAACACTGACACGCGGTGCTGGCGCAGCAAGATATTCTCTTTGGCAGCTGCTGCCCATAACTAATGTTTTTATGAATTTCACAGCTGTTATCAGGCTCCTTTGAACATGTCAGAAGCCCTAAGGGTTGCACTTGTTCCCAAGTGTGTAGCTGAGGAAGCTTTGGCTCAAATCCAGCCAGTCCTTGGCAGTGAAATATGCCCAGGGTTGTCCAAAACAGCATGTGGATGTTTTCCTTTTGAGTCGGTGGGAAGTTGATTAGGCACCTAGGTTTACTGTGTTTAAAGTGACCTTGTGAGCAGCACAAGGCAGTTGTCTTGTCTGAAGAACTTGTCTGAAGACTCCCAGAGAGTGAGTCAGACTGGAAGCAATTCCTTGCACAGCCATTATGGGTTTCTTATGTTATTTCTTATTTTGTATGCCTTCCGATGTGTTGCCCTTCTTTTCTGCTTTGAAAGATAAACTAATTGTTTGGGGATTAGGAGCTGCTAGAAATGACAATTGCATTTCATTTGCTCCACTAATATTTATACAACTCTGTCTTTTGCCACTTGTCCAGTTGTTTCTTTGCTTATTAAATATTGGTATTTTCTTTGACTGCCAGAAGATATTGAAAGGCATACATGGAAGGGTTTGTAAAGCCGTTCTGATTTGCCTTCATATCAGCTTATGTGCTAGATGCTGGATTAAAACACATTTCTGTTTTGTTCTCCTCTTCAGTTTCAAAAAGAAGGCCAACACTTAATCTGCTTTAATAAAATTTCTGAAGCCAAAAAACCTATCCAAGGCAATTTCTGTCTTTTGTGAATATTGCTCAAAAATCTTGTGTCTGAAAGGTTTGAGCTTTTCTGTCTGGTGGTTATTCTTTGAAGTAGACAGAGGTGTCCTAATTTCCTATCAATTTCATTTCAAGAGACTGTATGAAAGGACATTTCATTGCATGGACTGTATGGATTAAATGGAAGGGCATTTGAATGGCCTACATTGCCGTCTCAGGAGAACTATGAGTTAAGTTTGTTGTACTACAAAACCTGAAGGCACAGCCAGCAGGATTCATCTCTGCCCAACCAGGTTTCCTTTCCAGCACAAACATGGCTGTTCTGCATCAGACCAAAAGTCCACCTCGCCCAGGGTCTTGTCTGCATGAGTGGTCAATAGTAGGTGCCATGCAAAGGATATAACAACAGGTGAGCAGGTGGTGCTGTCTCCGTAGGAGATTCTCCGAGGCTAAGTGTTTCTTGAGACAGGTGTGGTGTTTGGACTTTCCTAAGTCAAGGTTCTCTTCCATCTTAAGGAGTTTTCAACACACGGATCCCCATCCAAGGGAAATGTTTGGTGCTCCAGGTGCACTTGCCACTTTCTGACACAGCCAGTAGCTAGTGCTTTTTGTGCAAGTGGATGGAGCTGGGATGGGAAACAACCACCTTGTTTTGGATTGTTGTCTTTCTGGCTGATGACTCCAGGAAACATGGGCAGCTGAAGATGTGCTACTTGTCTACACAACTATCTTGCTCCTGCCAGCATGGATCTGTGGGTGCTGTTCCTGCAGAAGGAAGTGTCTGTGGATGCAGAGTGGCAATTGCTGCTGGAGCTTGTCCTGTCCCACACAGTTGTGACAAGAATCTCTCCTTGGGTTCAGTCTGGAAGAGCAGCTGGCTGTTCATGGGGGAACCAGAGGAGGAAGAGGAAGATGCTGAGTTACAGGCAACAGCATCCTTTCAAGCTTCCCTTACTTACTGGTACCTACCATGGCCCAGCAAGAGGTACTTTTACAGCACTGCTGGGTTGAACCCTTCCACATGTTGGGATATAGCAGCTTTTCTCATGCCATTAATGTCACCCCTTCAATAAGAAAGGTTGACCAGGGCTCTGTGTAACTGTGTGCTAAAAAGATTAATTCAACTTCCCTACCTCATTCCTTCCTAAGGCAACTTCAGACAGAAGGAGTTTTGTTGCCATATCCCAGGAGGTACTGTGTTACATTTTCATTTCCACTCTTTTGGCCTTAGACCTGACCGTTGCTTTTCTGTCTCCAACAGGTCTTTCTGGAGCTGGCAAGACAACCATTGGCTTTGCTTTGGAAGAGTACTTGGTCTCTCATGGCATCCCTTGCTACTCCCTGGATGGTGATAATGTTCGCCATGGCTTGAATAAAAACTTGGGGTTTTCGGCTGGGGACCGCGAGGAGAACATCCGCCGCATTGCAGAGGTGGCCAAGCTGTTTGCTGACGCTGGGCTTGTCTGCATAACTAGTTTCATTTCTCCTTTTACAAAGGTAAACTCACTGCATCATATTCTGCTCTTTTCTGGGCAGCCTTGATCTCGTGATTGTTCTCAGGGAAGGGAGATTTACGTGGAGGACTTCCTACATATGCCATCAGAAGCTCCTTCTAACTTCTCTATTCTTTTGTAAAATGCCACCAATACACAGAACTACACACAATCAGTACAAATTTCTGGAGGGCAGTTTGACGTGACCTCTTTGAATACACTCAATGTTACAAAGTGATTAAAAGCGAAGAGGAGTTTAAAATCTCCCTGCAGAGGCTCCTGCTATTAACTTGTTAGGAGGCAGAAAAGAGGCATAGAAGCAATAGCCTGTGATAGTGCTATCACTGATTTGAAGAAGTATAGATTGTGGTTTTATGCTTCCTGAGAATACCAAGTAGCTGCTGTTATCAAGCTGATACAAGCAGTTCCTTTTTTTTGACACAGGGCAGATAATTATTCACATTCTAAAGTTCTGCTGTCGTGCTCAGTGAAGAGATCTTCTTGATGTTTCATATGGCAACAGCTGATAATACATCAAAGTTGTATATTTTGAAATTATTTTTCTTAAGTATATTTAAAGAAATGGAGTAAAGGGACATGAAAAACCCATATTAGAATTAGTGTAAATTTAATAAATCTATACCAGAGATTAATTTATCTGCGTTGAATTCCAGGGCATGTCATGTAGTGGGAAGGTGCTTGCTGCAGTTCGGACACGAATGATTTTTCCCTTCTTTCTTCTAACAGGATCGTCAAAATGCACGGAAAATTCATGAGGCAGCTGGACTTCCTTTCTTTGAAATCTTTGTAGATGCTCCTCTAAATATTTGTGAAAGCAGAGATGTGAAGGGCCTGTACAAAAAGGCAAGAGCTGGAGAGATCAAAGGTATGGAAGAGTGAGCTCTTATTTTGCCTTTTGCTTTCCAAAGTATTGGATAGCTTCTTGTTACAGCTCTGCACGTAGAGGTGGGTTACTAAAGGCTCTTTATAGAACACAACAGTATCCTGTTTCCCTAATCTTGCTGTCACGAGTGTCACTTATAGTACCCAGTATGGTTGAATGCTCGCTTGTTGTTTGTCCAGCGTTGTTGGCTCTAGGGCACAGAGTATTACATTAAATAAATTTAGTTTGGGTTTAATTGTCTGTAGGATTCACGGGGATTGACTCAGAGTATGAGAAGCCCGAATCTCCTGAACTAGTGTTGAAAACGAATGTTGCGTCGGTGTCTGAATGTATTCAGCAGGTTGTGGAGCTTCTCCAAACACAAGTAGGTCATTTTTATGCCACCGCCGCCAGCAGCTTTGTAAACGTGCTTTCGGATACTGGCTCTTTGGTGTGCACTTAAAAACCAACATGTTACTTACAATTGCTCTCTGTCTCTCTCTTTCAGAATATAGTGCCTCACAGCTCAATTAAGGATGTTCTTGAGCTGTTTGTGCCTGAAAATAAACTCAGTAGTGTCCGAGCTGAAGCAGAGATGCTGCCATCCATAGAGATCACTAAGGTATCGTCATGCATAGATGCTGTGCTGTGATTCAGTCATTGTTTAGCTGTTGAAAGGGTAGAGCTTCGACAAGGATGCTGCTGTAGGGGGCTCTGTTCCTCTGATGGCTGTGTTCTTTTGTGGCTGTGGTTTCTGACGAGCTGAAGTGCGGTCCTGATCCTCAGCCATTTTCTGCTGTGTCTCCACCCTGTGCTGTAGCAAGCCACGGCTGTCAGTCCCCTTCGTTGCGTTAGTACAGCCCTGCAAGCAGTTGTGCTATGAAAGTATGTGAGTCTGGCTTAATAAACCCCCAAACTAACCCCCCATGGCTTTCTCCCCCTTCACGAATGTCCTATATTTGAAGCAAAGCAAATGCGAATGCTGTTGCAGCAGAAGGGAAGGAAAAGCAACCTCTGAGTGCGACCTGGTGACAGGAGTGCCATTTGGGTTTGTTTTGCAGCTGGATCTGCAGTGGGTGCAGGTGCTGAGTGAAGGCTGGGCCACTCCGCTGACCGGCTTCATGCGCGAGGCAGAGTACTTGCAAGTGATCCATTTTGGCACCCTGCTGAATGGTACGAACCCCCACGCTTTGCATTAACGCTGGCTGGCAAGCTGCTGCGGGACACGGTGCTTACCCTGCCGTCTCTCGGCAGGCAGCCATACAGAAAAGCTTAATGCTTGGCTGTGTTGTCCTTCTTTCTTCTCACGTGTTAAATGCAAGAGCTAATAAAGGACCACAGGGGCCAGGGAGCCGTGCTCCAAAACACACCAAAGGTTTTGGAAGGTGACAAAGTTCACTGTGCTGTGGCCGGGGCCCTGGCTCACAGCTTTGATAATCTTGCACAGTGCCAGTCAAACAATTCGGGAGCCATTGTGTAGCTCTTTTCATGCTCTGTTATACCAAGGTAAATAAAGACGCAAACCCAAAGCCAAGTAAGCAGGGAGGCTGCCAGGCTAAATTTGAGGTGGGAGGAGAAGGCAGCTGTTCCTTGGAAACAGGAGCAGAGCCTGATTTCACTCCCCCCCCACGCCGTTTTCCTGCTTATCCATTACAGTAACTTGAAATAAATGAGATTTATCTATTCATTAGCAGCATGTTAGAGGTGCTTCATCCCTAGAAAAGCCAGAGTATTCAGTGATCATCTACAGCTGAGACCAGGGTGGTAGATATTTCTGTCCTGTTTCTCAGCTGTAGATGCTGTTGCTGTGACTTCACGTGCCACACAGGGTGCTCACTTTGAGTTTTGCAGACTTGATAGCAATCTCTGGCCTCAGGGATTTGGGATCTTGGTGAGCAAGTCCCTTTCAATCTTGCCCTCCTTCTAGAGGTTCCCATGGTCATGTGGGGCAGGGGCAGTGACTTGCTGCTGTTCCTAGGGTTTGGGCGCCATGCAGCAGGTGCAAAGCTCAGGACTGCTTGCTTTGGACTGGAGGAGTGTCTGAGCGGGGGGAGGCTTTTGCTTTCAGACGTGTCGTAGCCTTTTACCTCCTGCCTGGTGTGCAAACAGTGTTCAAAAGCACATGTCCTTCTTATCAGACCCCGATCTGTGGTCCTTGAGCTGCCTTTTGTGCCTGATGAGGTTGCAGAGGAGCCCTGTAATGACCACATTGCTCCAGAGCTCTGCACTTTGTGCCGGGGGCTCATCTCGGAGAACATCTGTTCTTGGGTTGCCGGCCCGCCCCCCCCCCCCCCCAACTTGTTGTCATCACTGAACACAGCTCCTCTGGGGTCCATGGGCATACATTCAGGATTTGTAGAGCCCAACAGTATCAGGGACAAAGCTCAGGACACCAGCTTTTGGAGGGAGATGAACTCTCCAGAGCAAGGTCTTTGTAGTAGAGGGCATCAACATCAGTACCCAGTCCATCTTGTCCCTACAGAGACTAAACATCTGCATGGTCAGTCCCACAGGATGACATCTGGGCAGAAAGGAGAACATCCCTGGTTTGCTTAGAAGAGCTTTAGGAAACAGTGGAGGGTTTCCATCTCATGGTGCCAAGGCTGGGGTGCAGCGTTGCCAAAGAGAGGTTTGAAGCTGGTCTTTCCAGAGTCATTGGTCCATCCCTTTTCTCCTGGGGTGCAGGTGATGTTTTTGGGCAGCTCCGGCTGTGCCTGGAAGGGCTGCAATTTGGTGGACTTGTGCAAGTTCGTGCTCCTCTTGCTCCGTCTTTGCGTGGTAAATCCCACCCTGATATTTCCAACAGTTGGGTGGATGAGGTGCTTTGTGTAGGGGCATGATGGCCACCAGGAAGAAAGGTGGATCTGCTCATGGTAGGGCAGCAGGAGTGCTGCAGAGTTTCCAGCTCTCTGCCCTTTGCGACACGTGCCTCTGTTGGGATGGGGTGACAGCAGAAGTGCAGATGTTGTACATGGCTCCTGGCCAATGCGACCCGTGTTGGACAGGCGAGCGCCAGAGAGGCTGGGGCAGCACCCTGAGGGACCGTGGCCATGCCAGCAGGCACCCTGTCTGTGGTTAGGCGGTGCTTGCTGGAGATTTTAAATGAGCAGCTTTGGTTCTTGAAATGGCTACTGTAACTGGTGCCCGTGAGTGTTAATTATCTTAATTGTGTTTGTATTCTCCCAGGAAGGAATTGCTTTGTGGCTGGTATGTATAGAACTGTTCTTAGGCTGTACAGAAATTACTCCGATCTAGATTTTTTTGCTATAAATAATTTTTTGAGATTTAAAAAATGAAAAATATTTAGACTAAACACAACCACAGCCTTGATTCAGCCGGTTAAAGTGGCATGACATACTCCGTGTCCTACCGACCAGTTTTCACAAAAATCCTAATTTTGTAATTTTGTAATTGCCTTTGCTGAAGTGATTTATCTTTTTTAACTCTGCATCTTGCATTTGCAAATGGAGCATGGAGAGTCTCAGTTTCAGCATCATTTGTTGGTTTCGTAATTCAGCTTTTTCCATGCTGCCTTTATTGACTGATCACTGGTTAATATAATGTAAATGTACAAAGCTGATATTGATTGGATCCCATGTGACTATAGCTATGATTATTCATGAAGGTACTTGAAAATTGCTGTCTGGCAGATGAGTGATACCTAGTCGTGAATTAAAAGTAAATGCAAACATTTTAATAAAGATCTTTTTAAAATCTACATCATAGTCAAAATCCTCAAATTAAGACTCTCAAGGGTCCAAAATTATTTCAGTCAGATCAGAACAAATTGAATCAAGTGATTTGTTTGTTTTTGTTTGTGAATGGAAACCCACGGGAGAGACTGATTCTTCTATATTAATACCAGGATATCCAAGGAGAAATGAGAGGACCTTAGTGGAGGGCTGGGAAATTGGGGGAGTGGGGGTAAAACCAACATGACTTTGAGGTATTTAGGGACAATGCTGAAATTAGAAACTACACATGCAAATGTAGACTTGCTGCACGCACAAGGAAAATAGATTAAAAATGGACTTTGCAGAGATAGAAAGGAAGGAGGAGTAACAGTATAGAGATATCCAGAAAGAAAGAAAAAAAAAGAAACAAAGCAAAGCATGACAGTGTTTTCCCCATTGGAAGAGGCAGTTCAGGAGGCGTGCAGGGAATGGGATGCCCCAGGGAACACCAAGTTGGAGCCATCTTAATATAGGTTGTTTTCCTGGCAGAGGAGGTAGGGGTTATATCCAGGGTTGCATTTTCCAAGTACGTTTGAATTTTTCAAAGAGACTTTACAACAAGCTAACTGGAGAGGAACCAATCTTCCCAGGGAGATAGAGAGTACAGAAAGTAATGAAATGCTCCAGGTGTCTTTGAGACATCTCTGGCTTAAAGATAAGGAGCTTTTTGTATTCCACTAACGTTGCTATTTATTAGCACTGCAGAAAAAAATGGGGCAACTAGTGCTGGAGAATTTGGCTCTCCAAAGGCAGAATGTGTGCCTCTGAAAACCTGTTTACTCAGTGCCCAAGACCAGTGCCCGAGTCTGGAGTCTGTTAAAATCCTCCCCCTCTCTTGCCAGACGGCGTTGTCAACCTGAGCATCCCCATCGTGCTGCCGATCTCCACAGAGGACAAGGAGCGGCTGGAGGGCTGCGAGGCGCTGGCACTCAGCTATGCAGGGCGGAGGGTGGCAGTCCTGAAGAACCCCGAGTACTTCGAGCACAGGAAGGAGGAGCGCTGTGCTCGCGTCTGGGGCACCACGTGTGCGAAGCACCCGCACGTCAAAGTAGGTTTGTTCCCTTGCTGCTCTGGGAAACCTGGCCAGGATGGGAAATGCAGGCAGGGGCTGGAGAACTGAACTTTTCCAAGGTTTTGAGGGCCATGAGTCTCCTATCTGCTCTCCAAGCTGAACCCCTTTCTGGGAACCATCGTGTCCCAAGCAGGCAGGACTGAATTTTTAGGCTCACAAGTTAACACTGAGATTGCTGCTTAACAAGAACATCAGATAACAAGCACAAGGTGAAAGGGAAAATGAGTTTGCTGCTGAAGAGCTTCTTCTTTCATTCAGGTATCTTCACCAGTGTGTCTACATCCAAACATTTTTAGCATGACCACCAACTTAGCCCCCAAACTTTTCCTGCCCTTGGGGTATGACGCTCACAGTGATGCTGCCAAACACTAATGCTGCAGATTGCTGATTCGTGCTCCTTTTAGCTCCATTTTACTCCTCAATTTGGCTGTTCCCTGCAGGCAGCCACAAGGGTGTTATATTTTTACAGCTTATCCCTTCCCACTTACTCTAGAAAGGGAGAGCTCCAGGTTACACCAAGTGACTTGAGCTGTCTGCTTAAAAAGGCTAAAGCTGTGTTAATTCTTCTCCCCTACCTTAAAATACCTCTTTTAATTATTCAGCAGCAGTTGCTCACCTTACAACAGGCTTATTCCTCCTGCATATTCCCAGGAGGAAAAAGCAAAGAGTGAGGTGTTAGAAGGTCTTGTGCCATAACCTGTCGACCCCTGGCTGCCAGAGAGGAGTCCAGCACCCAGCTGGGTGCAGTGGTAGGGATTCGGTGGCTGATGCCTTGCTTTATGGGGCTGTGCTGCTCATGGCATTCAGTTCACGTGGTCACTGTACATAAGAATGTTTTCTGCCTACAATGTGCTCAATAAGAAGGGAAGACAACCCTAGAAGCTGGGTCAAGCCTACCATTTTTCAAAGGAGACTGGGAAAGGGAAAAGGAGGTATTTTGCTGTCCCCTGCATAATGCATGTGGGGTAACTTACAGATGGTGATGGAGAGTGGAGACTGGCTGGTTGGTGGAGAGCTCCTCGTGCTGGAGAAGATCAAATGGAACGATGGGCTGGACCAGTACCGCCTGACACCGCTTGCTCTCAAGCAGAAGTTTAGAGAAATGAACGCTGGTGAGTGCCCTGGGTTAGCACCAGTGACGTGGCTCTTCTTGCCCTACCTGGCACAGGGAGATTTGTGTGATCTGTGATTACTTGCTCTCAAGCTCACTGCACTTGCCAAATAGCTTCTGTATGCTCCAAAAATGGAACTGCTGCAGTGGATGAGCAGTAAGAGGGATGCAGGGCACAGCACAAAAGGTGGCGCAGGGTCTCCTTGGTGAAGGATGGTGCTTGTGATGGGCTGCATCCTCAATAAGCCTCTCTGAGCACAGGACTGGAAAGCGTTGAACAGAATGCTTGTGTCCTCCCTAGCAAGTCAGAGCCTCTCTTTCCACGCTCAGACATTTAAAGCCCTGCACTGATGTGCTTGGCCTTCACGCATGGGGGACAACTCAGGTGTCTTCTCCCAGGTGTCTGTCCCAGAAGGCTGGCAGGTGTCAGACACATACCCTCACTCTGGGGAGAGAGTGTTGGCCTTCCTGAAGGTGCCGTTGAGCTTGGAGAGGTGGCAGGTCACTTAAGAATTCAGTGGAGGTACCCAGTGGTGTGTAAAAACATTGTAGGAGAGCTGATAGGACTGAAATGGACCCCAAAGGAAGCATGTGCAATGAAAATAAACTTGGCAGAGCGATGAAGAGGCACTGTACATGTATAAAACACTCATCTAAGGTATTTAAGGTCTCACTCATGTGAAGGTACGACACACGTCTTATGACGTGTACATATCTTATGACTGTGTCAAAATGTATAGTGTGTAAATGAAGCTGCAGGGTCTGATGGGTCAGCACTAGCCCGTGACCCTCTGAATCTTTCCCTTTTAGATGCTGTCTTTGCATTTCAGCTGCGCAACCCTGTCCACAACGGGCACGCCCTGCTCATGCAGGACACACGGTGCCAGCTTTTGGAGAGGGGTTACAAAAACCCCGTGCTTCTCCTGCACCCTCTGGGAGGATGGACCAAAGATGACGATGTCCCACTGGAGTGGCGGATGAAGCAGCATGCAGCGGTGCTGGAGGAGCAAGTCCTGGACCCCAAGTCAACCATCGTTGCCATCTTCCCTTCTCCCATGCTCTACGCTGGCCCCACAGAGGTAACATAGCCATCGGCTGCTTACTGCGGCAAGGCGTGAAGCCTGGCCGTGGGGATGCCTGCTGCCAGCCTGCCCACGCAGCTCCAGAAAGACACGGGGAAGGGAGTCAGTAGCCACTGCCTCACTGTTAGCTCCCTGCATGGTTTGCCTGCAGGTTGTTGTGGCAGCCGTCTCCCTGCAGAGCTTGCCTCCATGGGCTCCTGTGCTTTCAAAAGCTGCGGAGAGCTGGGGAGAATGGGGCTAGAAACAGACTTTACTGCTGTGACCTTTTTCTCTGTTGGGCAGGGACGTTCATTTGTTTTCTCCCAGTGGTTTCCCTTCTGGCCCTAAATTAGTGGGATGAAAGTGGTAGACGCTCAACTTCCCTTGAAGGAGGAAGGAGAGGGATGCTTGGGGAGCTGTTGCCTGTGTGGGACTCAACAGCTGGTGGGCACTGTCTTTGCATGTTCAAAAAGCAAACCGCTACCTCCATTTGCTGCCAGATTGGAACAGGACCAGTTCCCATCCCCAGTCTTTCCCTTGAAATACATGTCCTTAGGAGAACTGTGATGTTGCATCAGGTCCAAGCAGCGGAAGATGATTTTGGGCAGTCTGATTGCTGTGAGAAACTGCAGCAAGGCTGCTGACACGGCTCCTTCCTTCCTTCCTTCCTTCCTGCGTGTGGATTGCCAGGATCTCTTTTGCAGGTCAGAGCGGACAGCTTGGTTGCTGCTCAGCCCTCAGCCAGCGCTCCTGTGCCTCTCCTTCGTAGGTGCAGTGGCACTGCCGAGCTCGCATGATTGCTGGGGCCAATTTCTACATCGTGGGGCGCGACCCTGCAGGCATGCCTCATCCTGAGACCAAGAAGGACCTCTACGAGCCCACGCAGGGAGGGAAGGTCCTCAGCATGGCGCCGGGCCTGACTTCAGTGGAAATCGTCCCGTTCCGGGTGGCTGCTTACAATAAACTGAAAAGGGGCATGGATTTTTATGACCCAAACAGGTAATGCAGGCAGCAGCATCGCTGTTTCTTCAGCCTACACAGTGCATGTGGTTTGTGATTGCATCTGTCTTGCAGCTTGCCAGGGAGAGGGAAAAGCGGTTGGTGCTCCTCTTAAGGAGAGGAATGGCGGAAGAACCTGTGAAAACCACCTGCTTTCCCCTCCAAGAGCTAACACCACAGCAAGGATGGGTCACATGAAACTAAATATGTGCACTTGCAGACACCGGGGAGGATAAGAATCACAGTTTGGGAACTAAGTGGCAGTAGAAATACAGCCTCTTGCAGCTGGAGAGGCGTGTTATGTACAACTCCAGCTCCACTTGAAAGAGGAACCTCATTGCTGCCAGTTGTAAACCCGTGAAGCTGGGTGTGAGGTGTGAAGCTGCAGACTGGTGCTGCCGGTGCCAGGAGGTTTCTGACCGTGCACTTGGCACGGCAGAAGAGCTGCGCTGGGGACGGCTCGGGGCAGTTGTGCCGATTTCACCCCTGTCTCTGTTTTGTGCAGGCACAACGATTTTGACTTCATCTCAGGAACACGCATGAGGAAGCTTGCTCGTGAAGGTGAAAACCCACCAGATGGCTTCATGGCCCCCAAAGCTTGGAAAGTCTTAACTGAGTACTACCAGTCACTGGAAAAAAAGAATTAACACTACTCCTCCTCCCTAGAAATACTTGTATTAAGAGTGAGCAATAATTGATTGATTCCCTATGACACAGATCAGTTACTTGGCATTTCCAATGCTCTGACTGTAGGATTTCCCTACCTGGGTCAGAATGTTTTTTACTAATCAGAAGTACTTTGAGCCTGGTCCTTCTCCCCTTGAAGCTGCTGGGAGCGTCCCCATGGAGCTAGAAGGGAAGGGCAGCGGGCCCTTCATTCCCAGCTGACTGTAGCTGCAGGAAGCCCACCATGGCCTCTGGACAGGCCAGCTGGATCATTTTGGTGCCACCAGGGCCACACACTGGCCTCTGGTGCAGAGCTGGGACCTCGGCACCAGGATAAAAATGTGTCTGTCCTCTGCGTGGAGCAGAAATGAAGAAGCGCCTTTCCACTGCCCCTCACCCGGTGCTGCGCAGAGGCAGGAGCAGCTGCTGAAGCGAGGAGCAGTTGCTGCTGCCAGGGTGGGAGAGGGAAACGGGCATTCAATGCTCAGATCCAGTCGCTGCCCTCCAGATTGTGCCTTGGACAATTTTTGCTAACAAACAGCAGGATTTTTTTTAACGCCCATTTTAAAGGATTTTTTTAAATTAGCCTTGACCATGACCGGTTCCTTGTGGCCTAGACAATTGCTCACTGTTCTTCCTTGCTTCCTCCTGCTTGACCTCTGGTCAAAACAAAACCCGGGCTGGGCGTTACTGGTGCTCCAGGTTCAGCTTTCTGCAGGGACTCCGCAGTGGTGATCCCTGCGCTCACAGCCTGCTGGGTTCATGGGTGGGGGAACCTCCCCTGGGAGGCATCGTAAAATGCAGGAGATCCCTGAGAAGGCTCAGGGCAGCATACAAAAACTGGGGATGCTGTTTACGTGCTTTCATGAGTATCCTCCCATCTGGCAGGATTGGATCCCCTTTCCTCTGCCCGTGCTTCTCCCGTCTGAAAGGTGAATTAAAGGCAAAACAGCAAAATCACAGTGTGAGGCGGGTCTTGCCAGTAAATCAGGCAAGAG
The DNA here is from genome assembly GCA_035590275.1 of Ibycter americanus. Taxonomy (NCBI): domain Eukaryota; kingdom Metazoa; phylum Chordata; class Aves; order Falconiformes; family Falconidae; genus Ibycter; species Ibycter americanus. Next base: position 30,711,858 of record JAVJGI010000065.1, on the reverse strand, counting down.
ATGGCTCAAGCACTTCCCTCATCTGTACCCCTAGCCCGGTGTGGGTACAGGTGACCTGATTTTACTTTGTATCTGTGGGGTGCTGCTGTGCAAGGGGTGACTGTGCCGAGCCGAGCGCGGGTGGCTGGTGCTGCTCCCAGCTCTGGCTGGTGGAAGGTTCCTGCAGACCGAACCTTCTTTCCATCCCCTGCCCCCAACATGGACTTTGCTGCTGCGTGTGAGGCTTTTCCGCTGAGCCACAGCTCGTGCGGTGACCTCCCCTCCAGTGGGGCTGAGCAGTGTGACTCGGCACCACAGCTTTACCTGGCCCCATCTGCGTCTCGCCTGGAGCACGTCCCGCTGGGACCAGTGCGTGGCTTGGTGGTCGTTGAGGCTGGAGGGCAATGCCCCTCAGTGCCTGCCTGCCCCTGCTTGCACCTCCGCATCCCGCCTGCGGTCAGTGGAGGCTTTCCCAGGAGAAGGCTGATCCTGCAGCCCCGCTGTGCCAGCGGCGAGGAGCGTACCGCCTCCACAGCCACCCTGCTCAGGTGTGAGGTTTTTATGTGTGTGGGGGGAAACAGCTATGCACTTAGTTACTGCAACAACCTGAACTGATGATTTTCATACTCATCCTTTTTCAGTAGGTGCCCCAGGACCGGTTAGAATATGTTTCAAATGAAATGGAAATAGCGTTCTCCTCTTCTTGTACTTCAGTCTTAATTAGAAATGGATCTACGCTCAGTAAAAACAATCACGCTTCTGCTCGTAACTTAGGATAGTGAGTTACATCGCAAGCTAAAACCTGTTTTGCTGTGGCCATGGTACGGTGTCGAAGACTACATGTGATTGGGAGTACTTCTGCAAAAAGTCTTTTAATTTGTTACCTGTTTTGGGGTGGTTTTTGATAATTTTTTTAAAGTATTTGGAGCAAGGAACCCAAAGCTGTATTATACCTCAAGAAAAATGCTGCAACACCCGCGTTTGTAGCTGAAAGCACACTAGCACCAGTGCCTTTCGCTCTCGGGCCCTCTGGCAGGGACCTGCAAGACAAAAGTAGTACTCCCGTTTATGACTGCAATATTTGTCATATTTAAGTAGTAAAATAGTGCTGTTGTCACTCATCATAAAATAATCAGTTAAAAAAAACCCCCACAGTAAATCCAAATGGTTACAGCAAAACACAAATGTTATATTATCCTTTTAAATTAAAATAGCATAGTGTACTGATTACCTCCGATTAAGATAGGGTATATGGACTAGTTTTTTTTATAGTGTATTTATTAAAGACATGAGACTGGAATTTGTACCTCAACTGATGCATCTTATGATTTAATATATTCTGAACTTGATACTCTGCTACAAAATACTCACTTTTAGTACAAATAAATATTTATACGTGTAACTCTAATTTTTTGGGGGAAGGTTACAACCACATACTTCACCTGGGGCAGTGACCGGTCTGTAGTGGCAGGAGCCCCCTGCCACGTTCCAGTCGTGCACACCGAGCTCCTCGGGTAGGGTGATGGCCGGACCAGCCAGCAGCAAGGCTGCCTGTGGAGCCTGTTTGCTTTTGGAAACCTCATCCCATTTCTTTTCCTGCTGTCTGGGCTGTGTAGTGTTGGAACAACTCGCATTTAATGAACATATAACTGCACTGTCTTCTGCTGCCCTACGCTCCTGTGCTGTTTAACCAGCACGTAAGCACCTCCTGGCTGCTAAAACCCCGTGGAAATAGGGGATGATGCTCCATCACTGGGTCTGTTCCCAAGGGACCTGCTGTAAATGGGCTGCGGGTCTCAGAGAGCCACAGCCCGCACGTCCCAGCCTGGGGAGAGACAAAGGGAGAGCCCTGCCGGCTCCTGCGTGGTGGGGATGGTGGCTCTTCGCTGCTGGCCTGTGGCTGCCGCTGGCTGCGGGACACGGGCAGCGCCCTTGGCTCGCCCGGCTGGGGCTCCCAGTGCCTGACTGGGGCTCCCGGCCCCCTGCTCATCCAGAGCGGTGCCCACAGGCACCACCCCCCACAGCCCCAGGCTCCCAAGCACCAGCCAGGGAAAAGATGCCCTTGTCCAAGCCAGTCTCAAATAAAAGTGCTGTATTTACAGAAACCAAACATGGACACACTGGTGAAGGTTACAGAAAACAACAGAAAACACAGAGCAAACAAACGACACATTTATTCACCTGTTACTTAAGAGTATTCCAAAGGTTTCTGTTTGCGCTGCAGTATCGGACTGGCAAGATGAGCCATTTTACAGCCCCGGGACAATTTAAGTACGGCCTGTACTGTACACAGTCTGCCCGTGGCTGCTATGGCTGAACAGGTCCTGAACAAATTCTTCGCCTGCTGGGAATGTCTGTGCCTGTTCCTACCAGAGAATTCGACCTTTAAACCCCAAGGAAGACCCGTTTCACATAAAACTTTGCATTACAACTCAGAGCTCAGTACCTGCCCCAGCCCACAGCTGTGAAACGATGCTCCTCACCTGGAGCAACTGGCCCTGGAGCTGCAGGAGAGGGGCTGGGCTTGTGCCTGCCCTACGGTGAGGAGCCTGAACCAAACCACCGGAGACATGCAATGAACATGGCCACGTTCCTGCCTGCGTGACAAACAGTGCCATCTGCCCAGCCTTTCTGGCAAGCTGCCAGAAGGGTCTGTGTTTTGACAGGGACTCCCAAAGCAGCAGCAAAAGTAGATCAGTATGGACAAGTCCTTGGAAAAGTGGGAATTACACTCCAGCTGAAGTAACTGTCCTCAGGGCAATCAGAAATAGCCCCTTGTGCCTCTCCCGATCAGCCCCTTAAGCCTGCAGTGCTGCGCTACAGGCACAAGGTAAAGGCAAGATCCAGCCTGCACACGCACAGCCAGGTTTTTGGAGACACACACAAAAAGGAGATCAGAGCTCACCTGGCGACCAGACTGGCCCCTGGCACCTGCAAACAGCCACAGGTTTGTTCCTATTCCCTGCGCTCAGTTTGACACTTAAACTCCCTTGAGGACATACTTTCGAGCCCCTCTATTAAAACCAATTGAGACTGCGTTCTGCAGCTGCCTGCGCTAGATCTTTACCAAGTAGGAGGCATGCTGGAAAGAGGAAGGAGGCGCAGGACGAGCCCCATTATCGCACCAGGCTGGCATTTCTCAGGTGTAACGACTACTGAGAGGGGCTGGGAGAACTTCAGAGTAGGCACTGAAAACAAACTGAATAGCCAGAGAACTCCATCTAGCACGTGCATAATTCAAACCTTCCGAGAAACCAGCTTCCAGTCAGTAGCACTATTTGCATATTTACTTTTAAGGCTAGTCCTTGAACTCGGGCTCTCCCAGAGCCAGCGCTGGCATACACCACTGCTTTCTGCCCTGACTTGTGGGACTGGCATTCCATATCCCAGACTTTTTAGATTTCCATAGCCCAGTATTTCTGGCGCGCCTAATTTCCTACGTCTTTGTGTTAGAGTAATACACATTTACCATAGACTTCTTTCTCCATATCAAAAAGCAAAGGAATTATTAAACTGTTATTAAAAACCCTGTGTTCAGTACCCAAGGAGATTAAATTGGGCCAAACTAAGACTGACTGCACCTGGTGCATTACAGAACCAGTGTGCCAGGCAGGACACCAGTGAGAACGCTGTGCTTAATGCAAATGGTCATCAGCACCAATACTGTACGACGGCTGGCTCCAGCTGTCTTTATTTTACTTTGCAGTGCCTTTGATGTTACATTATCTTGCCTTCAACGCTTGCCTTCCCTCAATAGCTAGCAGAGCCGTGACACAGCGTACCACCCCACGGGTCTGAACAATACCGATTACATATTTGTGTTGAATTAGTGCACAATTCATAATATTATAAGAAGAAAAATTAAGTTATTGAAAACCTACCAACAATAACTTTACCGAAACACTTTTGCCACTTACACTTTTAACCCTTTGCCTTTATCACTCTATAATGTTACATGAATTTACTAAAACTCTTACCAGCAAGTATAGCAGAACGTTGCTAAATCACATTTATAAACCTAAAACCTATTCCCATCTCTTCACTTTTGCAATCAGAGCATGTGACAGAGCAAAACATCACAAAACGTCCCCCCCATGCCTCAGAGCTATGCATATGACGCTTCATGGTACAATGTCACAGTGCAGCAGTGGGTCTTCAAGACGAGATTAAAATAGCAGCAAGCCCTCGTTACAATGCATAATAGATCAGAAAGCCGCAGTTTCGGAGAGCTTATATGTAGGGCTTTATGAAAGACCAGTTAAGAACCTACTCTAATTACTCACATCAAGGGAAAAATAAAAATAAAATCAGCATTCCTTTTAAAAGCCTCAAAAAGCAGAGTTCATACAAAATGAAAAGTATTCAAACATTTTTACAGTAGTTTACTGTCTTTACTAAATGGCACCAGATTTCAAGTGGTCATGTGAAGGGAAAATCAGTAACATTTCAAATTTTGCCTGGAAGTTATTCTAGAAGCAGAATTTCTATCTTCGCATTTGCTGCTAAAAGGAAGAAGTAAATGTGAATTGAGTATTGACAAATCTTTAATCTATACATCTTCTGATTTGGTTTGATTCAGTAAGTAGAAAAGCTTTTCCATACTCAAGTTATCTACAGATTATGTCTATATATATAAAAAAATGTGTGGATATATACATTTAATACATACACACACGCTCGTACATATATACACACACTGGTAATGGATTGTCTCCCCTCCACACCGGTGACCTGCTGAACCCATGCACCACATCAGAACCTGCTTTAAGGCTACACAGTGTATTGATTATGGGACAAGACACAGGCAGTTGCTCTTGGTCTGGGCTATAATTGTTCCACTTCATGATCTATTGTTACACTTTAGTTGTGCATGACAGAATTTCAATAACTTAGAATTTGTTGTATAAAAACAATTCCAGAAACAGAACTCCCTTATTCAAGGAACATCCCCGCTCCCACCCCCGACATTGTTTTTGCTAACTGATTACAGAAGTCAAACTAAATCACATCAGAAACTGCAAACACACGCTTTGTCTTAATCTAAACTAACATGCATCAGAACATTCTGCAGTGTGGCATCCTTTGATTTTCTCATCTTCTCAATTGCCCTGTGGAGATCCTGCTGCTGCACAGGCCGAATTTCATCTTCGTCATGACTTTAAAAGAAAGAAAGAAAAACAGCAAGGTAACGATTCAGGTGCTGTGTAACAGTTATTCAAACAACAAGAAATAATCACTGAAAACAGCAGCTGACATGGATCCAGCGTTACACTGGAAACATGCCCCTGTCCACACCTGTATGACCTGCAAGCATGGGAGATAATCAGAGGAACAGCACAGCAACCGGCGTTACGCACGTTCGAGAGTGTTACCAGCATTTACACCTGGTAATACAGTGCAGTAATACCACTTGGTGGTTCATGCCACCTCAAGCTTGACACCTTAGAACAAGTAGTCTTATTTTCACAATCAAATTGAACAAAGGTAACTTGCTGGGTTTTTTTGTTGTATAGTAGCAATTTGTCACGAAAAAGAGAACGTCCTGCTTTCTGTGAATCACAGCACAGTTTTTTAAACCCCTATAAATTTGCAACTCAAATCAGAAGATACAAACTAATAATTGGACAGTGTGTAGCAACAGGAGCATTCACAACTACTGTTCAGCTACCGTAACAGACAGAATAAAGACACGTACGTCTCTTCTTCACTGGCAGAATTAACATATTCCCTGACACAGAGGAGTGCTGCATCCCGGCACATTTCTTTCAGATCACTGCCTGAGAAGCCACCAGTCTCTTTAGCAACTTCTAGGAGATCCACATGCCTGTCCACCTGTCCAAAAACAAAAGGTCAGAGCATGAAAACTCTAAAGTCATTTACTTTGTTCACCAAGGACAAGAAACAGTCACCTCCAAGTATTTTTACCTGCCCTAAGAAGATCTTTTTCAGTCTTGACCTTTTTTGAGAGCTAAAAGAAAATTATTTTATTAACTTACACTTTGAAGCCTCCAAGCAGCTTATTTCATTAAATGAAACTGATGCTACATCTCATAAAACTCTGTAGCTGATGAAAAAAAAGAACAGGCAAACAAAAGCGAACCATCACATTGGTGTATTATGTCACTGACAAAGCTCCTGTGTGGTTTTGGAAGCCTACTGGACGGCAAAAACTGGATCACAGAAATAATGACCCATTTATCCCAAATGCCCACACAAGTCTCCTGCAATGGCACCGCCTTTTTTGCCAAAGGGCTCGATCAAGCCTTATATGCATCTTTTTATCTGTAGACAATGAACACAACCCAATGAGTCTCCTTTCACAGCTACAGCCCTTTTTTTACATTATTTGAAAGACTACGTTTTCTTTTCATAAACACGTCTTTCGATCAGTTACACAGCAAGGCTGGGGAGAGTTCCCATCACATTTACGTTTTGTTGTTGCCACCTTTCAGTGCAGAGTAAGAACTTCAAAAGCAGTTGTTCACTATCTCAGCAGCTCAGTTGTCTGCTGAGTTACTGAACAACTGCTCCTACTTCATACAACCACGAAACAGGGAACTTGGAGGCAAAACAACGTGTCTAACTCTGTGCACTGGATCAGACTGAACTCTTTCCAGCCAAGACCCCACATTTATTCAGTCCATTTACAGAATCTCTGCTAACAGCCCCTTCCAGCACATTTTCCAATGCATCAGTATTTCCTTTTCAAAAGTTAAAGCCAAACTAGCCTAATAAAAGGCTGAAATTATGGGATGACTTCTTCCAAGAGGGAAACTATTTCATGGTGATGAAGGCAAAGCCCCAGATGTAATCTTTGCTGCTTCCGGCTACCCCTTCAACCCGTGTACTCCCCAGGATAACCCAAGAACGCATCATCATCCACCAAGCACCCCTCCAATTCCCCGCTGTTCCTCCTGCTTTTATTGAAGGACAAGGGTTACAGTCATACTGTCCTATTGGCTCATATCTTGAGCTTCTACGTATGCTCCAGCTCCCTGACCTATGACTCAGCCCACAGTGCTCTGGTTTAGGACTGCAGCAAGTCATCTGGCTCCCCAACATGGAAATTAAGGCAAAAGCGGCAGCTGGCTTACACCAAAGTGCCTCGTACAGACACTTCAGCCTGACTGTCTTGAAGGGCTTTGCTTTAAAGTGTGATCCTGCACACAAATACTGAAACCAGTAACAGTCAGCCACGGATCTGCAAGGTATCTGCTCAATATGGGGCTGAAGGCCATCAAGAATTGAATGGAGCAGCGCAGCTGGCTAAGCGTAAACAGAAAACAGGTATGTTGTATCGCGAGCATTAACAAGGATTTCCCTTTGAGTGAGAAAAAAGAAAGGAAACGAGATTTTAATACAGGCAAGGAAAATGGAGGGCATGACTACACCTGTCACATGAAGGACTGGCAGGAAGTTTGTCACCCTAGCTAAAAATAAGCTGGGCTTGAGAGATCCAATTATTCCTCCAATGGGATAACCAATAAAAGTGGATCCTCATCCCCCCGCCAAACGCTGTTTGTGTGGCTGTGATTCACTGCCAGATGCTTGATATATCTTGCTTGCTTTCAGGTCCATATTCAGAAGTTGATTTAGGTTTTTGCTGAAAGCGTTAAGGCCAAGGTGCTGCAACTCCCAGGCCCAGCTGCCAAGGCAAAAAAGCCGCAGGGTCCATTTGTGTGCATGGGCTGGGTGGCTGCAGACATTCAGGAAGCCTGTATAAAGGTCTATTATTTGGCATAGCTCCCTAACAGCTCTTGAAGAGAAATTTGAGTCTGAAATCACCACTTGCAAGAGACATTTTAGTTCGAGATTTTCTGCAAACAGGTCAGCTCTTCCTCCACAACTCCTCTGTCATTTCGTAGCAGTTCCATTCTCATATCAGTATCTAGTATTTTGTGAAAAAGCCAACCTATATTCTAACCCTGTACAAACAATCCAAAATTTGCAAAGCATCCTCCCCAATAGCTCAGCCATTCACAATGATGAGCTGTGATTTTTAGGCCTCTCAAGAAAATGTAAGTTGGTTTTACTAATTACTTATATTTGTTAGGATAGACCTCAACCCAGAGACACTTTGCAACATTAACTTCAAGACAATTAGTGCTGCAGACTAAATTTGGCAGGAACCTCCAATAGCATAGGCCCCATATCCTGCCAGACACGACCAGATGTGCTCACACCTACCCCTTTCCCTCATCTTGGAATGCAGGTGGCAACCGGAACACCATACAATATCAGTAACAACATCTATAGTAGTTTTCTCCTAAAGGAAATATGACCTATGGATCAAAGTGCAAAAAGCAGCAGTCAAAAAATATAATTCCTCCTTTCTTGACTTGAGCCCACAGACTTTACAGAGTTAAAAAAATAATCAGGATCTCTTGTCCCTGCTTCATGATGTCTTGAAATTTCTTTCACTGATCAAAGTGATTTCCAAACATGATTCACCTTCAGCATCTTTAGAGAGATAAATTTATTATCTTGTTACGTAATAAGAAAATGGAGACAGAGAAATTAATTTTCCTCGGAGATGGTGATTCACCACAAAATCCAAGACTGCTTCTTTGACTGAGGCTCATGCTTAAACCAGTAAGCAACTCTACTGATTTAATGCCACACCTAAAACCACAAAAGATTCCTAAGTTATAATTAGAAATACCCTGGCAGATAATCCCCACCTTACTCTAAGACAGTCAATTGTAAGACATGTTTTCTACAACTCCAGAGCTTGCACTCATGAGAACACTAATACAGCTAATTAACCATTAAAAGAAATTTACTTACATTTTCATTTTTCAAAATCAGCTTCAAGATAGCTTCCCTTTGTTTCAGAGCCTTAAACAAAAGAGATTAAAATTACTGGACTACAAAAATAAACATATGTAACATCTATCTCAATTTTGCACTGCGTAGGCTTTCAGTCACACAAGCTGACCCCTCAAACAGGAGACGTGATACACACTAAGGAAACCTATCTGATGGCAAATCACTCAGCAAAACAAGATCTAGGGTACTCTGACTCCAGGAGCACATGAAACTAAACATTTGAGCATATACATTTACACTGACTACAGGGAAAGGGAAAATGCACTGACATGTAGTCTTACTTTGCCCTAAGTGAAAGCAGCTGTCTCCAAAGATTTCCCATCACCTTTAACAGAGGGCTGACTCTCTAGATCTAGAGCATGCTTTCAATACTTTGCTAAATCAGATGAAGAGCATAAACTGTTCTGCTTTAAAAAATAATAATAAATTTAACTCTACAGATGATGCTTGGGAAATTTTAAGCAATATAAATCACATACTGTAATGAGGTTACTGAAAGAAAAGTCCTAAGCATATCCTTACTAGCAAGGTAGAACACAGGCAGCAAAGAGATTTGTTTTAGCGTCTCCCAAAACTAAACTTCTAAATTCACTTTCATTGTTAAAAAGGGGAAAAAATCCCCCAGAGATACTCTGGCAGCTGAAATGTTGATACTCTGTCTCAAAAAATACTTCTTCCATACTTCCCTCTGTCTTGCAGATAATTTCTTATGAGTAATTTTGGGCATTTTCATCTCAAACTTGGTTACAAAATCTGCAAGGCTTTAGCTATTCTACAGCCACCTTACCTGTACACACTTCCAATCCACAGCACATCAATTATACTGGCCCTCAATAAAAAAGTTGTAACCAATTTTGGTTGTATCACGAAGTACCATAGACAAGAACAAAAGACAAGCTCAAAGTTCATAGTATGGCTGTAGCGCGGTAAGGAAAATCACGTCTGTGCCCTAAATGACACCTCCTGTTGCAGTTCTGATCCTGAGAGAGAAAGCCAACCCCTGTAATATCCTGAGGCACTGTTACCCGTGGATAATCCATCGTTCAAACACCAGTTCTTGATAGAAAGACACGATAAAGTATCAAAAGACACATTCTTGCTCCTTACTAATTCAAGGAAAACTTGAAAGTGTATAAAACCCCATGAACAGGCATCACAGAAAAGCAGTTAGTAGGTTATAAATGCTTCGTTTCAAAAAGTATCCACCCACCAGGAGTGAAAGCCAGTTCAAACAAGATGTGCCTGGGAACATGACTACTCTTGCACAATCAGTAAGAGTTTTACTCTTCCAGTTTTGTTTCTAAGTTTCTGCAAAAAATGAATAACGAAGGGTATTTCTGTAGCCAGAAGGGAATACTGACAACCACGGCTGAACTCTTTATAATACTGATACAAAAATGTGTTGTGATATTGATAAGTGTTCAAAGGTGACTAAAATACCTTGAAAAGGATGGCGATAGCAAAATTTACAGTAAGGGTAACCTTGTGACAGCTGGCCTAATTGATAAAAGATTGCCTGTTTGCCATAAATTATAAGCAAAATAAAACCAGTTTTCCAGATTGCTGGCTGTGCCCGACTGTGGAAAGGCTTGAGCAGAATGTAGGCTCTGACATGCAGATTTCATTCCCTCTTCTTGAAAACTAAGTACTGTGTATCCAGAAGGTACAAATGGTAGTCAAAATGTACCTGCTTCTTGACATTATCTGACCTGGTGCCACTCTCCCTTGCAGGCAAGTGTATGCAGTCACTTTTGTGCTTTCTGTGGTTGTTTTCAAATTAAAACTAAGCTCCTTCCAGTGTGCAGTGTCTAAGCCACTCACTCCATTCTTATAGATGAAGAAAACAGATGGGAAGCTCTCAAGAACACATGGTGTTGTTTCAGATAAAAGACCCAAGGACTCAAGACTTCTATGAGAAACTTCACCTTAAAAGCCAAGTTATATACGTGCTTCTAAAAAACTAAAACCAGATCAAAATAATACAGTATTTCTTTGTAAAAAACCCAGAAACCTGCGTTTGCTGGTCAATAAGGCACCTGCCTATAGCTCAGCTGCTAGGTGCACTGTTCAGGCAAACCTGGCATGACTTACAGGTTGGTTGATGTGAAATCGGGTTGGCATTCTTCTCATGATTGCGGAGTCAAGATCCTGAGGACGATTGGTGGCTCCCATAACTATTACCTGCATACACCAACAGAAGAAACTAGTCAGCCTAAAAACAGCTTTTGAAAACATCACTGTATTGGACTTTCAAAACCAAACATCTGACTCTTTCACACTTTATCAAGAACATCGACATTTAAAGAAGTTACATAAAGTTTCTTGGTACTGATTTCAGCAACTGGACTTGAACAGGCAGCTAAAGAGAGCATTGGTACCACAGAGTACCATCTGGGTGGAGATTTTTACGCTAGTCTGAAGTCTCCTGAGCCCAATTTGAAAGTTCAAACTCTAAGCAGTAACTCAAAACTCCCGCTTATATATCTTATCTTTGTGATGTCTTCTTAGTTCCTAATGGTCTGGAAGGAACTTGAAAGGAGATGCTTTGATAAGGTATTAAAAAATGTGGCATTTCTGTGTTGTGTTGAAAAAAGAAAGGCAATCAGTTCACCAGGACAGTCAAACTGGCAGCTTTCCAATGCACTACAGTGTTGTTTCTTTTTTTTAAGCATTAATAAAAGCATTAAAAGTCAGCCAAGAAACTATATGCACTGGTATTCTGTAACAGCAGCGCATTAGGTGTTTACAAGCCAAGCTCAGTAAAAGGAGAATATTCACCTCACTTGACTGTATTCCAGTTATTAGTTTAAGAGCAAATTTACTTTCCATTCACATCAGCCTTGTTTTCTCATTTGTTATTTTAAGTTATGTACATTGTAAATACCCAGTCACAAAAGTGAAAAATGTCTGGGAAATTAATCTCCTATCAATACAGTTTCCTGACGTGCTTCTGGTCTTTTGTCTGGGGTCACTGTTCCGCAGCCAGCCCTGGCAGCTCCAGCAGCCCCTGGCCAGGCTGGGCTGCGTGTCCGGAAGCAGAGTCACCCTGCCACCTAGAGGCTTAATTATACGATGGCAAATTGCTACGTACAGAAAAAGCCCAAAGGCACATTTTTCACCAGGGCTCCCCAGCAGCCTTCATCTTCCAGAAAGCGTTACGCATGCAAGTGCTTTTGTTTGCCTGCGTGCCAAACAAGCTATGTCTGGCTTAGCTGACTCCTGCAAAAAGGCATCACTGTACCCCTGCTGCGCTTCCCCGGGGTCTACGTCAAAGCCAAACGCTGGACCTGAAGCGTTGCTCCTTCTGTGCTACCTGAGCTGAGAAGCCTTCCCAAAAGTGGCTTTGGCTGCAGGTTCTGCGGACGTGAAATGTGACTGTATGGGGCTTCCAGACTGGAACGGTCCCTTCAAGCAGCACAGCTCTGTTTTCCAGGCTCTGTGCCCCAAGTTCCTGCCAGCCTCAAGACTATATCCTTGGCAGGTTTAGCCCAAAGCTGAACATGCTTTTCAGGTGCAGTCAACAGAGGAACACGTAACGTTCATCGTAACACTTATTTACAATTTCCACCTAGCACTTGGAATTTTTGTTACTGTAACAAAAGCCAAATTTAATGCTTATTCAAAGGAAATTTGTTTGGCAAGAATCACACAATCAACCCAAAGCTCCCAAGAAAACATTTGTAGTTAACAGAAGAGCCCAGTGAGCTGGCTGTCAAAACCCAAGACAATGCAAGTGTCAAAAGCATCGCTTGAAAAACACTTCCTGAATTGCAATGACATCTTGGGGAGGAGCCTGAGATACAGTACGGAAACAAAACACTCCTGCTGAAAAAATCCCCAGAAACTCGAATCAACCCCTGCAGTGCCTCCAGCCAATTTTTTGCATTGCATTTTACTTTGGTGGCTCCCTACCCTGCAGAGGCATACAAGTAAAGGACAAGAGCAACTCTGCATGCTGAACTCAAGAGATGGGTAAGACCACATACTGTCTTACGGCAGGGAATGAACAATTCAACTTGCTCCAAGAAGTTGTCAGTATTGGGAAAAGAGATAATACATTCAAACACAGGAAGAAATGTGTGCTTTCAAGATCATATTAGCTTCCAGTTAAGTGTTCAAGCCATTGGCCTCTTATTAATGGTAAGCAGTCTGCTTTAAAGCTCCTCAGTGTATGTATTCACTGTGTTCTAATAAGCTTTTAGAAAATCAACTGAAAAAAAAATCTTTAGCACAAGCTTGAGAGAGAAGGAAAAGCAGATTTTTACAAAGAACTAATGGAGGTCAGAGCATCAGAACCCATTCACAGAAAAATACAGACTAAAAAGGCTGAAAATTTTAAAAGTTGAAAATAAACATCCTTTTCAAAGGCTTTAAAAAGAACTGCAGCTCCAGGTTGCAGTTCAGAAACATACCAAGCAGGCTTTTGTCAATGCTACATTCATTTATTTCATAAATGTTTTTTGCTTGTTTGTTTTTACAACACCAGCAGCTTTTGTATTTGTATATTCCAAAATACAATACTCCTGTTGAGATTATGGGAGGGGGACAGAAGAATACAGGAATGACAGGATGGAAGCACGGCTCCATTTAATAGAATTTGTCTTTTGATAACATCAGCTTCTCTACCCTTTCAGACTAACTCCAGAGTCTAGTGCTTGTCTAACACCAGCCTAATGCTCTTCTGGAAACAAAGCAACTAACCTGCAACTGTGATGAATACTTAGATCTTTCAGTACCTTTCCTGAAATCAAAGATTCACTTGTCAACAATATTTTCTTCAGGTGAAAATGTTTTTCGAAACAGTTTAAAAAAATTCCCAATTTTGGCAGCTCAAACTATACAGCTACATTATTGAGACTTAAGACACTTCTGAAAATAACACCTCAATTAAAACCAAAATACCTACAACAAAAACAGTCTTCTCAAGAAGAAAGCTCTTCCCAAATGGGTCAATGCACAACAACCAAGAGGGAAGAATCACATTACTTTTCTCATCATCCTTTGTACTTACTTGGCAGTTATAATCAGTGTCCAGTCCATCCCACAGACTCATGAACTGAGCTTTCATCATAGCTGTAGCTTCATGGTCAGAACTCGATCGACTTCGTAAGAAGGAATCTGTATTAAACGATTCAGATGGAGCAGTTTACTTTCAATCCTGCCATAGAAACTATGCTGTTTGATTTCTCACGTGCAGACTTGAGCTATTCTCTACCTTATAAATACTTCTTTTAATAAACATTGTCAACAAATGAAAAGTATTTCTTACCATGAAGAATAGAAAAATGGAATCTCATGCTATTTTTAAGCACATCTTTTAAATTACATTACATGCATATGTACCCATCACATGAGATTGTCCCAAATCTTGTGCTCCAAATTTTCACCTTCCTGAATTCATGGAAAGTGTATCTTTCACCTTAATTCCTCAAGCAGAGATGGAAGCATTCAGACTATGGCAAGCTAGAGGACACCAAAGCACACGAGAACAACCAGCTGCAGGACTGACTCAGTTATGCAGAGCTCTAACTCTGCTAGTCATTGCCTAAAGAATTTCCAATGGCTAGAAAAACACTACCTTTTTCACACCTATACAAAAGGATAAAAAGCATCTTAAGAACATAGCCCCGGCATAAACCTAAACTGTGGAAAGAGTAAAAGCTTCAGCAGGCTTTGTTTCTTCAAACTGTACAACTCACAAAGAAGCGCCAGTGCTACGAGACAATGAACAATTTTAACTGAACTGCTCAAGTTCACAGGGACTTAAACACTAACGTGACAAGCCAAAATGCACTGAACAACTGACACCTTTGCTGTCTCCCTAGCTGAACTTCCTCCCCTACTTCTTCAGCATTATTAAACTATTATTTCCAAGCTCTCCTAAACCTGTATTTTATTTTCCGTTACGTGCCCACATGGCAAAAGCACTGAAGTGTATTTGGTGATGGGTTTCCTGAATAAGTAGTTCCCTTGACGGAAGAAAAGCCTTCCTCGTGAACTGCCTTAGCCGAACCAAAAATAAGCAGCAACTTGTTCTACTTGTAATTTCCTCCACCAACACAACAAAGAAATATATTGTTTTTCCTAAGCCAACATTACTTTACAAGACTATTTATATTAGTAAACCTTCTTTCATTATAACCCTTTTTAAGGGAAAGATGACAGTAGATTAATCTACCCATCAGTGTGAACCTACAGTTTAATGTCACTCTGCTATAGTTACTTACAAAAAAAAGATAGATTTTTACCTATTTCATCAATAAAAATGATGGATGGTTGGAGCTTTATAGCAAGGGAGAAGACAGCAGCAGCCAGTTTTTGAGACTCTCCATACCATTTGTCTGTCAGTGTTGAAGGCTGGAGATTAATAAATCGACAACCTGCTTCCTTTGCTGTAGCTTTGGCGATCAGTGTTTTGCCACAACCAGGAGGGCCATAGAGAAGTACTCCTGAAAAAGTAACGGTGTTAGTACTCTCTGGTCGCTGTATAGAAAACATGCTTTGGTATGACAGACCTGATACTGTCCAGGCTTGTATTTTAGCCAAGTTTTAAAAGATAAGAAATCAAGTTACACAGTGTTCCATCAAATTAAATACAGAGTTATTTCAGATATCCTTATTATAAAATTAAAGCTAAGAATATCTAAAAACAGGTATGATGAAATTGAAGGGAAATATTTGTCTGAAAGATGGCTGTTTTATTACTGTGACTATAAAGGTTACATGAAACTAAAACCCTATTTATTTCTTGTAAGCATTTGACAGACCTTGTTTATAGCCAATTTCAGCCTTGCTAATAAAACAGCACAGAGGGGGGAGGAAAAAAAAACCAAACAGAACACAGAACCCACAAACATTTTAAACAAATTACCCACAATTAAATATGACATCTCATATTTTTAAACTTGCCATAGTGAAAAAATTCACAGTAGTTTTTCCTAATATAGTCATAAAGAAAACAATTTAAAGAAAAAAATTTAAGTCAAACAAACCTGAAACAGAGTATTACTAGGGGTTTTTTTTCTGTTTATGTGACTGACTACCACAAACATAATTACTCTGAAGCAGTGACTTCCTATTAACACACAGTGCAAGCCACTAATAAAACCAGGGAGCTTGCCCTATATGGAAAGTCTGTTTTAAAAACATAAATAAAAAATAATTTTTTCCTTCAACTTATTAGATCATGACATTGAAGTATTTTCCAGACAGTTTCAATTTGTGACTTAAACAGAAAGTAGCCTGGAAAAACTAAACCAGTTACAAAACTACTTCATTTTCCGTCACTTAGGACACAAAACTGAGATGCTCAGATACAGGCAGTTTTCAGAGAATTTTCAGAAGACAATATGCCCGGGATCAGACTAGTAAAGATAAACTTTGGCATTTTGGCCAACATTTTAGGTTCAAATTCTGCTTGTTTGCAGTAACATATAGCAAATATGGCTGTAAACATTCCAGCAGACAGTGTCCAACTTCTGTTTTACTGTTGGAAAGTCAATTTGTCACCCACTGGTTTTCTTACTGCCTCAGTACCGTGCAACTCAACTCCAGAGAAAATCAAGGGATCTCCAGAATAAAAATGGGATCTCTGTCTCTCTGAATGACTGGAATTTCTAAGGACTAGAACCGAGAGATGTCTGCAAGATTGGCTTACATTGATGTCTCATGTTTATGATTTGTGTTTCCATGACACCACAGAAATACTAAGCAAGTGCATAAAGCTATACAGCAGAGTTATAGCTCACCTCTGCCAAAGGACAAGATGAGGTAAAAAAAGAAAAAAAAAAACCCCATGACAATTTAGGCAATTAAAAATGCAGGCTACATAGATTAGTGCACCAAAATGTAACATCAATAACTGAAAAGCAATTATCACTTCATTATTAAGATGAAACTTATTCACTAGGACTTGATTCCACAGCAAGAGAAGATGAAAAACCTGAGGGTTTTCCCTGCCATCAGTCCTAATGGCTACACTTTGGACTGGCAACCCACTTTCTCTTTTCTGGAGAATTGTAACTTTTTTTTTTTTGTTTTTTAAATACCAACATATAAATCCATAATATTTCCTTCCTACCTTTTGGGGGCTGTAAGAGCCTGGAATTCTCAAACAAGTATTTCTTCTTGATGGGCAAAATGACAGTATCTTTCAAATCTGTAATAACATCATCTAAGCCTGCAATATCATTCCAGGTTACCTAATACGGAAAAAACAGTATTAGACATGATCATCAAAGTCCCTGCCAACAAAAAAATATCCACAAGCTTAAAAGCAGTGCAAGGCCTCAAAAATAAAAGACAAGTGATTAAAAAAAACTCTGCTCTCAACAATGCAATTTTAGTTTTAAATTACAGAAAAAATTTCTACGTATTTCCATGGATACATATCTATGACAAATAATGTCACCTAAAGTCAAAACCAAGATCTTCCACGTCTGAAATGCTTTCATCAAAATAACATCGAAAACAGTTTCTTACATGCATGCTAAGTGGGTCTACGAGATGTGCAGCAATACTCATTTCGTATTCAGTAAGCTTGACATTTTTTACTCCAATTTGCTTCATTAGTTTTTCAGCCTGAGGGAAATAAAACGCCAAGAAAATCAGAGAAAGAAATTGAATGCTTAATCGAAAAATTAGTTTTTAAAGAACTGCTATTTGGAGTCTGAACAGTTTCTCCATAAGTCACATCTGAAAAGAGGTTAAATTTTTCTGAACTAGAAGGTTCTGCTATTTCCTAATGACTTTTTGTCATTTGAGTGAAACGAAGTCATACATCTTAGTTCCCATCAAATAAGTGTCACACCAGCCACCCGCGCGGGGGGGGGGGGGGGGGGGGGGGGCGGG
>JAVJGI010000065.1:30650750-30683517 GCA_035590275.1 Ibycter americanus | reverse complement strand
TGATTTTTCGGCTCACGTAGAAAATGCGCCTGTCCTGCCGTGACTCACGTCCAGAGCATTTTTTTTTTTTTTTTTTAAATTATTTAGTAACTCGTCTTGAATTGCAAATACAATCGTGGCAGGCCTGTGGCTTTACTCGGGTTGCTTCAGTCTGCGCGGCAGGAGAGGCGAAGCCTGTGTCCTCTGCCCTGATTTTCATAGATTCAGTAAAACAGAGCTTGTGCTCTCTTACTATACGATGTAGCAAAGTTGTCCAGGACAAGAGGTGGCAATCACTTCTTCCGAATTAAAAAAATACACCTCTTTTCCTAATGCCGTGCGCAAACAGTGCTTTGGCATGATTTCCGATACAGTAAACACAAGGATGTCTTACAAATGAGAGCGCATTGGGTTTCATCGAGGAGGATTGTGAGCAGTGTAATTCTGGAATATAAAATTAGTATGCAGTTGTGACTAATGAGTCAAACCATAGGGAAGCGTTGCTGGTGGATAGTTTTGGTGGTCTTTCAAACAGATGTGCAGTAGCAGCAGCAGGCAGATGTTCGGCTTTGAGTGCCTTGCAGAGTTAATGGTATATAGGGGCTGTGCTGTGGTCATGGTCTTTCTCCATGGTGGAGAAAGATCATTACCGGGAGAGGTTTTGGAGCAAGAACCTCGCTTAAAAGTTGGAACTGTCCTAGGAAGAATGAATATTGACAGCAGTATTCGGAGCTAGACTTATCCCTGCAGAAAGAGTGCTTTCTGTGCTGCAGCAGGATCAGGGTGAAATTTATTCTTTTTTGGAGCAATTGCACTCAGGTCATAGCAAGCGCTACAGATAAACCCAGTTCTTGGGCAGACTTAAAACTGGTAACAGCTGTGACTGGCACAGCGCTTGTGCCGTTGAATTGAGCCTTGGCCTAAAATTTTGGTGGCTTTTAAGTGGCCTGAAAGGTTCTTGATTTTAGCAGGTGGCTGCTAGCTTCTAGTTAAAAAGCAGCAGATCTGCTATGTAATTCCTGCATTCTGTTAATAGTACTGATAAAATGTAATTTTAGGCTTGCATTTTTAAATGTTTACACTTGGTCGTTTCGTTGGCCTACGACTAGGGCAGCTGTAACGCTGACATAGGCCAGTGCAGCCCTTAACTGCTGACTTAACGATAGAAGTCTGAGTTAGATTTTTTTTTTTTAAATTATTACTATTTTTATTCTCTGAGTGATGGGTTTGCCGGGAACTTTGGAGTTATGAGAAGAGTTAAGTGGTGGCAAAACGATGATGTTCTGGCTTCACAGTTCAAGAGTGTGGTGTTTCAGATATCTGCCTAGATGTGCCATTGGTAGGGAGAGATTTGTTGACCCAAACAGACCTTTTAACTAGTCATCTGCTCCTGGTAAGAAAATTAGTGAATGTTGAACCTTGGGTTTTTTTCTCAAGGTTGCTAATGATATGCCAAATGGAGTTTATTGCTTGTTTTTTAACTTTGTCTCATTAATTTTATTCTTAGAATTTTGCATTAGAAGTAGGCCACTGAACACTGGGCTTAGGCTAGTTTTGCTAAAAGAAGCAGCTGGCTGCAATTCTGTAATGAAATTTATAGAAAAGGTGGGATTTTTTTTCATGATTGTAAAAATATCTTTGGAAGAAGCTTATTCTCAGACTTTTTTTTTTGTGGCTGTACATTTTGAACCAATAATTAATGAATGAAGACTGCTGCCTGTACAGTATAATGGCTTTACTTGAAGGCTGACGTTGTTGCAGAAGTGAAAGTTTAATTTTTTATCACTTTGTGCAGGCTTCTTAGAGATGTTCTTTTTGCAGGGCTTTGATGGAATTGTTGCTCATCATACCTGGTAGCTGGAAAATAACCTATTTATTTCTTACACGCATAACAGAGGACTGAGCTGGGAGTTAGCTCTCCAACCATGCGATGTTAGATGAAGGTAGAAAAAGCCTGAAACCTAAATGAGCTTTTGGGAAGGCAAGGCATGTGGTGTGTGGCAGGACTGGGGTTCAAGTACCCAGATGTACTTCTTACCATGTGCCCATGTGCTGGAGCTTAAAACTTTGTGACTGAAACAAGCTACCATCTGCATTTCTGCTGTGGGTTAGTTTTGCTTCCCTGTGCACCCGTATCTGTAGGAGTGCCCTGTGTTACAGATTACTGGTTATTTCAGGGTAGCTACTTCTGTCAAGCTAAAAGAGAAAGACTGACGTGACCTGGATGGCCCAGTGATTTGGGCATTTAGCCGGGATAGGGGACATGGAGGTGTGAATTCCTCCTGCAGTAAATATTTCTGTATGAGTAGTTTGGTGGTGGCGGCTCCAAAATACTCAGTAGCTGGTGATTATGACCTGGGCTTTGGGAGGTGGAGAGTAAAATGAATCTACAGTAAATCTAGGTGAGGTGCCTGATCTCCAGTGGTCTTGTCTGCTATCCATCTTTGAGGGAGGGTTTGTGTCTCGGGTGTTTTCAGGTGGACGAAAGACTTGTAGTCTTTATATTTCGGTCACGGCTGATTCTCCCAAGGCATTGCAGGGAACACCCGAGTGCCAAAAGGCAGGCTGGGTTAGGTGCTGGAGTGCCAAAGGCCCTCCCCTTCGAGGACATTTTTTTTTTTTTCCCAACCCCCCCCACCCCCACCCCCAGCATTGGGCTGTCTCAAATCCTTTTAAAACTGGGGGTGGTGCATGTATTACCATACGTGATGCTTGGGACTCTCGGTTCCTGATGAGTTGGTTAAGAATTCTTCTTGTGTGGATAACGTAGGATTTTAGGAAAGGGAAATAGTGACTTCTCAAAATCAGTAGCTTTATGTACACAATATGAGAATAGTCCTTTGTGCTAATTATGAAACAAGTGTCTTTAAAAAACATATTGACATTACTTTTCATCTAATCAAATGTTCTTTTCTCTCTGAACAGTCTTTTTATATACCTCTTGGAAAAAAATTGAAATTAGAAGAGGAAAGGGTTTTAAAGGTAGAGGCATTAAATCAGCTTTTTAGTACTTTTTTTCAGGTATTTTTTTATTCCTGATCTATTTGGGTTTCTGTTTCATTTCTGTAATACTGGATACCTTTTGGTGCAGATGGGTGAGAAGGAAAGTTTGAATTAATGGCTTTTTTTCTAAGATGGCTGCATTTCTTTATGAAGCAATGACCACTATATTTTTCTGAGGCACTGTAATGTTTGGTATTTCTGAAATCATGCAGCTTGGTTGTTGACCATTTTACTGCAGGGAACAGCGAAGAGAGAATGCTTGCATGCAAGTGTTGTGGATTGCATGGATTGGCTGTGCCTTAAGAGGTCTGCGCGTAACTGAGTTTAGCAAGTGGCTTAACAATTTGAGACTAAAGTGGAAAAAATCGTATAACTGCTTCTTGTACTCATTACAGCTTTGGTTAAATTTTGTCTCGTGTTTCCAGGCCTTCTGTTATGTGTGAAAATGGCCATCTAGCCTAAGCATAGGGTAGAGCATGCCTACCCTGATTCTTAATTGAAGCATGTGTTGCTTGTGACCTACATAGTCATATAAACTGCAGCAATATTCAGTACAGATTAGATGTTGGGTGCAGTTTATTTACAAGTCTCGCATGTAGTTTGTCCCATATAATGAAAGGCAGAGAACTCTAAAATTGCAAGTGGAAGCTTCTTAGGATGTCATACTGCTTTATGCTATTTGCACTCCTAAAGCTCTTTGCATTTTTAATGAAATTTTAAATTATGTGGCTTCACTCAAAATGGCTCAGCTTCCAGGAAAAAAATGAATTAGTGGCACGAGGTACATACCGTGTTTAAAAATAGAGCCCAAGTTGGAAATGCCATTCATTTGAAATATTTGGTTTCATTTTAAAATTAAAGTTTGTTAGATGTTTTGTAAGAAGTTTTTCTTGCACGCAAGTGCAGTAAGGGCTAGTAAGGGTTTAGAAGAAACTAGAAAAAACCTACTGGCAATGCATTTTATTGGTGGAAAAGTATTTCTTTGTTCTGGAGTAAACCATGTTACTTAGCAGTGTTAAGAGCCCAACAGACTTGTTTTGCTTCTGGAGCCTGGGATGATGTTGGGGTTTGGACAAGAAGATTAGTGCCAGTTTTGCTCTGAATACATCTAAGAAGTGTGTTTGAACAGACAGCAGTAAAACAGTACTGACTGGGGATTTCTCAGGGTTTGATTCAGTTACCTGCTTGCTGTAGGATGTATTTGATCCTGGGAAAACTGGTCTTTCTGCACTTACCAAGAATAAGGATTTTTGAATTGTCCAGATAGAGAAAGCAAGGTGGTGATAGATACAAGTGTGTTCCTGCATTTTCTCTTCTGGGGTTAGAGATGTACTGGATCGCTTATTTTTCCTAAAAAGCAACCTAAAAAAACCCCCTTTGACTTAGTGCCATAGTACGTGCATGTTTGTGGGTAGCGATGTTTGACAGCTGAAGCCTACACACAAAAACCCCCAACCATTCGAGCAAGTGCTCTGTTGTGCAACCCTCGCTGTATCCATTCAAAGTAACCCCAGCCCCCTTCTGCCCTGCTTTTTGACTGCAGTTCCCTAAGAAAGGGACTTAAAAGATGCTTGACAAATTACAGCTCATCTCTTTGCGCTTACTTAAATGTTATGCAGGCTTCCTAATGAACTACTTGATCTTGCATCATCAGAAGTTTTTAATCAATGTGCAATGTTGCTGGAGACTGTTTGCACAAGCTAAACATGAAGTTAAAAAATAACTGCCTGTGCACACTTTTAAATCAACAAAAGCTGCAAACTGGTTCTTGCTTTCACGTAGCTCTGCTATTGAAGTGATGGTTGTATGTTTTTTTGAAGGTGGAGAAAGGAGCAAGTACAGCTAATGTGGACACTTTATAAAATTTTCTTAGATGGTGACCTTTTAGAAAAAAACACAACTGAAGCTAATATTCGTTGGCATCTGTTTGTAAGCTTAATTAAGTGTGTGTAATTTTCAGAACATCTAAAGCTTTGCCGTTAAACATTAAGAGGGTAATGCTGAATAAAGTGCAAGCTTTACTAGGACTGGTACTGGTGTTGAGCTTTTTTTGCTGTTTAGGAAAAATTGAAGTTATCTTCATTATCTCTTACAGTAAGACTGATGAGGTGTTGGCACGTGAGGTCCTTGAGGAATTATCTTTATTGAGGCTGGCCAGTGACTTCAGTGAGGATGGTTAGGTCAGTGTTGAGGACTTCTGAAAATCCCACCCACTAAGCTCTTGGTTTAGCTCTCGGTGTAACTGGTTGACCATGTGTCAACATTGGGTCCAACTTCAGTCTTGGAAAAAGGTTGATGAATTTTGAAAGTGCATCTTTCTAGGAACTTGTGCTAGTCAGGAAGGCTTTTCTGTCCTCGAGATAATTACATGTGACTTCCACTGACTTCATGAGATGGTTGCAGTGTATTTAGGGAAAGGATATAGCCTTGAGTGTGGAGCTTATGCAACACTTGAAATGGCTATTTTATTGCCGCAGTATAATACATGTGGAAGGATTAGTTGGCTTTTGATGGCTGCTAGGCTGGTGATCAGCAGATGTCTTTGGGACAAAAATGTGTTTTTCCTCCACTATCCAGTGCTACACTGAATACATCTCACTTAAGACCCCCTTTTTTTAATTGCCAAAAGGTTTTGAAGTACAGTGACTGCTGTAGAGAAAGCTAGTATTTACTAAATTACCTGTTAAAACACTGTGTAGAGGAGCACAGAATTTTATAATTTTCTTCCAGGAGAGGTGTTTTCCATTTTCTTCCTTGTAGGATGATTTGGACACCTACATCCTCTTCGTGGTGGAAGCAATTGATATAATTTATTCGGTAATAACATGACTGAAAGAATGTGTTTTATTAACACATTATGTTAAAAATCCCTGTGCTAAAAAATGTAAAGCCATGCCAAAACTACACTTCAGAATGTAATAACTACAAAGCTGAAACTTTATATGTAAAAGTTTCTGTCTACTAAGTTGCTTTTGCCAGTTGTGAATCTCTGAATAGTTTCTTAAATGAAATTATATTTTTTAATGGATTAATGTTGTTGCCACATTAATACTGAATAAGCTGACAAATTATACCCCTGGTACCTTAGCCAAGAGTCTTCCCTTACAACGTGTTTAAACAAGAAGATGGTTCTTGTATAATGATTTAAGGGACAATAGTTGTGTTCTGACAAACTGGAAGAAAAGGGAGGGAATAGGCAGTTGAGCTGTCAAATCCCTTAATTACATTACAGGCCAAAGTTGCTGTCATTAGTCATAACTAACTCCTTTTTAAAGTGCACCTGTTTTCTAGTTTTGAGTACCCAGTGACTACTCTGGAACTTGGAGCTACACGTGATTTGTATTCATTTACTGTGCCTATTGTAGAGTGAATATTGAAGGTTAATTATTGCATAGCTTTTTCAGGGGGAGTAAATGGGATATAGCCTGGAGTTGTGAGTAGTGGTTGCTGGATATGCCTTATGCCTCATCTTAAGTACTAGGGTAGTTGTGGGCTCCTTTGATTTGAAACTTTTGTGAAGGTTTTGGGGATTAAAGCTGTGCACATTTGTGGATTCGTGTGAATTACTGGGATGGTGACTTCTGTACTGTAAGAAGGGAATTTATTTGAAAACATGGGAACATTCACAAGTAGGTCTGTAGAGGAGGATCTCTTCTGAAATAAGAATGCTTTGTGGGTGGTTGACTCTACTTTGGGTTCAGAGATTGCTGTCAGTTTTCAAATGTATCTTAGTCCCAGATTGATATTTCAGATGTAAACAAATCCTTGTTCCAGTTTCTAAATCAAGCTAGCATTCTCTTTGCTCCTGTTATCTGCCTCGTCTACTGTCTCGCCTGTGAGGCCCTGAAAAAAAGATGTTTTGTAGAATGGAAGTAAATAATTGTGCAATTAGGCTGTTATCGTGCTGCATATATCTAGGTTATCTTAATAACGATTTTTAGGCAACGTAGCTAAAGTAGTGGGCTCTGTGATTCAAATGGTAATTGACTGTGTAGCTAAAAAATTGAATTCGACTGCTCTGTGTTTGGGAAGATGACTATTGCAAAAGCTGGCATTGTTCCCTTTAAAGATGAAGTCCCAGCTTCACGGCCCCAACGTGCAGCAGTGCATAAAAACTGCTTAATACCCAGTTTTTTGTAGTGAAGTGCTTAAGAAATGGCTTTATAAACTTAATTCTGCCTTTGTGGAGCTGTAGTATAATAGCTTTTAATTGCATGATTAATTTTCTTAGAAGCCTCTGCTTAATAAATTGCGTTGCCTGGGTATATATTGGGCTAGAATTAAAGTAGTTGTGTATTTCCTATTCTTTAATTTCTTGTGTGGGTGAGTTAGAGAAGTAATGTCCTTTTTTTATACTAACATTTAGAGGAGGAAAACGCTAGATCTTATTAGAATGAAATTAATATTATCTACTTTGGACTCATTGGTTGAGAAACAGTTTATTAGGATGTCCTTATATCTTGTTTTGCTGCTTGCTTTTATCTTCTCTTGTATTATCACCCCCCACCCCCAAGTTAGGGTTTGGTTAATTCATACAGATCCTAGGTTTTGTATCTAATGTTTTATAAAACTTTCTAGTGTGACATTTGTCCTTCAGCCCAATAGCTATTTTAAATTCCCTTGTCTCTTGACAGTTTTGGATGTCCTTTCAGACTTGCAAAAAGTTGAGACTGAGCCATTTTTCACTTCCTGTCAGTAAATATCAAAGTAGTGACTCTGTGCTGACTTCTTTTTACTGAATAAAATTATTGTATTTTTCTGTGGGTGTTTGAGGTTAGGATATGCTTAAGTACGCATCGGTGCTTATTTAAAGGAGATCCTGCAAAGCGTGGTAGCGTGCTGAGAACATGTACCAGAGAGGTCCCATACTCTTCCTTGAAAGCCTTCATGTTGAATTCGGTTTGCGGGTTAAAATAGGTGAATTTGTCACTTCAGAAATCTCAAACTGAGGTGCAGCTGTCAAGCTTCTCATATGCATTGCTGCCTACTGAGAAGATCCACTCGGCAGATGTGTTACCTTGAGGGTGGCTGCTTAGCCTCGCATGTACAGTTGTGCATTGCCACTGGCGCAGCTCTTGGCCTTGGGCTGTTGTGTGTTGCTGCAGCTAGTTGGGATGGCAGGGTACGTATGATAAGATGGGATGTGGCTTCTTCCAAAGCATGAGCAGAAACAGCTTAACGTCATTTAAGTTAACAGAGTCTTAACTGGACCTCTAGAAACTTGTGATTGTAGGGGTTTGTTTGGTGCTGTAGACCTGGACTTGAAGTTGAGTGAGCAGTTGAGACCCAGTCTGACTCCTCAGCTGAGGAGTTCTTTCTGTCAAAGTTTACATGAATAATGTGGTGTGCTGTTGCATCATTTGTTATGCTCCTGTTTGCTCTTGGCTTTTTCTTAATGGGAAGTGTAGCTTTTTTTGTGTCCTGTAATATCATCAGCTATTTAGGAGGGATTTGCAGGTCTTCACAGCAAGCTTGTGTTTCCTTTACTATCCCTATGCTTTCCTATCTTTATTTGCGATTCCAGACCATGTTGAAATGGAAGTTTAAGGCATCTTTTTCTCAGTCTTTGTCAGTACAAGATCTTTAATCTTTTCATGCTTCTCTGTTACCATTTTTTGTATTTATGCCGTGACATTTCTGAGGTTGATAGCATGTTTTACAAAAAAAAAAAAAAAGTGCCTGCTTATTTTATGTAGATTGTATGGGGTTTTTTGAATCCTCTTGACCCTATTAGTTGTTCAGCAGAGCCTCTGCATGGCAGAGAGCGCCAGGACACACTTCATACACCTAACAGGTGAAGGGACAGACTCCTGCTCTGGGAATACTTCCCAAATGCAGTATAGTAAGCAAGTGCAAAAGTCCTGCTGTGGGATGGAAGTGAGTTGTGGTTGTAGCTGGTTCCTGAGACAACCTGGCAGTATCGTCTTCAAGCATCTTCTGATTTACTTCTTCACACGGTATGAATTTGAGTTCCCCTCCAGACCTTTTGTCAGCTCTGTGACCTCATCTGGACAGGTTTGCCTCCTGGATATGAAGGAGTTGCAGTTTTGTTGTTCCTTGTTTAGGTGGCTGCAATTAAATGACAAGCTGAAAGATTAAAAAATAAAAATAAGAAGTGTTGTAGTTGAAATATTGAGCATTAAGGGGTTAAATGCATTTCTTCTAAATCATAAAATGTTTTTCTTAGCCACATCTGAGTTGGTCTCTTTTCTTGTTCTTTAAGGCACAGATGGTAGAATTGGCAAGTGCAGCTGGCTGGCTGCAAGGAATCCTCCTTTGCTCTGAAGAACTTTCTTCCTGTTCGTTTCCTCTATACTTCCTGATCATCCAGACTCATAGAAAAATAGTAAACTTATTTTGCATTTCATGCTGTGTAATGGCAATGCCCCCTATTAAAAAAAAAGAAGTATGCATGTGTACAGACTAACCAGTATATATGCTAGGAGACTTTTCTAGATTTGGCTGGGTATATTTTTCTATGTCTTCTTGGTAGGGATGCTGTCAAGAAAATGGCACTAATAAGAGCTTGGCCATTTGTCAGGACTCTTAAAGCTGTTTGGGGATGGAGTGTGGACACTTCTCGTAACACTCCCCCTGTAGCTTCAGGCTGTCAAGCTGTTGAGCAGTGAGAACATTTCTTTTTTTCCTGCTGTTGCTATACGGACTCGTTTAAGCTGGAGTTAAAGGACTTGAGGTTAGCACACTGACATTTCATAGCTGGTAGGGCCAGATGCACCGCTAGACCATGTTGCATGGTTACTGAAGTCAGAGTTCCTGAAAATCGCAGACAAACTGAGACAACAAAGCAACTTTCAGAGACTTCAAAGTCACGTTGTTCCTCTGCTCTTTGGTGTTGCTATCAAATGGGTCATACGAGTTGACAGCTTGGCCACCCGGTGCTAGAGGCTGGTTTCCTTTGCACTGTGGCTCTCTGCAGCCAGGAGGGTGATGGGTGTTCCGTAGTGGAGCAATACTGACAGCAGCCTGCACACAAATGAGGAGTGGGCTGTTCAGGAGCGGATTAAAGCAAGTACATGCCTTGCTTGCCTGAACTGGAAGTGAAAATTCGTGTTCCTGGCAGTTGTAAAGCTTTTTTCAGGCCATAGATTCACCAATTTAAATCTGTTCTTTGTTAAATAAGATTCATATTTAGAAGCTGGAAACTGAGGGTCAGGAAAAATGCATTGTCCATTTATTTGCAGGTGTCAGGTTCAGGTTTTGCAGTAAGTTTTTTAGCTCCAAAGCATGACTGGGAACAGTGACCATCAGTCACTTCAGGAGCACTCAGCTTGTTTTACATTTCCTTTTTAAAGAAAGATGAAATCTAATGCCTGATAGGTCTTCCTGAAGCCTTTGCTTGTAAATGGCTAATAGTTTTAAAGTTGTTTTTTATTTGCATTTTGATTTAAAATCTGTCATCAGTGTTGGATTTGGAAAGTAAAGCTATATGTAAATTATTAGCACTGCATGCTCTAGCATGTTTATAAAATAGGAAGATCAGGTCATTTGCTTTCTGTTTTTCTGCTAATAGCTGCCTTCATGAGTAGAGCGAGGATAAGGGATTAAATACTCTGAAATAGGACTTCATAAAATTACTTAAATTCTAATGACTCACATTCTAGATACTGAGAATGTTGATCACTGTAGGAAAGCCTGTAGCTGTCTATTTTTGCAGCTTCCTTGTGGCTGTTTAAGAACTTAAGAATTGGTGAATATTTCGGTTTGCTTCTTTGGCCACCTTCCATTATTAGGAGAAAGGCTGGATTTGTGAGCAGAATCAGTTATAGGACCAATGTGAGTAACTTGCCTTGATATGTGTCTGTATGTAAAATTTTAAGTGTATACAGCATATTCTTTAATTTGATCTTGGCATAATGTGAATATATAGACAGCTATTTTTGAAAGTGATTATAACTGCTGATTTGCATAATGATACAGGATTTTTCTCATAGCAACTGGAAAGACTATCATCTTTAGCATGTGGGAATGATTTCAGGCTTTAAGAACAGTGCTCTGTTAGATCTACGAACAGCATTAGAGCAAAGACATTTCTGAAGTGGTGTATGGATTACTTGCTTTGGTATGTCTCAATATTGACAAAGTATTGCTTTTTTGTTGTGGCACTTAGTAACTTCACAAATTATTGGGTGCTTTCATTTTAAGTTTCCTTGGGTATAGCATAGTGTCATCTTTGCTCATTTGAAAGCTGAAGTTTTGTAGTTAAAGTACGAACTTGAGTGGGGGATGGCATTTTAGTGTTTTGCTCTTGCGTATCATGAGTCTCTCATGTATTTTTTTATTATGATTGCTAACTAAAATCCCAGTCTCCATGTTTACAAGATTGAGAAAGGAATGAGTGCTTTAAAAACTGTTGAAAGCATTTCTGGGAATCGATTTCTTAGGAAAAAGCTACTTTGGCAAAATGTGGCTGGATTTATTTTGTCTTTTAGGAAGCCCATTTCAAGTTTTGGTAGTTCCAACAGTTTGGTTAACTGTTTTGTGTGTGTTGTAGAATTGCGTCAATAAATGGCTGAGGCTTTTTCTGTTTTCATTTGCCTGTCTTAAAAAAACCCCAAAATTGATAATGAACTTGTTTTAAATCACCAGTTCTTCCAGATTTCTAAAATTATTGGTATCATTACTGATTTCATGATGACTCAGAATTACTGCTTTGAATGTAAGCTCAGCTTCCAAGCTGCTTTGTAAGAAATCTCATCGTGGTAGCGAATATCTTAATTTCAGCTTTGGAAA
The DNA here is from genome assembly GCA_035590275.1 of Ibycter americanus. Classification (NCBI taxonomy): domain Eukaryota; kingdom Metazoa; phylum Chordata; class Aves; order Falconiformes; family Falconidae; genus Ibycter; species Ibycter americanus. The sequence goes on along the minus strand of JAVJGI010000065.1, from coordinate 30,671,784 downwards.
TCAATGTTAAATTAACTGATGTGTAAAAAGCAGTGTCTCTGAACTGTTGAGCATGATGGGTGATAGAAGAACTTGCTGATGATGCTCACTGGACAGTTGCTCCTGTAACTGGCTCGGCGCCATACCCTTCCATGCAGTGATCACAGGCTGTCCCTGAGGATGACTGCTTCATTCTCCGGCATCAGGAAAAATGCAAGCTAGTACCAATGCAGGAACAACCATCCCCTTCAATTACTGCAGATCTTGGGGCATCCTTTTCCAGGAGAGGAAAGGGTAGAAGAGCTTGATTTTTATGGTAGCTTTTTCAATTAAGTGCCAAAATGGCTATTTCTGCTCAGAGATTTATATCATCTATGCAAACAGCAACAGCACTTCACTCTGTTCTTCCATCTTAGGTTGCTCCTTAAAGCAAAAACCATTCTTCAGTTGCTTGAATCAACAAAAGTTTCAAAGCAACATGCTGCTTCAGCATGCTTGTCAGAAGCATATATTAAAAAGACAAAATTATCTTCACCAGACATATGAATGCATTTGTCATATGTCACTTGCTTTTGTTTGGGGCAGGTGAAGCCTGCAGGCTTGCACGTGTGCCTTGGAAGGGTGTCGTTTGCTCGCTGTGACCGGTGTCCTTTAAAGCCAGATCTGCTGCCGACAGAAGAGTGAGTCAGCATGGTGTGTGAATTGCATTCCAGTCTAATACTTTGAGATAATAAGTAAGGTACTTCAGGACACTTTTATTTAGTTGGAAGTGAAATTGGCTTGCCTATTTGAAAAACATTCTTGTTTTTCTAAAAACAGCCCCCACCCCCGCCCCACTGTTGAGTATTTGTTTTTCAGCAACACTTCAGGTTTTGTGCTGTCAGGTTGCAAAACCCTAGAGCATACAACACTTTTATTGAATCAGCATCAGTAAATTGAGTCATACCTCCCCCCCCAAGTCTTTTTCCATTTTACTTACAGGCATAGTGTTGAACACCTTTTGCAATACCAGCTCTGAGTTTAAAATGCATCTGTAATGATGCACGATAAGCTTTGGCATTCAATTCTGCTGGCTTGCTCCTGTTTAAAAGAAGAAATGCATGCAAGATGTGCATTGCCCTTGAGAAGCGAGGGAGGGGAGAAGGGGTCACATGAGATGCAGCAGCCAAAAAGGGATCGTGCTTCCCAAAAATGTGAGACCGCCTCGGTTATTTTGGAACACTTTCTCTCAGCCTGTGTGTTTTGCGGCTTTGGTGTTTGGACAAATCTGTGAGCCTGCAAACTGGAAATGCTGCTGTTTAAGATGTTCTGTTCCCTTCACTTGGGGTGTCTTGTCTGCCTTGCTTCCATCTTGCACCAGCTGGGAATCCTGGAAAGCGTCTTGTGTCTTAGCCTCTTGAAGAGGAAAAGCCAACAGCAGAAGAAAAACATCTGAACGTAAAATGCAGGCTGAAATGTGTGAAAAAAATGTGTAGTGAAGCTCATGATTGCAAGTAGAAATTTGAGCAAGTTGCATGGTAGTTTGGTGAAGTTTGGGCTTCTGTCTCATGGGTGATACTACAGTTGAAATGGAGTTTTGTTTTGTTGTGGTGTGTCAAAATGAATTTTACCCCTGTTGCTAGCATGAATACTTGTCTTCTATGGAGAAGTGGTGTGGAAAGCAGGTTAATACACTGGATTATTTTGCTATGGTAATTTATATAGCTCTGCTGCTTGGAGCAGGGCACAAAAGGAGGTGCTTCTAGAGCTGGCAGTAGGTAGAAATTGGGTTGAAATTGGGAGTGAGGGAATGATGGGTTGTGCTAGCTGAAAGTCAGGTAGTTCGCTGTTAGGCATGGAGCAGGTGCACATGATTTATAACCAGTTTCTTCTGCTTATGGCAAGTAGTAATTGATAAAATAGTAAATACATTGCTAATTATATGGTGCCTTTTGTTAATTTAACAAAGAGGTGCGGACTACTTGCAGAGTAAAATATGTTCAGAGTGAAGTTCAAAGTTTTAAGATTTATGTGATTTGATAGTATCTGAAGTTACCAGCAGCTCTGATAAGCAACTTACTGGAGGTTTTTTTTGGGGTGTTGGTTCTTCTTTTTTCCCCCCAAGTTAACCTTTTTTAGTGTTTGGGCAAGTACAGAATAAATTGGAAACCAGATGCGAACCCCTTTCAGTGTCTGTATTTAAGGCAGCTACAGATACTTACTTGGATTTCTCAAAAGCTTTCATATTTTTCTCATTGCTTGCATAAATCATCTTTTGAATATACTTGGATTACAACATAGAAAATGCTAATTCTTTGTTTGAGAGTAGAAAACTATTTCAGTGTATTCAGTCCTTAACGTTTGAGTCTTCTAGTTAACTATGTAAATGCAGAACATGATCCATGCTGCTTCCCGGTGAGTACTTGGGCTTGTGGAAATTCTGCAAGGATAGAGTAGTTTGCATCCTACTTCAGGCTTTTCTTTGTGTACGAGTAACTGGAATATTAATATCTTGGAAGCTGCTGCAGTGTCTTCCATTCTGATGATTACTACGATTACTCTTTAGAGCTTTGTTTTATTTTAACCATAAAAATAAAAAGTGGAATAACTTAGATTGAAAGGGGCCTCTGGAAATCACCTGTTTCAGCCCCCTTGTTTAAAGCAGGGCCAACTTCAAACAAATCATGCTTTGTTCTTGCTCTTTCTAAAATTAGTTTGAGGAGGAGTATGTTAATGCAGTTGGGTATGGTCTGTTTTCAAGCTGCCAGTTTCATTTCTGTTTTGCTTTTCAGTGAAGCGTCTTCACTATATTATTATTTCTAATAATGTTTAAACCTTGGGAGTACTTTCTTCAGTTATGTTTAAGAAAAAAAATATCTGTATATCGTTACACCACCAGGAAAATATAAATCCAGTAATTTTCTAGCAGTTTGTTGTGAATTCTTTACTACGTTGGCTCTAGATGTAAACTTAAAATTTTCTTATTTGGCCTTTCTCCTTAGTGCTAATTTGTTTTTACTGAGAGGTATTTTGCCTGAGTTCTTTATCTCAGGTTGCTTTTGGCAAGTGAACTACAGGCAGTTCAGAATAAGAATCTAGAGTATTTTCCCAGAAGTGGGGAATTTTTTTTTAATAAACAAGATACATAATCCTTTTCAGTTCCATACATTCCCATGTATTGCAGTATCTTACATTTAGGCATGCAGGGCTACCTTAGCAGCTTCTATAGTGGTCTGTTATGTAGGAATCGTGTAAAGTGATAAAACTGTTAGTGTTTATGTAGCCTTGCTAAGGCTTGCATGCCTGAAACGTGCTTTTTTTGCTTGTTTTGCTGTTGTGTGTGATACACCTATTTTGGGATCACTGGGGACTTGAACATGGTTTTTAGTTTGGAACATCTTGCAATTTAGTCACACAAGACTATTTGAATAGTTTCCCGTTGGATTTAATATGCCACTCAAACTGTAGGGGAAGACCATTGTGTAGCACCTATGTGATTCTAGTGAGGCGAAGTATGACAGAAGTGGATTACTTGACTCTGCTTTTCTAGTGGATTGCCTTCCTAATGGATGTTGGCCATCAGCTGCCCAGTAGCATAGACTTCTAATAAGTTATGTGTTTGAGATGTAAGGTGTTTTCAAGTTTCCCTCCTGATTCTTCCCCACTCCGTTTTTCTCTCAGCTTTTTTTGAAAAAATCCCTTATTACTGCATATGTAAAGCTGAATTGTTTGTATATGGGAGTCAGTTGGAGTTGTTGCTCTGACTTTGATACAGTTATACATTTGATAAATGTCCATTTAATGCTATTGTAGAAATTTCACATGCTTTACAAATGTTTCCATAACTGGCATATTCAGATATTTATCCAAACATAATTGCTATGGGTTTTCCTGCGGAGAGGCTTGAAGGAGTATACCGGAACAACATTGATGATGTAGTAAGGTAAGGCTTTATTTTTCTTTTCCTTAACTTACTTTTGTAAGTCTTAAATACGCTTTTCTGTACTCATTTATGTTCTGCTGAGGAAAGGATGTATGTTTGGACTCATAGAAATGGCAAAATTTTTGGATCTCGTAGATGTTGCCTTAGTAGCTTTTCCGAAAAATGCTGGAAACAACGAAAATTATAGTTTCTAGAATTCTAGGCCAGGCTGCTGTTCTGAGTTGATCTCAAATGCATGTAATCTGCTCTTTACTGTGAAAAAATTACTTCAGTAAATTCTGTTGGAGTAAAAGGAGTTTCTTTGCTTTTAGAAAGGTGTCAGTTCATGTCTCTGTTCAGTGTTGAGAGTTTCCTTGCATAGCTGATGACATTTCGAAATATGTTTGCCCATATAGTTTCTTCAATCGATAAATGAAATGTTTGATAAGTTAATTTTGATTTAAAGTAGTAAATATAGGTAACTTTAGATAAAGACTTTTATATATGGCTGTGATCAGTAATTGCGGATAAGGAGAAAAATCAGCTAAAATTTGTTATTGCTGGTGATGCGTTACTGCACATTTTGTAAAAAGCCAAAAAACAGACAACCTACAGGTTGTCATTTTTTATGCCAACTAATCTCATTACTCTTCTACTGGATACAGCTGTGGAAAGTGCATTTAGTGTTTTAGGAGCATTGTTGCGACTTGTTTAGTCAGCATCCTACCTGGAGAATGTAGTGTGAGGGGTTGCATTAGAAACTAAATACTTAGCAGAAACTGTCAAATGTTAGTGTTTTTAGGATCTTAAGTTCTGATATTTTTTTTTTTAAGTCATACGTGATGCTCTTGAGATCTTGGGTGTTTGAGGTCCTAAGTTCAGTAGCTCTCCAAGAGACTTGGTGTTTGGGGATGGGGGGGATAATGCAGTAAGGGCCATGGTTATGCAGTGAAGTTAAAGTAGGTGTATCTGGGCAAGAAAGTGCTGCTCCCAGGTTTGAGATGCCATAGAAAGTTTCTCACAGTCGTGGGCAGGCAGAATTAGTGCTGCTTGAATTTCACTGGTAGCTGTTTGCATCCAGGTTTGTACAGAAATGAGTTGAGACAGCTCCTTGGTCCTCACACTGGGAGGAATCATAACCCTCAACTGAGAGTCGGTTGTTTGGAGGCAGCGACTTGCCTGCGCAGCTGCAGTTAGCTTCAGATGAGTTCAAGGGTTTTCGGTTTTGCATGTTTAACCGTCATGTTGAAGCTCGCTATCCATGAATAGTACTGAAAATGTCAGAGGCTGGATTTGACCAGGCTTGCAGAAGTGACCTTGTTCTGCCATGCGGCAGTGAGGAGAAGTTACTTTTCCCGAGCTGGTTGTATCAGCGAGGTTCAGCATGGCAGTCTGTAAAGGCTCTCGTACAGTGTGTATGTCTCTGCTAGAACTGTTAAGGGGCGTGAAGTTGTGTTTTCTGGTTGTATCATTGCATGCAGCTTGCTCACAAGAAAAAGCTTTTGCTGTCCTTTTAGGACAGTTAAGGGCTGCCCCACAAACTCTAACTATCTCAACATCTTTACCAGCAGAGCCACCTTTTCATTAAGTTAACGTGGGCATTGCATCTGCCATGTGAAATACGTGGACCCTGATGGATTCCACCTTTGAAAATTGTAGGATAGGGGCAAAGGCAGGGCTTGGAATAAGACATGGGAATAATTCAAATAAATGATAATAAGCAGTAGCCTTTGAAGGCCCTCTTCCATTCACAGCATTGATTTCAGTTACTTTTGTGTGAAGGAAAATACATGTTATTGGTTAAGTATGTAGGTATGTGTAAATTAGACTTTTGAAAGGGGATGACTGTATAATTACTAAGTTGTCCATAAACACTCAGATCAAAAGGAGTGGTGATCACCTAAAAGTGTAATCAACCAAATTAAGATACGGAGGGATGTAAATTAAGTGGCTGTTTAGAACTGGATGCTAAAGTGTGTTGTGTTTGTTGCCTCCTATTTTTAAACAAGAATAATGCACAAAATGTGATCATGCAGCATTTTGCACGTTGCAATCAGCAGGTTCTCGTCTGCTCCTGTCGTCTTTTTATTGTGGAATTTTTTTCCAAAAGCTTTTTATGCAGAAATTCAACATGTTTGAGCTCCGGAACAATTGGTATTGAGCCAGGATATGCCAGTGGGCTTTTTCTGAATAGCTAGTATCCTGACAAATTTAATGCTAATATTGAATGAGAAGTACGACCTGGACTGCTGTTTCCTATGGCTGATGCTTTGAGAGGTTTGGGTGGAATTTTGTCGTTCAAAAAATACCCGTATGAAGGCTTATACTGAGCTTTGTGGCTATTCCTGGCAGAAGCAGTGTCAGCTCTCCTTGCTGTCCAGTGTGTTTTAAACAAGCGGGGACATCTCCTGAAACAAATCGCCATGTCCACAATCTTCCTTAATCTCTCAAAGTCTGCCAACAGGGGCACCAGTGGGAGTCATGAAATATTTTTGCCAATGAAATTGGAATCTCATACTCAATGCTGCACAAGGAGCATTCACATCTGTTCCTATTTTAATGCATCGGTTTAACCACAGAGTTCTTCTAGGTTCTTCTGGAATATTATGACTGATAACCAGAGCTTGTTTTTGCTTGAGCTTTCCAGGATTTTAGCAGCTAGTGTTGCTTTTCAATTTGAACAGCATGTTCTGTCATGGCTAATTAAATTCCTTCTGGCTGATGTGCAGATACACACTGTTGATGATGTTAAGTGTAAACATTTGTATGTTATTTCTTCTTGAACATTGCCAGGTGACACATCATATATAATCATGGCAATTTTGATGAATCATGTTTGCAGTTTGGCTCTCTGAGGCTTGTATGTGAAGTTTTTGTTACAAAGTGAGCATGAAAATGATATGAATGTGAAAAAGTATAGTGGTCTTGCTCCTCCTTTCTGAACCCAGAATATCATCGGGCACTGTCCTCAGACTTCAGTAGCAAATAATGGCCATTTTAAAAACCTGGTATTAAAGTAAATTATTCTGGCTGTTCTAACGGAAATACAAATGTTATTTTAACTGCTTTTTTTCATTGGAAATGCCGCTGTGGTAAAATATTTTGCATAGATAATTAAATTGGAAGTAAGTGCTTACAGATACCTTGTATAATCCATGCTTTCTGCTTTAAAAATAAACCACCCTTCCTCAACTTAATATATTGATGTGCAGGTATCTTAGAAATCAGCACAGATTGGACCATAACATAAATATTTCAGTTGCAGGTCAGATCTTGGTGGCCTCGGTTGCGTAAGTAGCCTTATTCATACTACTGCATTATTTGTATGAGCGAGGTTTGCAACATGCTGCCTCCTTGACTTTGAGGCACTATAGGGCCAGCTGGGACTTGGAATGCGGAACTGCACATGCTGAATGGTACTTTAATGATGCTGCAAATTAAGGTCAACATTATTGAAATGTAATTAATACATGCCTTTTTTTTTTCTACTTAAGGTTTTTGGATTCAAAGCATAAAAACCATTACAAGATATACAATCTGTAAGTATGCTCCTGTAGATGTATTTTCCAAAATAATGATTTCTAAAAATAGCTTATGAGTGAAAGTGGCTTGGTACTGTACTGAAGCAGAGCTAGAGATGTTTTGCACATTTCTTAAAACAATTAAGCCTGATTGAGAGTACTGTTACTTCATTTAGTTGAGCTGAGTGAGGTTAAATGAAATGCTGGTGTGTATTCATATTACTTGAACACTTTTAAATGACTTGGCATCTAGCCCATCTGGAGCTTGTACCATGTGATTAAAAAGTGAAAAGTAATTCACAGCAGGCTTTCTGTTAATGTATTAATGTCTGCAGTGAAGAAATTGCCAAATGAGTATTTTCCTGTTGGTGGTTTTTTATTTTTTAATCAAACTGTATTGATACCCAGGTTCTGTTTGCTTCCTCACTTTTCTTGACTGTCCCTGTTTATTACTTTGAAAAAGCTGTTGCAGCAATTGGTAATGTGATGGTTTCTCACTTTTGTAAGTGTAATGTTTTCCTCTGAAAATTTAGTTATGCAGAAAGCTGTTCTTGTTACAGAAGGGATTTTTTTTTTGTTGTTCCCTGGTCATCGTTATATGTTAGCTTAGACTAATTTCATTTGTATAAATGATTTGGTGATGTCTGCTAATGTTGAAAAGTAGGGCATGGTTTTCCTACCCCTCATTTTTCCCCAGAAATTTAAGTCGAAGATTTATTGATCTCTGAGCTGTTACAGCTTTTTTTTTTTTTGTGAGTGTTTCTAAATATCTGCAATTAATGGAAAAAAATACTGTAGTATGGAAATCCAGGCAGTGCATTGCATTGTAATATGTCTATCTTTAAAAATAAGGATTACAACTATGCCTCTAAATCAGCTGAAGGATTATGCACCGAGCAACTCTTATTTCCTGATGTTGCAGTGAAGTGATACTAGAAGCTGAGAAACTGTGTACTGGTTATTGAAGTTGTCTGTAAAGCCTGGGGTAGGATGGGATAGAAAAAGATACATAAATAAAATGTATTAAAATAAACTCATTGGACACTTTTCATACAGTTCAGTAACAAAATTTTCTCCAGCTTAGAAGCTCTTCAGAATGTTAGCCTTTTAATAAATACTGTCTTGGTGGCACTTACGGGTGGAAAGAACAGTGCTTCCTAGAATAGCTGGTAGCTCCTTCTGCGTGTAGATGCAGCTCTCTAAAGAGGTAACTTTCTGGATATCTTCCTTTGAAGTCTTCTGGAGCTCAGCACTAAAAATTTGTATCATGTAAAATCTAACTACTGCGATTTTATTAGAGCCCCCTGAAGCCTCCTGACAGCTTCTGCTTTTGTTTTGGGAGCAAAGCAGAACAGGACAGATAGAACGTAGTTTCCTCCTGCTTCTTGGGGCTGGGTTCAGCTGTTAACTTCTGTGAAGTGTGGCCCAGGTATCACTTCAAAGGATCAGGGTTTGCTGAGCAGCCTGATACTGAGCTGGTTGTTTCGAATTGGCTTGAGAGGTGACAGGTAAAAACAATAGGTTGCTGTGTGTAAACTTGTAGGTCACCAAGTAAGAGTTTAGTAAGACTTCTGTGCATCTTAGCAAGTAGCTCCTCTGGGAGGTGGTGCTTGAAAAGTTTCCGCTTTGCTGTCTGCTAGCAACCTCATTTTACTTCAGAAAAAAGCAAAAACCAATCCACCAACCCCATACAGGAACAACTTTAAAGTATTTAAGTGAGAACTGTGATGAGACAAGCATGTCTGATGTTTGGTTTGCTGATACGTGTGCTTTCAATTGTGGAAAGAACTTGTCCAGGTGTGCCAAAGGTTTTTGTCTTCAAGTTCTTCACATAAAAATTGTAACTTTCCAGTTTTCAGTGCAAGACCCCCCCCTTGATTTTCCTTGTTGCTAACTTCAAAACAGATGCAAGTGAAACTTCCTAAAATTACTATATTCACCCTCAGATGAAAACTTTTGCAGGATAAAACGTTCTTTTAAAGTCCATGGGTTTTCTTCTTCCCCAAAACATGGATCAGTTGCAAATGAAGATTCAAGTGATAACTGCACAGCTTGGAAAGCATAGCTTTTAAACTGTGTATCTCTGGCTAGAGAGGCCAGGTTATCTCTTTATCTTTGTGCAGGCAAAATTTATACACACACTAAGTACATAAATGCCATTAGGTGAATTGTTGCCGTGTTTGGTCATGAGATGGGAAGAAATTGCAGCCTTCAGGTATTTTGGAGAACAGCATCTCTTTAGATTAAACTGATCCTTTGTAAACTATTGTGTGTGCTTAAAAGGAGGAGGTGGGAGTTGAGAGGAGTTATGTGATTATATTCAGAATTCTTTCAAACACTCTCATGGAGCTTGAGTTCCCTTAAGGTAGCTGTTACATGGAGTTGGTAATAATGTGTGTATTGAGCAATTTTATTTAAAAGGATTTAGAAACATTTTTCTGAACTGATGCTTAAATGAGGTCAGTTATGCCTCATCCTTGAATCTTGGCTTTAACTTCCCAGTGAATGTTTGAGCAATCAATTTCTTTTTGTTTCTTGTTTGTGTTAGTTTGCTCATGTATTCCTTTAACCCTTTGCTGTTTCTTCAATATTCTTTATTTTAACATAATCTTCCACTTTCGTCTCCTAACTTCACACACTGCCAAATTGTTACCTCCCCTATTGTAATAATCTCAATTTTCAGTATATTTCTTTTAACTGTCCTACAGTCAGCTTGTTAAAGGAGGAAGCTGTAATGAACAATGTGGATTTTATGTGCATACTTTCTGTACCTCTGTGTATGTTGTGTTGGGCTTTGGCATAGGCTGCCATCTTTTCGGTAGCCTGTAGTCCTGTTGTCAGTGGGGTTATGGTTATGATCAGAAAGGTGCCTGGCTGGCAGCACTTAGGATGTGGGTTACTTTAAACTAGCTTTAATCATAAGGAGGATTAAAAGAACAATGCCAGCTCACTCCCCACCCCCAAAATAATAAAAAAAAAGTTCAGGTTTCATCTGGCAATCTGACTGTATTACAAGTCTAATGGTGTTTAAGAAAAAACAAATGTATTTGAAATGCCAGGCAATGGAAGCATCCCCCAAAATGTGTGTCGGTGGGATCTCTGCTGCAGATATGTGTTTCATGTAATGAAATGAGAGTGTATTTTGTACAGCCATGTCTGGAGCTCTGCATTTGCTGTGTACAGCTCCCGTAAGAGTGCGTAAAGAGTGATACGGCTGTGTTCTGTGCTCAGTTTCTGTCCTTGGTATCAACAAAACTATTTTCTATCCCTTATGGTGTTCTACTTGACACTCTCTCAAACTTAAAAGTGTGAAGGTTTTTTTGCCCATATGTGAATTTTTTTAAATGTTTTGAACACTTTCATTTCTTAATACACCTTGAAACTGGGTGTTTCTTCAAAAGGAAGAAGGAAACTTCTGTGGATAAGATGCTTTGTGCTAACTGCTTTGCTTCCTAGCAGACTCAACTTCCAAAGTCCAGATGCTGACTAGCTTATAACAGGCTTTGCCCAGCATGACTGGTGGCTCCTCCAGGCATGGTGACTCCATCTTGGCTGTACATACTGTGTCTAACTTTTTTCTCAAAGATTTGAGTGCAGATAATGATTTTTTGAGTCCCATCTGCCAGCTTAACCTGCACTGTATCACTTCTGACCTAGCAAAAGTATCAGCAATGTGATCAGAGCTATAAAAACTGCCAGACTTTTCCCTAGCAGAGGTTAGAGTCGAGAAGGCTCTGGAATTCAGAGAAAGGGAAGTGCTGAGTGCATGTGCAACCCCAGCAGACCTGCCTGTCCCTGGTGTACGAGTCTCGTGAACAAAGCTCAATGAAGCACATGTGAGGCTCCAGTTACGTGCAACAGTTATACAAGTAGGAGCCTAAAAGTTTGCATGTCTGAAAGTGTCAAGTAAGCTCCATGTGGCTCCAAAGACTGCAGTCATAACATGCCTATTAAAGAAATATAAATTCATACCAGTCCTGAAACTGGTGTCGGTATTTGAACCCTATGAAGACTACAGGTTATAATCAGAACAGAAAATCTACGTGTGTTTTGTCTACTGAAATGACTCTCAATCATTGTGTCTCAACCTGGAGTCCTGTTGTTCTGAGGCAGGATTGTTCTTGTTTTCCTTTCTGAACTGCATTTTCACTTCTATTATGTAGGGGTGCGTCATTTTACCTGCAGAGAGCAACTCCAAGGAAAATTATGGAGGGCATCCACTTCTTGCCTTCTTTCCCCTTACTCCCAATATCTGATCTAGCTTGTTCTCTTGCAGCATGCCATTTTGGCTGTATTGGAGCCCTACTGATTGGATTATTTATATCTGGTTACTGATGTTTGTCCCTAGGCAAGTCATCCTCCAAGACTAATTCAGTGTGGTTTGCTGTGTTACTAGCTAGCTGGAGTGGGTCTCTTAGAGTGGTGAGATAGACAGTGATGCAACTCCAGAGTCTTCAGAAATGTGTTGTTTTCCAGGGTCTGTGAGGGGGAAACTAGGTGACTGGCATTTAGGTTTGGTGGTTTGGTTTTTTTTCAAGTTCACCGAATTTCAAGAACAAATGCTATGTTGGAGAGCAGTATCACAATCTCTGCTTGATACAAGTGATCTGCATTATAATACTTGGTGGTGCTTCCAGTTGCCTGTGGTGATCTTGTGGTCCTGTAATTGGAGAAAGAATGCTTGCTTAGATTGCACTGTCTGAGGGTCCTTGAAATGTCCTTGTGATCCCCATCACCCCTAGTACCCATGTTGCTGTTGAGGTGTCTTGACATGTGTTTTGAGTTCTGAGTGAACTGGATGAAAGTCATAGCTGTGTACTCTTTATGTGTTTGTGTGGGATCATAAAGCTGCTCAAGTGGCTGGAGTTGTTGATACTACAGTGTTAAAAAGTAATAATGGATACATTCACAGGAGTAATGTGATATGTTGAGACTCTCACTGCCTAAAAACATACTGATGGACTACAAGTACCATAGGGTAATTGTTTTTCAGTAAAAAACCTGATACTTTAGTGAGGTACTTTATACGTTTGCAAGAAAACAGTTTTTCTGCATGTAACTTCTAGCTGTAGTTTTAAATCATAAAGATGATAGGTATGTATGATTTTCCCATATGTTGATTTGTATGTTCCAAGGTGTGACAGATGTTGGGAGTGTCTCAGACTTGTCTTGAACTCTTGCATATTTTTCTTTTTCAGATGTGCTGAAAGACATTATGACACCGCCAAATTTAACTGCAGAGGTACGTTTTTACTGTCTAGTATGTGTTCTTCTCTTTAAACTTCAGTGTTTCTGAATGAAGGTATAAGGAGGAGCTGATGAATAGTAGTGTAGGGGATTTGGGCACAAGGAATGATGTCATATTGCTTTGAGTCATTGGAGAAACTTGCTATGTTCTTGATGCTTTCAAAAAAGTACGTTCCTGACAGTTAACTACGTCAAGATCTAATAAGGCAATCAGAAGTCTATGGTTGCAAAAGTTTTTGCAGAATGGGTTATATAGAAGTTTCTGTTCAATTCAGTGTGCAAACTTACTGTAAAATTTAGATGTGAAGTGTAAAGAAGACTGATTTTTATGCAGAAGCATCACTTAAAATAAAAATGGAGAACACTTAAGCCACTGTCACTATTCATATAAACTAGCTTTTTGAAGATACGGCACAAAACTTCACTTGGTTTAAAAAAAGAAAATAAAAGATTTAATTCCCATATGATGCCTCCTGAGATGAGTTGGTTCTTAGACATTACCAGAACCAGCAGGGAAACTTTTAGGGGCTCCTTTTGATCAGAGCCTTGGTGGATGGAAACTGATGTACCTGTTAGTCAGCAATAACTCCCCAGGTAATAAATAAATACGGATTTACCTTTATTCTTTGTGCAGAGGAACATCTCTGTGCACGGTAGTAAAGCTTGTAGTTCCTCTTCATGCAGTGCTTCAGAATGACTAGGTAGATAAGCAGTACTTGTGTGTACATAGTTGCAGGAGATGATAAATCTCAGCCTTACTGGCTAATACTACATCATGGCAAGGGCTCAGCTTCTTTTTTTTGTTATTTTTTTAAACCATCCTAGTTGTAAAGGGGGTGTTGAGAGCATGACCAAAATGTAATTGGCTGCTTTAATGTCTGAATATAGAAGGACTGAAATTGTCATGTTGAAGTCATCTTCGCTTCTGATTTGCTCTTACGATGTTGAATGACAGTGTCCTGAAACCTCACTCAATACATACAAGCCAGAAAAAAAGTATTTTAAGATCTGCTTGAGCAATACTTGGGGTAAGAGGACAAAAGACATAAATGAAAAGGGACATGTTTCTAATATGTCCAGAACATGTGCTTGCTTTAATTTATGCTTTTTATTATGGGGATGCTCAGATCCCTTAACTGTCAATCCCAGCGCAAAATGTTTTTTGTGACAGCACCTTTCATAGCTCCTCTGCAGAAGACAACACTGTTGTAGGGAGCTACATGTTGCGTTTTTTTCTTTTCATCCCTGAATTACTTACCTTAGATAACCAGATTGGTGACTCCAGACATCCCTTTGCAGAGGAACAATATTTCTACTCTAAAAATCTTCTGAAGTGAATTAATTTCAGAGGGAACTTCTAATTTGTACACTTAGCATGAAACACCATAGTAGTTCATTATTCAACTTGGATGCTCTTGCATCAAATTCAAAATCAAATGTTGAAAGTTCTTCATCTTCTTTGCATGCTAGCTTTCTATCTAGGGTTTTTGCATTTTCTGAAGTACTTCCATGCTGGAAATTGCCTTCTGCTTTGCCACAGGCTTTCCTTTTTGGTTTTTTTTGCTCCTTTATGTGCTGTGGGATTTTTCTTGCAATGTCTAGGAGCTTGGAGAGAGTAATCAAAACTGTTCTCCATGCTGTGTGCTCCAGTGGTAGGAACCAATAATCCATGGAGGACCTACACCCTCTCAAGGACCTGTTCAAGATTGCACAGCTTAATGTTTCCTGAGGTTGCCTTCTGACTCTTAATCCCTCTGCACCATCACAGGGCACCCATTTAATCTGCTCCTCATTCCATCTTTGAAGAAAATACTGGAAGGTTTGCCTTTGGTCCCAGATCTTGGAGAGCATCTTCAGCATACTGTTTCTAGCTGGGATTTTTCAGCCTGTTCTTTCAGGACTACTTTGCCTCTCCTTTTCATGGGAACCTTACTGGATGTAGTTAAGATAGACTCAGAGTTGTATGGACAAACTTGCGGCAGCTCCTAACAGCTGCTTAGGGGTTTCAACATAAATTCCTCCTTTCATTTACATCTGCTGCAAAAAGTGACATCTCTGTAAGTTCACATAAAATGATCATTCGGGGAGAGTTTGGATCTTCCATGTGGAAGAATTTATTAGTGTGTGCTAATGTTAGTTAACCTTTGCTGCTTCTTTAGCAAAGATTATTCACTTTTATCAGGCTTCCCTATTTGGTCTTCTGGGAGATTAAGTGGGCGGTCTGTACTGTGAGTGAATAAACTGTCCTTGTGGATCCCGCCGAAAGGCTTTGGATTTGTGCTGCATAATTTAGCAGTTCCATAACTTCAACCCTCACTTCTGCTCTTTAAGTCCTTGGGGATTCATCAAAAGGAGTTTTGTCTGTGTGACAAGAGAGTAGTACTTATGAAACGAATACAAACACTTGCCAAAAAATGAAATGTATTCATTTTTAGACCAGAAAAGGAAATGGTCTTTCTAGCTGAGAATTTTTAAGTGAACCAGAGTTGTATTTATAAGATCCCAAGTCTGTTGATCCAGAATTGAGGTGCACTTCATAAAGTGCTGTTCTCCTGACAAAACTAATACAGCCTTATGTAATTCTGCCAGTCAGTGTGGCGTTGTCTGTCATCTTATCTGAGGTGTTAGAGGTTTGGGGTTGAGTGCTTGTCTCTGCTTGCTGCTTATTTTTTGCTCTTCTGAGTTTTCTTTCATTTCCTGCATGCTCGCTTGAAATTCTTTCCATCTCTAGATGGAAAAAAGTGTTTGTGTGCATATATATATCCGTATAAGAAAAGGGGCAACTTTGTTCAGTGGTTTGACTTTAAAACCTTGAAATATTGCAAGTGCCTTACGTGAGAGTTCTTTTTCAATTACCATTTTTTAATAGGGAATTTGCAGGCTTTTGTTTCAAAACCCCTTTGAGCAAATTCTGAGAGTTTGTCCCCAACGTAGACCCAAATGTGCTCAGAGTTTTTCAACAAAATTCCTGTTGTCTGATCAGTGACTGAGGTCTGGCCCTGTTTTCTCTCAGCAGGTAGTCTAATTACTGCTCTAGTAGTGGGCTTTCACAAGGTTCTTTTTTGTACTAATGTACTCTTAAATTCTAGAAAATTCATCATGTAAGATGTGGAATCTGTGCAACTCAATAGTGGTGTGAAATTCTCTTCATGTAGCAGGATGCTTGCTTATATATTACTAGAGAAATGCTTGCAATGCATATAATACGCAGTACATTGCTGAATAATATTGGAATAAAAAAATTACGTATCTATATGTAAGACGGGGGGGTAGTGGTGGTGGTTATTTAGGAAGTTAATTTTTTGCATGTGTGCCACAAAGTTGATCTGTCTAGTTGAGCTTGCTGTAATTTCCTTTTGAGATTTTGATAAGTTACTACTTCTCATTGCAGTTGCACAGTACCCTTTTGAAGACCATAACCCACCACAGCTAGAGCTTATCAAACCTTTTTGTGAAGATCTTGACCAATGGCTAAGTGAAGATGACAATCATGTTGCAGCAATCCACTGTAAAGCTGGAAAGGGACGAACTGGTGTAATGATATGTGCATATTTGTTGCATCGAGGCAAGTTTTTAAAGGCTCAAGAAGCCCTAGATTTCTATGGGGAAGTAAGGACCAGAGACAAGAAGGTGAGCTCTTTTTTCTGTTCTCCTACCTGTATATTTATGCTTTTCCTGCTTGAGTTCAATTTGAATAGTCAAGCCCTTAAGAAATACTTTCCATCAGTTGTGATATCTGATTTGATTTAGCTTTAACATTATTGGATCAGTGCAGCTGTTCTCAATGAAAAAGCTTACCTAAGCAGCAGTAGCAGTTAGTTGCAACACTAAAACAGACTGGTTTTTTCGTGTCCTGTTCAAGAAGATCTGGACAGTTTATTTTAAATAGCTTTTTAAATAGCGTTCTGCTGTGTGTCTCATCAAATGGGCGGTTGATAAGTGAACTTTCTCGTTCAGCATTTTCAGCCCAAATAAGAGGATTATTCCAGCTTGTTTTGCCTGAATGGATGAGTTGCTCATATCCTCAGGTTCTCTTAACTTCTGTAGTGGTATTTGGAGATATGTAGTCATTACAGTGCATGTTACAGTTGAATATCCCTACTGGAAGAGTCTGTTGTTGGATGCCCCTTTTCAATAAAAGGGTAGTTAAGCCCAGACATTGGCTTGCCTCAGAGCCTGGTTCATGAGGTGCTGCCATTTAGTTTCTTATAGTTCTCCTGAGGAGAAATGGGAGGATCTCATTTCAGATAAATGTTCATGGCTACAAGAGCTTTCTGTTACGACCTTGTCAGTGGTGCAGACAGACTTAGTAGTAACTGTATGTTGGACCTTTCTGGCATGGTTATGCCTCATTAACGGGAATTGGACCTCCTTACTTGAAATCTTCTCCAAGTATAATAAGGTGTGACTTAGAGAGTCACTTCAGCAAGTCTTCCTGCTTATCTTCCATTGTTTCCTTGTGTATGGTGGTAGAGCAGTCCAGGGGATCATCCCAGCAGGGCAGTTTCAACCTACTCAAGTACAGACCCCTCTGTGTCCCTGTAATATTTGCATAAAGTATTAATTTTACAGTGTGTAGACCTCTAGTAGGCAGAGCTTCACGTTTGAAGGCTCTTGAGAGCAGAAGTGCCACATAGGGAATTTTAGAATTTGGCTGTTAATTCATGGGAAGGAGCAAATAACTACTTAGTTTGCTCTCTTTACAAGATGGAGCTGTTATTGCGTGTACAACTGAGAAGATGGTTGTGGTGTAGTACTAGAATGGAGACGCTGTCAGGGTTTCCCATCAAAAAGTTGCGGCTTTTGGTAAGAGTGAATGATAGTGAATAGGAATGAGCTGTGTGATGAATAAACAGTGTAGATTACTCCTGCTGATAAAGATTATCTAAAGAGCTGGATAAAATATCATGAAAACTACAAAACTTAACAAATATATGGTGAAGCATGTTTTCCCTTTTGTAAAAAAAGGGTGGTATTTCTGCATGTTAGTGTGTTGAGGGTAAGGTCAGTTAGGTGTTCACCAGTACCCCAGTGGTACCTCTGGCATGTTTGAGGTAAGGGACAACTTAGTAAACAGGAATAGTGAGAGCCTTGTTTAGCTTCACTGTAAATATTGTCTGTAACCAGCAACTTTGTTTTGATTTTCATGTCTTTGCTGGAAGAGTTGATTTCCACATACACACACACCCCAGCTCCACTTGAGCATGGTTATCTTTATGTGGACAGTGGGCAGCACGTGATTCACATAATCCTTGAAGTACTGTTTATAGACAGGTATGCCAGTGCAGGTTCTAGGAGCTTTTTCTTCCCTTGTGGCCCATATTTCAGTGTTATATGTCAAGTGCTGCTCTCTGATTTGACACTTCACCAAACCTTTATATAACTGACTTCCTGAACTCAAAGTAAATGAGGCATCAAAAGAGCTGTTTGCACCTAGGGACAGGAAAGTGCCTTTTTTTGTTGCTGGACCAACACATGTATGATGAAGGAAAACTGGCTTTAATTAGGTACCATATTTTCTTCATTTAAGGCAAGCACAAGGTGTGCATTTTGTGTATAGCTGCTCAGAATAGTGTAGCTAAAATTGTTGTTGCCATGAATATGCATGACAGAGTGATTCTTGAGAGGGTTTAGTCCCTGCCGGCAGGAAGTGTGAGTCTGATTGCAAGAGGAAGTATGACTAATTGGTCAAGAGAACAACCTCAAGTACTTCTGTAGCAAGCTTTTCCCAAGTGCCTGCTGGGAGAAGCTTCATGGAGGCCTTTGCAGCTGTAAGGGAGAGTTGTTGTAGTTGCGGCTGACAGTTGCTAGATAGTCTGTTAATGTACTGTTGTCCTGGGAGAGGCAGTGGGGAATAAGACACTGCAAAACTGAGTCTACAAGTCTGTCTGACCAAAACCTGTTGGGTTTTGGTTGATGGTTGTCTCCCCCCCACCCCCAAGCTCCCCTCTTTTGACTTCTGTAACTCATCATAGCGGGGAGGGGAGAACTTTTTCAGAAGAAAGGAATGATAAAGATTAGAAAGAATTGGCTAAACAGTTGTCTATCAGTCACCACAATGGTAGTAGAACAGGACTGATTTCTGTTTTCTCTTTGAACCAAGGGAGACAAACTGTTTTCTGAAATTGGATAAAGAACTGTAATTGTCCAGCCTGTTTACAGAGCTAGGGGAGAAGTAGACCCCGAAAAAAGTTTTCTAAAAAAGCTGCTGCTGCCACTGTTTGAAATGGTTAGCTTACCACCTATTTTTTCCTTAAGATGGACATTGAAATACTGTTGTGATGACAAAGACTGACAGCTTACCTTTCTACAGCTGGAGATGTCTTTATTCCTGCTTCTGCCTTTAAGGGTTTTATGGTGATGATTAGACTTGGAAGGAAGCAGTCTAATCAACAGATGGGTATCAGCTGGGAAAAACGATTCAAGTGCCTGAGCTGGAGATGATCTATTCAGGAGTGTTTTTTGACTGTCATACCATTGTATTTTTAGGAACAGCTCCTAATAGTGGTGTAACTGAACAGGAAATAGAAACCAATTATTTTGTGCGAGGAAGTCTCGGAATGACTCTTTGAGCAGGGTTGATATCCAATGTCTGATGTGTCAGAGCTGATCAGTTGTGGCGCCTGTTTGTTCCACATTTGGGTGACAACCTCAGCTAAACCTGATGCCCTAAGCCTGGTCTGAGGCTGCAGCTTTAGCGTTACTCTCACAGTAGGGCATGTTACTAAAGTGAATATGGGAATATTGCTTCCAGAAATGTTTGTTCTTCATAATCCTGCCTGTGCTACATTGAGAGGAGAGCGAGGAGCAGCACCTGACAACTTTTGTGATGTCTACACAGCTTGGTAGTGCCCTGTAAAACTCTGGGATAGGGACTAGAGAAGCTTATCTATTGTCCATTTAAAAAATGATGATGGGAATGGATGGGAACTGTAAGCTGCATGAGGAGAAAATACTTAAACTACTTTCCTGTTCTTTACTCTTCTTGAGTAAAAGTAAGTGGGGGTTGATTTTACCTCTCGGAATATTAGCTTGTTATGAAAATGTTCTGTTTGAAATCAGACCTTTGGAAAATGGAGAACTTCCTGTTCTGCTTCAGTGTGGCTGGTGCTTAGGATCTCAGCGTAAAAAGGCTATGTCTCCAGGGAGAAAAAAATCTCTGGCTGGAGGGATAAAACTGCCCTCTTGGCTGAGAACTGGTTTTGCTTTGAGATTGACTATCGCTTTATATAGTCACAAAGTGACTGTCTTCCCTTCATTCTTGTCGAAGCCCTGGTTGTCCTGATAAGGTGTGTTGGGGTTTCTCTTGGGGTTTCTCTATGGGGCACATGCTTTATGGCATGAAGAAGCCATGAGCAGAGAAGGATCTGTTTTTTCCTTACCTGCATAGTTTTCTTCTGATTGGCAGCAGTGGCAAATTACTGATGGTTTGCTGTGAAGCTGGGATTTTCTGTCATGAAACTCAGATCCCAGGAAGGCAAACTTCAAAGCTGCCTTAAGAAGTGGGTCTGATAATTACTGGGATGACATCTAAACAAAAAAAAATGGTCATTGTAGAAGGCTACTTAAGAAAGTCATTGTAAAAGTGCTGTAGGGAAAAGTCTTTTGTGTAATTTAGAAACAACTGAAGTGTTAAGGAGACATAATTACCAACATTTTTTAAAAAATAATTGCAGAAAGTGAGTATTTTCATGTGTGCAGAATAGGTGCTTACTAAATTAAAACTGCTCTGGCCACTTTCAGCTTACAGCTGTTTTAAGGTGAAGCAGGTATTAGAACTGTTTATAGCAATACTGTGGTGTAGGTTTTGTGACGAAAATGCTCAGACTCTTACATGAAAACCTTTTGTTTATCTCCAGTTTATTGCAATTTCCCATATAGTTTTAGTGTAAAAGTTTACTTACTGATGTGTTGCAAGTATGTACTATGGGTTGTTATAAGCTGTGTAATGCGTTTTCTAGGAAGTTAAATTATTTCTCATTTCTATCACTTTTGCTTGAAAATACTAGCTATAAGAGCTTTAAAACTGTTCCCTTCCTTGAAATTTGAGTTTATTTAAAATCAGTAATAAAAGTGTTCTTCGGTTATATGTTTTCAAAGCAAGTGTTCACATCAGTTGTAATTCAGCTGAGACGTCCTTCATTTAACAGTCTGGGCTATTGGGCCTATATTAATGAAAGTTTCTACTTTTGGTTTTTTGTGAAAACGTTTCAGAAGGGCATTTTTTTAATAGAAGGTAGTGTCAGTCTTGAGTACAGTGATATTGACAAACTAGATTAGACTCATTTGACTTAAACTGCTGTTGAAATGTAATTCCTGTATCGGTGCTTAAAAATTAGAGTATGTTCACGGTGCCTTCTGCTTAACATCTGACGCGCGGGGGGGG
>JAVJGI010000065.1:30635810-30650740 GCA_035590275.1 Ibycter americanus | reverse complement strand
GGCCGCGCCGCCCCCCCCCCCCCCCAAAAAAAAAAAAAAAGGCAGCAGCATGAAACAGTCTTTTACATGACCCTCAGTGTGTCTGAGGTGTTTGTTTTTAAGATAAGGAAAAAATCCACATTTTTTGCCTCATTGCTTGAGATGGATGTTTGGAGATACATGCTAAAGTAACTGGAAAACCAGTGTCCTGCTGCTTCCATGCTGGGTACTGGTTGGTAATTAATTGCCTGGTGTTAGATGATGTGTGCAAAGAGCTTCCTTTTAAATGCTCTGCAGGACGAGTGCAAGAGATGTGGACACATGTCTAGAGGAAAGGAAAATGCGTGCAGAGGCTGTCCTTTGGTGTGGAGGTGGATTATGTCTTTGCTAGTCCCTAAGGTGTCCAGGATGGTCCATAATGAAGAAATCATTGAGGGTTGTCATGAGTTACTGTATTGAAAACCCACATGGATGGATTTCTGTGGAGTGTAGAGAGAAGTGCATCACTCGCCTGCTTTGTAGGTATAGCCTGCTTATATGCTTTACTCTGCCTGTCTCCAGTGTAGCTGCTGCAGAGGTATACTCAGCTTAAATCACAATGGTTTATTCCAGGTGCTTCAGCTACCTTTTCATTCATGGTTTATTTGCCTTTTAGTTATATTCTGAGCTAATGGGCAGGAGTTGTGTTAGTGATGCTAATAAATGGTCTTGATGGTTTTTGATGTTTGTTTTCCCTCTGTTTAGGGAGTAACAATTCCCAGTCAGAGACGCTATGTGTACTACTATAGCTACCTGTTAAAGAATCACCTGGATTACAGACCAGTGGCACTGTTGTTTCACAAGATGATGTTTGAAACAATTCCCATGTTCAGCAGCGGAACTTGCAGTAAGTACTCAGCACCATGTTAACCTCCATTAGCTCTCGTAAGGAAATGCATCAGCCTTTGAACTTGGTTTGGTTTGTGACAGCTACCGTTCAGTTACATGACACGAAAAGCTGCACATCTTCATGGAGAAGATCATACTTAAACACTTCATGTTGCACAATCTGCTGGGTTAGCATGGTCTGTTGCTAGCATCCTCCCAGGTGTAGTAACTTGAGGTCTGTGAAGGACTCATGTAGTTGTTTCACCACAGTTTGAAACTGAGAAGCATTTAATGGTTTGAAGATAAGTGATACCATATATATATTTGGGTATTTGCTCCTTACTTTCATAAAAAAGCCTTTTTTTTTTTTTCCATATAGCAACTTCTGGGAAACATGAATTGCTGAAAAACACTTGCTTAATAGTGTGTTGGCTTCAAATGCAGCAACATCATTCTTCCCATGATGTTTAAAAAAGAGTAAATCAGTTCAACTGGGTAAATACCTAACTAATTCTGGAAGTTTTCTTTATATGGAGGCTTATAAAGTATTAATACACCTGTAAAATAATCTAGTTTGTTGATACACATTGTGTTAGTAAGGAACAGCAGATTCCTTGAAACTTTGAAGTATAATAACGAATTCACTTCTGTCCTTCTGTGGGCTACATTACAGGGCAGTAACTGCCTAGTGTTGTGTGTTTGTTTTTAGTTAGTGGAAAAAGTCTAATTGTTTTGCTATGGGCATTACTGCAATGTGTAATTAATTCCAGTGCCTCCTGTGGCTTTGATTAAAATTGCACTATTAATATTGTAAAACAGTACCTGAACATGTAATGCACACGAGAAACAATCAAGCAACTTGTTAGGCTAGCTGTATTTACAGGAGGAGGCGGAAGGGTGGAGCCTCTGCCAAAAAACCTCTGCCTCTAGGGTAGAGGTGTGGAGGTTACAGATTTCTGCAATTAAAGAAGTTAGTAATTATATTAATGTTTTGGATAAACTGCACTATACTTGTGAAATCAAGCTACAAGTATGAATTGCTTATGTGAGTGTTAACTTGTTTGTCTGCACCAGGCTATCAGTGTGCCATATTCATAGTAGGATGCTGGGATAAACAAAAGATTTGCTAAGCACCTGAGTAACTATCTGAGTTACTTATCAACTTCAGCATCTTTGTGTACTGTAATATTTCACATCTCTGGAGTTTTCAGTGATTTTTCAGAATGTGAAACCAATGGTCTGTGTTATTTTTTTAGTCATGTTATCTACTGCGATGGTAGTCATTTTACCAATGCATGATAGATTTAAAACTGACTGACTTGTATCTTCCTTCTGTTTTGAAGTCACTGACCAAGCAGACTTGTGCCTCTTGGGCAAAACAAAGGGATGACAGGATTTCATGGCTCTGAGGATTTGAGGGAGATAAGTAGCAGTTTTATAGCTAGGTCATTCAGCAAGATAGTGTGGGTATGCTTGGTAGGAACTTTGACAGCTCTGCAGGGGTGGTTTCAGGGTGGCTATGCATTCTACAGCAGGGTATGGTTCGATGTGTATTGTCTAGAGAGCAGTCTGCATCTGATAGTAACAAAGAAGTCAGGAGCAAATACAGAAAATCTTCTTTGTGTAAGTTTTATTTAATATTTCTGGCTTTCATGCTGGTGCCTGGCAATTTCCAAAGAAAATCTGCTTAGGCTGCACCAAAAAACCTTATAATTTCAGCTGTTACCCCTGCAGATTTAACTTGGAAAGTTATGACATGACTGGCACTTTCTTGGTGATGGTGATTTACAGTACAGACTTACGGTCTGTGTCTGTATAATCTGTCAGTACTGGTTGGTTTGTGTATTAATGTTAAATTTTGTCTTGGTTTTGTTTGTATAATAGTTCTGTTTGTGTAAGAGTAGAAATTGGTTTGTGCTGACATGACTGCCCATTCTGCAATTCAAAGATGACACAAGAGAGAATAAACCACTTAAGTTACATCCATATAATATGGCGATGAGAGACAATATGCAAGGAAAAGTCAAGAAGTTGTCACTTCATGTAGTTGTTTCTTGTTATATTAAAAAGAAGCAGCAAGTTTAAGAACCCTGTGGTTGCCTGAGAGTATTGCTGCGAAGGACAGAAATCTGTTAGGTTGTTTCCAGTAACATCTAGCAAAGTTTGATGCTCTGCAGTGCTTAACTCTTAATAGATATTTATTAACTTTTAAAAATACTGTAGCTCATGATTGTGATTTTGATACTAATATTGTGCTTTTTGACACTTTAAGGCATTTCTTACGAAGTGACACTCTGTTTGTGTCCTCAGATCCTCAGTTTGTGGTGTACCAGCTAAAGGTAAAGATATTCACCTCCCCTTCAGGACCCTCAAGACGTGAAGACAAGTATATGTACTTTGAATTCCCTCAACCTTTGCCGGTATGCGGTGATATCAAAGTGGAATTTTTCCACAAACAGAACAAGATGTTGAAAAAGGTTGGTTTTCTCGCTTTTCTGGAAAAAGTTGTCGGGCCAATCCTGATGCAGGGCTGGGATGTTGGTTATTCTTCAGTGACGGGTAATCACAATATTTAATTCTTTGATGTCTAGTTTTCCCAAGAAGAGAATCTACCACAAAATGAAAGCTGGCTATTTTGAGAGTTGGTGAGATTAAGTACAAAGGTTGGATAAAAATTATACTGGATATGTATTGCAGTCTTTTGGGTAGTAGTGAGTAATCTAATTGAGGAAGAAACATTCTCATTCTAAAAATAGACTTGCATACTGAGCAAGTTAACTCCAGCTGTTTTCTTCACTGAATTTTCCTAAGGTTTGAGCAAGCACAGAAGATCCTGTCTGTGTGCTGTTGGCTGATTTCTACCCATCTGTCAAATATGGTTGAATTTCCGAGATAATTGAGTTCCTACGCACTTTGTAGAAGTATCTCTGCAAGATATTCAGCCATCTCTCAGTTCCCAGCTGCAATGCCTTGACATTAGACGTTCAGAGAATTCACTCAGACTGAGAATTTTATCAGTGTCTCAAATGTAGAAAAAATTAATCTAGAACTTATTTTGACACCAAAGTCAGTGAGTTCTTAAAGATGAATGCCTCACCACTGAGCTTCATTAATTCTGGTGCTTGTGGAGCTAGCTTGGATCTACCAAAGTGAAAGGTGAGGTTGAGGCCATGTTGATTAAAGGCTACCTTTGTACTTACTACTTGAAATTCTTTATGAGTAGTTGTTCACTATTTAATGGATGCTAAAAAACTAAAGAACATTTATTGAGCAAATTCTGTGTACAGGCAAAGCATAAAAATAAGAAAATACTTGAGTGGATTGGGAGACAGATGTAAGTGATAAGTCTCTTGTAACTGTGCACACAGGTTGTACCTGCTAGATGTGTGTGTAAATATACATGCACGCTATTTTGTGGGCTTGTTCAGTTACAGGGTATTGTTAACTAGTCTAATGGTGTAATTTCACTAGCTGGAAATGTTGTGTTCTGTTGTTTGCTATGTGCTGATGACTGCAAAAGTTTTAAAACAGTTTCTTAGTGGGAATATTTCCTTCTTCTGCCTGTTTAATGAGGTGTTTTAGTTTGTCAGCGTGGCTGTATGCAATACAGAGAACTGTAAAACAGCATTTTATAAGTAGAAATTGTACTTTAAGTCAAAATTTAAATTATTGACGTATAAAACTGCAATGCACTGGAGCCAGTTTTGAGAACAGACTTTTAAAGGAGTATCCAGATAAGTACTGTGGGCTAGACATGAGGGATGCAGGGAGGAGATGAAACAAAACCCAAACATTTGAGACAAGGTCCTGTTTTATCTGGCCTGTGTCCTGTCTTAACTGTGTTACGGTAAAGAAACAATAAATTCACAGTAACACATGGTTGCGAATGGACTTTGTAGGAAACATTGTGCTGCACTGCCCCTCCCTGAGTAAGCCCTTGAAATGTGAGTGCAGCTCAGATGCTGGATCTTGACCCTGTAGCATCAGGAACGAACTGCTGTATTCATTTTACCTCTATAGAGAGCACTGAGATCCAGTGACAGTATAAACTAGAGCTCCTCGTTACCAAATACAATTTCTATAGTATAAATTCAGTCTTCAAGAGTGTGTAAAATTGTCTGCAGAAACGCAGCAAGCGTGTTACTATGCTGTGGTTTCATTTCAGAGTGTTATATCAGCCATGGTTTCGTTTCTTAAGAATCTCTGTAGTTTCTGAGTAGCGGGTTGATCTTTTTTTTGTCTATTCTTATCAAGTACCCTAACTATCCAGGTTCTGTGTATTACAGATAGTGCAGAGGTGCTCCTTTTCTCAATGTTTTTAGACTATTAGGGCCGAGAAACGCTGAGATGGTGAAAGCTCTTTTCACATTTGCAAGCTTTTCTGAGCGATAGAAACTCTCCCTTCACCAGAAGGAAGTCTTTTGTAAAGAAACCACCTTGATAATCTGCCTTGAAGATCTGTTGAATGTAGCGTCTAATTGTCCTCAACCTTGCGTAAGAATGGAGGCCAAAAGAAAGTAGGTTTATAGTGTTGCTTCTGGTAAGACCACCTCTGTTAGCTCTACTGTAAATGAAGACACAAATTGAGGGCATCTGGGAGTGGGTCTGTGGATCCTCTTGGGTGTAGGCATGTTAATCTGTTCTGTGAAACTGCTGCTGAGGTCTCCATATAGAGAATTAGTGAAATATTGTATCTCTGACATGTGCTTTGGCACTAGAGGAGATCCTTTCATGCGGTCCTTCTGACAACTTTTTGTATAAAGTGACTTAAGATGGGAATAGGGCAAAGGTGGGTATTTGTGGCAGAAAACCTACCTTGGCACAAGGTTGAACACATTTCTCTGTACGAGTGTGTGGTGATTTAACCCTAGCTGGTAGTTAACTACCATGCAGCCACTCATTCACTCCCCCCTCACCCAGAGGGATGGGGAGGAGAATTGGAAAGGAATGTAAAACTCGAGGGTTGAGATAAGAAGAATTTAGTAATTTAAAAAAAATGAAAGAACAATAACACCAATGATGACAGGAAGTTGTAGTGAAAAGAGGGCGGGAAAGAATAAAATCCGGAGGGAAAGGAAGAAAGAAACACGTGGTGCACGATGCAGCTGCTCACCACCCACTGACTGATGCCCAGCCAGTCCCCGAGCAACAATCTGCCTGCTCCAGCCAACGTCCCAGGTATATATTCCAGGCATGACATCCCATGGTATAGAGTACCTCTTTGGCTAGTTCAGGTCAGCTGTCCTGGCTGTGTTACCTCCCAATTCCTTGCGCCCCTCCACCCTTTTTGCTAACAAGGCCTGAGAAATGGAAAAGTCTCACATCAAAGCCAAAACACAGCACCATATTAGCTCCTAAGAAGATAATTAACTCCATCCCAGCTGAAAACACAACAAAATGTTTCACATCTGTGCTTGTTCCTTTTCTAGATAAACTGACTCTGTAGTTTTTACTCAGAACCCCAAATGAGAGGGCCTTCCGCTGTGAAGACTTATCACATTTTGGAGATGATCACCTAATTAATGAAGAACAGCATAATTAGGAGTAGCAGGATGTTATCTTTCAGAGGTTCTGGTTTATTCACACGTGTTTATGAAAGCTGGAATTACAGGTCTGTTGCCTGTCACTGGTTCTTGCTCTTCCAAGGTTTTCTGTTAGTAGGTTTATAGGTAGCCACCTAACAAGTTTTCTTGCACATACTTAAAGGCATCACATATCTACCAGTCTGCATTTTAACTTCCCATAAGAAACCTAATCAAAAACCTAATAACATTAAAAGTGTAATTCTCAATCCATTCTGGGCCTCAGGCTGGAGAATAGTTATGTCTCATCTCTGTGTCTTCCTGCTGCGTCTGGTTTGGTGTTTGATACCACTGATCTCAGCTGAAGTGCTCCAGACTTACTCATCTGTACTTGCTTTCACATTTCTTAATCCTCTGAAGAACAGTAGTGTTATCTGCAGAGCTTTCTAGTCTGGAGGGTCCTTTTCAATTTGATTAAGGTTGTCTTGGTTAAAATTACTGTGCATGAAAGAAAAACATGAATAACTACGTGACTTTGACACTGCAACACTAGGTGCTTAATGTGAAATTTGAAGTAGTCAGTGTCCTGGTTTTTTAATGGCAAAACTTAATTGAAGCAAATTCAGTGGCTAGCAAGAGCTAACCTCAGCCAAAGGATTATTTGTGCTGGTGAGATGCTGGTAAGAGGGTGACTGCTTTGAAAAAGTTACCCTGTTTCAGCTCTTCCATAATCTGTGCCACCTGGCATCAGTTAGGAAGTCCAGAACTCTTGGTCTTTTCTTGTCTAATAATGTTGTTTACTTTATTCTTGGACCATTTGTTCAGTATGATGTAGCTACTTCCTTGCAAGAATGAAGTGCATGCTCATATGAGAACAGAATGGCTTGAGGCTCCAGTGTACTTATTATGTATGAATTTCTGATGAATAGAAGTTAGTAATTTGGGGGTGGGGGTTGAGCATGAATTTTGTTTCTCTGACTTGCAGCTTGGCTGTTCTTCCATCTCAGACTGCTGCTGTAGTCTCTCTAGGTTTGCTTCCATGTATCTGTGCAAAGCCTTTTTCTTCCAGTTATTGATGTTGACATGATAATCTTAAAGTATTTGAGTGTCCTTATATCACTTGGTTCCATGAGAGGTTTAAAAATAATACAGATCTCGTAATCTTCCTGCCTGCAGAGCCTGAGGGTAAAGGAGCCCTTTTTCAGGAGTCCTCCCAGTATAGATGAGAGGGAAATGGTGTGGCATTCGGGTTTTTTTGTAAGTGTTCCTGCTGTTTTATACCCAAACTTTAATGTGGGCAGGGCTGACAGTGTTTGAGCTTTTGGGTATGCCGTTTCATCTCTTGAGTCTTTATAGATAAGAAGTTCTGCTACACAGCTCAAGAGGACTTCGGGTGATTGCTGTTTAGCAAACACTGAAGAATGAAAATGTCAGAAGACTTTAACTGTTGATCTGAAAATGGTACAAGAAGTTCCATCCCGTGACTATGGGAAGAATGTGAGGCCAGCACGGAACAGGTCGAAACATTGATTTTCATCTTCTGATTGGTGGATAGCATCTCCAAAACCCCTTGCTGGTGTTGCAAAGTGATTATAAGTGCCTGTAGATATCTCTGCAAAATTAAACTCTCAGGAGGATATGGGAACTCCTAGCTGATGGCTTGAATGATCTTGGATTTGGATCTCAGTCTGCAGTTAGAGGCAGGTATCAGCTCTGGAGTGAGGTGTATTTTTCTGTCAGTCTGAGAACTGAAAAACTGTACAGAGTAGGGATAAGCATTGTATGTCAAAATAGTGTGATTAAATCCGCTTCTGTCTCAAGTGTCTGATACTGCACTGTAGATTTTATGATACGGATTTGGTAATGGAAAGAAACACATCTGCAATTTTTTTTTAAGGCAGATGCCTGTGATGTAACTGGAAGTGAAGCAAAACACATTCAAAAAAGCCTCTAGCTAATACTTGTTTTCAGAAGCCTATTCGTTAAATTGTGTTCCTGTGAGCACTTGGTGTGGTATTCTGATTTGTTATATAAAGTACAAGTTCAGTTCATGCCTTGATGTTTGAAGTTCCTATCTTTGGCCCATATTATATCAACTTTCTTCGTTGTCTCCCATGAAATATTTTGGAGCCTGATGCTTTAGGTGAAGCTGGCTGAATCCTGACTTTGAATAATGAGTTTTGTTTGTCAGTGAAAGCAGTGACACAATTATCAGCCTTAAAAGCTTATTCCAAACAACACGACCAAGTCTTCCCTCAATTTGAGTGGCCATGCCATGTTCCAGTACCCATGAACTTAATTTGAGCTAATTAGTGTAGTGGGAAAGGAAGGAAAATAACTTGATGCTTTAAAAAGCTGGAGGAAGATAAAAGGATAAATGACCAGCTTAGCCAAGCTGTGTTGTTTAGCTTGAGTCCCTGAAGACCTCTACAGATTTATCCCGAGGAAAACAGATTAAAAGATGTCTAGTGAGGAGTTTATAATCTGTCTTCTCTTCTCCAGACTCTATCAGTAAAGCTGAGTCTCTGCAGTTTATTGTTCAGGCAGGCCCTTAAGTGCCAAGTTCTTCTTGGTACTTCTTGGTTCTGCTCCACTTCATGAAGTTTAAGGTGAGGCATGACAAGACCATGCCTTCTGCTTCTGCTGGCATTGTTTACATCCAGTGGCCTTGTTTGCTTTGGCACTGTTTTCCAGCAAAGCTGCTTCAGCACTACTGGTATAAGCCATTTTCCATCCATCTGCTGCAGCATGTTCCTGAGCTTTGTCCTCTCCTCTGCTGACCTCACAGGAGGTGTCATGGGTAGCAGTGAGGACCAGCACCAAAGTGCATTGCTGCTTCTGCATTGTGGTCCTGAAGAAGGATGAAACATAGTAGTACCATCACCGCAGCTACTAGAGGTGGGATCTGCCTTAACTGGGGTCATGGGGTGTAAATGCACTTTCTTCTCTAAGTCCTCACTGGAAGGATGGCATCTTCACCAGTGGTGAGGCTGCAGGTGGTATATGTACCTGCTTGTGGAGCTGTTAGATGCTGGTAACATCAGGTCAAGCTTGCCTTTTCCCAGTGTTTATCGCAGATGGCAGCTGGACTCCAGATCCCTCCTGTTCTGTAGCTGGAAAGCTGATGCCATTAGTTCTTCTGTTTTCACCTGAACTGGTCTTTTGGTTTAGGCGGGAGTAGCTATCTCATCTCCTTGGAGGACTACATCTCTTTTGAGGGTGGCATCATCTGGGCATAGGAGGAGCCTGGACCAGGTTACTGTGATTCATGTCTGTCTTCATGTGGATCTTACCTGCTGCCACTTTCTTCATGGGACATCAGCAAGCAGGGTGACGACTCATTGGAGCAGTACAGAAGAATTAAACCCTCTTGCCCGGGATGTTCATCCTCTACTTCCAGATCCTGGGGTGGGTGTTTTTAAGACTGTTTCTGAGGCAGTGTTAGTGAAGAAGAGGGTGCTAAGTGTGTGAGCAGTTTGGGCCTGGCAAGAACCTACTGACTGCTGCCTTGCATGGATGTGCTCCAACAAGGTTTCTTCATAGGTGTGATGGCTTGAAGGGACTTGGTGGCAGTGGCAAACATCTATTAGTCTCCCAAGACAACTGTAATTACGGTATGTTAATTTGGTAGATTAACTTGATTCCCAAAGGTACTGGAGAGGCATGTGTTGAAATGGATAATCTCTTAATACCAGAAGTGTTTCTGACTGAATTATTTATCTTTTGTCTTTGCTGTTGCACTGCCTTATAGGTTGGGGGTCTCTAGGTGCTTACAGAAATGCACACAAGTTGGAAGTGTTTCTGTATGCTTCACCTAAAGTATGGAAAATTGGTGTGCTGACCTTACATAGAGAAGGCAGGTTGAAGTTGTTTCATCAAGCACTTCTGAATTCCCAGTATTTGTGTTCTTACATGTTTTTACAAATCTGTGAGGAAGAAGAATGTAAGTTAAGCAGTACTCCAGCTCTTCCCTGCCTGCTTCTCATGGGCCCAGGAAAATGTTGTATTTTGCTGGTGCCCAATTGCCTTCAGCAGGAAGGCATGCTCGTATGATGCACACTAGACCTACTTCTATGCCACCTCTGATTCCCCCTGCCACTTACCAGCAGAGATGAATAGCTAGGAAGATGGGGCAGGACCTGGATTTTCCAGTAAGAAATTGGAATTAGACCTCTCTGGTAAACCAAAATAATGTAAACTAGCTCAGGAGTTGTCAGTTTGTGTTCTGTTCCTGTATCATATCAGTGAATGTTAGATGCTGGTATGTGCTAGCTTTGTCACCCCTGCAGCTTTAACAGAAATGCCATAATACTGACTATTGTGGGAAGATTGGCTGTTTGCATTTTGGGTCTTTTGCCTGAAAACTCAAATCAGAGTAAAATAGGTGGTTTCATTTGTAAAGGGGAAGTACATGTGGCTTAGTTTCAGATGAAGTGCTTAATGTGCTAATCAGGACCAACCTGCTAATGGTAGTTGATCTCGGAAACATCAGCTCTTGACTGATGAAAGTATGGTAAGTGATGGAGAATTAAAACAAGCATTCAGTGCATTCTTGGGGCTATTTAGCTGAGAGTTTAAAGGTGAAATTTATGGGCATAGCCTCTTCAGGGATTGTCTAGCCAAGAGCGAAACATTGTTGCTTGTTCAGTAGCACATATGGAGACAGACACTCACAATGACCCTGTTAGTCATAGTGATACGCCTCTAATATACGGGCTGGTATCAGCTAGTTCTCCAGTGACTTTTTTAAATCACTGATACATTTATATTTTTACCTGTTTGTACAGGTATGCATTGTTGTAGTGGATAATCTAACTTGTACCTTTCAAGCTGTTGGTCATCTGTCAATTTCTGCTTAAGTTGAATTTATTTAAAACTGTCAGTGCCCCATCTTCTCATTAAAAACCTCCTGTTGAGTAGAAGGACAGTAGACACTTTCAGAGTCTGACTTCCTCTTAGTACTGGTCAGCAAACATCTGACTGGTAGAAACCATCTCCATAAAGCAGTAATGAATCCATTACAATAGGAGTCCTGTATTTGTAGGGTGGTTTTGCTCATTATAGCTATTTCTGTATAAAAATAAAGTGTTCCATTAATGCAGGTAGCTGTGGGAGAGGATGTTCTCTATTGATAAATATTACTCACCTAAGCTGGTTCACACACATTGTCTGTTGGGTTTGATACATACTGCTTGGCAAGGTGTGAGCAAAAAAATACCTTTGTGCCTTGGGATTACAAGTTTAACACTTGTTTTAAGTTATTGTCATCTGCTTTTCTTTGTAGGCATGATAGATTTGTTTTAAAACCAACATTTGATTAGGAGTGGCTTCTGAAATCTTAATTGGTTACAATTGAGTTTGATTAATGGAGAGTTTTGCATGTTGTCTAGGAGAAATGGTGAAAATGTCTTTCATGCAATGTAACCCATGATGTACTGTTGTCCAAACAAGTTTTGTCTGATATGACCAATTTGTTTTTGATCAGATGATGATATTAGTCTAATTGATGTGTCACTAGTGAATGCTAAAGCAATGTTGTTCTTTGTGTTCTTCCTCCCCCAGGACAAAATGTTTCACTTTTGGGTAAATACATTCTTCATAGGACTGGATGAAAATTCAGACAAAGTAGAAAATGGAAGTCTAGTTGCAGATCAGGAACTTGATGGTATTTTCAGTACAGAGCGCTCAGATAATGATAAGGAATATTTAATCCTTACATTAACAAAAAATGATCTAGACAAAGCAAATAAAGACAAAGCCAACAGATATTTCTCTCCAAACTTCAAGGTCAGTATATATTATGTGTAAACAAAGCTGAAAAGCTGCATGACATTATCTGATTTGTCTGTCTTGCCTTACGGAGGAACCAGTTGGAACAGCTGCCTATGCAGAAGTTGAATCCATGAGTTAGTATTGCCACCACTTAGCGAAGCTTATAACTTCAAGTTTATCTGCTTTTTGGGAAGTTGGTAGATGTTAAGAGATTGGGAGTAAAGTCTTCAGATTGTTTCAGGTATTTATCAAAGCCATTAGAGATGAGTAGTAGGAGGCCCAGAGACCAAGGTAGCATCTTCCCTGTACCAGCTGCATTGCCGTGAGCACTGAGCTTTACACAGTAATTCCTGAGTTGATTTGCAGAGGTGCCTGCTTCAAGGGAATGCCTTAACCTGTGAGTTTAGCTTTGAGGAATATGAGCCATTGCCAGCACTGTTTTTAAAAATGGAAAAGGCATTTTTAAGAACTTCAGCATTTTCCAGCTTGCTCATAAAATATCAGTTAGACCCCAGCAGTGCTTGTTTGAAGGTAATGGTTGTAGTTGCTTGTTGGAATGTTGCTTAGTGTGGCATGGCCTGCTGCAGTGGTATGTCCAGCTGCGGTAAGTCAAGAGTACCAGTGGTTGGTGCAGATATGCAGAAATCCTTCAGCTGGGCTTGAAAAACCTGCTACTTTGCCAGTTCTAAATTTTGTCAGGAATAGTAGGGAGAAGCTGGCTAACCTCAGGAGAGCTTTGTTTCCTTCTTTCCAGAGTAGAGAAAGCAGCACTTGTGTAATGCAGTGTAGTCAAGGGAGCCATGCTGTTAAAAATTGCATTGTTACCTGTGCTTGCTTAAAGTCCAGGTTCCCTTTTTAAATGTTGTTTTTTCCTTTCCCAGGTGAAGCTATTTTTCACAAAAACAGTAGAAGAGCCATCAAATCCAGAGGCTAGCAGTTCAACTTCTGTAACACCAGATGTTAGTGACAATGAACCTGATCATTATAGATACTCTGACACCACTGACTCTGATCCAGAGAATGAACCTTTCGATGAAGATCAGCATACGCAGATTACAAAAGTCTGAATATTTTTTTTATCGGAGATAAAAAAAAAACACACAAAAAAACCCAACCACGAAGAGTGACAAACTTGAATAAACTGAAAAAAGGACCTTTTTAAATGGCAAAAAGACATAGTGTCAGATTACCAATTATAGGAACAATACTTTTCCTGACCAATCTTGCTTTGCCCTATAAATCTACAGGGTTTGACACTTGTCCAGTTGGAAAAAAAAAAAGGTTACGTAGCTCTTATATGTATATACCTTTTTGTGTCAAAAGGACATTAAAACTTCAATTAGGAACTATAAACATGGCACTTTCCCATTTTATTCCAGTTTTATAAAAGTGGAGACAGACCTAATGTGTATACGTAGGAATTTTTCCTTTTGTGTTCTGTCACCAGACGAAGTTTCGAAAATATACAGGTTCACATCCTGCCCCTTTTTTTGCACTTGTGTGGCAACAGAAAAGTCTGCAGTTGGCTAAGAGATGTTTCTAGAAGGTTTTACTACATTCTAATGCATGTATTTTGGATGGGGGATGGAAAGTAATGCTCGGAAAGGAATATAGTCTGCTGGAGCTTGGCCTGTGTACCATATCCGGCTATTTACATGCACCTTTCTTTAGCATGCTACCGTAATTCATCCTGGACAATTGAAGAGTCGCCGCTGTCACTGCTTGTTGTTTGTGCATTTTATTTTTTTAAGTGTAATGGTGCTAGAAAAGGCAGCTAGAGGGAGTGATTCTGTATAGGGGTACAGGAATGAACCTTCACAACATCTAAAGACCCGCAAATGAAGGGAGAAAAATTATTGGGGTCTCAGAAAGGAAACACAGCAACAATGACTTAACCATACAAATGTGGAGGCTATCAACTAAAATACGGGCTTGAAACAAATTGTTAGAAAATTTGACAATGATTTATTAATTGTTTTTTTCTGAATTGTAATGGCTGCTCCATCTCTTGTGTAATCAAGGCCAGTGCTAAAAGTCAGATGCTATTAGTACATACATCAGTCAACATCTTACATTTATATTATTTTTCAATCATATTCCTGCTGTGAATACTTCATGGGCTGCCTTGCAAGGTTTTTTCTCATTAATATAAGAATATTTTGTAATGGTGCACAGGAAATTTCAATTGGAGAGTCTCCAGGTTAGTGTTTGTTTTGAAGATTTATGATGCATTTATTCAATCAAACCTCTGTCAGCTGTTCCACCCCTTTGACCTTACACATTCTATTACAATGAGTTTTGCAGTTTTGCACACTTTTTTAAAAAATGTCATTAACTGTTAGGGAATTTTACTTGAATACTCAGTACCTACGATGTTTTAAAAACAGACATAACACATGATATAGAGGAAACCAGTGCTGCAGTAAATTCTCAGAGAAAGCTTGTCCCAAATGCATTGTTTGCTATTAAAAAAAAAACCCAAAAAACCAAAAAAACCCACCCCACCCAACAAATTAAATTTCTGAACTGGCAGTGTTGTATTATTTGTTTGTAGGGATATAGCCAGGAGTAGGGCTTGAGATTCACTTTCGGTGTATAATTGACATGCCCAGACTGCAGATGACTTAAGAGTACAACTACTGTTGCATACAAATGTGAAGTAGCTGACAAAATTGTTCTCTCTAAAGTATGCCATGAATAGCTGTCCCCAAATTGACACTTTTCTTAGGATTTAATACCTGCCGTGGGGGGGGGGGGGGGGGGGGGGGGGGGGGGGGGGGGGGGGGGGGG
>JAVJGI010000065.1:30545777-30635800 GCA_035590275.1 Ibycter americanus | reverse complement strand
CCGCCCCCCAGTAATTAACTTAGTGGTGCTGACATTGAAGTTCATTAGCTGTGGTCTCGCCTAGATAACAACTGTGTGTGGAATCTGTAAGGGCCCTGTACAACAGCATTAATGGTAAGAATTTGAATGAGACAAGGCAGGACTTCCAGTAATTACTATTGGTAAACAAAGGTGTAACGTGCTTGCTTTTTTTCGGTATCTGTTGGTCAATTTTGCTCATCAGATTCATGATTCTAACTTCTAACAAAGCTGATAAATATTTTCTGACTTACAGGTTTAATTAGACTTTAATAGCTTAGTGGATCAAGATTGCTGGTTCCAGTGCTCATTATTCCCACTGTTACTGACGAGCAGGAGGTGGTTACCTTGGGATGTGACATTTAACTCTTACCCTTCGAATCATGTTTCACTTTGTCTGTTTTTTAACAGTTGAATGTTGTGTTGGCTAATAAAAAAAAAATGTTCATGCTTTAGAAGTATTTGGATATTGACACTGCTGCGTGTCCCACTTTGGATAATAAAAATTGGATTGGTGCGGTTCCGGTATGTAACGCTGAGGGCCAGATTGGAAATCATGACGCGATGGGCTTTTGCACTGTTATTTTTCCTTTGGAATGTGAAGGTTGGAATGAGGGTTTTGATTTTTTTTGAATGTTTCGATGTCTT
Source organism: Ibycter americanus (assembly GCA_035590275.1). Classification (NCBI taxonomy): domain Eukaryota; kingdom Metazoa; phylum Chordata; class Aves; order Falconiformes; family Falconidae; genus Ibycter; species Ibycter americanus. The sequence continues at coordinate 30,635,134 of JAVJGI010000065.1, read as the reverse complement.
TGAGAAGCCTTGCTTACATTTTATGGTGTAGTCATTGGAAATGGAAAAATGGCATTATATATATATATTATATATATAAATATATATTATACATACTCTCCTATACTTTATTTCAGTTACCACCCCCATAGAAGTTGACAAGAATTACTATGACTGAAAGGTTTTTGAATCCTTATTAAAACTTTATTTATGACAGTATTCATGATTAGCTTGAACTGCATTCTGTAGGTAATCTTTCCTTGAGTTTCTGGACTGTATGCTTAAACCTCTTTGGATGTGTAACAGCTTACATGTCTGAAACTACTTGAAGGCATCACTTCGGTAAGAGCTTACTGTTAGGCCCTTAAGCATCCCCTAGTCATTGGTAGCCCCACTCAAAATATTTGCCACAGCTATTAAAGGGCAGTTGTATAAATAGCATCCGAATTTGTTCCTGTGGCACACATTGTAAACTGAAGTGGAGTTTACATGCAGCATCAAATGTCTCAGCTTTCAAAAAAAAAAAAAAAAGGATGCTAGTGTGCAAGTTCCATGTTTAGTCACAGCAAATGTGTGCAATATGTTAACGATGCCTGTGGTTGCCACGAAGTGCCTCGTTTACCTTTTAAATACTGTTAGAAAGTGTCATGCATGCAGATGGATGGGGTGGAACTGTGCACTAAAAGGGGCTCCAACTGCAGTGTTTGGCAGAGCTGCCTTTCTCTGCCGGTTCAAATTTTCAGTCTGTTTTCATATAGCATATATATATAGAGATACTAAAAGGAAAAAAAAAAAAAATCAGTCTGTTAAGCAGCCTTACTCTGATTCAGCCTCTTCAAATACTATTGTGCTGTGCAACAGTGGCTCTGTGTGTAACTGAGAATACACAAAACCAAGTATGACATGTACAGGATAATGCCTCATACAAATCAGATGTCCGTTTGTTATTGTGTTTAACAACCCTTTATCTCTTAGTGTTAAAACTCCACTTAAAACTGATTAAAGTCTCATTCTTGTCACTGTGTGGGTGTTTTATTGAAGTATTTTGAGTATGGAAACAGTCAGCTAAAATACTTTGCTTGTAAGCCATGAAATTTTGAGCATAATCATTAGAGCAAAGGATGCTCCTTGTGCGTCAAGGGATTTTAAGGGAACTGCAGCTTAAAAGCCTTTTATGTTCAGAAGCTTTAAACAAGTGTAGGCATTGGAATGCAGATTGTGTGCAGGGAGATCAAACCCTTTACTGCCGTGCTGTCATGGTGAGATGCAGGACCACTTTTTGGGGACCTAAACCATTTTTAGTCTCCGAGTAAAGAGAACTCTTTGCAAAATGCTCATTACCTTATTTTTAATGTCGACTGGTGCGTCTCCAGCAAAATGAGATGCAAGTCAAACCTGAGAAGCCTTTTCCTAAAGTAGCTTTAAATTGGCAATGAGATGCATTTTTCCTCAGTGGAAAAGGCATGCTCAACATATATCAAGTACGTAGTTTGGGGTTTCTTCTATTGTTGCTCATCTATTTTCAAACTAGATTTAAAACAGGCACTTTACTTAAAACATACAACGGTGTTCTTTTGTGTTAGTTACCCTTTGAGCCCCAAGGAAAGAGAGACCGATAGCTCAGTGGATAGTCTCTGGGTTTGTAGTGATGGTAAGGAACCAAGGCACAGTTCTGCACCCTGCAAATTGGGTTTCTTCAACTCTTGTTATTCCTCCTTCATTCCTGCTGGTATTAATGTGAGCCCTGTGTCACATTTGGCTGAGCATCTCCAAAAAATGTTTGCTGCTGTGGCCTGTTCTCTTCAGTGGTAAGAGAAGTGGAAGGTAGTCTTGGTGCTTTATGTGAGTGGAGTGTTTGCCACGGTGTCTGGGCTTTTCAGGTGAATAACATGGTTTAGGGTTTTACAGCGTTGTAGTACAGCAGCAGGCAGAGCTACCCAATCTGTCAATGCATGTTCCTTTTTTTGGGGTAAGCTTGTTTTTCATCCAGAAAATGAAAGTTGAGTGGGAAGGTGTAGAAAGGAAGGATGGGAAGCTTTAGGGAAAGTAGTCTGGACAGTGTTCAGTATGCTGAGTAGCTTCTATAAATATATAGGTCTATATGTGAAGGGATTCTAGTCTGAAGACAGGTGAAAAGTGCTGTTGCGATGTGGGTAGGGTATTGTAGTTGACTTATACTCTTGTCCTGTTGACTAAAAGTCCTGTGCTCCAGTCCTTAGCAGCTAAAAGCTGCTTCTATAAAAAAATGTTCATTTTTTCCATTTACAGCTATGCGTATGAACGTTCCGGTGACTATCATGATGATTGTACTTCCCAGGATAGTACTGGGTGCCCGTACAGAGGATGCTCCTGTGTGATCCATCCCTGCCTCTGCAGTTTCCATGTTTTCCTCTGACCACCTCTCCTGCTGAAAGCTTCAGCGCAGGTGCCCTGGTGAGCTTTTCCTACCTCTGGTGTTTGCAGCAAACAGCAACTTGGTTTATGTGGGTCTCTTAGACAGCCATGGAGTGATTGTTAATAATTAATTGCAGCTTTTTTAAAACCGCAGCCAGAGTTATGAATTGCACTCTCTTAAGAAGGAGTTATGGTGGTAGCAGACTCTTTTAAAACACTTCTTTTTTTTTTTTTTTTTTTTTGCGCAGTTGGTTGGCATTTTGGTTATGAAATGAGTGATGACATCTGCTAGTGACGATGTTTCTATATTAGTCTAACCAGATTCCCTAAGGTGACACGCTGCTGTGATCCCCGGCCTGTTGCCGCAGGAGGTGCTGGTGTCCGTGTTGCGGGTGCCGCGGGAGCTGGGAGGCACAGCCAGGTGCAGCTGGACCCCTGCAAGGGCTGGAACAAAAAAGCTCAACAAACCAGCCCTACAGGTTGAGACTATTGATACAAAGGGAGGGCAGGTCAAATGATGAGCTGGCTTGATTTTTGGGAGATGTCTTCTCAAAAACATATTAGTTGCTTCCTACTTCTACTGCTTTGGTTTCTTGTCAGCCTTATTTTTTGGTATCTTCTCGAACTCCCTTCTTTCTACTTCTGTCCTCCTTGGTAGTTCTGGTCCTTTTTTTCATACAATTGAAAGTGTCTTGTGCTAGGCAGATGAGAAAATCCATTTATTTTGAACTGATGTGTCTACTAAAATAAAAACCCATACTTGTTTTTTTCCTCTTTGGAATCTCTTGCTCCCTGTCCTTTGCGACTTTTTCTCGTTGGGCTTTTTAATGGTGTTTCATTATTCTGTGAGTTTCTTCTCACTTTTTGCTTTTTTTTCTTGTGCCTTTGAACTTTTTAGCCACTGGTATCTTTGTAGCAATATAAGACAGGTAATTATTTTCTGCCTGTTTCGTATTAAATTTTTTTCTTATATATACAAAGCTTTAGTCTGAAGGCATAGCAAGGAGAAATGCTGTTAGGTTGCTTTTCTTGAAAGAATAGCTCGGAAAAATGTCAGTTGTGCAAGTTCAGCAAATGTGTTTGCCTCAGCGAGCTGCTGATGTGCTGTATGAACCTGCTCACATTTGTTCAGCCTAATGGGAACAATGAGCACATGTACTTGACTTGTAATGAGCAACCTGTACAAAAAAAAAAAGCCTTGTTAATTAACTGCTGGGCTATGTTTTCCAGCTGCACATGGTTCTGTATGTGTTGTACTGACTACTGCAAAGTAGAGGAGGGTTTTAGTGGTTTTACCTTGCATCCCGTAGCTAAATCCAGAATAGGTGGCACTTTGTCTTCATGGGACATCCTTTTCCTGCTTCAGAGCCTGTTCGTGGAGGAGTTTTAAGCTGATAAAAGATGCTGTCTTAGAGGCTGAAGTTTGTACTTTAAAATACCCTCTATATAATTCAGGCTACTTAAGGCTCTGCTTTATTTTTTTTTTTTTTTTTGCCCTTCAGCAAGCGATAGTATCGGGATTATATGGGGTTATGATGATGAGGGGGCTGAGAGCAGGTCAGACATGCTGGATTAAGGAATTTGAGCGGGCTGGGCAGGTATCGGGGTGCCCCGTCCTCCATAACATTTTTGTGGTAGCAGGAAAATGGCAGAAGAAAATGGGAAGGATTCTGTAATGGAAATATGTGCGTGGATGAACACTTTAAATGGAAATTAGTGAGTTTCAAGGATAAGGCAAAGTCTTTGATGTAAAGCAAGATTTGGTAATGGGAGAGAGAAACCTCATGGGTGGAGGCACGGAATTTGTGAGAAAAGAGATGATGGCACATGTTTAGATGGATTTGCTGAGGTTTTGCAAAGATGGTATAAAACAGCTGATGAGAGGTGTCTGAGAGGCATCTGGAGAGCTGAGTTTAGGCAGGAGATGAATCTGAGAGGTTGGCTTGGGGATCATTTGCTTTAAAGGTGTTTGAAACTATGGAAACGGGATGGCTGACAGCTACAGACTGTAGGTAGGACTGCAACCAGCTCAGGAAAATATTGGCGTGTGCATGGGAGGATGGTGGAGAGCTTGTGTAAAGATCACAGCAGCAGTGAAAGTAGACTGATAATATCCACTTAAATGAAAAGGAGTTATTTCCCTTCTCTGAATATTAGCACTTGGGAAGGACATGGCTTTTTCACAAGGCTTCTTGAAATCCAGATACACAGTAAAGTAGCTCTGATCCCTGATTTTTGACCATCTGAAGGTTCAGTATTGCTCAGATGTGACTTACAGATGGGCTGCTGGGGCAAACCAACTTGCAGCTGAGACACTGGAGAGAGCTATGGCCCGATGGCATCCTAGGTAAACTGCAGCCCCACTGGAAGATGGAATGGCTGGAAGCAGATGGGAACCGCTGAACTGAGAAATACGGAGTCGTAATAAAAAACAGAAGAGGAAGGAGGTGCTTCTGCCAGGTTGGGATTATTTTAACCCCAGAGGGTTTTCTGTCCTCTTGGCTCTTAACTTAGCTCTTTGGTGTAGAAAGGAAGGAAAAGCTTTGTACAAGAACACAAGGACACAGGCTCACAGCTCGTGTTATTTGTGCCCTGCTTTATGAACCTGGAAAGCCTCTTGTAATGTGTCTCCAGGATGATGTCCTCACCTCTTCCCGTTGAGCACAGAGGGGTGACACCTCGTGCCATGCAGGTTGCTTTCTTTGAGTGGAAAGTGTTGCACTGCTTGCTTATTTCTTGACGTGCTGCTAGCTTTCTCTCACGTTTGGCTTCTGATGTCTTCTTCAAAGGCCTTTTGAACCACGTGCTCCCTGTGGAGTCATCCTCTCACCAGTGGCACTTCGACATCTCTTCATGCTCTGGAGGCTCCTCCACACCCCAGAACAATGGCCACTTCCCAAGCCTTCAACAAGAGCTTAAGGTCTGAATCTGGTTGCTTGAGTGCACTGAAAAATTACCCAGTACCAGTGCTGCCAGGTCAACCCTGAGCATCCCCTGTGCTGATTTACCTTGTGCAAACAGGCTGCTTGGGAGGTATCTGCTGTTCTTGCTTAGCAGTTGGCATGTGTCCAGTGATGCACGTCTTAGGCTCCTGAGGTGGCTCTGAAGTTCCCTGATGAAGGCTTGCTCCCGAGCATGGCACACGCAGTACTGGCTTTGTCATGGGGATTTTGCGTCCAACACTGCTGCTTCTCTTTCACTTCTGCTCCTTGTGCTGTAGGCACCGAGCTTTGGAACTGGGAGATAAGGTGCTGTGAACCATTCCTCTGATTCCTGCTTTCTTCCTAAGTTTGATGAATAGTCCTCCCACCTGGAGTTCATCCAAGGTCTATCTGCCCATCAGAGGCTGTTTGCAGGTTGCCAGCTCGTTGACTCATCCTCCCTTGAAGCAGGTGAAGGGATGGCACCCAAGGGTGAAGTCCACGTGTCTTTCTCTGGTTGGGTCTGTGCTGCAGCACTCCAGGGAATGCCTTTTGCTTTCTCGGAAGGTTGAAGCGAAGAAGGAAGATGCTGCAAGGAACAACCTTTGCTGCCTTCATCTCTGCAGCTCCATCTGGCAAACTTGAATTCCAGGGGAGTAAGATGAGGTCTGCCAAACTTTCATGTTCACGTAGGATAAAATCCTACCTGTTTGATAAAAAGCTTTGGCAGAGCATCTCTTGATGAATATCATGAAGGAGATTTGAGGCTGGTGGTGGAAGTATGAATTACTTTATGCCAGCATGTTGTTAATGTTACCCCATGGTGCCCAGCTGCTACGTTAACCAAACAGGGAGAAGTGGATCTTCACTGCTTTGCTGCAAAGCACTGAAACTGGGGGTGCCAGCCACTGTCAACAAGATGAACTTTTTTGCAGTTAATTTGCCTGGTTCCTCTGCTGTTCCTGTGGATGACGGCGAGATTGCAGCACAGCCAGAAGTCAGGACCTGTGCATTTTTGTCTTTGGTGAAGGTCCCAACCTGTGATCATGAGCTTAGCTGGGGTTGCTCGCTCAGGTTGTGTACTTTGCAGAGATTTTCCCTCCCCACTCTCCCTCATCCCTCTTCTTCCCTGTCCTTATAGCAAAACCCCCTTGAAGCAGGGAATGTTGATTATTTTGGTTCAGAGCAATGCAAGAGCATGACTTCAGGCTCCTCTGGGGAGGTAGGACTTGTTTGTTACGGATTTGACATGTTTCACAACACCAGGAGTTGGATGCACTCTTCGCATACCCACTCCCTGCGGTGGTTACTTCACTTGATGCTCACAGCTGGGTCTTGCCAAGGAGGTGGGAAGGTACGGCGCAGGGAGGTGGATGTGCCCTGGAGCCACTTAATGTAGGCCAGAGAGGGGCTGTGTAAAGCAACACAGCGGGGAAAGGAAATTAGTTTGGGATTTATTAACCATAAGATAGTCCTCTGAGAGCAGTTTGGGACCCTGTACCAGTAACTGTACCTTCATCTAGGTGTTGCGGCAGGAGCTGGCCAAGAAGTACTTTCCAAAAATCAAACTACCTGTTAGTGTTAAGGTGTTCAAGGTGGGATTTTGACCTATTAGTGGCTGCAGCCTGGTGGTCTCACATCGTCAATACTTGTCTGCCTTTTGAAGGGTGTGTTTTTCTAACAAAGTTCATGACCTTTTTTTGGATAGAACGTTGTGCCCAGTTCATCTGGTGCGTGTGTATAGCTGAGGTTTGTGTAAGTCACCCACTTCCTGCAGCAGCTGCGTAGGAGCGGGTTTGATCTCGCATGGTTTCAGACCCAGCATGGTGGCCAGCGGGCTGCCTGTTTCTCTGGTGCTTTTGGTTTGACGCTCCATTCTCACTCGATACCTGCAGCTTTGGGTGATTCCTCTCCATAACGCTGCTAGTAAGATAATTCATGGCAGAAGTGCGCCCAAGCTGCTACTTGTTGCTTCCTTTTGACAAAACCATTGGTGTTTGGCTTGTTTGCACATCTGTTTTTCAGGCTGGAGTGATTTATTTCAAATCGTGCGTATTCATTTACAGCAAAGCTTGTGAAGTGCTGTCCAATTCCTCTCTTGCCTCTTTCCACATGGAGCACTTTCTTAATGAAGAATTAAGAGACCTTGGGGACCAGATGCAATTTGATGATGGAAATAGTTGCACAATATTTCATTTGATTAATGCCTTCTGACTCCTCAAAAATGTTGAAGTCCTTCAGACAAAGCAAGCTTGGCTTAACTGCGGGGAGAATGGGAAGGTGAGAAGAGAGGGAGGTGCAAGGTGAGATGTCTGGACAAGTAACTGGAAGGGAGATAAAGGATGGTGAATATCCACATAACTGAATATCTGAAGGAAAACCTGAAATACAAAAACTGAATAGCCCATTGCTGACTACTTGCTTTGGATAGTTTGGTTTGGTTTTGTTTTTTAGCTTGGCATTTTGCTGTAAAGCCTCATAATACAAGAATAACAGTCTTGAATGTACATCTGTGTAACCATACGATTGTTTGGGCTTTTGGCTTATTGAAATGGGTGTCCTGCCCCTGTGGCTGGAGGTGACTGTTCAGGAATGAATAAGAACAGCGTATGCACATATGAGGGTGGCCTGTAATGAAAAACAATTGGTGGGCAGGGACTTCCTGAGCCTGAATTGCCTTGTCTGTTTAGCAACCTTTGATACATTTATTCTCAAAGCACACAGTCCGCTGTCCCTTCAAATTGATGTATAAATTCTTCGCATCCACTGCATCTTCAGACAAGAGGTTTTCCAGATCCTATAACCTTTTGGGTGAAGTGAAGAAACATCTTAACTTCAGCTGATCACTCCTAGTGCTTGTGTTGGAAGAGACAATGGAAGCGCAGTCCTCCCTCCTCTCGCTGTGCCACTTGCCGTTTTGTAGATCTCTGGCAAACACATCTCTTCTCCAGGCTGAAGACTTCTAGTCTGAACTTCACACAGTATTTCCAGAAGACATCTCCAAAGTTTTGTGCCGTGGCAAAAGCATCCTTTTAGGAGCGATTTGCATGGTGACTGTATTTCACCTTGTCACTTAACGTGCAGCTGTGACTACTGGACCTGTGCAGAGTTTGCATTTCCCAAGAGATAATGCACTTTTGCGTCATCCTCTTTGTGACTTGGGTGTGTGTGTGTGTAGTTAGCGGCAGAGTAGTGACAGTTTGGTGGTGAGACGGGTGAGAATGTTTTGGGTTATTTCCCCCCCCCCCAAAAGGGAGGTGTATGTGGTAGAAGTCCTGCGTGTGCAATTGCCATAGGTCCGTGGGCCGTTGCATGTGCCCCAGCTGCCTATCAGCACAGGCGATGTGGTATTATTGCTAAAATGCTTTTCATATCTGGTCTGTGTGTTGAATTTAAAATTGCAAGATCAAAGTCAGCAGTTTCTATCTCAAGCATGTGTTTCCTCTTTTTTAATTGAAGTCCATTAAGTAGTTTAACTGAGGGACGGTTGCTCTTGCATAAGCGTTTTGAATTAATGAGCTGGTTTAGCAGTGCTTATGCCTAATAATGCTTTTTTATCTCATGTGAGAGTCATCACCTGTTTTCTCCCTCTGCTGCATTTGTGAGATGACCCAGGCTTTTATTCCCAGTAAGCCTTTGCTTGCTCGGGGCTGTGGGGTGCTGCTGCTGTCCTACCAGCGTGCTGCTTTGGCACTGTGCGGGTGGCTGGGAAGGGGTTAATCCCTCAGCAGGGGTGTCTCCCCAGTGTGTGCTTAAATAAGTGTGGTGGTTGTGCTCTGCTGTCAGGGCTCAATGAAGCCCCAGCAGGATTTTTTTACAGCTTCTTGGCTGCTCTGTGTCCATACAGGCGCCCGGTGCTCTTGCAGACATGGTGTGCGTGGGCATCACCCAGCTACAGCCTCCTGGTGCTTCGGTCTTGCCATGGCTGCAGCTTGGTGCTTTTGTTCTATTTGCTGCTGAAAGTTAACTTCTTATCTTATCTGTGGTCTTTCACCACGAGCTGATGTGGTCCCTGCTCTGATTTCTGCTGCACTGTGTAATGCGTCAGACCCACTGCGCTTGGCACAGGTTGCAGGGCTGCTGCAGAACAGCTGCGATCTCAGAAAGTCTGTTTTCCTATACCATTTCTCCCTCCTTCACTGCAGAAATAAATAAAAACAGAGCACTTTGTGCGATGTATGTGCTAGCTGCTGCTTTTGCTTTCCTTATGTTGATACTTACCTCTTTAGCGTTGGAAAAAAACTGTATTCCTGTGATCTGACCTCCTCGGGCTCCCTCAGTTGGAGCCATAGCCTCAGGTTGAGCTATAGCATCTTTGTAAAGACTTTTTTCCCCCCCCCAAGGCAAAATATGCTGATATTGGACCATTTCAGCCTGGAGGTGGAAGACATTCGGCTTTCATCCAAGGGCTTTTATCACAGGAGCCTCTACAAAAGCTTGAGGCCATATCCAGCACCTGTGGACCTCAACCAGTGTAAACTGCGTGCCAATCCACAGCAAACTGTAAATCTGTAGTAAATGCCAACAAGCCTGGCTGTTTCCTCGACGGCTGTGGACGTTCAGCACAGGATTTGTCCTTCTTGGTGCAGCAGCAGAGGCCAAACAGCAAAACCCCTTCCAACTCCTGCTGCTGCAAGGTGCTGATCTCCTGCCGCAGGCTGCGCACTCCCGAGGGCGGCTTTCCTCTCGGCTGTCTCGTCTTCCTCCTTCCAGCTTTTCCTTTTTTCTCTGACTTAGCCGTATTCCTGGTAACACATAGTTATTTTATTGAGTTAGATCCTAAATAAAGGGCCTTAACTGAATTTTTTTCTCATCTGAGAGGCAAGTGCCAGCACATCCCCGATGCTCACCAGAACACAGGCAATGGCAAGGTCTAAATTAACCCCTCAGCTTTGCACTGGGCTTGTGTATATTTGGGTTTTGCCCATTGCTGCACAGGGATCTTTTGGCATTTTTGAATTAAATGTGGAATAACCTAACCCTAGTAACTCCCACAGATAGAAATACCTTTCTCGCAGCTCTGTCAGGGGTTGGGTGTGGGTCAGAACAGCAGGAGATGATTACCGCCTCATCTAGGTGGTTTCTTCCTCCTCCAGGCTGTCAGAGTTGCTCGTAGGGCTTGAGATGCTGATGGTTTTCCACTCCCATGAAAAAGTAGAGGATTAAAAAATTCCCAGCCATTTTCTTTATCGGGACAACCAAAGAGAACATCAGATGTTTTCAGGTTTTGGCATCCTCACGTGGACGATACAGATGGAGCATCCTGTGTGCAATGGTGTGGGGATGCTGGTGCTTTGGGTTCAACTCTTGGTCTCATGCTGGGTGTAATCAAGACTGAAACCCGGTGGTTTTCCTGTGTAGCCTGGTGCAGTGCTCTGACTGCTGTGGAGCTCGTCCTCCTGCCCTCCTCACGGGCCCTGCGCCTTGCACTGTGAATCCCCTCTTTGGATGGATGTTTTCCTGTGAAAGGTTTGCCAAGTCAGTGATTTTTTTTTCCAACAAAAAAAACCATTATGGGCTGGAAAGACTTCTCACCTGTTCAATTTAATAGCAATGAGCTTCCAGGCTGTGCTGTAAAATCTGCCCATGAGTCTTTGTAATGGAATAGGAAATAACACACACATACACACCCCAATGGATCAGAAGGGTATTTTCACCTCCAAAAAGACCCTGGGCAGAGGGCAGCTAATACTATTTATATTATCAATTCTGTTCACATGAGGAAGGACCATGATGTGCAGGCAGGCAGAGCAATGTCCCCATGGCCAAAGATCTGGAAGCTGATGTGGTAGGATATTATCCAGGAATTAAATTGAACAGAGCAGCCAGAAGTGAGCTGATGCTGCTTGGAATCACAGGGGCTTATCTATGCATGCCTGCTTGACCAACATCGAGCTCTCGTGTTAAAGGTGCTGGTTTGCCGTACCTGCTCGCTCTCTGGGGATGTGACAGCGATCAAAGCTGGGCATCAGGGATCTCTCAAATGCGTCCTATCTGGCCTGGGTTAGAAGGTTGTGTTCATTTACTCACCAGCCTGTCAAGAAAGCTTTTCTTTCTCGAAGACATGTTATTTGTGCTATTTGTTCATGATGCTCTCAAAAGACCTGAGTGTTTTAGCTTCAGTTGCAAATCATTTATTTGTCAGTGTGTTACGTGCTGCTAGCTCGGGTTTTCTGACCCATGTTGGATTAATAAAGTCGCCAGTAAAATTTCCAAGTGTCCAAGTCTACTTCCAGGTGGTCGAGGATTTAAGCACAGCTGAAGGTTGATGAAACTCTGGATTCAGCCGTCCTTTTGCACTGAAAAAGCCTTTTGCACTCAGAAAAGAGCCTGAAAGCTCCCAAAATACTCCAGATGTCTTTGAAATGGAGCTCACTGTTTGCCTTGATGTAACAAAACCCCATGTTGCTAAACAGATTCAATTAAACTGAGACCATCTCCTGATGAAATTCAAATTTGGTGATTTATGACTAATTAGAATAGAATATTTTCAGTTGGAAGGGACATACAATGATCAAATTAGGTATTAGGCTCCCTGAAAATTTCCCTGAATTTCTCCTCTGTACAAACTTCAGTTGAACATGGTTTCACAATTATATAGTTTTATTCATTATTACATATATAATCACAATTATATATAACTTGTGCGTGGACTCATGTGAAATACTACATATTTTATAATAGGAAATCATAACTGTAGACCTTGCTAAAAATAGCAGTGTTGATTATTGTGCACAGTGATGGCAGCATAAGGCTTGTGCTCTAGACGGTATCAGATTTTATTCAGGAGACGTTTCCTCTTTGAAAAAAGTATTTTAAAAAGTCCCTCTGGAGAGCAGCAACACTTTCTCATGGAGCAAGATGCAGAAACAGACTTGTTGCTGCTGATTTTATTCTGCATAGTGGGTGGAAGAAGAGGGATACTGAACGCTTTCCCGCATCAGACAACACTGGAGCAGCGTTGGGATGTCGCAGACTGCGCTGGTGTCTGTTAGACGTCTTCTGACCAACACTATTTGTCTGAATTCCCAGGAATGCTGCTTGTTCTTCAGAGCGGAAAAATGTTCTATTTTTGGCTGTGACAACTTTTTTTGGGGGGGGGAGGGGAGAAGTTTTAAACAAAGCATGGCAAGGGTTCATGTATGTGTAGGTCTTAATAGTGTGTGATGGGTATGGAGCGAGGCTTCGCAAATGAGCTTCAGGCAGATACATGAGGAAGCTATTAATGCTCTACTTGTGATTTAAGGCTAAGAAAATGCGTCGTTAAGTGGATGATCGTGGAGACCCTGGCGTTTTGGAGTGGAGGCAGACTTGGATATGTGGGAAAATGTCTCTTTGACCAGAAAAAGATCAAAACAAATGGGTAAATAAACATAGAAGCATATGTCTCAAGACTGAAAAAAAACAAGATACGTGGTGGATCAAAACCCAATGTCATTCAGGAGCTTGAGGAAGCCGTGGATGAGCAAAGGGCCAGCAATGGGGCTAATACGAAAAAAAAAAATAATTTTTTGGGGTGGCAGCTCAATGCTGGAGGGGGCTCCTTGTGCCCTCCTACCCAGCGTGTGGGGTTTCACCGGGAGAGCTGACCCGCTCTGAGGTGGCAGAGGGGTGCTGCATGCTTCCAAAGCGGTCAACAGTTGGTTCTTCATTGCAGATGATTGATCAAAAGGCTGGTTGTGCACAGCTCCATGTGTGATGTTCTCTGGGTGGAGGAGTGTTTCCTCGTGTACGGGCTGAACTTGTGGATGGTGATGCAGGGCTGCAGCCCCTTGTATTGCCTGTTGTTTCCAGGAAGGATTTGGCCCCATCCATTCCCTCCATCCCTGCCCGTGCCACAGTAGGGAGCAGCTCATGGTGCAGGGAGCTGCAGCCCCGTGGCCAGACCCAACAAGCCTGTTTACATCGCAAACCCCAGGTTGCATGTGCACTTACACAGCTTTAACCCTTGTGGGTAAAATGGAATTAGACACCATGGCTGACGTTACATGGAAGGACCAGACTGGCCTGTCTGCTTCTAGGTGATGGCTTAGCGAAGGATTTGTTCGACTTGACTTTTTGCTGGTTCCTTCCCCTGCAATAGGTGATGCTGTGTATTAGAAGCGTTTCATGGATGTAGCCTTTTTTACCTTCTTTTTAAACAAAACCAGCAACTGGATTATTTAAAATGTGTTTGGAGTCAGCAATGAATGAGCCCCGAACTGCCTTCCTTTAGAAACTACCCTGTAAAAACTCTGGTTTGAGATCTCTCCGAAATACTTTGAAGTAGTACTAAAGCAGGAAGTTAATTAGAGCTGCTTTGATTATCTAACAGTGTGTTTTAACAGCTGCTTCGGAGACAGCTCGAACAGTAAGAGCTAGTGTGGTTTAGCGCATGGTCCCAAGAGTCTGTGTTGCCCCTACCAAAATGCCTTTGCGTGTCATGGCCACAGCCAGTTGTTTTCTTTCCTAAGAGCTCAAAGTTGCTTGCACGGGCACTTGAGAAAATAAAATGGCCAAACCTCATTGGACTGCTACTTTCTGCAATTTTTTTTTAAGTAATAATAAAAAAAAAAAATCCCTTGATGCTGTGATGTTGCAGCCAGAGTCTAAAATTTCCCTGTTTCTCACTTCTGTTTTCAGTTGTCTTTCTCCCAAGTTCCCCAGCAGGCTAATATTTTCCATGGCTTGTTTGCATTTAAATGACTTCCCTGGATATTTTAAAATGAAATCATGGCAGTGAAGAAGTTTGAGCTGCCTCTTCTTGGTGAGGAACCTCTGTGTAGCCCAAAAGCAAAGGTTTTGACCCTGTTGGTCCACCCTCTTGGAGGAAAACTCTTGTGCTTGCTGGCAAGCATGAATTGAAATCTTACTGTGATGATTAATGGTTGGATTTGGGCAGTGTGCTTGGTCATGGAAAAAAATTGACTCCTCTGAAGTTTTTCCTTGCTGCAGCTGTAACTTTTATCCTTTCCCGTCTTTTGACTGATCTTAAAACTAATCTTATGACTTGCTTTTTATATTTGTTATAATTTTGATTGAATGAGCGATGCTTTGGAGTCGCACACTACACATCAAGTCTTACTCTTAGTCTTATTCCTTGGAGCCCATCTGCACATCACACGAGAAGCAAGAAGTGGAGAAACTGCATATATTATTTGATGTGCATATGCACATCCTCGTGTCACCCCTCTGCTGTGCTTCTTCCCCTCCCATGGTTTTAAGGTGAAACGAGAACACAGTGTTAAGGCTGGAGAAGCAGCCCTAGGCAAAAAGTCCCAGGTCAGCCCTTCTGCCCTACAAGGCGGCTTCTCACTATGACTGCATCCTTCTGGGCAGCGTGACAGTCTTTGTCGTAAACATAATGGAAAGGGCTGCACCTTTTCCTAGAACAGCGATTGCTCAGAAGTAGCATTTTACCCTGGTGTGGGAGTTCAGACTCGGGGTGGCTCCAGCCCAAGCAAAGCTCCAGCACCAGTTTTACCCACGGTTCCCTCAGCCATATTCTGCCCACGTTGGGTTGATCTTAAGCAAGGTCAACATCTGTATAGAGTTTTAAAAAAATATATTTTGGTGACTGTGGAGAGTAAAGCAAAACTAAGAAAAAGGAGGGTTTTTTTTCCAACTTGCATACCTGCAAACTATCTCTTTTAGCTTAATGCATGTGTACCCAAAATGGGGGGAAGCATATTGGTCACACAATAGGACTGGAAGCGATGACTAGCTTAATCATGGGAGGGGGCAAAATATCCAGGCTTTTTCATTATTCTTTGCTCCTCCTCTTTTGGCTTTGTGTGAGCTTTTCGGAAAACGTCCAGCCAGGGCTGAGCTGTAAACACAGGGGCAAGTGAGCAGAGGCTGCAGTTCTGTGAGGCTCTGCTCCAGTTAGTCCAACTAACAGCAGTGGGAGCATCTGGCTTTGCAGAATTAGTGATGCACAGGTCTGAAGTGTGCATTCATCCCTGAGGAGGACAAGCACCTGAGGCGTGTTTCTTCTGGAGGTGCTTCCCAAGATGAAGCTGGAGGACGAGTCCCACAAAAGCCCTGTTGCACCTCCTGAGCATCTCTGCTTTCTCTGCTTGGATCAGCATCGCTTCTGCTAACCCTTAGCCCTGGGCCTGCCTGCCTTCTGCAGTGACTCAAGCAACATCTGCTTTGCCCATTAGTGACTCTCCTCTCCTGGCTGCCGGCCCGTGCCTTTGCTGCCATTGATTAACAGCAATTTCCTTCCCCAACCTGAAAGTGCACACTGAATGGGATTGTCGTCCTGAAGCATCAGGGGGGTGCAGGTGTACGTGCATGGGCGTGTAAATAGCGTGGACTTGTTGCCCTGTTAGGCATCTTGGGAACTCCGAAGCTGGGATTGCCTTAGCCGCTTCCCCTTTGAATATAACTTATTTAATGTCTCTCCATCTCTGACCTCTAAATCCAGTTCTCTCCTTACTTTCTCCCTATTTTGCTTCAGCAGCTGTAGAATTGAAAGTCACTTAGCAGTGACTTTCACTTCCCTGGAGCTATCTTACCGCTGTGCAAAGCCCCCTGGAAGATCTCCTTGTCTGGTTGCTGGATGCAGACTGCAGTTATTCCTGAAGCCATAAATACTTACACCTCATTTAAAGCATGCTGAAGCCAGGGCGTGGGGCTGGTGTTAATTACTTTTTGGAAATGAACTGCTTGTGAGCCATCTATTTGGTTAGGTGCAGTAACCAAATGGATGATTAGGCAAGGTTTTTGGGAGGAATGTGATATCTTTCTATGCTGCCTGATAGAGGGCTACTCCTGAAACAGATGCGTCTTTTCAGGGTGAAAATTTGATGCTTTTCTTGCAAGAATCAATGGAGCCTGCTATGGATGACTCTGGCTGGCTGGAGTCCAGCCAGTGCACTACAGGGTATGGCGGGAAAAGGGTAAGAAGATGAAATACCTTGTAGCTGATCAACTGGTAAAAGTCACCACTGCTGCTTCTGCAATCTTTGAACTTGCTGTTTATTGCTATTAATTATTAATCCTATTTGTTGTGCTATATTTATTTTACAGGAATCTTTACTGGTTTCTCCTGCCACAGAAAGCTAATGTCTGCTACAGTTTATGAAACACTTACTTGTCTTTCTGGAAAGCCAGGGAAGTTGTTAAAGTGTAACTGTGGGTTTTTTTACGTAAATGATCTCTTGCACCTTCAAAAATATTCTTTCACCCAGTATCCCAGATCTGTGACCCTTTAAATCTCTAGAAAACCAGTTGTATTCAAATGTTTTTTAAATAACAAGGAGCCCTGGCACACCCTCTGTGAGGGCTGGAGGGGTGCGGGTCCAAGGACATCACCCAGGGACCGCCCTGGCTGAGGTTTACCCCTCTCTCCTGCTCGGGGCTGTCAGATCCTGTCTCTCCCTAAAGCAGAGATGCTGTTGGGCATTGCTGCTTTTCTCATCATCTGCAGCTGAGCCCCGTGCAAGAGTCATGGGGTGGGAGGCATGCAGCAGCTGCACCAGTTGCAACGGCACCTTGTAGGTCCCTGTCCTGGAGTGCCAACACTACCAAGATGCTGGCACATTGTCCGTTGCTGCAAGATGAATGTGTAGGTGAGGAACGCTGTCTCTTGGCGAAGACAGAGCCCATCAAAGAAGGGAACCACTCCTGTGGGAAGTGATGTACCTGGGAGAGCCTGGGTTTGTGGGATGTCAGCTCTCCTATTGAATGGACGTGTTTGGTTGAAGGCAGGATGTGGCTGCCATTGATGGTACCCAAACGAGGTGACTAAGAGGAAGCGATGCCTCCGTGTAGCACAGCATCAGGATGGGGAGGCAAACCGAAGCACCCAAGAATGAGGGAATAATCTGGTCAAGCGTCTCGTGGAGGAGAGAGGATGGGGCTTAGGATCAGACCATAATTTAGGGGTCTCTAGCCCAACCTTTGCCCAATGCTATGCCAGCTGTGAAGGTACTTCTCACCAATGCTGCTAGCTTCTGCTTGCAAATGGCGTTACTGGCATCAGGCGGGAGGGCTTTCCTGGGCGGTCAGACTGCTGATTTCAAAGACCTGCTTAGAAAGGGACTTGACCTCCAGGATCCTTCCTCTTGCAAACAGTGACTGTCACCAGCTGCTGAAAGTGTGGAGGGGGAGGGGGAAAATCCTCTTGAATGCCTTCTAGGGGGGAAAAAAAAGAAGGGAATAATATCATTTGGCTTATGCTAGAGAACAAACACAAAACCTCCCTGACTGCCTAAATTGCCATCTGCAATAGAGGGAAAGGGAAGAGCGTGTTTACCATGGCAGGCTTGAGGGTGATGCAGGCTGTCAGAATTATAAAATATTCTTGGAATTGCTAAACGTTATAGACAGTAATTCCACCTCAGAAAGTCTCCCAGTACAAATGAAACGTGTTCAATGTTGGCTTGACACAAAATGAAACTGGGCATTGGTGTAGGAATCAGCTGCTGTTTGGTCCCAATTTATTGGGAATTGCTCGAGGATGTTTTCCCCGATGCTCCAAAGCCTGTAACCTGGTAAGGAAGGCTGTGCTGGCAAAATAGCCAGGCTGGCATAGAGGGGAAGGCAAGACAGCTTGACTTCCATTCAAAGTGGAAACCAAACGAAGCCTTGAAACCGTCTGCAAGAGATGGAAATAGCAAACAGAGAGCCATGGATGTCGATGAGATGTTAGGAGTTGTTCAAAGCCACCAAGGAAGTAAATGAGAAGAAATGTTGGGCCAATAGGATTAAAAACAGAAGACGAATGCCACCATCTCCGCTTTCTACTGCCGATGTCACCATCAGGAGACCTGAGCCTTCAGGTAGGTAGACTTGGTTCATTGTGGATGAGGTTAAACAGTTGGGGTGAGATCTTATAACACCAGGAAGGTGTTAGAGGTTCTTGAAGCCAGAAATATCTCCCTTGGGACCCCATGCTAGTAGGGGAGAGGCATGGTGGGCAAACGCTAATGCCCTCCCATGCCACTATTTGAATGAAAAACAGTCATGATAATGCCTTTGGCTTTTGGATAAGTAGCTCCTGACAGCTTTGAAGAAGCCTGAGTGCTTTTAAGAGCTACCAAAACCTGCTATTGAGGTGGTGGCAGCTCCCAGAGAGGCTGCAGGATGACAACTCAAGCTGTCACAAAGATGCAGGTTGACCTAAGCCCTGGCAGCAGTGAGGGGGGATAACAATTAATACCGTAATGAATATCATGGGGAAACACCTAGTCCAGCCTTTTCTGCTCATGACTGGCAAGTTTAAAACATTGAATTTCATGCAGATGAGATATGTTTGGCTCCCATAAAGGCATTATATCTGTCCTGCAAGACAGGCTGGATGGGAGACATCTAAACATGTCCATGGAATGCATTAGTGGGATTAAAACTGGCTGGTGAGTCTGGACATCCCTATAATTGGAAATAATCGGAGGGTGTGATTCCCATAGTGAGACTCCGGCCTGGGCTATTTCTTGGACATGTGCTAATTTTTATTAAAAGTCCCAAAACCAAAACCAAAACCCCCCACTTTGGTGAGGTTTTCGTTACACTTCTGTGCTTGTCTGCAGGGGGAAAAGCCTTGCCAGCATCGTTTTCATGTTTTTATGAACTTTCATGCTGATGAGCTTTTTCCAGTGCTGGCCCCGATCCCACAGCAGCGGTGCCAGTTGGTCACAGTGCCGGGGCTGGCCAGGCTGCATCCAGCCCTGCGTTGTGCAACGCCGCCGGTCCCCGGCTGCTGCTCGGGCTCCCCGTCCCCGTGCACGACTTGTTCCCGCACCCTCGCGCTGGTGGTGGTTGTTATTGCTTCTTTTTTACCTCGCTCTGGGAAAGGGTTTTTTTTGAAGGACTAATTTGGCGGGGGAGGGGGGGGGAAGCTTTATGGAAGCGGTCACGTAAATAAGAGGCTGTATGCGAAAAAATTTAAGATAGAGCTTGGAAAAGCCAAGTAGTGTGGAATTTGGGTAAATCCTGCCGAAGCTGCCTGGTTTGTCCACTGCCACTGCTGAGGCTGGCTGCAGAGCTGAACAACAGCCTTGGGATCAAGCCAACCAGATGCTATTCTGAAAGTTAAAAAAAAAAAAAAAAAAAAAAAAAAAAAAAAAAGGCACACGAGGATCCAACATCTGTTAGTGTCCTCGGCGTCACAGGCGGAGGTTGCAGCACAGTGGGGACTAAAGCAGGGGCTGCAGCTCGCTGCTGTCTGCAGGTACCACCTCAGCTGCCAACCCTTGAGAAAGTACTGGTGTTCAGCCATCTCCTGCCACCTACGGGGGGAGGGATATTGTAAATGGCAGGAGTGTGCTGGCTCATTGCTTCTGGGGCTGTAAATCAGCAGTGGTGATGGGGAATTAAAAGGAAAAGCCTGTACGGAGGGGTAGATAGCCTCAGCTGAACTTCCAAATGGCGGTGGTTTAGGGCTAAGTCCCACTTGCTCATCAACTGTAAATGGACACTGAACAGGCATTTTTGGGTAGAACAAGACCTTGATGAGTGTTCTGAGAAAATAAAAAAAAAGCAGGATCTGCCATGACATCAGCCTGGATAAAATTTAATGATGGAAAACCTTGGGTAGGGAGGCACCCTTGGAGGTCCCCAGGGCCAACGTTGCAGCTGCAGCAGGGTGCTGGGGGGCTGTGTCCAGGTGAGTCAGGGCATCCCTGAGGATGGAGAGCCCCCACCGCTTCGGGACCCATCCTAGGGATGCCCCTCTCACACAGGGAAGATCACTCTTTTCTATGCAGTGCTTAATACACCCAGGTAATAAACCAAGAAGCACATCTGTCAATGCTTAAATTGGTGGTATATATTCCATAAAGATTTTAAAAGTCTTGCTTAAATCTGGTCTCCCTTTGAAAAATGAAATCCTGCTCACAGAGTGGCAGAGTATGTCCTTGTTGAACTGTGATTCCCTAAGAGCAACCAAACCACTAATGATGGACATACGGTTATTTTTGGATGTGGAGTTCCTATTACTTGGTTTGTTTTCAGTTTTTCTGGAGTGAGCTTGGCTGTGGAGATCTGTGGGGTTTTTTCTGGATTTGATAATAGGAACCAAATTAAGACTCTTGAAACATCAGCGTGGTTTGCTACTTGATTCAACAGACTTCTGAAAAATTTTCTCACAGAGAGAATCTGAGGGAAGGTAAGGGTTTGCCTTTCAAGTGTAGTTGTGATAGGGGATGAAAAGCAATGACGAGCAGCAAGCATACAGAAAAAAACCCCAAAATATGCAGAAAATTTGTACTAAATCATGGGCTGGCTGCAAAATTACTTCCTTGCTGCTAAAATCTAGAGCTACTCAAACCTCTCTTTTGGTTTTGGCACTAAGGGTGCAGACTGGACTTGCTCTCCAGGAGGCTAGCAGGTCTAAACCAGACTGAGATGCTTCCAGAAAGAGTTTGTCTTTAGAGGAAAACCTGATGCTGCTTCATAAAGACATGCTGTGATGACCTGGATAGCCCAGAGGAGAGACGGCAAAGATGGAGTATGCTCATATGACAAATTTGAGGCATGGGATCCATATGGGAGGTATGGAATGGGAAAAAGGGATGGGGAGCTGGTGGAAGGAGAAATATGCTGGAGGGTGTGTGGGGTCCCAGGGGGTGGTGAGCTTGTCCACAGGCAACGGTGAAGGTCAACTCTGCCCAGGGCTGCGCTGGCCAAAGTGCGTGCAGCAGGTCTGGGAAGGGCATAATTCCCTCTGCTCGGCACTGGGGATCCACATCGGATACTAGGAACGGTTTCGTACCCCCAGTGCAAGAGAGTCATGCTAACTGGAGCGAGTCCGGTGTAGGGCCCCATGGAGACTGCGGTGGGGAAAGTAGCCCAGGGTTTTCTTTCAATGGAAGAGTAAATGGTATTTTTTTTCTGTTTAACTTAACAGGCACAGCATTTCGAAATGGGTGTAAGGAAATACTCCCTGCAGTATGTATTTCTCTTCCACAAAATCCAGGGAACCTGCATATGTTTTTTGGGGGTATGTCTTCCAGAGGTAATTGCAAGCGTTTGTGCACAGCTGCAAAGTTGAGATGCTGCAGGCAGGCTGACTCAAAGCACGGAGGCTTGAATGACTGATTTTATTTAGAAAGTTTCAAATCCACTTACTTTTCAACTGTGCTGGTTGTGCTCATTTATTAACTTCCTTCTCCACCTAATTTACTGTGTGTCAGATGTTCACACCCAGGAAATGTGCGCTTGCATAACTGAAACTTTTGCAACTTGAATGTTCAGTGGTAAGTTTGGCTTTTTTTTTTTTTCTTTTTTTGTGTTTAAATTGTGCTTTGCAGCCTCTGCTGTGCGTGCAGATCTATAGTAATAGCGTGCTGTTAATTCCTAGGCTGAGTAAAACAGACCCACTCTCTTCCTCTGACAGGTGATAAAAGCTCTGAAAAACAGCTCTGTATAGCGTGGGAATGGGCTGGTTTTTTGCGGGGGTGGTGGGCAAACAAAACACTTCAAGCAAAAATGTGAAGCAATGACAAGAAGCCAGGTCTGCTCCAGTTTTGATTCTTGAATTCACTTGTTTCATTTGGGCGATCAGCATTGTCTAAACACCACGGATAAATACCCGTGATAGCCAAGTGCTCATTTCAAGATCACTTAATGCATGCCAAATTAAAAAAAAAAAAATTATTAGCTCTATATTTTTAATAATACTCAGGGAATAAACTTGCCAGGTAGCCATAATTTCAGTACAAGGGTTTCATTGTTTGGAGGGTGCAAGTAAAGAGGGAACGTGTGTTGCATCCTGTAAAAGCGTTGCTGGGTTTGGTTTGTAATTGGCAGCTAGTGTTTTCCAGGGCACAACTGCCCTCGCTTCTGTGTGCAGGAGCAGGGATCTAATCCCAAGGACCTACTCCGCGGGCAGTGATCTAGTCCCCCTGCTCCCCACATTGCTTCCTGCTCTCCCAGCTCCTCCTGCTGCAAGATCTGGAGCCTTGGCTCTGCACCGGGGCCAAGTTACGCATTTGCACAAGCGACCTCCCCGCACGCAACCAGCTGAGCAGGATGAAGACTGCACCGATGGTGCTGAACCGCTTATTTTTCTGCTTTGTTGGAGTATCATGTGCCCCAGCACTAAGGGGAAACCCTCAGCACTGCCTGTGCAGACAGCAGGACGTGAACAATCTTGTCTGAGCGTTCTGACTTGAGACAGACATTACTTGTAATTGCATCTAAGCCGGGAGATGCTAATTTTAAGGTAATAAACGCAGTTTTTTAGTGCAAGCCGTGTGCTGGAGGGTAAGGGGGCTCTGCTTCCACCTCTTGGTGAAGACGGAGAACAGCCACAGAACCACAAGCAGCTGGTCGGGCAGATGCTCACCTGGAGAGACCTCAGGCTGTCCACGGAGAAGGGGGAAAGGTGGCCACAGATGTCAGCCTTGGCACAGGTCATCCAGAGACCAAGGATGGGGGACCTTTGTCCCGCTTCGCTGCTTGGCTAGAAAATGCCATGACTGCCCTGGTCCTTTGGCAGGAGCGGACTCCTGCTGACGGGGAGGTTGCCAAAGTCTGTCTTGGGGCTCCCAAGCTGGAATTTGCTATGGCCCGTCCAAATGGGACTAGCAGGTTGTAGGGAAAGGCATCATTTGCCTGTGGATTTAGGGAAAGAAGAAATGCCCTGTTGTGTAGGACAGTATGAACTCACGGTGGGAGCTACAGAGACCCACCAGGCAGGACAAGTTCTGCTCCAGAGTCGGCATGGGGAGCATCAATTGTTCTTCTTATGGAGACCTGCTGTTGCATTGTCTTGGGAAGCATATGGAGAAAGAGGCTCTTTGAATGATGCTGTTGCCATCTGCTATAAGGCTGACAGTGTGGTTTCCTACGGAATCCTCTCTAATCCAGGGAGCAGAGCAGATGCTCCACTGTGGACCTAACTCATTTTGAGATAGTTCTTGCACACTGGAAGAGCAGAATTATTTCCAGATTAAACGTACATATCTTATGCGTTATTTAGAGCATGTGATTCATTGCTTTTTGGTTGATTGCAATCTCGAAAGAGTAGATGCATATAAAGATACGAGTTGAGATGGGTTGAGCTTGCAATCTAGTGAGGTGTTGAAATGTGTACAGTGATGAGAGAGGTACATGGACTTTACTGGCTTCTGTATTTAATAGTTGTACAGATACAGCTTTCCCCAAAGAGAAGCACTGACTTGCAAGAGTCCTCCTTTTCAATAAGCAAAGCTGCTATAACAAAATCCTGCAATGCTACAAGCAGGCTTGCATCTACCATACGGTCACACACGCTGTCATTGCCTCATCTTTAGAAAACCATGTGATGTTCTGGAACAACCTCTGAACACTGAATCGTGAATAATTGTGGTCCAAAATTTGCAATAATTCAACATAGATGGTTCAATACCAGTACTATGCTTGGAGAACAGCGTGAATGTTGCCTGAGTATGTAGTATGCTGAAGACCTTACTTGAAACCACAAAACAGAACAGCTCTGAAACAAAATTTGTGCCCTGGCCAGAAATATGGAAATAAGGGCTTGTCAGATCTTCACGGAGGATGTTCAGGGTGCAATGCTGCGTTTACTGCACAATGAGTAAATACCACAGTGAGAAACAGCTCAAAGGTTCAGTGGTGAAATCAGAAACACAATTTAAAACCTGGACTGGGTGAGAATGAATTATTGGTGGTGGGTAAAGCTTCTCCATCACCAGGGAAAAACGTGCCCTAAACCAGCGAGGAAACCAGTGAGAAAACAATTTGGTGTAAGTGGTTTTGGAAGCCCGAGGTTCAGAGCTTGGTGCAATCGCTGGCGCTTTGCAGATTGTAGCAGAGCCTAAGGGATTGTGGAAGTGGGGTCACAAGCTTGGAAGTGAAACTGGAAGTAGGATTACCGGTGAAAACAGTTTGGGGACTTCTGCTCTGTGGTTGGTGGTTGCCCTCACAACGTGCAAATCCCTCAAAGGGAATGTCTCTACCTCTAGGTCACGTTACCTTGCCAAGCTCAATAACTTCAATTAACTGCAAGCCTCAAGAAGGGGGATCTCAGGCTGGGAAGGAGAGAGTTATATCCCAGATCCTGGTAGCAAACCAAAGGTGGAAAATCTAGGTTCAACACCATGAGCTGAATTCTAGCAGGAATTTAAGTCTGTGTGTCCTCCCACAAGGCTTCTAAGCACCAGGCTGCTGCTTGTTCCTATAGGCTCCTGTGAAAAGCTTCGGTTTTAATAAATCTAAATTCTTCCAGGAACAACATTTCGTTGTGAAAAATCCTCAGAAGAACCTGAAATCATAGGCGTGCTAAGAAAAGGCATGAATTATTTCCAGCATGGTGGGAGTTCTTACAAGAATTCAGTGAGTTATTTTGTTGTGAGAGTTTGTTAGCCTCTGGCCATGCTCTAACCACAAAGGTCTTTTGAGCCCTTATTTCTGCAGATAGGCTGGTCTCCTGGCTAGTGTGGAGATTTATGAACTGCTCTTGTCCTCCTCGCCATGAGGGTTTCATAAATAACCCATGTGTTCTCCCAGTTCTCATGCTTTCAACTTTTTTTGGGGGGGGAAGATAATGACTGCTCCCTCCCAAGAAATCCCAACTCTAGCTGATGCTATCTAGCCTTTTCACACTGTCATAATTCCTCAAGCTCATTTTGTGGTCCTGCACAAGTGTGCATCAGGGCATCTGGGGTTTGGTACACCACAGACATCACCTGCTTCTGAACTGCTGCTAGCTTGAGGAAGGCATTTGAAGTGCACAGGACCTAAACAGCTGGAAAGGAAATCATGTTACTTAGAAATCAGAGGGAGCTGCCTGTTTTCCTTTTGGGTGAAGAATGGGGATTTTCAGAACTTCGTCTGGATGTGGTTGGGTGGTGATAGAAGCTGGCCCCAGGGGAAATAAGCTTTGAGTTAATCAGCTCTACAAAAACTCCATATTTATTTGGTACATTTTTTAATTTGTAACTTCCCCCGCCCCCCCCACTTTTCTTTTTGTTTGATAGAAGGGTTTTTTTTTCCCAACTTCCTTTGGTGTCCATAGCAGAAAGAGCAGCCTTCACAGCAGCTGCCAAGGGAGCGAGACGTGCTGTCGAGGGAACACTGCGTCCCTCCTGCGGCACGCAGCTTGGCTCCAGCGGTGCTCGCTTCAGGTGGCTACATGCGTGGCATGGGTGCCGTGAGTGACTCACAGATGACTGCAGTACTTAAGACTTCTTACAAGGGGTTGATCTGAGGTGAAGGGAGAGAGGAAGGAGGAATCTTACCTGACTCTCAGGGCTGGTTCTTGGAGGGTGATGTAGAAGTCATTTGCCTGTGAAGTTCTCCCTCTGGCAAAGCTTAGCCTTACAGCAAAATGTTCTCAGGAGTTCTTCTAAACTTGTGAAAGTCAAGATGACTGGACATTTCCTGATGTGTGTTTGAATGCAACCAAAGGCTTTATTTAATGTGCCAAACTGCTGTGAAAACTCCTCCAAAACTAGAATTAAGCTTGTGCATCCAGGCTATCCTATGGCTTTTTCTACAGGAACTTTTGCAGGTCTACAGGAGCCCTACCTTCAAACTTGTCCTGTCCTCAGTTGCCCGTATCTCTTTTGGAGGGCCAGAAGAGCTTCAGAAGAGTTGGCTGTGGTTCCTGTAGTTTATAGTATTATTTCCATCTTGTTTCAGAAGTGCAACTTGCCAATTCTCCTGCCCTAGTGAAATTGGAAAGCGTGGATGGGTTCAAGAAATGCCAAAATGATGCAGATTTGTTATCAAACACAATTTTCTGTTTGTCACCAGCCCAGACACGTAAGCATGGTTGTAGTCACATGGATGCTACAACAGATGAGATAAAGGCTTAAGACGACATTGGTGGAACTACTTTAATGTGATTCAGCAACACTAGGCTGTTGATGGGCGATCCACGTGTCCATTTGAAAAACATGAGCAAAGAAAATAACGTGAAAGCTCAAGATTCCCCTGTGTGCTGGGGGAAAAGCTTTGGAGATACCAGAGGCTCAAGTAGCCCTGCATTTCTTGAGGTCTAAAATTCACATCTGCCTTTAGTGGCTGGGACCTAACTGTAACGTAAGCAACCTCTTTGGCGTGTTACATGAAGGCTCTCTCTGGATGGTGGTGCAACGTCCTTCGGGCTGTGGGAGAAGACAGCACTTGAAATATGCATGTTTGAGCAAGTTCAATGCAGCTTGCCTTTGCTGGAGCCTGACTTCCTTCCTTGGATGAAGCCAGAGATTTGTGGGCTCTAATAACGTGGCAGCTAACCAACTTGGCGTATAGAAATGAGAAGGGTGCGTCCCTGTTCCAGTTGCATAAAAATGTCAGAGTGTGTGGAGATTAGCTGAAGATAGAATGAAGACCTGGTTTGTTTTCTTTCCTTCAAAGTATATTGTATTTCTGGT
Organism: Ibycter americanus; assembly: GCA_035590275.1. NCBI lineage: Eukaryota > Metazoa > Chordata > Aves > Falconiformes > Falconidae > Ibycter > Ibycter americanus. The sequence goes on along the minus strand of JAVJGI010000065.1, from coordinate 30,608,532 downwards.
GCTGAGAATGGTTTTATAATTGCAAGCATATGGTGAAAATTTCTGAGTATCAGGAGAGAGCTGAGGTCTGAACCCATGGCATTCAGGGGGGGAAATCCTGTGGCAAAATTTCTTGGTATTTTAACACCAGGAACAAAGCAAATAGATGTTGGTTATGGTATTAGGCGTTGCTGATTTCTTGGGTGAAGAAAGTGTCTTTCCTCTGGCAGACACCGTGGTTGCTTCTGCTCCTGTGGTCAGGTACCATGGAGCTGGTATGTGATGGATGTTCATCACTGCCAGCCATGTGATGACCTGGCTGGTCCACAATGATCTCAAAGAACAAAACCAGTCCAGCATGGGCTGTTCTTTGTTTTCCAGCTTTTTGACACGCTCAGAGTCGTGCTTTTGAGCTGTACGTACCCTGTGGCCATGTTGACTAGATGTCTCCTTCTGACAGCAAGAACTGAGACTGGTGTAACTACCTTTTTTCAGGAGCAGAGGCTTTAAAACAAATCATCAGAAGTTACAAAACTTGTAAAACTGAGAGTTCATGTTTTACTTGTTACTGTTGTTCCAAATGTAAAACTGGAGAGTGCTCCAACATCATTGTCACAGTGCTCTTCCCCACGAGGAAAAAATGTCTTTGGTCTGCTGGGAATGACAAACAATGCTGGCAAAAGGAAAGTCAACAAGGCTAAAATCAAAATGCTTGTACTTATAATTGCTTTTACCATGGTCCCTGGAAGGCTCCCGTTGCAGATGCAGGGTCCTGTAGGGTTAGGTGCTGTGCAGAAATAGAACAGAGTATAATCCCAGTCCCTGAAGAGTTTGAGCTATGTGGGACTCCTCCACTGGCCAGATTGACACTGACAGGCTTGGAGACTGTGTCAGATGTACTGGTTTTAATTGGAGAACAAAAATAATTTATAGCCTTCTTTTTCAATTGCAAATTAAATTTCTTCTGTCTTGTCAACGGCTTTTGGATGGCTACTGCGGAAGGATCCCTTTGGTGAGACAAAAAGGCTACAAAAATAATAGAAATGAACGTCTGCAGCTGAAGAGCTTGACTGAGACTTGAAAAGTTTGCTTTGGGTGGGAGCCAGGTCCTGCTGAGGTCTGCAGGAGCTTTGCTCTTGGCCTCAGTGGAGCCAAGCTTTTGCCCTTGGAGATCATGTCCTGAGGAAGAATTTAGTCTAAAATAATTTTCAAAACTTGTATTGTTTGACTCACATCCAAGCATTTTTTTTGAGACTGAGTGGCTTTGTGTTTCTGATTGACTCAGATTGCTCCCCTTAACATCTTCCAGGGGTGAGCTTTCAACGAAGGGCCAAACACAAGGGAGGACCAGATGAGAACAGGCCTGCTGCTGGGTTCCTAAGCCAACAGCTTCTTTAATTGTGGGAGCATAGAACTTCTTGGGTGTCTGCTCAAGCTGTGTATTGTCAGTAAGAGCTGTGCCTTGGAGCTCTAGCACATGAGAGAGCCACACCGTGGCCATGGCCAGGATCTGGACTGTGGCGTCTTTGGGAGATCCTCCCCTCCCCTCCCCTCTGCAGATGTCCTGTCAAGCAGTTTCTTGAAAGAGGAAAAGAGAAACAGTAGAAAGCATTTTGATTCCCACTGCATGTGCATGCTCTCCTTGATTATTTTGCCCTCCTTTTTCAGAACATGGTGTCAGGAAAAGTAACTTGTTCAGTTCCCAGCCTGGAAACCCCTGGAGATGCAAGGCTGCATTTTTCCCTTGTATTAAGATCTGCTCTAGTATCACACTTAAGCAGTACATAATTATCAAGATTTAAGGTTTGCCTTCTGAAGTCAATTGGTTCCACAGCAGACACAAATTCTTCTTCTTTTTTTTTTTCTTTTTTTTTTCTTTTTTTTTTCTGAGGCTGTGAAATCATTTTAACAGGTTCCTTTTTGAAAATCTTGAAAACTATTTAAGAAATAGATTTATAATGTATAGGCTCTGTTCTGTTGAATTTGAAGTTGTCCAGCATGGAGTGCATGATTTAAACTTGGAAAAAAAAAATTAATCTGTGAATTACTGACTGCAATACAGGGGCTATCAACCTTCAAGAGGCTCCCTTAAATCTCTGCTGAGCTATGGTCTCTAAAAAGTGTGTGCTTGTATGGGGAAGAATAAGAATAAAAGGAAATCTGAGAATTTTGGGGCTTTTTATTTTTAGAAAAATGATTTCTGTTTGCTAGGAGAACTTTTATTTTCTCTGGTCTAAAATAAAGCAATGATATGGTCCTGCTGTGCCTCAGGCTGTCCGTTTAAAATAAAGGCAGGGCTAAAAAGACAGACCATCTGGGAGCCTGGGCAGGAGGAGTGTGCCAGTGCAGTTTGACGTGGAAGAGCATCCTTTGGACGTATTTTTGAAAACTGGTCAATCCACTGAGGGTTGTTTTTTTTTTTTTGTATGTGATCAGTTGATGGCAATTTCTCAGAGGTTTTTGCTCTATCTTCTAGTCCTGGTCACTTCCTTCCTCTTTCATTACAGGCTGAAAGGGAATGCCAAGGCATGGTATTTCTCCCTAGAAGCAGCTTACCTCCTACTGCTATGACTAGCACCAGAATCATCTCTGTGGAGAATGGAAGGTAAAGAAAATGGATTTTCTCTTGGGTTTAGGTTTTTATTTTGGTGTTGTTTCCCTGGCTGGTTTCCTCCATGACCAGGACAGCAGTCTGCGGAGCTGGTTTCACTGTTGTGGTGAGTGCCAGTTGTGCTCTCTCTCCCATGCTGGGGGTGATGGATGGTCTCACACTTGCCTTCCCTTCCCTCAGCTTTGCAGGGGTGGCTGTGGGCACTGCCGTAGCAGCTGCTTTTCCTGAGCTTTTGGCCTGAAACTGCTGCCTGGATTGGGGATTCCTCTGGGTCAATGGTCACCAAACATTTTTGATCATGCACCCCTATCTGCAAAAGATTTTTGAGCATGCACCTCCAATGTATGTGTATATAGTTATTTATAAATTACATACATGTTACTGAAATTCTAATATTTCTTCCTGCAACCCAGTGGATCATCTTGTGCATCCCACTTCAGAGGTCACTGTTCGAGGGCGATGAAAGCACAAAGGAAGCCAGAAGGCTGGTGGCACAAGTTTGGCCAGATCTTCTCTTTACCAGGGCATAGTAAGGTCTTCCTCCTCTTCCCAGTTTTTTTTGAGAGGCCTGGTTCCTGCGACTCCAAAGCATGGAGTGGGAAGGGTTTGATTTTTTTTTTGTTTGGTTGGTTGGTTTGGTTTTTACAGGACTTATGCATTACTCAGCAGGCTTTGTTTCAATGCTGCTTCTGAGATGAGCAGAAATTAGCTCCCATTCCCGGGAAAAGGGACGAGTCTCCAGCACATGCAGCATTCTTCTTAAGTTGTGTGCTCAGGATGCTCAAGTCCCAACCCTGCACATGGTGATGCATATCTGATTTAACCTGCACATTGGACTTAGCCCGTGCAAGGTGCTGTGTTGCTCATGATTGAAGGACAACTCAGGCATAAGCATTTAGAACCTCACAGCCACAAGTGTCCTCAGGGAAACAAGGCAGCTCTTTTGTTTTAAGAAATATTGGGCAAATCTAGGTTGTTTTTTTATTTTTGGTGGAAATTTTCATAACACAAGCAAGATCAACTCAACTCCACCTCCTAAAAGAAACTCTCAATGCTCCATGTAACCTCCATGAGAAGATGATTCTTGGCTTTTTGGAGGGTGGTGGAGAGGGACATTTGAAAGCTGGTGCAGTTTTTCAAAAAAGACAAGTGTAGGCACTTTTCCTCCTCTCAGCATGGCCCATGTAGAAAGCGTTGAAGGACTAAAGGACATCACAATGTCGTGGACATTTGTGCCGTTAACTGCTGTTGCTTTCATCAGCCATATGTACAGCTGCATTCTTTTTATAGTGCTGCATATGGCACTATCATAATTGAATTTTTCATAATAATTGATCTGACCTGTATCATTCTGTTCGCCTTAGCAGAGCTAATTCAAACAGATTGAGATTAGGACTAAAAATATGGTCCTGTTAGCAGAAGAACCATAAAGAATCTGACTTCACCGTAATGACGATGCACAATCTGTCTTACCCAGTCCAGTTCGTACTGTTTATACGTAACACATGGTCAAGGCTGATACCAGTTTAGTTCTCGTTTGTGTCTTCCATAAGATGTGTTACAGGGGAGGCAGGTGTCTGCCTTCGTCCATGCTAGGATCGTCATTCCTTCCAGCAAGGCAGCAGGTCTAGGACTCTGTGGTTGGTGACTCTGTCCATGTCGCATGGAAAACATGCACGCAAAGGATTAAAGCTGCAATGTCCCATCCCTGGACAGTGGGATGCTAAAGGCTCTCGTATCATCTGCTTAGCTTCACACAGCAAACTATGGAAATATAAATGGAGAAAAAAGCTGGAACTGGTGACCTGAGTCTGGCCTTGTATTTAGAGGAAAAAACCACCTTCCATGGTCTCTGAATCTCCCTTTGCTGAAGCCAGAGCTTGGCTTTTCGGTTCAGACTTTCAAATGAAGAAACAGTGGTGGCAGGCTGTGGATAACTGAGAACATTAGAAATTGTTCTACAAGATTAGGAAGCGCAAAAATGAGCTGCAGCTACTTTCTCTCCCAGTGCTCTCAGCTGCAGCTGAGAATCTAGACCAGACTTTATTTTTGGTAAGGGGGAAAAAATAAATCTCTTTTGATACTGTGCAAAAAATGAAAGTAATTGTTGAGCCCTGTGCCTTGAGGAAGGATCTCTTCTGCTGTATGGCAGCAGCATTTTAGAGCTGAAATCCACTTGCTTTGATCGCTGAAGGGGAAAAAAAAAAAAAAAAAAGACATAAAAGGGATTTATTGTGAAATAATGGATTTGATCCCTAGTAATCCTTTCTTTGGGATTAAACTTGGAATATTATTTTTGTGATCTCTGGAATTAGACTATGCTGGCGTAACAAACCAAAGCATGTGAGTTTCACTGCGGGATGAAGTTGAGCTGTGAATAGAGCCGAGTGAATTACTTGCACAGAACAAAGCAGCTGATGAATTTACAGTTCTATTTTTGTTTATGCAAGGTCTACAGGCAAACATTAAAACAGCAGAAAAACCCCCAACCCAAGACAGAAAAGATTCAGACCCTCTCTTCTTTGTAGCTGAAAGCACCACCAAGCCATTGGGATCTCTGAGGACTGTTGGTTAGAGCTTCTTTTCTGAGTATTTTCCGCTTATGGGAATTGCAAGTTGTATCTGCTCCTGTTGGTGTGACTGTGGGCATGAGATGTAAAATGTTGGTGCAGGCTTGCTTGGTACACATATCTGTGTACTATGGCCACAGTGCTTTCCAGAGAGATTTGGCAAGCCCAGGTTTCTCTGCCTGAACAGTGCCCCCATTCACAAGCCTTACATCTCTCAACATGTGGTTAATTTGGGCCAGTATGTGCTGAGAAGTCTTCCTGAGCAGTTTGTTTATGGGCATATTCAAACAAAATAGCTACAAAATGTGCTGTGAAATCTTGGTATGTTACTTTGAGGTCCCAAATCTTTCACAGAAAGCTGCTCCAGGAACTTCTCTCAGTTTCCCTGCCAAATTCCAACTTTCCACACTTGAGGTGGGGCATAGACGGCTTTTAAACAGGGGGCAAGTTCTTCTGTGTTATGCTTTGAAACAGCTAATCTTTACCAAAAAAAACAACCAACAACAAAAGCCAATAACAAAAGCTGTGGGATAGAGAGCAAGCTATGGAAAGGGAAAAATATTCTCTGCCTGCCCCATTCCTGATTTTGCTGTTGGACTCGCAACCTCACTTCTGGTTGCAAAGGTCACTCCCGCCATCGAACTTTGATCAGGCTCCCAACCTCACCCTAGCCTTGGGAGCTGCCATCCTGGAGTGGCATAAAAACTGTGGGTGAAGAAGCAGCAAGGAAACAAGCCCTGGAAAGCCCCTTGGGAGCAGGGGCCACATCGATCTGATGCCCTGTGCCAATTGCATCTCCAGGGTCTTGGCAGTGATCTCTGGTCATTGCATGGCTGCACTGCTCGCAGCCCCTCTTTTGGGAGCCATGATGTGCCCAAGCCAAATGAGAAGCATCCGAAGCATTAGCTCTTCTGAAAAAGCGTTACCTCCTGGAAGTGCTGGGGGTAGGATTGCTACGCTGGCTCTCTGGGTCTGGGAAACTCAGAGAGTGCTTGGTTTCCCATTAAAACATCTGCTGCTAGCATGGGGATCCCTACCAAAAAAACCTTAAAGGACTTCTTGAGACTGGGCAAGTAATCCCCTAGGAAGCAGCCAGTGACTACAGCCCATTTTCCAAAGGTGAAATGGTCTCGTGTTTCCTTTGGGGGGATAAAAAAATGTGTTAATCCTTTCCATTTTTGATTCTGAGAGAGTGAGCTACCTTTCCTAGCAGCAATGTATATTGAAGGGTTACAAGCAGTGCATGAGGAGCTTGGAATAAATCCTGCTTGGCCAATGTTCAGAAGCTTTTCTGGAGTACACTGTGTCTGATTATGGCTGCTGACAGCCTTGTACACAGTGTACTGCAGACACCACTCCAGTATAGCACCGTTGCATGCCACCTGGCAGAACCATGGGAGTAAACTACTGAAATTCAAAGACTGGCGTGAGAGTTTCTCCCTTTGAAACCCTTAAACGGCAGGAGGGAAGACTCAAATGGCACAGCCTTCTGCTCTGGGATGAGTGCATTGGTGCGTGTGTCTTGTCTGCTGTCGTTTACATAGAGCTGGTAGCTTTGCTTGTATATACTGCTGATGGGGGTGCCCATCAGGACCCCTAAGCACTCATTACAAGCCTTCCTCGTGCTCCAGACCTGTCTGTGCACTGCTCTGCTTTCATCTGTTCAGTTTGCAATGTCTGATGCTGCTTCCTTCCCTTTCAACCACATTGGGGAACATTACCCAGACTTCTCATTTTTCTACTGTAAAATTTTGCTGTTGAATATTCCCTGGCCCTTCCTCGTTCCCTGTGCCTTTTCCCCCTACCTCCCACGCATGCCCTTGGACAGAGTGCACCCTCAGCAACTTTGCGGACAATGCAGAACGAGGGGGAGTGGCTGACGTGCTGAAGAGCAGAGCGTCAGTCCAGAGGGACCTTGAGAAACTTGGGGATTCGGCCAACAGAAACTTCCTGAAGCTCAGCAGCGAGACGTGCGGAATCCTGCGCTGGGGGTGGGAAAACCCCATTGCATAGATCCAGGCTGGAAACCAACTGGCTGAGCAGCTCTTCTGGAAAGGACCTAGGGGTTACAGGGGATGCTGCACTGAATGTGGCTTAAGGTGTGCTCTCACTGCAAAGAAGGCAAATCACATCCTGGGCTACCTTAGGTGCAGCAGGGGCAGGGGATCAAAGGATGTTGTTCTCCCCTCTATTCAATGCCGGGGAGGTTGTGTCTGGCTACTGTGTCCAGTCTTGGGCATCACCCACGCAGTTGGTGCTTGAAGTAGATCTGTGGAGCTCTCTGCCAGAAGATGAAGGTGCTGACAGCTCCCATGGGCTCAAGAAGAGAGAGGAAGCAACCACCGAAGTCAAATCTGCTGGGAATACATTCATGGAAGAAAAGCCTGCATGGAAAACTGCTAATTGTATTGATACCACCTCTAATTCAGTGAGCTGAGCTGAACTAATTTGGTGAGCTGGAGCCCTGTAGAGCTTTCTATGGATGCTTACAATATTCTTCAGTAAGAAGTATGTGTTAGTGACTGCTGCTGAAGGCATGATAAGGATACAGGTTTGAGCTGCAGCAATTGTTTTGTTCTTCTGCATCTTTCTGGGAAGCTCTTCTTCAGTGAGAAGAATGGCAGACAGAAATGTGCCCAGGTTTGAAGAAAACTCAGAGGAACTATTGGAGATGGAGCCTGCGATAATGAGCAGAAAAAACAGCACAGAGGGTTTTTGCCCTTGGCAGGGCTGGGAGAAGAGCTGCTGTGAAGAATTTCCTTCAAGGTGTCTCCTGTTGGATCTCCTTGGAAGTCAAACTCTGACTTTGTGGATGTGACTGTGATTTGATCTTCCTGGTCTCCTGGCTCAGTAGAGAAGTGTCTTTAGGCATCCTTGAGTTGGCTTAGTTGCCTGTTCTCTTGTGGTCCTGTGTTGGTTAAACCTGCAGCCTTCTGCGCTTTTCCCTCAAAGATGCCGGAGTGCAAAATGCAGAAGCAGCCTTCCTGCAGCATCACCCTCTCTCTGGGGAATCCCTTTCTCTTTGGATGCCAGAGCCAGGTTCCTTCTTCTTGGCCTCCTCCCATACCTTGTGTTCCTTTTCTGCAATGGCATCTACTATGACAGGCAAAACCAAATGTGCCAGGGACAACATTTTTCTTTTGCAAAACGGACCCAGTGCTCCTTCACAAAATTTGCTTCCTAACCTGAGCAAGAGGCCTGCCACCAATGCCCCTTAAATTAGCACGCTCAGAGGAAGGGTTTTGGGAGACACCCCAGTATGGTATGGCTGAAATCAGTAAGGGAAATGCACGCTGACTTCACTGGGAAGCCTCTGTTACCGCAGTCATGTTGCGCAGATCTTTCTGCCATCTGAATTTGCTTCAGAGACGTGGGTACCGACCCTGCAAGCTGATCTTGTGACCAGAGGTGAGAGGACCAAAGAGCAGGAGGGGCTTGTCTGCAGGTCTCAGGTGGAGGTCACAGAGAAAAAGCATTGGGTGCTTTCCTGCCCATTTTTTTTCCTTTTTGGTAGCATGTGGTGGTTCTCAAAGATAAATGCATCTTATTTATTTAGAGAATGCTTGTTTAAAAAAAAGAAAAGGAATGGGAGGAAAAAGCAAACCACAAGTACTGTCTTTCAAATATCCGTGTTATCAAATATTTGGAAGTTTGGGACCTGAAAGTAAAGGATGGAGCCACAAGCTTCCATTAGCAGACACAGCTTGACAAATGAACACACATGCTAAGAACTGAATAACTCTGTGGCAGTGCCAAACTCCCCTTGTGCACTAACCTGTATTGTGTCCAGAGATTCCCCCCCCCCCGCCCCCAACCTTCATTTAATTTCTAGATTTTGACTTTCTGATCCAAAACTCCCTATCAACAGAGTGCTGATGCTTGGGAAGTTTGCTGGAGCTGATAAATTAGCAGCATAGTGCAGGCACTAGGGATTTGTGCCAATATAAGTTACGCCTGTAACTAAGGATGAGCAGCTCATAGTTTGGGATGTCTGGAGTAAAGACCACACAGCACCTGGGTTGTTTTTTTTTTTCCAAGGGAGTCACTCTCTGCAGAAAAGCAGAGCCCATCCTTGCCTTAACTCAGGCAGTACTAGTAGAGGAAAAGCACACTCATTGGTTGGGGAGGATCATATGGGCTTCATATTTTGGTGGTGAGCTTCTTCCAGCTACCCAGACTGGCATCCCACTTTCCTAGTACATTTAGTTTAGTACATCTAGTATTTCCATGGAGGTTGTGTCCAGCTTTAAGACTCGTTCTAGTCTAGACTCACAGGTGACAACCTAGTGATACAACAGATGTGACTTATAGTCCATCATGACCTTTGCATGAAACAAAAGGGTACTGTAATTAGAGAATCTGGGTCCCTACCTGGTAGGAGACAACAGTAGCATTTGCAAATCATGCCATGTTTTGCTTATGTTGTATGAATACCTATGCATGTAATTTTTAGGTAGCCAGGAAGAAGTTAGTCTAAGTCCCATTATGTCAAGAGACAAAATGTATGTACTTATGCCCCTTAGCACACCACTGAGCACAGTCCTTCTGTGTACATAGGACCTAGAGAGGGGGCAGTCTGTCACGGTGGGTGCTGAATAATCAACCAGTGAGAGCATGCACAGGTGGAGGTCTTCAAGGTCACTTGCAATGTCAGGTTTCTCATCATGAGCACACTCAAGAAAGAACATATGGAAGACAAACAAAGAAGGGCAGAATTTTGATGTGAATGATGTGGGTGTAAGAGACCATAGAAACTGTGGAAAAGCTGAGTCTGGGAAAATACCCTCTGGTGTTGAGAAAAGCTTAGCAAAGAGTCTTCAGGTCAACAGTACTGCTTTCCTGAAATATAAGGGCATTACTCCTGCTTTGTTTCAAAGCATTGCGCTGTAAAACAAAAATCAAAAATCAGTTTGGCTTTTTAGCTTGTCAGTGCATGCAGCAAAGCTCATGCAAGGGGAATGAGGATCCCCCCTCAGGTCCCTGGGGACCTTGCTCCCCTGCCTGGGTACCTCTTCTCCATTCCTGCCTGTGCCATGGTTGGGGCTATTCTCAAACCTCCCCAGACTTCCCATGGCCATACCAACAATCCCAGCTCCCTCTCATCAGCTTGTGGGTCAGCTGCTCCAAGCCCTAAGCAGTTTGGTAGAAGGTTATCTTCAGCAATCTGTCTGCCACCTCCATTTCTTCTCCACAGAATAAATACAGGACTCACCTAATGCAAAGATATACATTTCATTATGCCACCACTCACCAGTTCCAGGCCTACCAGCAAAAAGACATCTATGAGATGCACGTGCATTTGGTTGCTTGATTTTTCTTGGAAGCAAAGGAGAATTTCCCCTTCCTGCAATGGAGCCTGTGCTCCAAAGGTTTCCACAACGGAAACCTTTTTCATCCCATGGGCAGGGTAGGCTTCTGGTTATAGTCACGCAAAGCTCTCTGTACTGTTTCAGCAATACCCCCTGCACCAGCTGCAGTGAGCTCTCAGGCTGGCATCTCATTTGCGCATACCTGAGCTTTGATGCTTGCCAGCCGTGCTAAGTGTGGTTAGCTGTACAGAAACTAACTGTTGTCTCTCAAATTTACCATTTATCACAAGTAAGATTTCAAGCACTTCCAGATAATTGTGGTTTCTGTCTGTCTAGGTGGTGTTTCAGCCAATCTTGTTGTGTAGAAAGACACCATGTTTTGAAACTGGCTAAGTCTTGCTTGTCTTCTGATCTCTGGTTCTCAGAAACCCCTTTTGATTGCACCCTTTGCTCTGCCCAACAGACACAACATTGTGTTGCAGCACTACTAGACTATCAAGCTGCATCAAGGCTTTTACTATCCCATACCAGCCCCCTCATGCCTTGGCACCACCATCAGTCTCACACAAGGTTTCAAAGGTTCATCTACCGTCTGTGCTGTTTCTTCATCCTCTTCAGGCCAGTCCACCCTGCTTCTTCTCTCTGCTGCACCCAGGTTCTTCCTCCTCCTGGCTCCTCTTCCAGCCAGCCTCTCCTCATCCAGGCCCCCTTCTTCTTTCTGCTGCCTCCAGGGCCTCTCCTTATCTCTCCTACATCCAGGGTTCCTCTTCACCCAGGGCTCCCCCTCTTCTGGCCTCCTCAGTGCTATTTAGCTACTTAGCAGGAACAAGCCACAGCTGTACATTATCCACATCAGCCAACCCACCGCCCCTGAAGCAAGCCCACAACTGTATATTATCAATGTTAATTAACTCTCTACAATTCCTCTACAACCTTGGGTGCCATGCTTTGTGAGTTGCAGTTGATGATTGCTGCTAGACCTGTCTGCTTCCCTCTCTTTCTCATATAAGCATGTCCTTACAGGTGCTTCACTTGCCTCTGGCCAGCCTCTGGCCCTCTGCTTTGTTTAGGGCTCCCTGAATGGAGAACTGGTGTTCGTCTGTTTCCTTCTCAAGTTCTAAGCTGGTTTGAAGGAGTCATGTACATGTGCTTGGCTGGCCTCCAGATACTGCCTCTTTCCTGCCCAAGAGGTTAAAAATAAAACCAAACCCCCCCAAACACACAAGCAACAGTGAGCATGAGCTCTCCTAGGGCCTTGTCAAACTTGGGAGCCACAGCTTGGCATCCTAGGACACATCCAAGGCAGTGAGACTGATAGGATTTTTCAGGCCTGCAGTTTTGTCCCTGTGCCATGTCTAGTGTATGGTTTCTAGTTTGTGAGGTCTCAAAACTTGTTTCCCTCTTTTGAACAGCAGAGAAGATGCTGACCTGTGCTTCAGTCTTGGCTGGCCATTGACTGCTCTTTCTTTGGAAGCATGGCATGCTATGTTATCAGCTCAGACAAGATAGTTCCTTTCATTTGACTAAAAATTGGTCCAAGAGATTTCCTTGCTCAGTATTTACTCTGTGTAAGTAAGCCTGAGGTGGCAGTAAAGAGAGGAACAGACTGCGAGTTTGAGACCCGCTGTTCTAACTTGCTTTTCAGCTTCCCGGCAGATGTCCAAGTCACTTGGATGTCTGTGAGGCATTTCCATGTGCTCTCATGTTCCTGGGGCCTTCACACTAGTGTCTCCAGGTTTCTGGGGAGGAGATGCTGAAGTACAGGAGAAAGGATTGGAGGTGGCCTTGAGTCAAAGTGAGCATGAGTGAGATCCTGACACGAAATACTCTGGGCCAGGAGGAAGAATTGCCACTGCTGTCATGAGTACTGGATCTTAAAGTCATGGTGGAAGCGTTTCACATGGTGCTCTGAAAAAGGCAAAAGCTAAAGACCTCAACTACTGCAAATTCACATCTCAAACACAGCGACCTCTGTCTGCTTTCCCTGGCAGAAGTGAACCAGCTGGTGTTTGGTTCTCTGAATATCAGAGTCTTCTTTGCCATTAACTGCATTTACAGCTTGTTTACCCTGCCAAACATCCAGTTCATAGAAAGATTTGGTGGAGGGGTAGTGGGAAGAAGGCACTCAACTTGACAGAGACACAAGAAGACTTTTTCTGGTTGGGGAAAAATGAGAACATCTCCTTGCCTTCCTCCAACCATCTTTTCCCAATGAGGTTTCTTTCCGTTCCTCTTCTCGTGTGCTTTGACTTCAGCGCATGAGAAGTGATCCTTTCTACCTTCCTAAAGCTTCCTCAGGGCATGGCTGTAAGTTTGACTCTGTATCACCATGAGCAATCACCCCTGAACTCAGGGAAAGACCAGACTCTCCTGTCCCTCACCCAGTGGATACTTACCATATGGGTTAGGCAACCACAAGAAATCAGGCAATCCCCTTGGAGTTCAGCTGTATGTGCAGACTCGGGGATGAGGGCTTGCACCTGGAGTTCTTCCCCACTGTTGGTGTGATGTCTGTTTTGAAGCTAGCCCTAGCCTGCAAGAAAGGGCTGCATGCCAGAGTTTTGCCAAGAGAGCACAAGCTGTCTGCTAGGACTAAACTTTGAGACCCTTTTTGTGCATGTAGGGTAGGGTCCCATCTTTCTGACAGCAGTGGAGAGGTGCCGGTGGGAATACCTATACTTTCAGAGCTGTATGTGTTTGGGCTACTTGTTGGCACACCCTTGCTGAAACCAACCTGCCTCTTGTGGTTTTAGCTCTTGCAAAATATTAAGAGATGAAATCTAGAGAAAAGCTTATTTTGTTTCCAAAGAAGCCTTTACCTTTGGACTTTATTTCTACCTTCCCTTGTTTGGCTTTCAGGGCTCCTAGCACATGGGACAACTGTAGCTTGGACAAAGTGCAGACTGCTGCTTGCTGAAAGGAGGAGGAGGAGCAGAAAAATCTCCGTGTCATTCAAGGAAAAATAACACTTCGGCATCATTATTAGACCTCTATTGTTTTCAGTATCAAAGCTCCGTTTCCTTTTCACCAGATCCAGGACAAATAAAATACTCTGAGCCGTAAGCAGTTGCTTTGCATTCTTTTTCCCCCCTTCATTGTGAGTCAGAGTGCTGAGGTTCTTGGAGATGCTGGAAAGAGGAGAGTGCCTAATTTCCACGGGCACACAGAGTACCAGCATCTGGACAGAGTTATAACAGCAAAAATTATACGTAGTGTTTATGGTTATGAAGAATCTCAGTTTCTTGACCATATGAGGCATTCACAGATTCTGTAAGAGAGAAAAAAGGCTCAGCTTTTTATTGAAAGTGACTGATAGAAGAATAAAACCAGACAAACAGCTGGAGATGTGTCATCAACATTTACATCAGCTCTGCTGGCTGGAGTGAAGCTCACTGCACCAGGCATGTGGACACATATCCAGGTCTATAGACGTCATCTCATGTTTCACCTGCTCTGGGAATCACAGGAGAGCATGTGTCACTTTGGTGACAGGAGAGAAGCAAAAGCACAGGTATGAAAGGGTGAATCTTGTTGGTGGGTCTGTATTAACTGTCCCTTCCTGCTCAGGGTGGAAGAAGATCCTGGAGGTCCATGCCTAGGTAATTTGTCTTGCTGGGGCACTGAGGCTTTACCCGCAAAACTGGATTGAAGCTACAACTGGAGATGCCACTACCATCAGCTAAGAAGAAGGGCACTTTTGTTTTCCAAAGGAAAGGCCCTGTTGCACACGGGGAAAGAGAATAACAGCAGGAACCAGGGTTCTCTTAAACCTGTGACCTGGGGGTTGCCAAACTTCACCATCTCTCAGCAAATCTACTAATAGGGCAGGTCCAAGGTATGTGAGTGACTGACCGGTGTGATTGCTGTGGATACAGATAACTTATGTCATGAGATGATCAGCCTCCTGTTTTATACTTCTCCATCGTTGCAGAGCAAGGTGCATCAGCCCAGCCAGCAAGGGCCACGGTCAGTGCCCGTCTTCTCTCCCATTTTTGCCCTCTTCTTGCTGTATGCATCAACAGAAAGGTGCCACTGCTGTTTTACTCATGTTGCATGTCTTCTGCTGTTTCATGTAAAAGTGGGTGGTCTGGTTTTGTCAACAGAGACAAGACTATGCCATTGCCGTCACTGCTGGAAGTGGCCCATTTGCCCATTTCAATGGTCCATTTCAAAATATCCATTAATATTTTTTTTTCACATTGCTTATATGAATTGGTGAAGTGCTGAATATTATCCTGTTTTCAATAGAGACAGGTCTGGTTTCTACTCTGGAAACATCCAAAAGGATTTTTTTTCACTAAAAATGGCCTGATAGAAACTGGGTGTGGGCACTGTCCCCACCAACACAATGGTGCCTGCCCTGATTCTTTGCATGTCTCAAAGCACAGGTACCACATCTAAAGGGAATACAGGGAAGCCCAAAATCCCCTGTCAGGAAGGCTACATGACCATAAGCCAAGGGGGTTCTTGTTTTAAAGAGTCAGAACCCTGTTCAGCATCAGCTGAAGAAAACCAAAGGGAAGAAAACAGGTGCTGACATCGGATGTATGGACTGCAGAGCAAACCAGTGAGAGGTCCAGTCTGTAAGACCCACCTCTAAACTGTAAAAAACCCCACCACTGATAGTGTCAGGCTGCAAAATGGCATCGGCTTCTGCAGCACCAGCGCGGCAGCCGGGAGGCAGCCGGGAGACTTCCACCAGTCTCCGCAGTCTTCTGGGGAAACTGGACCGGAGCCTGCTGACTTCCAGGTGTGTATTAACAACTGATGTGGAAAATCCTCCATGATAAGCAGCAGGTGATGGAAAGCATTTCTTCATTCTCGCAAACTGCTACCCCCACATATGTATTTTATGAAGTATGGGAACCCGAAAAGCTTAAGTTTAGTTTCCATTATTCATTATTTTAGTTTTGCATAGTCATTTTTCTTGCCAAAATGGAGCAGTCTTCTGCTTAATATTGTGCGATAGACCTAATTTCTTTCTGTGGCTCGCTCACCTTGGAGGCAAGGTCACAGCTTGCTGATCCAGCAAGCCCTGATTTTTCTTTTCCCCACCCCCAATCACACAAAACAGTTTCTCAAACATACCTGCGTCATGACCTCAATTTTGATAATCAGTGTGATTAAAGAAATAGTTTTCACAGAGAGAGAGAGGCAGCTATGGGGAGGTTCTGCTCTTTTCAGCCCCATTAGCACAGGAACAGAACAAACCACAACTTGCAAAGCACGGCAGGCAACCCGAGGTGTGATGCAGGCCCTCAGCTGATGAAATTCAAGAATACAATGGTGGGATAACGGCACAATAGAAGCAAAACTACTAATTTCTAAATGAGTGCCTTCCTCTGGGCTCCAGTGGATGGAACATCTACCTGCCAGGGGGATCCTTGACATTAAAACAAGGGTTAAGGAATGTTTCTCTGCATGGACGTAATGTCTGTACTCCTGTCATTGATATTCAAATGTTGTGGGTGCAATTCTGTTTTCATTTTGTACAAAAAAAAGTCTTGTTGAAAGAAGAAAAAACAAGCAGTTGTGTGTAGGAGGACAAAGCACCACTCTGTGTGACTCTTCAGGGCTCAACAGCAATCAATATTTTTATGTCAATGCATAGCAGCTGAGAATCTGTGCCAGAAACTTTTCTATATCCCCTTGCCTCATTGACATATGTTGGTCATGCATTATGCCTGTCTCTAGTTTGTTATGCAATAAGGGCCATGCTAAATAGCATGAAGGTTGAAATGTTGTTTAGGCTTTGCACTACAAAATTTCATGGCAGCCCTGTCCATCACACTTCAAAAGCAAGGAAATCTTGCCAAAGAGATGCCTCAGGGGCGATCTCACCTGGGCGTCCTTGTGCACAGCCAGGCAAGGCTGGAGTCTTCCCCCTTGCTCTGTTGGTAATGGTTGCAGTCAGCCCCTCTCCTCCTGCTGGCTGGGTGGAGTGAAGGCAACAAAGCCATCTCTGTGGTCGCAGGTCCTCTCCTCCCCTGTTGAGTCAGGGTGCTCTGCTGCATGGTCCTCCATGCTGAGCAGGGACTTTCTCTGGGCGATTTCCCCAAAAGCTGTAGTGCTTGTGTGAAAACATCATGCAGGTATGCATGCATGCATTCCCATGACACAGGGAGATGGAGTGGAAATATAAGATGCACAGTCATAATCTTCCTACTGTAGATTGACACAGCAATCTTGTTATGTATGTTACTGTCTTAATAATTTTTTATTCCTGTGTGGCTTCTATACAAGCTTTGGAAGATGTATTACTGACACAAGGGGAGGTTTTCTGTTTAGTCTTAAGTAAGCTAATACCAGTTTAGATCCTTTCTGTTCCTCAATCAGTTTGTTCTTCAGCAAATTCTAATCTCTTTGATTGAGAAATTCACATCTTGTATTGTACTCCCTGTGAAATGTTTTGTTGAGCAGGCTGAAGAATAAGACTGTTCGTTCTTCTGCACATGTCTTCAAAGATAACTTACTTTATTTACACTCCTTTGCAATTCTCCTAGAAACTTTCCTCAAGAGACAAACAGAAGGACACGCAGGTTGGGGCTATAAACTAAGTTCTTGCTGCTCACAAAAGGTATATTGCAGCAAGGACTTCTGCTGCAGCTTCTATCCAGGGAGACCTGGGTGGAAACCAGTCCAAATGAAAGATGGCAAAGGACACAGTTGCTCCAGCACAGGGGAAGAGTTCTCCAGACCCAAGATGTTCTTCCCTCATCCTTAGGCACAGCACTGGATGGTTTTTTTTTGCAGGTAGGCAGGCAAGGTGAGCTCCATGTGGCTAGGGGTCAGCTGCTACCTCCTGGGCGGGAGTGTCCTCCCACCCATCCACGCAGCCAGGCTCTGCTGTACTGTAATGCTTAAGGACAATGGCGTGGGACCAGCTGGGATGTTGGATCGTAGAGACATGGAAAGGTTTGGGGGAGTTTGGTTTGTTTTTTGGGGTTTTGTGTGTGTGGTGGTTTGGGGTTTTTTAACAGTATTTGAAACAGCAGAAGACAAGAAAATTAACAAGTGTTGGGAGATACAGGAACAATAAATTCCACTTGGTCCTTCCCACCTTCAGACATTTTGGAAGCATCTTCCTTGTAAATTGCAACTTACAAACCCTTTGTTGTTTGATAAGGTGGCAAAATTGGTAAAACATGAAAGCCTTCTGGATCCTGCTTACGGAATATCTTTCTGCTGGCTGCAAAGACTTGCCAGGTCAAACCATAGAGCCTCCAAAGTCCAGAAGTAAATAAGAAGATTACCTTTTTTTCCTCTTTTTTTTAATGTGAATTTAATTACATTTTAAAATTTAAAAAAGTGTTCTTGTATGCATTTTCTAAATTTATTTTACCTAGTATTGGTCCTTGCAGGAAGCTTCTATACCTTGAACTGCGATGTGGTCATGCTTGAATTGTTCTGATACATGACCTAGGTGATGGAGTTCCTCTGCAGGATAGACAAGATCTGCCAGTGGAGACCTGGTCAGAAAGCATGTGTAAATTCTCACCTGAGACCCAGTCCACATCTGCCACAAGATCAGAATTTCTGGACAGATAAAACAGCTTCTGCAACTTGAAAAGAAAAGAAAAGAAAATAAAAGAAAAGAAAAGAAAAGAAAAGAAAAGAAAAGAAAAGAAAAAAGTAACTTCACAGATTTGTTTAGGTTAGTGTTTCAGAGCATGCTCTCTTCTCTCTAAATCATTTCATGCAGTGGTGTCCACTGTAGGAATCTGTGGTTATCATTGAACTAGAGCTCACTTATAAATACATGCATGAGCATCAGGGTAAGTGACATTATTTGGAAAAAAGTAATTAAACTGTTCTGATGAGGAGGTCCAATCTGCAGGCGGAAGATGGGTCAGGTCCTGCTGCAGTGTTGTGCCCATTTCCAGATGCGTCCCTCCCTCCCTCCTGGGGCTGGCATCCCAGCACATCCCCATGACTAAACTCCCAGGCAAGCCAGCAGTCCCCAGGCGGGTGCTCCTGTGGCAGCAAGGGAGCATAACATTCACATCCATGATGAAACGCTCACTGGCCCAAGGTCTCCGACTTGCCTTATTAAAACTATGGCTAGTCCCCATCCAAGCCAGAAGACCCACAGAAATGATCTTCAACATCAGCACCGGTAGAAGGAGGCAGGAGAAAAAAATGTTCAGCCACTTCTTGCCACGTGCCAAAACGTTAACGCAACCCATATGTCCGTATGTGAAAAAGAAACAATATCTTACGCAAACTAGCTGTCCCTCATCACAGGACAGCCTTGGCACTTTCACGTTGTTTCACATTTTTTAAGTGGGGTGTAAGGTTAATTAAGAAATCCCTGTAACAGCCCTTTGAAGAAGGAGCAGCCGGCTTGAATCCTTCCTCTTCCTCCAGCTGTCCAAGCCCCTGCGGCAGGGCAGGTGGGACTGGAGGCAGGACTTTATGGCTGGGGAAAGAGGATGTCACAAAATGGATGGGAGCCCCACCAGAGGGAAAAGGGTTTCCTGGGCTGGCACACGTGGCTGGCAGCCGTCCTGCCAGAGGAGGCAGGTGAACCTGTGATGAAGCCACTGGAGATGTCAGGGCCGCCTGGGACCTCAAAAATTTTGAGCAGAGCTCAAGCTGAACAGGTTTTTCCTGTGTTGCATTTGCCTTTTCTTGGATTTTCAAAAAGGTTCTCTGCAAAAATGCCTTTCTTTGGGTGTGAAGCAGTGGCTAATACATGAAAAAGTACTAGGATTTCAGTTTCCATTTGCTGAACTTCAGCATCTTCCCAGGCACGCTTCCAGAAATACACAATAATAGAGTGGTTAAACCCAGAGACGCTACCACAGATGTCTCACTGTCCAATATTGGATACAAGGACATATCTGCTTCAGCACACTAGCTATAAAATACTGGCTTAATCTTTCCAGATTGGTGCTGCCTTAGTTATTTTAGTCTCAACAAGTTTATAACTGTCTGAGGGATGGAGACCAAACTGCCCCTGATGCAAAATAGAAGGAATCCTACACAAATGAGGATATTACCGTATTTGCATTTTAACTCATTAACTAGGGTAAAACGCTGGCTTGCTGCCTCTGTGAAAAGGCAGACCACATTATTTCCTTGTCACTGCAGATTTTTGGAGCTCTAGGCTCATTCCCCAGGATTTAGGCAATGTTCGAAAGACAGCTGGAGGTGCCCCCATCCCCACCTCCACCTCCACGCCCAGGTATGGAAAGTCCATGCCATGCCCGTGAACACCAGGAGCCCCTGGTGTCCGTGAAGATGCAGGTATCTCCACAGAGATTTGGTATTTGGGGCCAGACTCTGCCCAGAGGACCACAGCAAGAGCCACAAAGTTGCCGGCACAAGCTGCAGCATGGGAAACCCCACATTACTGAAATCCAGGTTTTCCAACACATTTTTTTGCAACCCGGAAAAGAGGAGTTTTGTTGATGACGCTGTTTTGCAGAATGGTAAAGTTGAGGGACAACAGTGAAGAACTGCAGATTCACTAACTGGGTGCAAAGGGAAAATAACCCAAATGCCATGTCTGAGGTGGTGGGTTCTGGCTGATGATGAGCACTCCGGAATGAGATCCCAACATTTTGATGGATGGTCCCATTAAAGGACCAGTCCATTTCTCAGGAGCATCAAAAAAAGCCAGAAAGCCATAGGGAATGAGCAGGAAAGGAAAAAAGCATCGTGATGCTGCAACACAAATCCACTATGCTCTGTGTCTTGTATACCAGGTGTGGTTTTAGTCGTCCCATCTCAGAAGGGATACAACAGAGCTGGGAAAGCTTTGGGGAGGATGAAAGATCTGGAATGGCTTCTGTAGGAGGGACTCTATAAGCCAGACCGGTTCGGTTGTACATGACCTTTCCTGCCATAAAACATCAGAGTGTATCAGAAGGCATTAACTTCAGCTGGAGGCAGGTTCAGGTTGGGCAAGAGGCAGGTATTGCTCTCAGGACATGTATCCCCTGCAGGGTGCTCTGGTGCATGGTTTTGGGGATGTGAGGAATTTTTGTCAGTTTAAAAGAGTGATGAACAAGTTCACGTATAAGGAATTCGTTCAAGGGTACTGATTGCTTCCAAAATGAACTATTTCATAAAATCCCTGAGTAGCAAAGTACCAGAAGCTGTAGAGCACCCAGGTGAAATTTCCCTGCCTGTTTTTCTTATTCTTAGCCTTTCCCCAGGTTTCTGGCCAACATTCAGGACGGGATCCTGCGCTTAGCGGATTTGCACCAATACAGCCATTTTCATGTTCTTCTGACACAGGAAATCAAAGAGACGTTCCCTTGTGAAGACGGATGTAACGAGCAAGGCATCACGCATGAGTGATTTCTGCTTTACATCCTGATTCAAGCTAAACATTTAATTATGAAGCCCAGACTTCAGAGACTGAAGGAAGGAAAAATAAAATCCCCAAACTTCTGTGCAAGTGTAAAAATGCATTCTGTTTCAGAAAATCTGTGTTACTCGGTTTTTCAGTAAAAGAATTAGAGAATATTTCACAATACAATCATTCATGAACTGAACCGGTAAGCAATATTGACAAGATAAAAGCCACTTGCACCAAAATGCTGAATAAGCAAAGAAATGTGTGCAATTTGCAATGTGTTCACAGTTATTTTGCCAGCAGAAAAGGGTCTCAGTCTTCTGGGTGATTCACTTGCTATCATTTGGCTCCACTTCAGAGGTGAGGGTTTCAGAATTACTCAGCCCCATGCTAACGAATCGGAAGTCGTGTCATGCTATTGAAGTATCTTGCACCTTTGACCCCTTTGAACCCACAAAAGGTACTAAGCAGATGACTTAAAAATAAGACCTTGCTGCTCTCTTTTTCCCTAACTTCATGCAAGTTTCATTCCAGTTTTATGCGAGTCCTTGTTTTAGACATACTGGTTTGCTCATGGCTGATACCAAGACTCAACAAAACAATCTCAGTGCTTCACTGTAGAGACTTGTGGCCTTTAATTATTGACAATAGATACTGTGGTCTTAGTCATTACTCAAGCATCGCCAAGACTTTTCCATAATACCAGAGCATCTCTTCTCTAATCCAACTCATACAAGGAAGGAAGAGGCAGAGTGTTTGGCGCATGGGGCATAGTCTGGCAGAGATGGGACAAGGTAGAGTGAGAGGGCTCAAACTTCTAAGTGCAATCCTCTTTTGACTCTGTAATTGCTTTTTCCTCCCCTACCTTGACTTCTTCCCCAAGGAAGAGGGGTAGTAAATAAGAAGGACATATATTTGTTGGTGGGAGATGGGAAAAAGTGATAGTCCTGTCCTGGAGGAACCTGGACAGAAATCAAGGAAGACTATAAAGTCCTGGGGTTGCAAGTGAGAAATTTTGATGCTCAAGTAATTTTTTTCTTCCGTTTTACCAGTAAGAGGAAAGGGTACAGCCAGAAATAGATCTATACTGCACATCAACTTCTGGCTTCACAGCTGGTGCCATTGGGAGGAGCTTGGCTTCTATGAAAATGGGACATTCTTTGACTAGACTCTGTTAGGGTGGGGTGGGATCCATCTGTCTAGAAGAAGCAAGGGAATCTTTGGCAGCAGGCTGGCCAGTTTGGTGGGATGGGCTTTAAACTGAAGGACTCACAGGGAGGGGTCCAAGGTGGCAATGCTCACGCCATCGCATCCAACTGGGGAATAAGCCAGGCCAACCAGAGCAGCGATGTATGTTCCCTAGCTGCCTCCCAAGATGAGTACCAGAAGACCAGCCACCTCAAGGGTGTGTGTGGCCATGGTGGATCCTCTTGCACCCCTCCTGGGAAATATGCATGCTCGATTCCCTCTCTGAAATGCCCGTACACCCACGCATGCAGCACTTGCCATAATAAACAGGGAATAAACAGGAAGAATGAAAGAACCGTGTGCGGCAGCAGGGCCATGATCTCATTGCAGTTACAGGGACATGGTGGGGTAGCTCACATCACTGGAATGCTGCCATGGGTGGCTATGCACTATTTAGGAATGTCCATTCGGAATTAAATCTGGTGAGGGAGGTCAAGGACAACAAGAAGGGCTTCTTCAAGTACATCAGCAGGAAAAGGATGACTTGGGAAAATGTGGGCTTGCTGCTGAATGATGTGGGTGCCCTGGTGACGAAGGACACAGAGAAGGTGGAGTTACTGAATGCTGCCTTTGCTTCCTCGCTGCCAAGGCTGGCCCTCTGGTTTCCCAGACCCTGGAGGCAAGAGAAGAAGTCTGGAGAAAGGCAGATTTTCCCTGTGGAGTCTCCTTCTCTGGAGACATTCAAAACCCACCTGGACATGATTCTGTGCAACCTGCTGTAGGTGACTCTACTTTAGCAGGGGGTTGGGCTAGATGATCTCCAGAGGTCCCTTCCAACCCTGACTGTTCTGTGACTCTGTGACTGCTGTTGCGCCAGTGGTGTGAACACTTACAGCTAGAACCTTCTCACTGTCTCACTGCAGAGCTCAAACACAAGAGTATTGATTGCTGGTCAGACCCAAGAGTACTAGAAACACCTCTCTAAGAGCTCTTATGCTCAGAGGATACATGGAGTTGTGTCTGTTCAGCTCTGCAAGGCTAGGAAACCCTGAACCAGAGACCTGAGAGCCAGCTCTCCACTGTGCCTGAGCAGCCAAAGCTCAGCATTGCAACCTCATTGATGAGATACAGTTCCAGTGGGGTAAAATAGTGGAAAACCACTAAGTTTAAATTCCTCTAATTGCACAGAAATTTTTTCCTCACTGTATTTTTAGTTTGTATTCTCCCTATGTACCTATCTAGCTATGACTTTTACAATCTTGAAATACCTAGAGCCATTCTAAGTAGTGCTAGTTTTGTGTGATCTTCAACATTTCCAACACAAGCTCAATGCACATCTGTTGTTGGAGTTGCATTTACATGTGCGTAAGCATGGTGCCTTTGCTGAAACTAGAACCTGACATGAAAGAACAAAAGAAAAATACTCAAAGCCTTGCTCAAGCCATATATCTAAAACACTTGTAAAGGGAAAGTTTGGAAGCCAGAAAAAATTACTAGTTGTTGTGCCACATAGTTATTTTTAAAGCCCCCAAATATATTCCTTTTCCTTCCATGAATGTGTCATTAAAAAGCTACAATGCACCCTGCACTGACATTGTTCTAAAGGTGTAAAGCTTTGCCCACCAAATGCTTCAGCAGAAGCTGGAGGGGTCACAGGAGATACTACAGAGGGGAACCTGTTACTGAACTGAGTTCAAAGTGGCATTATACAGATCTCCTGGTAGGGAGGTCTTCAGTACGCAATGGTGCAAGCTCCTCCTGATGGTCACCTCCTGTGGGAACCACCCCTCCCTTGGCTGAAATGAGGGATGCTCTAGCATCTGATACACCACCTGCCTGGGCCACGGCACTCAAGGGCTCTGCCACAAGTATGGTCAGAGATGCCCTGTGAGCTGTCTGAAAAAAGCCCTCATTTTGGTTGGGTCAAAGCCATTCATATCCACTGTGGCATTGGAAGAGCAAGCCCACTCAGTTCTTTATCTTTTTGAGATCGAATAATCAATATTGACTGCTAAAGAGTCACTGTTAAGGCTGATTCATTGCCCCATGCACATGCACCTCTTTCTGAGTTGATGCCCCCTTGAGTTTATAACACATTATTTTTTACAGCTGCCTTCTCAGGCTGCAAGAGACTATTTCTGACAGGCAAAACTGTTTCGGTCCAACACAAGCCCTCATTTAAGCTGGAAGCATTTGCTGAATGTCATTGGTAGTGAGAAAGGAAAATGCCCCCCCAAAAATGGAGGCAATATAAATATATCCCCAAAAATGACTCAACAAAATGACTCAGCTGCTCCAGAGGCAGGTCACAGGGCAGGAGCAGGATGCCCTGGCCTGCTTTTCTCCCTTCAGATCAAGCAGAGACAGCGTTAGTGCAGTCTGGTTTCAGGGTGTTATTTAGGACTGATCAGAAATTTTCCAGTGGAAGCTTTGTCACAGCATTACCAAAACTATTAAGCTGCAACAAGGCTTTTACCATCCCATACCAGCCCCTCTCATGCCTCGGCACCACCATCAGTCTCACACAAGGTCTCAATGGTTCATCTACTGTCCGTGCTGTTTCTTCATCCTCTTCAGGCCAGTTCACCCTGCTTCTTGCCTCTCTCCTACATCTGGGGCTCCTCTTTATCTGCTGCCTCTCTTCACCCAGGGCTCCTCTTCATCCAGGCTCCTCAGTGCTATTTAGCTACTTAGCAGGAACAAGCCACAGCTGTACATTATCCACGTCAGCCAACCCACCGCCCCTGAAGCAAGCCCACAACTGTACATTATCGATGTTAATTAACCCTCTACATTCCTCTACAAGTGGAAGCTTTTTCCATGAAAAAAAAAAAATTAAAATTGTGATCTGATGAGCTAGAAACAATTTTCAGAGAGGAGAAGATGTCAACAGATCTTGTGCTGGGGCAGTGCGTGGCTTCCCAGACAGCCTGGCAGGCAGGTTTCCACCAGACGCGCCCAAATCCCTTCCACTCCCTGGGATCCCAGTGGGTGAGAGGGATCCCACTCCCCAGTTTTGGAGCAAAACCAAGGGAATCAGTGATCAGAGCCAGGACAGTGGCTGGGAAACGAGGTCTTGATTTCTCCAGGATGAGCAGTCAAGGTACCCACCACTACAGGCAACAGCCTCGAGGGATCCTGCAGTGCGTAATTCCCACTGTGTCTCCGGGCTTCAGAAAGAAAATATTGCAGGATTTCTACACTAAATTTTTTAAACAAAGAATTAAAGAATTAAACAAAGCAAGAAAAACCAGCAGTTTTGTCTTTTCTGCCTGATTTCAGCCAAGTGTGTGTTCAGAAAGTCAGAAAGTTTTATGTAACTGGAGCTTGGCGTCCCTTCTGGCTTTGCTATTAACTTCCCCATCTTGCTTATGGGGAAGACAAATAGAGATTTTTTTCCAAATTATTTTATTGTTGAAGAAAGCCCACGTGCAAGCTCAGAGAGATTACCTGACAGCCGTCTATTCCTCTCTTGGTGGAGGGGACTGGGTGGGTATCTAGTCCAACCCCATGCACCAGCACCAGGTGCAGGCTGCTGCAGCGCGGCTGCTCTCCTGGGGGTGCCTCTCCTCCATCCCTGCCTGTGCCTGTGCCGCAGCCAGGGCCTGCTTTCAGACCCCCCCCAGCCTCCCCATGGCCAGACTCAACAATCCCAGCTGTGTGTTTCGAGGTGCTTTTGGTGGGTGTTTAATGATGCCTGAACTGACACTGGCCAGAATTCATCTCACCTTGATGGTTTTGTTGGAGATGTGTTTTCTTCTGGATGCTGCCATCAAATACAGCCACGCTGGATACAGAGCAGCAGTTGGTGCTTCTGGTTGTTTTGCATTTTGATGCAGAGGTTTCTCAGGAATACATCTCAGGAGACCTACTTATTTGTCATGTTCTCTTTACCATCACACCAATCTGTCTTGTCAAGCTCCTGAGACTCTTCCTTGATCCTTTGTGCTCAACCAGTAACTAAAATCTGCTCATTCTTTCCCCCACACTACTATAAAATAGTTAATAAATAAAATATCTCTAGACCTGTGCAAAAACAATGAGCCTGGGCTCTGCTAGGTAGGTCTTCCATGGGAAATTTCCCCTAGCATGTTCACTGGCAGGACAGTGGGAGAGACTGTATTTTCATGGCTGGGTAGAGCTCTCCAGGGGTCTCTAATCCCCCTAAGGCTGTACACAGAGGCTTGAAATTCAGGAGAGGTGGGTGTTGGATGTGACACCCCTGAGCCAGGCTCTACTCTCCAAACCCAGCTCTAAACATGCATTCAAGAATTTGCTGGAATTTCCCAAAGCCCTGAGCAGGGAGTTGTGTGATCCACAAGTTTGAGGGTGCTACTAGATAAATAATGCCTCCTGAGAGCAGCCACCTTCCCCCAGACCCACCTGCCATCTGGTTTGGCTGGGATGGCATGTCCCAGACATTTGCACCACAGTCACAGAGGGGCATTTGAAGGAAGAGCAGGGGAAGAAGGGCATTTGTGCCTCTGTAGAGAAATAAATGAGGAAAACCAGTGTGTTGTGGTGGAAGACCACAGCTGCTCGTAGTTATTAATACCTTTCCTTTTCAACACAGAAAGGGTATAACCTGTGGTGCCTCTGCCATGGGCATCTCCAAGAAAGAGAGTTGCCCAAACCAAGAGGAGCAGCCTTTGCCATGGCTCAAAACCGGGAAGGGCAGTGATTTGTGAAACTCAGTGATTTGTGGCCTAGGTTTGCCTGGCATTTTGGGAAATGTCTCAGGTATGTTTTAATTTGCTTTTAGCCTGTTTAGCTAGCATTACCTCTTTCCTTGGGCTTTCTCCCTCTCTGCGTTGGGAACCTTTCTGCTCCCACTCCCACCCAACCTCTCCCTCCTTAAAACACAGCTCTGTGATTTCATGCAGAGCAGGGAAGGAAAACCCAGATCCCATTGCTTTATAACCAGACAGAATAATGTTGATAATTCACAACTAGTCCAAAGAAACCTCAAACACCAAAGAACCAGCAATGAAAGTGAATGTCTTTGAGGACTGCAAAAAGCCCTGGTTTTAGTATAATGACTGCTATTAGCAAAGAATAATATGCACCTCTCGGTTTGATGTTCTTCAATACAAACCGGGGATGACTATTTAAGTAGACAATTCAATGCCTGATGTAGTCGAAGGGTTACGGTAGCTCCATGCGCCGTGCTGACCTTTCAGTAGTTGCAAACTGGCTGGCTCTCCCATCCCTCCCCCACAGGCTGGGACAGCTGTAAACATTCCTGTAATAATGAGACAATTGTAATATCCTATTTATTTTCCATTAAGAACCAGCCTGGCGCAGGCTTAGGTGGCCCAAGGGAGTGGACAAGCAAAGCCCGTCCGTGCCCTCCTGCCACGACCCAGCGCTGCTCACCCCTGGAGCCGTGAGAGCACCAGGGACGGTTACATGCAGAGAAATGCCTCTGGTGCTCCCGCTGTGCCCCTCCGAGCAGAGTTGGGCCCCGGCATCTCTAGGACCCCTTCTGCGAGATGGAAATAGCAGCCCTAATCCCTCTTCACCTCTCACCAGCTCTTCCCATCCCTGGTTCTCCCCGGGTGCGGGAGCGGAGGGCAGGAAGTCGCTGACGCCAGTGGTTGGATTTCAGTTTGAACACTGTCCAGAAAGGAGCACCAAATATTAGTAAACACATCAGGAAACATTTCCGTGTTTGGCGATCACTCTGCTTTTCCACGGCAGCAATCTCCAGTGGTTTTTCCACTAGAGCAAAAGACCTGCTGGGCTGCTCTGCTTAAACCGGAGCAGCTCAGATCCTGACCTTCACACTGATGCCTCTCCTTCTGGGGCTTGTGCTGCAGCTCCTGACTTTGTGCCTGGAGCCAAGCCCTGCTGAGCAGAGGGTGCACACTCCCGTGCATGCCCAGGGGATTACGGTACCCTGCTGCCATGTCCAGCATCTCTCTAATGATCCAGGCTGAAAAGGAAAGGATCAAGATGGTTGGCCTATTTTGCTTCTCAAAAGAAGATTATGAAGCATTTTCCTTGCCACGCATTAAACAGGGAATTATTGCATACCGATGGGCTCTTTAGGGCAATGAAAAAAGGCCTATCCAGTCCTGGTGGTTCAAGCTGCAGACAGTCACATTAGAAAAAAGACCCAGGAGAGAATCAAGCACTGAAGCAGCTAACAGAATGAAGTCCTAGCTTTACTGTTTCTTGACATCCTGAGGACAAACCTGGCAGCCTCTCTGGGATGAATGCAAGCTGCTCATCTTGAAGTATCTAGGGGAAATATAATGGCCCCTGATTTCAGAGGACACAATTCCGTCTGGCACCATGCTGCAAACCCTAAGTTTCTGCTCTCTTCCCTGTGACTTCCACTCAACAAGGTCACAGTTAGGTCCTTGGATAAGAAGTACGTGGTCACAGATCAGTTTTGGAAAGAAGACCTCCCTTTGTGCACAACACCTCCCACTGCAAGTGTTGATGGATGTTGATGCAGATGGAAGCGCCACCAGCATCAAGAGGAGCAATTGAGAGGAAGAGGGTCAAAAATGAGGCCTGTGAGGAGAAAATGATTTCTGATGAGAAAATCTCTATATTGGACAAAATGCCAATTTTGTCCATAGCCAACAGCAATCCTAAAAGCAAAGGAGGAGGAAAAAAGAAACAGAATTGGTCTGTTTTCATGTTAAACTTCATGAGATGGTGTGAGAAACCGTATGATCTGCCCTCCTCCTCGCCCTCCGCTCCTGCAGCCAGGGGAAAATCAGGGATGGGAAGAGCTGGTGAGAGGTGAAGAGGGATTAGGGCTGCTATTTCCATCTCGCAGAAGGGGTCCTAGAGATGCCGGGGCCCAACTCTGCTCGGAGGGGCACAGCGGGAGCACCAGAGGCATTTCTCTGCATGTAACCGTCCCTGGTGCTCTCACGGCTCCAGGGGTGAGCAGCGCTGGGTCGTGGCAGGAGGGCACGGACGGGCTTTGCTTGTCCACTCCCTTGGGCCACCTAAGCCTGCGCCAGGCTGGTTCTTAATGGAAAATAAATAGGATATTACAATTGTCTCATTATTACAGGAATGTTTACAGCTGTCCCAGCCTGTGGGGGAGGGATGGGACAACCAGCCAGTTCAAGTCCTGCTTGACTTGCAACATCTCAACTTAGCTTAGCATAGCAAATCAGCATGGCTATGGTTTAGCATAGCTAACTGTAATGTTAAGGTGCTCCCCAAACTGCTAATTTATATATAGCACTTGATGTGCTGACATTAACCAGATTGGGTCAGAGAAGTGCTGTTCAAGGCAAAATTTGTATTTAGGTAAAATCTGAGAGCCAGACCACCCCAAATGTCTAAGTCACTGTGGCTACCATGTCCTCTGCATGCACATCAGCTGGTGGATTTGAGAGCAGCAAGGTGACATGTTTCATAGGTAGAGCAGTGTTTGCTCAGCAGTTCAGAGCAGCACACAGGATTGGGAACTGCAACCCAAGAGGAAGAAGACAGCAAATAACATTGTCTTCCAAAGAATTAGTTTACTGAAATAAACATCTGACCTTGTCTAAAACCAAAGCAAAAGCCATAGATCTTCTAGTGACTGCAGAACATGGGTGGCACGTCTCAGAGCTATTTGGCACTGAAGGGGTCACTGGCTCTTTTTGAAGAACTGCCCTCAGACTATTGAGGTTACTGGAGGGCTTTCTGTTATCCCAGCTATTGAAGATGTTCCCTTCTTTTTCATTGCAAACATTCCACCTGGCAGTGCAGCTGCAGTGGCAAAACTTTTGGTTAAGCCTGCAGACAGATGCCACCCAAGCACAATTATGCTGCTCCAAAGGAAGGACTTCTGCAACACAAGTAACCTGACAGGTGTATGGGCCAGCAGGAGCCTTTTTCAGCAGGACAGGGAAGGTTTCAACCCTTTTTGTTTCTCCATGGTGGGCTTAGACAAGCAAAGTCATCAGGGAGGGGTTTACCACATCTCAGGTCCCTCCTGCATGCAGACTGGGTGCTGCATGCAACCGGTATGGGACCTTGGCAAGGTACCCACCACCCTCTCACACTGCCCAGAATGTGGCTCCACCATCACCCTGGGGCCCTTCCAGTGCCTGCCCAGACCATAGGCTGGGCTTCCCTGCAGCAGCACCAGGCACATCTTCTTGTAAAGCTTCACATGACAGAAGCCTACTGGGTTATGAGCTGGGCTATGAGCTGGGCTACTTTCAGGTGAGATGAATCATCCCAAACAAACACATCTTCCTGGTGATGCTAAAGATGTGTACATAAAGGTCCTCACCAAAAACCTGTCAGAGGACACACCAATGTTAGCTGTTCGTTGGCTGTGGATCATCTGTCTGTTGAGTCAACCGTACTGACCCACTGGCCATGATGCTATTATTAATAGCAATTACTCCACCACTATTATTATTATTACTATTACTATTAATAATAATAATAATAATGATAACACACTGCATTTAGTAACAGCACCTTTGTGGCTGTTGCGCATACACCTCCTGAGAGACGTCTGGATTGGAGCAGGAGGTTCATTTTCATCCACTGATGGACAACATGAAGAGTATAATGCACCCAGCTTCCAAAAGGAAAGCCTCAGCTCCGCACACACTAGCAGCCAAGATGTCTGGAAGAAAGATTTGTAAATTGGTACATGTGGTCTCTCCAGGCCTACACGCACCGTCTACATGGATTTCCCTGCAGAAGGATGCAAGTGGGATCTGCTTGCTTGATGACAATCACTTTTCTGGCGTATTCTCAGATGGTCTTACATCAGACTGCCAGAGTGTAGTGTGCAGGTCTGGTGTCTTAAGGGAAGCCTGCAGGAGTGGCTTTACCATAAATCACCTATAATTAGCCCAGAGCATGTGTTTTGGTTCGGAAACACCAACCAAAAGCATCCCAAGGAAATCCCTCATGCAGCTTCCCAGTGCAGCTGGGAAGTTAACTCGCAGTTTGAGGGGCTTTGCTGGTCATGGGCTGCAGATTAGTCATGTGCTCACCTTCTGCAGGGCTCATCTCCAGCTCTCATTCATCCAGTGAAAGTGCTAAGCGTGCTGGTGCGTTTTAACGAGGTTTGCAAATAGTTTCTACCCATCTACTCTGCATGTCAGGCTTACATGCAGCAAACAAAACTATGCTGAGGCGTAGATGGAGCCTGAATCTTTTGCTAGCAATGGCCAACTGGGAATAAGAGTTACTTCTTTATAGCAGATGTGTAGCTCAAAGTTCACCATAAGTGCACTCACATCGAGAGCACAGCGTGCATTGTTCTGCAAGAAGGCTAAACTCAGCTCTTCAAAAGACTATGGAACAACTAATTTCATTATTCGAAGAATAAAGTAAGCAAGTGAGTGAGAGCCAAAATTAACCCTTTGGTCACTCTCTGGAGTGGGGGCTTTCTTTAATGCCCTTGAGTTAAATGTCTGTGTTCACAGACGCATGCAGAAAATCTGCCATACCGTGTCCCATCTCTGTTTTTCTCACTAGTTTAGGAGTTAAATATCATATTCCTTCAAAAATGACTAGCTGGACCCACGCCAGGTGGAGCACCCCCACATGAAGTCCTCTGTGAATATGGCTTGGGATTTTCATCTACAGTTATGACCTCCAGGGAAAATCAAAAGCAACAAATCATTTTTTTTTTTTAATTATCCATACAGAAATAGATCATTCTATTACTGACCAAATTGAAAAATAATACTTGCAGGCAAGAAGGGCAAAAGGAGAAGACAAGTCCCATGAGAAAACTTCACCTGGGTATTTTTATGTAGATTTGAGCAAAGAAAAGTGCATTCCTACAATTGCCAGCACATCCACTTTAAGTGGTGGTTCTTTGCCTGTGCTATTTATTTGTGCACAGCAAGAGATGAATGCAATCCCTCACTGCAACATTGATTTTAGCCTGGTGTGGTTCCCCCTAATTCATCATGACCAGATTCTGCCCAAAAGCTGACCCTGGCCCTCATAATTTGTAATAATTGCAATAACAAACCCTGTGTCTCTGCTTCGCCTGCAGCCATGCTCCAGCAGCACACTAGTAGCTGGGAAATGGGAGGTTCAGCTCCTGGTGTTTCCCTGGGCCATGCATCCACCTCCATAGGCTTTGCAGGACAAGGCCCATCTGGTTTCACCTTGCTCTCTAGCCATGGTAATGCCATGCCAGCAACAAGAAGGGCAAATCGTGTCCCCTCCTGTACACAACCATGCATCACTTGGCCATGTGGCTGGTGCACAAATTATTCCTGGAATTCTCCCTGCCTGACCAAATTCTTGTTCTCTGGAGCTAAGATGCTCACTCAGCATGAGCATGAGTCCTACCTGTGAGTTTAGCACTAATGGAAAAACTCAGGAGCATTTCACACCTAAAGAAACAGCCATGCCACATCAGAAGGTTAATAACAGGGGTCTGTCAAAGACCAGCTGTAGCTTTTATCCCATTGGTCTGCAAGGATGCACGTGTGGAGGAGTTTGGTGGAAATCTGCTACCTGGTCCAGATTGCTTGATGAACAGGACAAGGGCTACATCATCTACTAGAGGCTTCCTTTATTCTCAGAAATGTGCTCTGCACAGTGATCCTCCATGGAGAGAGAGTTAACCCCACCCCTGCCAAATAGCTTCTTCTGTGGGTGAAGTCAACTCAGCTGGCAAGAAACTGTGAGCAGGGCACTTTCAGGGGCACCTTTCAGGGACTTCACTTTCACTTTCAGGGACAGGCTGTCTCCTTGGGGCTGGCCAGGGTTTCCCATGTTGCAGCTTGTGCCAGTGCCTCTGGGGCTCTCGCTGTGCCTCTCTGAGAAGAGTCTGGTGCTGGCATCTCCAGGACCCGTTTGGTCAGAGGGAGGTGCCGTTGGATCACTCTGGCTCTTTGTCTCCAGCTGAGCAAGCCCAGCTCCCACAGCCTCTCTTCATATGCCCTGGCCCCCACCCACCATCACCAGGGCCCTGGAAGTCTCCACTATACGCCACCTTTAAACTCATCTCATCTTTGTTTCCCATTCCCATCCTGAAATGATCTTGGACCAATTTGCTTCTAGACCCTCTCCTTGCCAACTCACCTCAGAAGACACCAGTCCAACCGCTTGTTTGTGCTCACAGTTCATCATCACACTTTCCAACACCTTCTGCAAGCTGTTGGTATGCAACATCCTTGTTTGCAAGTGGAGCCTGGCTGGCAAGGCACAGGCCACCCCTGGTGAGCAGATGGAAAGCAATCCAGCCTTGCCTTGGGCTAGCTAGAGGTTAGCAGCTTTCGCCTACCCAGCAGCACCAAGCTCGGAGTGTACTGACCTCTAATCTCCTCATCAGAGAGGTCTGAGGGCTTGTGCCATGGGCTCTTGGTCTCCAGGGTGGTATTTCAACAGTACTGGTGGGGTGTTGGAGGGAGCCAACCCACCCAAAACGTGCATGGAGCAGTGTGCCCTTTCCAAGGCCCCGTTCTGAGTCTGCGGTGCTTCCAGCTTGCAGTGATGCCAGGCAGTTCTCGCCGAGCAGGTCTGCGAGGTGAGTGCTGCTGCTGGGTCCATGAACACCTTGGGCATGACCCTTCTGGCCACCCAAGAGAGGAGAAGATGAAGTGTCAGGGTCTTCTCTGCAGCTTCCTTCTTTTGCATCACTGTGGCTGAAACTGCCTTTCCTTGGGGTGGCTCTGCTCACTGAAAGTCCTGCACATATTGAAACTCACTGCCTTTCACAGTGTCTGGGAAGCTTGCCTAATCCTTTTTATTTCATTAGCAGGGCAGGAAAAGTCCATGGATCTCTTCCTCAAGCCCTTGCTCCAGCGAGAGCTGCATGCCCTCTCCATGGGGGGAGATCAGCCTGTGGGCTCTGAGCCTGCCCAGCCCATCAGAGTCCTCCAGGGCACATCGAATGGGCCAGTTGCAACCAGCAGCAGGAAAATGATCCCACAGGTCTGCAAATGCAGAACTGCGTCCTCTTATGGGTGACTTTCCTTCTCTGTGGGGAGCTGTCTTACTCCCTGTCCCTGGGAGGGAGCATTCCTGGTCCCGGCATGGCTCCGGGTGGTGTGGAGGGAGGAGGGGGGACAGCCCCCTTGAGGTGCTGTCACCGATGCCAGAAAAGACCTGGGATGCTGATCATGTTGGGGTGGCTCTGCCAGGATGGTGTCAGGGTGGTCTGCCTGAATGTGGGTGGGTACTCAAGGAGGTAGTCAGTGAATGGCACACGTGTCCATTTCCATAGTGGGGACACATGGGAAGCAAAGCACATTGTCCTTGGGGGTCGGAGCTGACCTGTAACCATCGCTTCTGACCTCCTCAGGAGCATCTGCCATGCAAAGGGAGTCAGCTCCCCCTTGCAGAGCAGCAAAGGAGCAGATGGGTTCCTTTCATTTGCTCTTCTCTTTCCCATGTCCAGCACATGGTCCTGGGGGTGCAAATATGACAAGCTCTTTCATTTGGCAAAGCAGCCAGAAACTATCTCCAGCCACATTTGGGCAGAAAACCCAGTTTTTTCTCTAACCCAGAGCTGTTGTGTCCTGCTCAGAAATCCTTTGGCAAGTCCTTTGGCAAGGGCCAGGGGACTGGCTTAAACACTAGACTGTGATATTTTAAAGGTTTTATTTATACTTGCTGCAATCCCGCTGTGTTTGTAGTTCACATTCCCAAGCTGGTCTCCAAAACTGCCTTTTAAATAAAAGGAGAGTGGGATTTGCACTACACAGGTGTGCTAAGTGAGGCAGCAAATCCAAAATGACCAGGGTACTGACAGTCCAGGTTTTAGACCAGTATTGTTCCAGCATCTCCCTAATAAAGAGCAATAATCATGCACAGCCAATGGCTATTCCTACAATACATTTGTGAGCAGCTTGAAAACAAAAATCTCTTCGTACTGGAGCATTTCCAAGACTCCATTTCTTCCATGATGGGGAATGACCACATGCATGCTCACTGCTCAGCGGCTGCAAATGAAACATCGGCCCTGTTTCACTAAGCTTTGAGGTGGTGAGCTGGGATTTTCTGTGCAGTGAAAAGGTGGCAAAGGAGAGTGGCTGAGCCCCTCCTCCCCTACCAGCTCCTCCCCTTTCCCTCTGCTCTGGGAAAGGAAAGCAGCTGTCAGGACAGAGGCTGACCTATATTCCAGCCCTGAGTGGTGCCTTACTGGCCACCACTTCTCCCCCCGCCACTCCAATCTGTGCTGAAAAAGGCAGAGAGGATGCCCAAATCCGTGTGTGGTGTGAGCATCACTTCCATGCCCCGAAACAAGCCTGGGGAGGGGAAACGAGACCTCAGTCCTTGCAGCAGGGCGTGCTTCGCTTTAAAGATCTTGATGTGCATGATCATCCTGGAGGAGAGATCTGAACGGACGATAGCGCTGAGAAAGGAAGGATGTTTCGGCACTGGCACAGGTGAGGGAGGAGGTGCCATTCGGCTCAACAGGAACCTTGTGCTGAAAAGATAATTTCAAGCTGAGCTGTGGTTTACCACAGTGTCCTCGTGACCGGCTGAGCGGTCGGGTGGCAGGGACGGCGGGCAACGGGCTTGTTTTCCCACAGCCGGGGCCCGCACAGCGTGTCAGGGCTTGGCTAGGGCAAAGCGGCGGCTTTCTGCTCACCCGTGTGGCCCCAGCTTGCACTAAACCCCCTTGCATTAAACCCCCTTGCATTAAAACCCCTTCTCCAGATTTTTGGAGCAATCAGGGGGAAGGGCGACAGCCACACGCAGTGTGATGCACAAGGACCTGGGGTTTTTCCTCCCACTGGGACAGTGCCCAAAGCACTTGGTTATAGTGATGCTCCACTGTTACAGGATGACAACTGGGGAATGACAAGAATCATGAGGCTTTTCAAGGATCTCTGCGGGTTTCAGCACCATGATGTCCAAGATGACAACAATCTGCCCTGCACCCTCTTTGCTGAACACTGAATCTCTCCACTTGCAATTTGCCAGTAGCTCTCCCTGGGTTATTTCTCACCTGTTTCTATTCATTTACCTCCAGAGGAGAAACTTTGCTTGGCTTCTCCCAAAAACAAGTCCAGTCACTCTCACTCCTCCTTGGCAAGGGCTGTTCCACTGCCGTGAGGGGCTGCTTCTTCTACAGTGGCTGCAACGCCGGACATGCTTTGCAGCACTGAGGCAGTGTCACCACCGGCTGATCTTGAAGATGCCACCTGAATGTGAGAATTAAGTGAAAATCCTGAGGAGGCTAATAGCGAGGTGGTGCGGTGAGACAGGCAGAGCAGCAGCAGAAGGCTCCAGGATTTCAGGGCTTCAGCTCTGCCACACAAAGTGGCTTACAGACAGCACATCCAAGCCAGAGCCTGGATTAGAGGCAAAGCTGGCTCTCACCCCAGGGAAATCTCTGCGCAGCAGCTGAAGGTGCTCACTGGGCAGCTCAGAGTACCCTCATACCTGACAAAAATGCTCAGGCACCTGATCCCAGTGCCCGCTTCCTAATGGCACGTCACCAGCCATTTGGAGTTCATTACATTGAATTTTGCAGCATGGAGCAGCCAAGCAAACACTGCGTTTGCCCAGGCACTCAAAAAACCCTTCAGTGCTAGGGCTCAGTCTGCAGCTGAGGCCGGGAGCGATGACCCAGACACAACTGCAGATTTCAGTGGCGCAGGATCAGGTTCCTCTTCTTTGCGTTATTTCAAAAAGGAACCCATCTCAGCAGTATTGCATGCCACATTTGGTGCCGCTGCACAGAGATGCCTGCTTTTAAGCTGGTGCTGTACCAGCACAATGTTGTCTCTCCATCAAGAAGTGTGGTCATGGTGGAGGATGGGGATGCCCCAACTTGCCCAGACATGGCCCTGAGACACCTACTGTAGCTGTGGCGTTGGTCCTGCTGGGAGCAGGGTCAAGTCAGAGACCTCCACGCCTTCCTTCCCAGTCACACACGCCTTCTAGAAGAGCCAAATATGACGATGGTGGCACACCCCGATGGCAGCAAGATCTCTAGCAAATCCTGGCCTCTGGGAGACCAGGGCTTACACCAGTGGCTTTGGCTGCAGGGATGTTTCACAACTCAGTGCTATGGAAACCCACCATGTATTTTCAGCTGGGCAGCAGCTCCCATCTGCAGCTGCCTTTTAAAAAATGAAAAAAAGCCCCAGCCCAAACTAAAAGAATCTTTTAATTTATTTTCATATGCTTGCACAAAAATACTGCCCAGATCCTTGGAGACATGCAGTTTGTGAATCAACGTGAGCTGCGAAGCTGAGTGCCTGTCTCCTCTTCCTAGCTCTTTTTAGAAATGGGCTAAACTCTTACTAACTGCACTAAATGCAAAAAGAGGTATGCAGGTGATTTTATAGATCTGGGACAGTTATTCCAACTAACAGCCACAATATGCTCTGTGCAGGCAGGATCATAACAAGACGTCCTCTCTGCAGCCTGGCATAGGGGCAGATGCAGCCCTGGTGTGGATGGAGGGGTTGGGAAGAGGGTGTCCCCTTGCAGCAAGCATGACACGGGGACATATCCACTGGACATGGCAGAGTCCTGGCCTTCAGCTGGGAAGGTGCATATGGGCTACTGTATACAGCCACAGCTTCTAACCTGGAGCTCACCTAGAGCTAGTTTAGCCTAGAGCTGAATGTTTTGCCCCAATACATAGCAATTAATGTGATAAGCATCTGCTCACATCTTCCTTGCCTTGGGAATGGAGAGGTCTCTGAAGCCCCTGGGACACAAAGCAAGCAGATCTGTCCTTGTTGGGGCTGCAGATGCAAAACTGGGGGTACTGAGAGCTCTCTGAGCATGTCTTTAATAGCACTTTCTGCAGTCAGGCTTTGTGGCTCTGATGGGCTCACAGCAGAGTCCTGTGGCTTTCTATGACACTTGGTTTCTTAAAAGGCTTTGGCTTTTACGCACTTCATAGCACTTTTACTTCATCTCAGGGATCTGCAAGCAGGGACCAGATGCCAGGAGCGGGTAGAGAGCCAGCAGGGTCAGATCCTTGCCCACAGGGACCTAACTTCATGTTAGAGGGATGCCCCTTAGGACGAGAGTGTGTGCCATGACTTCAAGCCCATCTCTGCCAGGGCCTCCTCCAAAATTTGTCATGGCATGGGATATGACGGGTCTGCCTTCGTACCTGTGACATGGTGACAATGGCACCATATGTACTACCCGCAGGGTGGAAAAGCACCGAACATCTCCTTGCCCATGCCCAAGATTTCAGTTGGTACTGCCTCCAGAAACACCTCTGCAAGAGCAGCGCATGGATGCACATGGTGCTCGATTCAGGCACCTCCTAGAAGATGGAAGAAAGGGCTGCAAAGATCAAGGGCTGTCTGTGATGGGAAGGGGTGGCAGAGTACAGGGTCTGATGGCTCAGTACAGCATGCCTGGCTTTCTCAAACGCATTTGATTGAGGACCACGTGACAGCTGTGATGTGAAAACTGCCTTGCGTGGTGCCATCGAGGCACATGTTGGGTGGATCACACCTGGCTGAGCCACAGGTCTCACGCTTCTGTTAGTAGATGTCAAGGTGTAGTTGTGCCTACCAAGATTTCCTGCCTACACCTCGTCTGCTATTTGGCCAATAATACACCATCTTTCCTGGTGAAACACGCAGCCGATGCCAGCTGTTGGTGGGACAGTAACTAACAAGAAAGGATTGCTGTTAGAGACCTAAAGGTACAACTAAATGCTCAGAGATCAGCAAAATGCATCTCATGCAACTGAACATATAGTAAAAGCAGTGACTGCACTAGATGCCATGGGCCAGCCCTGCAAAGTGATGTTCACTTGGTGGGTTAACACAACTGTGAGTTAAGAGATTTTGAGCATGTATGGCCCTGTCTTTCCTTGTGATGAGGAAGACAATAACATCGTCATCCGAGAGCTGAAACGCTTTAATTCAACTTTGGGCATTAGCTGTGGCTCGTGACATATAGGAGATCAGACACAGCTGTCACCCCTGTCTGGGAACAAGGAGATAGTGGTTGTAATTGATGGATCTGCCAGTTAATCGAAAATTACATCCATCCAGGGAAAAGCCCAGGAAATCAACCAGACAAGTCTCTTCTGTTGCCATCCTTTTGCATACAGTGGCCTCTTTGAAATATTACCACTCGTTACGCGCCTTGCGTGGGAAAGTTAATACCACCGTCTCCCTGCTCATATCTAGAAAATGAGACATCCCCACAGACACCCTTCAGTGCCCGCTGTCTGGAATGCATCCAGAGGAACATGTCCATGAACTTTTCTACTCCACCTTAAAAAAAAAGTAATTTTTGTTTAAATCATCTTAATCTGGGAGGAAGCTACGTGAAAGAGGGATTTTGATAGACTGTCATGATATAAGGAAGGATGGGAGCTTTTGAGACTCATTGTGATTCATGTTTGAAAACCTCTGAATCGAAAATCCGATGATTCAAAAAATCTCTGAATCTGTGATTTGCTTATTATCAAGTATTTTGAGATCTCATAATGACCAAAGCTGTTAGATTGCTGAAAGGATGGAGTCAGAGACATCTCCACTTATCTGTCACTTCTGGTATTGAAGGCTGGCACTGATATAAAGCCCCTGTGAGAGCATCACGACTCTTCAGAGCATGCCTGTTTGTGAGGAGGCGAGAAGGATGACACAGCGTTAAGTCAAAGATGCCTCATTTTCAGTTTTCTGCATGTCACATGCTTTCAGGATTGATCTTTATTTGGATTTTTAGTGGTTTGGCTTGCTTCCATTCAAAATTGAAGGAAGGGGAAGGAAGTGCAAATTTTAGTGTGTTTTAATGCAAAATGCACCTTTGAAGAAAGAAGCAGAAAACAGAGTGAAGATCAGGAAAACAGCACAAGCAAAGAGTCTGGAAAGAGCCCCTGAAGTTACAGCCTGCTCCTTCACCCCTGCCTGAAAAGGACCCACATGCTTCCCTGTACACTACGTCAGAGCTTGGATGAAGGCAGACTGGTGGGATGGGTCCCCAGAAACCATCACCAAGGGTCCAGCAATGGCTGACCCACCTGCCACGGAGACATCTTCCAGGGGAACCGATAACCCAGCAGAAAACCTTTTTGTACAGTTCAGCATGTTCCTCCCTTGAGGACTGACTCCCACAGGATGGCCAGGCCCGGATGGAAGCTGAGGAGCACATATGAAAAATGGGGCTTGGTTGCTTTTGTATGTCATCCTCTGCAGTGTACTGCTCTTTGATTAAGCTTTTCCAACACTGCAACATAGAACCTTATTTCACCAGGGACTCGGGTTGCTTTTGAGCTCGTGCTAAATCAAGTCAATACTAAATGCCTCACCACATTAGA
Source organism: Ibycter americanus (assembly GCA_035590275.1). NCBI lineage: Eukaryota > Metazoa > Chordata > Aves > Falconiformes > Falconidae > Ibycter > Ibycter americanus. The sequence continues at coordinate 30,568,361 of JAVJGI010000065.1, read as the reverse complement.
TTTATTCCATGATCGTGTGGCTTTTCATGGCTACCTTGATCTGTGGAAGATAGATCACATGCCTCTGTAAAAGATTTATGCACCTACATGACCACCAATCTTTCCCGTTTCTGCACAACATGCAGTGACTGAAACCTGAGGCTTTGGAGCTGGTTGGTGCAGACACAATAACACCACTTAGTTTTAAACTTCAGGACTTCATGGAAAGAAGAAAAAAAAAAGTCAATAAAACCACATGCTATCACAGAATATCCTTCAAAAATGTTTTTAAAAGTAACGTAAGTTTTAAAGTTCTTAGTGTCACTTAAAATACTGCATTAGAAATGGTCAAATGCAGCAGTAAATTACAGTGTCCAGTTGCAGTGAATACAGGATGTCAGATTTTTGTGAAATGCAGTGGTATAAGAAAAAGAGGCCGAATTGTACTTCTCTAATGGTTAAAAATCTGTCTGCTGAAAATAGCGTTTTGCTATTTTCAGTGCTGTAGTAGAGAGAGGTACTAAACTTGTGACACGTGATGTAAGAGGAAGGGTAAGCTAAAATCAAATTTAGAATAAATAGATTATTTCTTGGTTAATTTCTGAGTAATTTCAAAATTGACTTCACAGAAATACACTTAGTAGCTTAGAAATACTTGAAACCATGACAGGTACTATTTTCAACACAATTATACCTGCTGTTTATTTTTTTAGTATTTCAAATAAAATTCCTTGTTCATTCACTCACACGTGTATTTATATCCTTCCCTGGACCTGTCCCTCTATTTCTACACTTGTTCTGCCAAAATAAAGTATAGAGCTGTCTAGAACTCACCTCACTTTCAGACTGACTGTTTACTTTGAGTTTTTATGGTGGTGGTGATGTAACCCTAAGCTTGAAATGTCAGCAGTTTCCTTATTAACGCACTGCCATGGACCTCACTTAGATAAATTCTTTTCCCTCCTTCCTCTTGGCATTTGCCAGGCAAAGCAGCTAAACCACTTTCTGTACTGGCTGCTCCTACCTTGATTCCTTCACAACCTGAAAGGAGGAAAGGGCTGCTCCTTGTTCAGGGGATCCTGGACCAGCAGAGAGCCATGATGCACTGGTGACTCTCTAACCCAGCAAATATTGACCTATTTTAAGTGCATCCACTTTCCTGGCCTGTCCACTTTACTGTGTTAAACTCATGTTACAGCCCAGATGTCAATGTCCAGTCCCAAGATTATTTTGGGATAACAGCCCTATTGTATTGGGATACAGCACTAGAAACATGCACACCTTCTCTTTCACCTTCTCTCCATTCTTTCTTTTATGAGCACAGCTGGGCTGATGCTGCTTAGACCACACCCAGGACAGGTACCATATTTCAATGGCACAACATTGCCAGTAATGTCATCAAGCTCTTAAATGAGCTCTTCCAGCAATCTGCAACCAGGGCTCCAGAAAACTGGGCCAAGCAAGCTGGCTGGCAGACAGCTACTATCCTTCACTTAAAAGTTGTCCGTGCCTGGAGACACGGTTAGACCTTGAGCTGATACGGTTAGACCCTAAGTCGATACTGTTAGACCTCGTATAGGCCACCCAACCTGAGAAGCATAGCAAGGTATGCCCCATCGCTGATTGCCCACGGCAACACAATAACCATGACCAGGGCTGATCAGCACCAGAAGAAATGACCACGTGTATGTATGAAAGCTCTGAGATCAATTGTGCATGTTCCTTCTGTCACTTCCAGGGCTCCAAATGCTCGGACAGAAGGAGTAAACTCTGCAGTTCCATGGGTTTTTGTGCTGCTTCAAGTCAGGCTCTTTTCCTTGACATAATTTTCATGAGCTGTAAAAGTATCAGGAGACCTGGCAAGACTGCTGGAGCTCAGTGCCTCTGACTAGAGCCAGAAAAAGCTTTACTTCATGCAAAGTAACCACTCACAGCACAGATCCTTGAAAATGCAATTCAATTCCATCCCAATAATTATTACAGCACACCAACAGATCCTTCTTTATTTATTTTTGCAAGATAGAGGCCAGTGATGTTAACACTAAACTAGAATTCAATCTGTCATAGTAAAATTCATCATAAGTCTAGACTAAGTTTAGCAGCCAACTTTGAAACTGCTATAAATGAGACTTCACAGCCTCTGCAAGACTCAGAGCAGAATCTATACAGCCATCGAAGTTGGAACGAGTAAATCCATCGCCCCCGCAAATCAGAAGAGGTTCAGTATGAAGAATCATTTGTCCCAGACAATTGGGCACAGCTTTGGTAACCTGAAAAAGAAAAGCATACAGGGAGATGGAAAAGAAAGTATTTTATCTCCCTGAATTTCATGCCAGAAAGGTTTGTATTCCTGAGAAACATGCTTTCATACAAAGTGCCCCTCCCATCCCAGATCATAGATCCAAGCACTAGCAATCAAAGTACCATAGTAAAATATTTATATCCTGGAGTCAAATAATTAAAACTTCCCTGTATATGGAAATTTAGAAACTTTACAGTCCCACCCTGTCTTACTCTCACTCTGCCTAAGCAGAAATGAACTGCCTGACCCTGGACAGATGAGGCATGGAGATCTCTAAGCCAAAAGGCATGAAGATACACGATCCCACATCAGCAAAGGTGGGCTTGCAGAAAACTCCAGATATGTAACTGTTCAACAAAGGAAAGGGAGCCTGCTATTTCCAAGACAGCCTGCAACACAACTGGGTTGACCAGGTGACCTCCCTGGATGGGAAGTGAGGTGGACTTTAGAGTAACGACTGTCATGATGACCTGCCCATGCTTTCTGCTGCCATGCAAGCGTACATACAGCTTTGGGACAGCCCACCCTGTCTCCAGCTCTGCTACGCTGCTCTTCTTTTCCATCTGAGTAGCACAACAATTTTTAGACACTGCTAGAGATACAATCAACACTTGCTCTGCAAGTAACATGGGACAAGGTCTGAATAAAATTGCTTTGATAAATGTTTAATGTCGTTCTCAATGTATGCATTGTATTCATTTTAAATATCATTTTCCTGGCACTACACCCTCAATTACACTTGTATCTGTGGCATGGCAGCTCTTGAGCAGTTCTGTGTAACATTTCTAAAAGTGAATGGACTTTGCTTTGGCCAGTACCCACTAACCTAGTACCTTAGGTATTAACCTAGTAACTAGAACTCATGGAGAGAACAAGACCTCTTTTCAGTATTGTACTTTATGACAAACACCAATGCATGTCAAACTGCAGAGTAAAAGCACACAGTATTTGTGTTTTTACCACACTTGGCTGTGTCGCATGTTGTTGTAGTCTGTTTCAAACCTACGTACAAAGGCTGAGTGTCCATGCTGTACTAAATCAGTGCATCCCAGAGCAGCACTGGTGAATCTCAGAACAGAGATAAGGCGGCAGCAGCAGCAGCACTGGCCTAAAGGTAAATGTGAGGGCAAGGCAGGCTCAGGCAGAAGGGATAAAAAGATAAGAAGATACAGGACAGCTTGATGATGAAGTGATCAGCAGAGGAAGGTGGGAAGAAATAGTCCAAGAAAAGGAATGACAAAACAAGACCCACAAGGATGAAATGTTGAAAAAGAGGAAAAAATACACGGAAAGTCAGAGGGAGAGGGCAGGAAGAAAACAGCAGAAGCACAGCAGTAAACCAGCAATAGAGATCAAACCATAGAGATCATAAAGCATGATACAGAGAATAAAAATTTCTTCTGTTTATTTCTTGACTTTCTGCCTTTGGTCCAAAGGTATGTTTTGGATTCAAACATATCTTTTTGTCCAAAGATATGCTTTGGATTCCTGTGCAGTAAACTGTTACTGTATCCCACTGTGCGACTGTCAGCTCCACTGAACAAGACCTAAAGTCCAAGGCATCTTGTTCAGTCCAGGGGATTTTTCCATTGATTCAAATGTACACTCTGCTAGCCACTGCCGTGCCATTATCTGCCATTTCCAAGTTAGGATCAGCTGCAAAACACCCACATTTATGTTACTGGCTGCATTTTGTGTTACCAGCATGTTAGCATCTCTTTAAAGGAGGTGATTATCTGTACAAATACAACTGTATTTGTAGCCAGTTGCAACCCATTTTCTTATTCAACTTAACAGAAGAGTCTAGCCATGTATGGTAAATCCAGCCAGAGACTGTCTTTCTCAGACTAATTTTAGGAGAGTACTTAATTTATTCCTGAATTTTTCTTACAGATCAAGGTCACTGAGCATAAACAATAAAGAAAGGTTTAGCAGAAATAGGCTTTTTGAGTGCCCTTCCTTCTTGACTACTCAGTGCTTATTTGATGCAGGCTGCATCAAGCAGCTTCTGGTTTGTCATACTGATCACAGGATCAGTATTTTCACATCTCAGCCTCCATCTTTTTGCCTGTGCGGCAAGATTGTGTGCTCAGTGTAGTGAAGGCCCTCACCCTAGACACAGTGACTAGGGAAAGGAATGATCCTGCCCCTTCTTCAAGTTCTTTTGAAAGTGTCGTCCAATATAAATTCCAAATTATCCTTGGCTATAATGGCACAGCCTTTTGGACCTCCATCCTTGAAGACTTCAAGACTCAGCTAGATAAAGCCATGGTGAGAGGTCATCTAGTGTTGGTGATAGTTCTGCTTTGAGCAACAGATTGCACTGGAGATCTGAAGAGGTCCCTTCTGAGGTCCCCTCTGAAGAGGTCCAATTTCTGTAATTCTGTGTTTTCCCAGTATCCCTTATAAAGTGACTCTGTCAAAGGGACTTGATGGGTTGGGAAGCTGTTGGCTCTGAATGCTAATAGTGTCTTATCATAATTAAAGCAGGGGATCCAGAATTGCAGCTGTGCTGCTAAGTAGTGTCAGTAGAAGTTTGGAAGTCCTAATCCCTCATCCGCCATGGATAATTGTAATGTCTGCATTTTAATCTCAGGATTGTGTTTGGCCATGTGAAGGACGTTACAGCCGGATTTAATTAACAAGTAGGATAAAGCCCGTCTAAAAGAGTCAGGGGAAAGATGCACCCATCTTATCAGTTCCCTTTGCTTCTGTGGCAACAGCTTATTACCATCAAAAGTAAAGATAGCTTTAAGAGAAAGAGGGAACTCTGTCCCAGATATTTAATTTAGGTACTGATTATTTTATAGGGTGGCATTAGAGATCTCTTTATTGAGATAACGGATCTGACCTACACTGACTTATCTGCAATCTAAGACATATTGACATTCATCCACCGAATTAAAAGACTGGTGTTAATTCCTCCTGTGACACAGTCATAAAGCACAAGCAGCTACTGAAGTTGGTGGTTTTGGTTTGCAGCAGCTTGGTTGATAGCAGGCAACAGAGGCAGGAGAAGAAAGCAGGAAAAGCTGTAAACTGTACAGTGGTTTGAGAAAATAATAGAATATTATCCAGCAGTATGATGTCTGAATGTAATTTTTAAATAGGGGAAACAGGACGCATACCCAGTGATTTAGGAAGACAACAATTTTGAGGCAACTGTAGAAAATTAAGTGTTCATTCCTACAGTCACTGTTCCAGCTACCTCTAAAAGATGAAGCAATAGGTACAAAGTTATAATAAATCCTGTATGGCTGTAATTTGCCAGGATTCAATAAGCATAGCTGTTTGGTAGAATGCAATTAAGACTTTTTTTAAATCCAGTAATAAGAAATTAATTGCTGTTCTTGTCTTTATCCATGTTTTCATGGTGAAATAAATCAGAATGGGCCATATATGATGCATATATATCCCCTTTGACACTATGCTAGAAGTGTAAGTAGTGCAAGGGAAAGGCGTATTAAGCCTATTCCTTGCACACACCAACAAAGCAGCTGAATCTGACAAATTTCATGATAGAGCTCTGTGATAGCAGCGGTATCTAGGATGTATTTGTTGTGTTTAAATATACTTCTTACTCTGTTTTGGGAGCCCTTTCCAGAGCTGGTCAACCAAGTGTTTGTCTGCTGGAGACAGATCCATTTCTCCTTCTTACCACCTGCAGCTCTTGTGCTTGCAAGCAGTTTGAAGCAGGAAGGTAACAGGCAGTGCAGAAGACCAGAAGTCACAACCAGAAACGGATGCCTTAACAGTGACAACTGTTACTAGCAAAAACACCCCTGAACTGATAGAGGTATGTATAAAACATACTATGGTTTTTGTATGAGTCATCTGAAATATTAAAACCTATGTTAATGTCATTTATGTTTTTATACGACAACTGAGAACAAATACTATGCACTGGGAAGTGATACGCAAAAACTACCAATACCTAACTTGCAGAAAAATAAACTTTGGGCTAGTGAGACCAGGTTCCTAAATCCAATACAGATCAAGGGATATGAGCAGACTTCACAACAGTCATCTACGGTAACTTTTCCAGACTTCATAAAAGGAAAAATATTTGGGGGACTGCTTTAAGTAAATATTTGCATCAACTTCCACGTTCAATTTCACTCGTGTAATTTAACTTAAGAGGCTTTGGGTAAACATGTAGATACACTCCAATACTTTGGGAAATTGCCAACAATTTCCTTGGATTTTTAAAAGAAGACTGTAAAACGTACACATTCTACTATTATTACCTTTAGGTAGTTTAAAATATTTTTCACATAACATACTGTTAAACTGAACTGGGCCAAATCAAATAACAATGAGTACATCTGAACACAAGGATTTCTACTCTGTAGTAGGGTGGGAATTTTGCTAATAATATCACACACTTTCGGATACAGAAGAGACAGACTGAGTCATATTTTTAAATATCAGCAAAAATCCCACCAAAGTATGTGGGATTTACTTCTTTCCTGTGCACTGCTCCTGTCCCCACTTACTAGGAGTGCTGCATAACTTACCACTAAGTCAGGTCCACTATGTAAAAAGATGACTAGAAATGATGTGGCTGTCGCTGGCCAGCCTTGGATGCTGCTCATGGCTACGTGAAGGAATGTGTTACGGATATTGAGCAATTATTCCTTTCCTGTTGCTCCCTGAGGATGAAAACCACTGGGCTGTATGATGTCCTGTTTCTTGTGATACACCAAAAATCTGTGTTACGGCATAGCCCCAGCAGCACCCTCCCAGCCGACTGATCCCACCACAGAGTACCTGAGAGTATCTCCATTTCTGACACTTGATGCTGGCTGGTTTAGGTAGGGATGGCACAATCCTCTCCAGGTGACTGAGAATTGACTGCTGCACCTCTGCAGGGTCTGAATCCAGGTGCTCACTTCCAAATGTCACAGTTGTGTGAACTACAACTGAAGGCCCAATTTCAGGAGACTCTGAAACAAAGAAGAGAGATGCTTTTGAAAGATTACTCATGAACACTTGCCTTCCTCGCACGTTGACAATTGTGCCTCTAGCCTAGGAGTCAGTAAGAATGAAAATATCTGTGGCACCAGTCTGTTCTTCCAGCTGGAAAAAACACAAGAAGTAACAATACAAGTTGTTCACAAGAAATACAGTGAAGAAATCCAGGCTTTTTGCAAAATTTCTGATGGTCTTCCCATTGCAATAACCCTAGTTCCACATATGTCTCCTAGACGAACCTCACGGCATTCCCACACCCTGTAAGCAACAGCTGGAAGGAGCAGGGAATATACTGGAAACAAATTTTTCCCCTTTTACCTCCCAGACATTTTGACAGCCTCTACAAGGAGGACAACCACCTGGCAATTGTGGCAAACTGGCAAAAGAGAACAAGAAGAAACATTTTAAAATGCTTTGTAGGAGTTTTTCCAGCCAGGTCTACAAATAGTAACCATTAGTGCCCCTACAGCCGCAGGGCACTTGGAGGCATGCAGTCACAGCCACCCACCCGCAAGGTCTTGCTTGGGTGGTGGTTGTGGAGGTGATGCTTCCCAAAGGGCTGCAGTTGCAGCTGGGACTCATGTTATCACTGGCAACAGTAAAGGGGAAACCCTTTATCAAAGGCTGAAACCCACCCAGCTGTGCGGTAAGATTAAGGTATTGGATGATGCACCTGTTTTCTTTTGGATGGAAAAAAAATATGGATGACACACCTTTCTCTTTTTCGGGAGCCCAGGGTCTTGGTGCTCCGCTTACAGTCAAAGGCATGTGAAGTCCGAGCGCAGCAGCCCATGCCAGATGCAAAACAAACAAATTGCAGTCACAGCCACCTGATGCATGCAAACCACCACACCAACGGCACAGCTCTGCCAGCAAGCCACCTCCTCTGTTTGAATAGCTGGAGGAGCGTGGGCAGCTGGGTCACCACAGCCAATTTGCTTACCCACCTATATCAGAGTAACTTATATTCTTCCTCCCCTGCCCATCTGAAATGCGTGTCCCCTTAAGGGGACAATCTCTGCAACACAGAAATATGAAAGACCTGAACATGAAATCAATATGAGATAAAAATTATCTTTAAGGCAAAGGACAAAAAAGAAGAGTGTTTATTGCATTACTGTGAAAAACACCTGCTCCCTCTGTAATGGGTTGCATATTGGCCATGCAACAGTATTTACATACTTGAAAGGCTAGAATAAAACCAATACTTCACCTTTACAGAAGAGAAGAAAGAGAACAGAAGCCAGGGCAGGTCAGCTTGAGAAATGAGCACTTCCTTTTGGCCTGTACAAGTGAACTCAACTTAAATTTTGCTGCTCTAGCAACTTCCAGGAAATTGATGTGCGGTTGTCTACATGCATGTTTTGGGGAGTATGAACCTTCAATACAACTTCTGTCCTCAGGCGAATATGTCCAAGTGAGCAAAACTGAAAAACAGTTTCTCCCTTAAAAATCAACCGGGCTGAAGTGCCAGGGGAGGAACTGAAGGCAGCTCAAGTGCTGATGTTCATCCCAGCAGACCTGGAAATGGCCAAGCTTCGTTATGGCTCGGGCTGGTTGTAGGTTCTCTACAGCAAGGGACTTCTGTCCCCACTGACATACTGGCTTGTCACCTTACAGATTTGGTCTGGACAACTAACAACTACCAGCCAGAGAATTTGCCTAGAATAGATGATTTTCAGGCTCAGTGATTTCCCTGTGCCAAGGCACAATGAGGACCCAGTGGATCCTTGCATGAGTCGTTCTGGGGGCTGTTCTGCTTCGAATGAGCAGGATGCATTTGCTGGAGCAAGGACATGACTGGGGTTCTGCTATATTTCAGTTAAGAACAAAAACTCACCAAGCTGGTCGTTACAATAAGCAATTCCCTCTCACTCCACTAACCAGAAATTCACTCTTTTGGAAGCAGAAAGCCTTTTCTGGCTAAACCTTTGTTTGAATTAGCATATTCTTAGAAAAATATTTTGATTTCAGCAAATGAGCATTTTATGATGAAGGAATCCACAAAGAAAGACGCAGTTGAACACTTTCTGACCTGTTCTTGCTGTTAGGTACCAAATTTGATAGAAATCTTTCTCTCTGCTGTGTTGGTGAAAAGATCTGCAGCTCCAGCTCTTCCAGCTGGACATTCCCTTTGAGAAGATGACAAATTCCAGCTTTCCAAAGACAACCAAAATGTCTTTCTCTGATAAGCTTTCTGCCCTGATCTGATCACTTCAGAACACACTACTGAGGTGCAGCACTACCAAGTCCTAGCACCCACAGCAAACCTGAAAGGAATAGCTTTGACTTCAGTTGGAAGGATCCCTTCACTGAGTCTCTTTATTGGGTGGGCCAGCTCAGTCAACCTTTGCTCTCGAGAACTGGGAAAATGGGGCAATAAGGGTGGGAAGATGTTTCCTGGTTGTCATCAGGAATGCACTCTGACAGGCCACATCTGAAGGCACCGAGTCATGGTGCTGCCTCTTCTTAAAGTTCTCCTTTGCCAAGTAAGGCACTCCTAAGACCAGGAGATCACTCACTTCACTCCCTGGGTTGGACTCACAAGCTCTGTTTTCAGCAAGTACTACAGATCTTTTCCTGCCTGATTTCCTGAAGTGTCCAGAAACTTTGAGTTTGTTTCCTCTTTTCATCTGAGGTGCTGATTTTGCCCGCTTGTGTTTTGGCTTGAAAGTAAGCCTTAACCATAGGGGACAGATGGGTCCAAGATATCCACCCAACATGGATTTGGGATGCGGGCAAGGCAGATTTGGGGACCGAGACTGTAGGGTGAAACAAGGACCACTCTTGCCTAGAAGCAGAGACTCAGCCAAAGGGGCCACCTTCTTTCCTGAGCTCTGATGAACTGCTTGCCTGAGTCTAACATCCAGCCTCAGCCTCATCTTCCTGAGACTCCTCCTGCCACCCCCAAGCCTGGTTTCACAGACTAGCACAAGACATATCTCTGTTCGCATCAGCTTTTCCAACTGTCTGGAAAAAATGTCACCTACTCAGTCTCTCCTTCCCATTTTGGGGGAGAAAACAAGTATTCTGACATCTCTACATAGAGACTGTCAGGGAGAGAAGACCAACTGGGGAAGTCTATTAGGTACCTTGGGATTTATTATAGTGCACATGGTATTTTGGCAAATTCTTCCACATAAACTTGGCAAAAAGGCTCATTAAAAGATGTCTAAGTATTTTAATAAAATAAATATTCATTGCTTGCTGTGACTTGTTATAGCCAATGATTCTTGGACAGGGCCGCCTTCTTTCAAAACTCTCATCTCTTCCATAGCATGCACAAAACAAGTTTCAGGAGAACAGGCAGTTCGCTGAGTTTTTAATTCCTCCTTTGAGCTACTGATATCTTGGAGAGCTTCCAGAGGCCACTGAGTCACAGCCTTCCAGTACTGAAATATGCAGCCTGTGAGGATCAAGTTTAGCCTCAAGTCTTTTTCTTTCTTCTGCAAAAATACTGGCTAAGAGAGGAGTTTAAAATAGATTTTTTCCTGAAAGCAATGGGGGTATCTCAGCTTCAATGCACCAGGTACAAACCAGGTTCAGCTGTCGCAGAAGTAAACCTGTGATTTCCCTCCCAATGCTTTTAGATCAGGCCACAACAGCTAGCTTAAAATGAGGACTTCTGGCAGCACTTCTCATGAGTTTTTGATTTCCTTTATTTGTGGCAAGCATGCAAGCCATCCACGGCCATGCTAGCAGATGACAAAGTAGCATAGGAGATGTGGCAAGCCTGAGAACGCTCAGCAATGCAAGGGTTAATCATGTGAGGGCTGAATGGAAGCAGCATAAAAGCTTTCATCTGCTCCCAGTTCTCCCCCCCTCCTCATCCCAGCTGCATGGCAATTAATCTGATCCGTTGATGCGGTGGAAGGCATAAGACGTCGGTAGATCAGAGCTAGAATGAGACGGCAGAGTTGGCTGTAGCTTATACCTACTTAATGAGCAAGGAGCCACTCTGCCAGAGCTGGCAACATCCTTGGTGTCCACAGTTGCTGAGGGACCCCACTGAAAACCTACAAGCAGCGAGACTGGAGGAAGCTCTCCTTCCTCTGTCCAGCCCATGCTGCATTGCCACAGGGGCAACACTGGTTGCAGGGGCTGGGTGCTTGTCCCCACCCCCACCTCCCCATCCCCATCCCCTCCGTCCCCTCCGGTCTGCCTCTGCTAACTCGCACCTGGAGGACAGGGCATTTTGTGCAGAGACCCTGTTGAGGCTGCGGCCAGGGAGGGAAGTACCAGCATCATCTCGTCAGTTTGGCAGATGCAGTTTGTGCCCGAGGTTCAGGCTCTCCTCTTCCCAATGGCATAGGGAACATGCAATACTATAACTACAGGTTTCCTTCCCTTCTGCATTAAGTTTTCCTTGGTTTACTGTTAATTTCTTTTGCTCTGCTGCATTGCACAGGACCAACACAGGCAGATTGTAGATGCAAAGGGACGAATGTGAGGACAAACACATTCCTTTCAAGATTTATTTTGCTTCCATGTAAACAGAAAAGAACTGTGCAATCTTTGGCGCACCACCCCATGCAGCCCAGTGTCCCATCTGTGACAGGGAAGGTGTTGCAGGAGCTGCTACATCCCTGCCTGGCTCGGCAGCAGTGGCTGGGGCTGAGCAGATCCTGCAGACTGAGGAGTAGCTGGCTTGTGGGCATGGGAAGAGGGGCACAGCCAGGCTCTGATGTGTGTCCCACAGGAAGGGATCTAACTGCATCTTCCACATCCTAAAGGAAAGGTGACCGAGATGATAAAGCCAGACTTTTATTAGTAGTTTAAAGCAACAGGACAAGAGCTAAAGGGCACAATTAAAAGGAGAGAAAATCCCAACTGGACATGAGGATACAGCCCCTTCCCATGTGAGCGGGCCATCCCTAGGATGGGGGCCTGAGTGGTGGGGGTCTCCGTCCTTGGGGACTGCCCTGACTCGACCTGCTGTAGCTGTGACGTCTGCTGGGACCAGGGCCAGGTCAGAGACCCCCACCCCTATGCCTCCAGCTGGAGCCTGGTAGGTTTGTACAAGCCCACAAAAACAGCTGAGGAAGACCTCCAGCACTGAGTAGCGTAAAGTACAAGCTGTCACAGGTAGAGGACACATCAGCTATCTGGAAGGGGTGTCAAGGACAGAAAGCATGAAAGCAATTAGAGCTCACCATACACTGCACTTCAGCCAGTTATAACCACGAATTAAGCACTAGCAAAGTCTCCCCATGTTGAATTCTCTGGGTCTTGACCTGCAACCTGGGAATGAGGGGAAAGGTGTTTGGATTGTGAGCAGAAGAAGACAGTCATCAGCTTCTTAAAATTTCAGGACTGTCTCAACACTTGTCATTAATTCCCAGCTGGAGGAATCACACAGGCTATGTAAAGAAAGAGAAGGACAGAATGCTGACAGTGAGAATTTATGCAGGATTAAGCCTGTTAGGAGTATTATCTTCAAGAAAAAATGATGAGGCTAATAAAAGACGCCCTGGAGAACAGCACAGAGAACAGAGTCCAGGGATACTTCCCCAGCCCAGTGGCTTGTGGCTCAAGAGCATCTGGTGTCTGAAAGGTGGCTCCTAGCTTTGAGTAACACATTTAGTGTGGAATTGTAAGATGGAAGAGCATGGTGTCCTGGGTGAAGCTGCTCAGCAAAGCTGCTTGGGCTAGAAGCATAGCTGTCACAGTGAGATAAAAATACTTGTAGGTGAATTCCTCTATGCACTCTGTACTGCAGGACAGTGACAATATGAGCAGCCCGCAATGCCAAGTCCTCCCACAGTGACCTCCTTCTGCCCTGGGAAGTTCTCAGATGATATTAGGGGTGTCAAGTCAGCTCCTGTGGTGGCCACGTCCTCCTTACCACCAGTCTCAGGGAAGTAAGGGGACAGAGAGATCACTAAAGCATAAACACAATAAAACAAAATGTAACTTCTCAATGAAAGCCCAAAGTGGATTAACTGTCCACCAAAATCTTCTCTCTTGCAAAATGCAAAAGCTGCTTTTCTCTGGTGAATCTATGCCAAGGTCAGAGTTCAGACTCCCTAAATTCAGAAGACATTTTAGAAATTAGCTGTGACCCCTGGAATCCAAAGAGGCCTGAAGTTTCCTTAGCAGGGAGAACACCATCAGAGCCTGAAAGTCATAGGATTCATTTGGCAAATGGTCAGGATGATATCTATCATGCTCTGGGAATGTGACAAGTTGAAAAGTAACTGTGGAAGGGGAGGAAGTGGCAGGCTACATGTATTTCAAGGTACCAGGAAGGGAACAGACCACAGTGGTCTTGGGACTATATTAATGGCAGAAGATACCCTAAGAAGGACCCATCTGCCATTCTGACACTGCCTGTGCAGCTAGCCATGGAGACTTGGCAAAGATTTTTCCTACTGTCCCCAAGAAAGCAGAAGTCAACTGGGTTTGTCTAAACAATAATATACTAGGAGAGAAAATCATACCTGAGGGCCATCATGGAGCACATCTTGCTGTTGCTCAGCTGAAAGGTTTTGAAGCAAGAAACCCCATACCGCAAGGGACACAGTGTCCACTGAGGTGCCAAGGACAGTATGTTCAGAGAGGCTGATCAGCTCTGAACTTAGAAGTAGTTGCACTGGTCTAGGGCTGGAGCACATTTGTGGGGAAGCATGAGGCAGCACGGGCTGCGGTCTGCATGCCCTGGAAGTGCCCTGGTGTCTCACAGGCTCTGCAAAGCCCATAAATCCACCGACCCTTGCGAGAATGAGATCTGCTTTGAAAAAGGCATGAAAATAAGTAGGCGAGACCTGCAGATCACTTCCACAGATATATCCCCAAAAGGTACACAAAGAGGACTGTGAATTTTTACTGGTTCAGCTGTGCTGACATTAAAACTTGCCGGACAGCAGATGTGGACAAACCTTGAAGAACTGCCTGTTTTCACCATGGGGGCTTGGTTGGAGTCACCTCCCAGTTAATTTATTAGTGTGTTCAGTGAATACTCACCAGAACATTGTTTGCCTCAGAGTCACAGGACTTAGGGAAGGAGGGACCTCTGGAGGTCTCTAGTCCAACCTCCTGCTCAAAACAGGGGTCACCTTCAAAGGCAGATCACACTCCTACTGTTTGAGTGCTCAGCTGAATGGCTGGGAGGCCATCCAGCACAGGCATGGGCACCGTGTCTCTCCTTCCTAGGGGATCGATCCCATGGTTACAAACTAGTCTCCAGAAGAGACCTGTATACAGATCTGATAGGCGCACATCTTCCACAGGAACATTTTCTTCCCTCCTAGAGGAGCACTGTCAAGTATTATTCTTCTGTTCCTACCCAAAACCTGGATTTAGAACAGACATCAATAAAAAAAAAGACGTTTGCTTCCCTTCCCTCAGGATTTTGTTCATCTTACTGGGGAGATGTGTTTTGCTATCCAAAACCCATTCTGGTCCTGGGTAGCACGAGGGAAGGGAAATGGCTTCATCACTGCCATGCTAAACAAACCCTCGAAGCTAGGCTGTAAAGGAAATGCTGCTGGGTTAGCACAGAGGGCAGCAGAGATGCTGGACGCCTCCCAACAGGCTGGAACTGTACCCCTGCTCTCTGGGAGGGATCAGCAGGCTGCGGAAAGAGAAGTCAACATGCAAGCCTCATAAAACTGTATCTAAAATGAAAAAAAGAACACTGATTAACTTTACCACACCTAGCAAATGAGCAAGAGATATGGAGTTTGCTTTCAAAACATCACGCTGCTATTTAACAAAGAGGTTAGCGAGCTTCCCGAGTTATCCTCAGAAGTTCCCATGGTTCATATGGTCCCATATTCCCCCTGGAATAAAATCTGCTCTATCTCACAAAGCATGTTTTGTAAAAGTCCATGTAAAGAACGGTGCTGGCTTTTTTATATTCAGAAATTCAGCATTTCATTAGCCTTACAGACAGTTTCTGATTAGTTTTCTAAAAGGCAGGCAGGGTAGGCAGAGGATTACAAAGCAATTGGCCATGTAATGAGACGAAAACCTAAATAACTCTTTTAACTCTTTCATCTTCCTAAAAATTCTTATTTTGGTACTGAGAAGATAGAGGAATCTGTATTTTAAAATTAAAAAGGATACTCAAGAATTACACTGATCCTGAAAACCTGTAAGATAAATCTTCCCTTTACATTATATAACCTTGCAATCCTGAAGCAAAAGAAGGGAACTGCTTCCATTTTTATGTGTCATCTATCTTTAGTCCTCCAGAATGCAAAGAGATGCAAAGACTGCAGTATTACAGAAATGAGGCTTGAAATAATTTATACTGAAGAATTCCCACTGTCCCCCCGACCAGTTATAAATATTGATGGGGTGTTTAAAGCAGCCAATCACACAAATATTTAATATTTATACATACCGCATAGGGAATTTAACATACACTTCTTGTAGGCTCTTCCTTATGTAACATTTGAGCGCATTACCTCTGCGGAAGGAGACACGATTTTATGAACAGCAGCTGAGATCCTCAGCTGATGCAAAGAGCTTCCTTCTCAGAGGCTCAGCACGCTCCAGATTACACTGGTAACAGCAGTATCAAAGTAACAGCTTTATTATTGATTCTTCTGCATAAATTGGGAAGACAACAGATGTCAACTGTAGCTATCAGTAAGGAACTAGGCTGTGTCACAACAAAGCCAACTAATGGTAGCACGTTGTGCCACAGCAAGGAGCTGCCAGGGGCTCCCTGGGTGTGGGTGCCTTCCCCAGCGGGCTCAGCCGTGCACGGGTCAGGTTCGCTACCTCCTCTCCATCACAGCGAGGGTTAGTCCATTGCAAAAGACTGTATTTCTCTCTAGCAGTGTAAACAAAGACAAAACTCTTTGTCTTTGTTCAGAAGTCATGCTGTTCTGTCTCACCCACCTGGACTGCCAGAAAGATGGCATTGTCACCTGCCTTGTTCTTCATTACAGAAGTCCAGGGGACATGCTGACCAGAGTTATGCTGAATGCAAACTTACAATTTAAAGAGTATCATTACACTATAAATACTTGAAGAACCAGCAACATTTGAGCAGTCTACACAAAGGAATTAAGGAGAAAAAAAAAAAAAAGAGGTGATGCTGCCATATCTTCCAGCCAGAAGAGGCTTCAAGAGTTTACAAGTGCCATGCAACAAGTAGCAATTCAGAGCACTGCAGCTCATCACAATGCAGCAAGGTGTGAGCGGTCCTTAGGGAAGTGCGTGGCTCCAAGAGCAAGCAAAGGCTGAGATTTCTGGAGAATTACAGACTGCAACTCACTGGCTCTGCTAACAAACCCATCCTATTGTATAATTATAACAAGGCTGTTTGAGGTATTTCACTGGTAAAATGTGAAACTTCCATAAGAGATTTACATCTCTGCTTTACTAAATGAATCAAAGCAGGGATAACCGCATCTCATGCAAACAAAAAGGACAGTTTGGACTTTTATAGCGAGAGCCAGACTTTGCCTTTTGGCCTTTGAGGGCTAGACTACTTGCTTTTAGGTAGACGTTATTTAGATGTAGCTATTTTTTGTATAATGATGTGTTTAACAAAGAGTCTCTAAGTAGAAAGCTAGAGTTATTTCCTTTGGATCTCTATAGTTCAATGCTGTTTACTAAAACATTACTATCTGAGGTGGTAACGAGGGTTGCATAAACCTCCATTAATTGTGGATACATTGAAGTAGGTGTAGAAACACCAGAAAACTCAAATTTATGTTTGCATCTGATCCACTAGTCACTTTTACTTACGCTTAGAGAACTGCAGTCAAGCTCCTCTCTCTGTTGAGGATGTACTCCTGGTAAGCACTGTAGCCACATCTGATGGGCAGCAAAGCAATCTTCCCTCTTTAGATTAATACAGTGGAGGGAGGGATGCATGCAAGCACTTGAGAAATAACAAACTGAATATACAGAGACAGTACATATGGCATAGAAGGGGAATGGTAGAAGTGGGACAATTCAACCCAGGAGACGCAACATAAATCTTAGCCTGAGCATTTCTGCTTTCTCTCTCTGAACACTTACTTTTTAATTATCACCATTGTCTTCTTCAGATGAATCATAGTCAATCAGGGTTGAAAAACGGAAGAACAGGAAGACTGATGAATGAGTGGAGCACAGTGTTAAAACACCAGCAATGGCACCCCAAAAAAACAGCAAACAAGGGACAGCGAGGTGCAGCTGTACCTCCCATTGAAATGTTCTGCAGGTCAGTCAGAAGCATGGAAAGAAAACAACCCCAAATGCAAAATACTTGCGTATGTGCTAAACAAACATAAAGGCACTTTATATTCAAGTGTTTTGGCTGCAGCACTCCATATGTGTAAATAAGTCTCACATTCAGCCCCCCTTGTCCATGTTGTCTTAAAGTATGTATGTGCATGTGTATGTCTACTATCAGCAGAGCTGTGCATGTGTTTGAAGAAAAGTGAATCACTTGGTTACCACTTTTGATTTTTATACTTCTGTATGTCAGCATTACCAAACACAATACAGGCACGCTTTCCAACCCTCCTGTGCTCAGCCTGAGCGCTCGCAGCCAGAAATACTGCTCCAGCTAACACGTACTGCTCTCTCCTTAGTACTACTTTTCCTGGAACAAACTGTAAATCTGCAAAATGCAAGTTCACCAGGGAAGACAGTGCAGTCAAAGCAGCTGGTTGACTGTTTCTGTGTTACACGGAGGGCCCTACCCGGGAAGAAATCATCTTCAGTTGCTGACCCCCAGCTTATTTCAGTCCTATGAAAGTATACGATTTGTTCTTCTTGGAAAAATTTGCTCATATCAACAGATCTCTCCCATAATATGAGGGAAATTTCAGTGAGAAAGGTATGTGTCAACACTGATGTTCTGGTAGTTTCTATGTATTTGTTAACAATATGCCCCAAATAATGTTTTCTATTTGGTAAATTGCCTTTGGGGACAGCAAAGACACCGTACTTAGCTATTTGATAATTCCACTATAATTCCATATTTGTTATTCTCAGTGCTGGCACTTTGAGACCACACATGTAAACAGGTAAAGGAAGGATGGGTGAATTTCTCCCTTGAGCTGTGTCCTCTTCAGCACAGCTAGAATCAGGCAGCTGGGAGGGACAATACAAGTAGGTGCTATTACCTATCAAGTACTTATTGTTAAACACAACGATGGCGATATAATCTTAGATGCAAGACCATCTACAGCTGCATATTGTCAGTAACAGGAGACAATGCCAGAGAGAGAGAAAAAAAATCACTCTGTATTTGGCTTTCCTTACTCTCTTTTTTTACATATTCGCTATTGGTCCCTGCTGGAGGAAGCACATCAGGGCGGATGCATCTTCCTTTTGGCCAGTTCAGCCATTCTTTCGTTTTATTTTTCCTCTTTTCAGATGATCAGGCTGAATTTTTAGGAGAAATAACAAAATTGGGCTTCCACAATGGTGAGTTGATTCATTTTTCCAACTCCTTTGCTCCCAGCACAAACTGCTGTTGCTGGAAGCACTTAAGAGACATTGCTACCCAGATGGCTTCGGTGCAAAGAAGGGTGTATTTGGATGAGCTGACTTGAACTGTACTACCACCACAACAAGGAGGAGTGTGAGGTCCCGTGTCTGACACAGGACAACCCCATGCATCAGTTTGGCTCAGCAACTGACCATTCTGAAAAGATCCTGCTGGTTATGGTGGATCCACCATTGAATGTAAACCAGCAGTGCAAAGGTAGCAAATCACAGCACATCAGGGCCTTGAGCAACATGATCTAACTCCACAGCTGGATCTAACTTCAAACCTTGTGTGGGGGTAGGACCAGATGACCTCCAGTGGTCCCTTCCAGCCTGAATGACCGTGTATCTAACTAGTAGAGGCAGACAATGGAACAGGAGGCAACATCCATAGGTTGAGCCTTGGGAAGTTCAGACTGCAGGTGAAGAAACACTTTTTTCCCCAGCAGAGGTGCAGCCCTGGGACACGTCACCAGCAATGTGGGGTATTCCATCCTCGATTTTTTTAAAACCTCAGCTAGACAAAGCATGGCTGCCCTAACCTTGTGTTAGCAGAGCCTGCTGTGAGCGGGAGCTGGAGCAGATATCTTCAGAGGTCCTGGCCACCAGCACCACTGTTACACAGTGACACTCTCTCATGATATCTGATTGCATTAAATTGCATGTTTACAGTGTAGGAGAGGGAAGGCATGCCCAGCCTTATGGCTGTTTTCTAGCATGGTGACAGCATGCAGATTTAAGGGTGATGGGCATGGTTTTCAGTGCCCTGCCCAGCAGGTACTAACACCACTTACGTCTGCAGACTGCAGGCAGGAAGCAATGAATTCTGACTGAACAAGGAAGACTAGGAACAGAAGTCTCCCAGACCTAAATCTGAACATATTTTAGTGCAGTGAATTTGGTAATACTTAAAAATTACGTATTAGACAGCAGCTGATTATGAAAATCCTTCCTTATTCTGTGACAGTGAGTCACAGTGCTTTGTAGGTCACCACAAAGGTGGGTAGGTTTTTAACCCCACTCCACCGATGTGGTTAAATCTGGTCATTGTCCCAGAGTGCGCAAGTAACAGAATCAGGAAGTCTTTTCAGCTCCTAATGAACTTGATTAAACTCAAATGCTAGCAGTTTTTCTTGAGCTATTCTATGCCAACAGAGTCTTGGTATATGAAATACATTTAATAAATAAAACATACACTTACTCGACTGCCATCTTCCAAAAACAGATGAGAAGTGTCTGCCTTGTGGGATGTTCTCCAAACTTACCAAGCAGCCGTACTATGTGCAGCCATTTCAAGGATTTTCCGTAATTATAAAAGCACACTGGCTAACTCTGAATTAGACTGAACAGCCTCAATTATATAACTCATTACTACTTTCAAGCATGCTTAGTGGAAAGAACAGGAGTTGTAAAGTAATGGATGATGGGAGATAAATTGGCATGTGTATGAATCAATGTTTAAACAAAGGAACTCCAGCTCTTTCTTGGAATAGCAACATTTTGATGTCTCAAATCCCCTGACACTGGTTTCATAAATGCAGTAACATAAACCATGTGCTGGGTGGTGATTTTCTGAGGACCTTCCCGCTTTCATTGTGTATTTTATTACAGGCCAAATGTGACATTAAATGCTATCCGCTGTGGCTTGGAGTTAAATACTTGCTCTGTTCAGAATAGCAACACTCAATTAAACAGCATGTTTCATGATCTACACCCTCTATTGTCACTGTGTTTAAGGGAAATAATGGGAGCACTGACCTATATTGCGTTTCTTATTATCGATGGAGATGAAGCGTATGCAGGGATTATCGGTGATGTACTGTGCAGCCCAGGGGACATCAATCCACGTACCAGCTTCATAAAAAAGTCCCAGAGCATAGCGGGAGGAGTAGCTCACAGATTCCAGTTGCTGCTTTTGACTTTCATTAATTACTGTGGAAAAAAAAATAAAATATCAGACAATCCCTTTTCTCTCAGAACATTAAATATGTGAATGCTGTGGTTAAGCTGATTATTCTTTCCTGAAAATGACCAGACTGCTAAAACTAAGAATTTAATATTAAGCCTAGTGCTTTGTAATATTTTTTCTGGGACACCTCTTCATGAAGTTTTAATGGCGCATTATGTAGAGTATGTCCTTCACACGCAACCCTCCCCCATCTGTTGGCCGTTTATTTCCCAGTTCTCCGCTAGCTGCCTCTGACTTGAAACTTCAATGAGCGGTGACTTTTTTCCAAATCTTTTCTCAAAGGGTGAATAAATGGGAATAAGAGGTTTGGGTGGCCTCTAGCACACCAAGTAAATGACTATATGACTCTGCAAAACCCCAATGACTTCACATACCAACAAAATGAACATAGGGATTCTTGAATCTCTGGGGAAAATAGCCCTGCAGCTTCTATGTCGCAAATCAAATGGCTAAAGAAAACTCTGCACTTCAGCACACAAAGGGTCCAAAACGAAGTTCAGCTCCTTCAGCTGCAGGTATTTTAAAACAGTTTAGAAAATTTCAGAGCAAATATGAATCCAATCCTTCCCATGATTAATTCTTCTGTCTTCCAATTACAGTAAGATCTGCTTTTTGCCTCAATTTTATAATCCTCATAAAAAGCTGTGCAAAGTAGTATTAGCCCCACTGTGCATTCAAATACTATTTTATTTCATGCCAAAGAGAAATACAACAGTTTGACAAATTGTGGAGTTAGGTACCACATCTCTCTTCCTGCTACCGAATGGACAGGCAATGCTTCTGTGAGCAGGATCAGGATGTGCAAAGACAACATCACAGTCTCCCACTTGCATGTGAAACTGCATGCTCTGTTGCGCTTGCTTGGAGATTTGATATTGAGAGGCAAATGCAAAACAATCGAGGTGCTTCATTGTATGCAAAATTCAGCCGACCTGAGGAACATCTTGTATGAAGAAAAGAGCAGCTGATGGCTATATCCACCATGGCACTTCCCACAGGCAGCAAGCCAGGTACTGAGTGGTACCTTCAGAAGGACTTCAGCAGAAGTCCTGCCCCAGACAGACCAGCACCACGCATGGGGCAGGCTGGGATGGGGTGGAGGGGGCAGCTCTCCATGCAAGGCTCCCCAGGTGAGAGGCATCTCAAGACTCATGCACAGCAAGCTGGCTAGGAGTCACAGCAGCGAAGGTCACCCAGCCCAGTGTGAGAGCACCTAGCAGATATTATTCCCCTCGAGCGAGGCCACATCTGGACACACTGTGCAGTTTTTTGTGGGCCCCAGTAAAAGGAAGACAACAACAAACAGGATAAGGTCCTGCACAGGGTCATTAATGTGGTCCACTAAAGGGGGCCTCCATTCCCGGGGACTGCACCAACTCACCCGGACATGGCCCTGAACAACTTGCTGCAGCTGCAGTGTTGGACCTACTGGGAGCAGTATTAGGCTGGAGACACCCAGTCCTGGTGCCTCCAGCTGGAGCTGGTGGGACTGGGTGATTCTGCGTACCCTACCCATGCTGTGCCAAGGCGAGACTCTAGGAATCAGGGCTATACATCAAGCCTCCATGCATGGTGCTGTGACACTGGCACTCCCGACTCATGCAGTGTCGGCCAGGGCAGGGGTCCGGCAGCACTGGCTGAGCATTTTCCAGCAGGATGCATATTTTAGAGCACATTGAGTCATGCTGAGAAGTCCTTGCAACAGCTGCCATTAAACCTGTGTAGTGGGTTTGCATGGCAAGGTTTTGGTAGCAGTGGGGCTACAGGGGTGGCTTCTGTGAGAAGCTAGAAGCTTCCCCCATGTCCAGTACAGCCAACGCCAGCTGGCTCCAACATGGACCTGCCGATGGCCAAGGCCGAGCTGATCCGCGATGGTGGTAGCACCTCTGGGATAGCATATTAAGGGGGAGGGTGGGGG
>JAVJGI010000065.1:30491719-30545677 GCA_035590275.1 Ibycter americanus | reverse complement strand
GGGGAAATACCTGCACCAGTGAGAGAGGGGAGTGAGACTATGTGAGAGCAACAACTCTGCAAGGTCAGTGAAGAAGGAGGGGGAGGATACCCACAGATATCCATTGGCAGCCCAGGGAGGACCCCATGCCACAGCAGGAGGATGCCTGAAGGTGGCTATGACCCGTGGGAAGCCCGCACTGGAGAAGGTTTGCTGGCAGGACTTGTGACCCTGCCAGGGACTCAGGCTGGAGCAGTCTGTTCCTGAAGGACTGCACCCCGTGGAAGGGACCCACGCAGGAGCAATGTGTGAAGAACTGCAGCCTGTGGGAAGGACTCAAGCTGGAGAAGTTCATGGAGAACTGTCTCCTGTGGGAGGGACCCCACGCTGGAGCAGGGGAAGTGTGAGGAGGAAGGAGCAGCAGAAACAATGCGTGATGAGCTGACTGTAACTCTCACTCCCCATTTCTCTGTGCTGCTTGGGGGAAGGAGATAGAGAAGTCAGGTATTAAGTTAAGTCTGGGAAGAAGGGAGGTGTAGGGGGAAGGTGTCTTTTCTGATTTGAATCGTAATAAATTAAACTAATTTTCCCCATGTTGAATCTGTTTTCCCGTGACAGCAATTGCTGAACGATCTCCCTGTCCCTCTCTTGACCCATAAGCTTTTCATTATATTTTCTCTCCCCTGTCCGCCTAAGAAGGGGAGTGATAGAGTGGCTTTGGTGGGCACCTGGCATTCAGCCAGGGTCAAACCACCACAGCCTGTAAAGCCTACATACCACCGGTCTGCCTCAAGGTCCATTCCCACCACCACTGCTGGCATACACCCTTCGCAAACAGCATCAAGGCTGCCCGTGTATGGAGTCTATTTACATGCAGAGGACAATGAGCAGGGGAGAGTGTCGTTCCTGAGCCAGTTCTGGTGGAGAGGAGGTTCTGATGTCACTCCAGCTTTTACCAATCTGTAGGTGACCATTTCAGCTGTGCAAGTCTACAGGTGCCAAGTCCAAACTCCTTGTCATGACTGGTCTATCCTGGCAACATTTCCACATGGCCTCCCAAAATGTGCAGGGACTCAATCCAAGTCCCCATTTAGTGTCCTCTGAAAGGCTCAACAACTAAGCCATAAAGCTTACTATGTCTCAGAAGCCTTGGTGAACCACCAGACAAGGTTCACCATGGATATTGAGTCCACTCTTCACAGACAGGTGCCTTCTACAGGAGGATGCATCATGGTCTGCAGTCACAATCTCTCACCTGAAAACCCACCAGGTTACTCATAGGTATCTGCCCCATCCCGTGTTTCTCTAGTTGCGTATTTTTTCCATGATGTCTCTCCACTCTATTCCTCCACATGTCATGGAGAAGACTGATTTCAGAGGCTACTTTCTGCCTCCTCCCCTGAAACAGTGACCTCACGTATAGACTGCTCTCCTAACTGAGGTTCCTGGCTGGTCTTCCTGACTCCACCACAGCCTCTACACCTACACCAGCCTTACCTAATCACCAGCACACAAGAGGATCACAAGTCAGATTCCATCTCAAATCCCATCAGAAATAAACCTTGAAACGCCCCCAAGGAAAACCCTCACAAATTTTAACACAAATATGCTGAGAAATGTGAGGGGCAGAAAGACACCCTCACCAACCCATGAAAGCTGGAGAGACGAAAGGAGGAGAAATCAGGCATCTGCCACCAGGGGTGGTGGCAGTGGAGCTGCCTGACAGAGGAAGCCAGAGGACAGGCCTGCCCAGGAGGGTAGGCCTGGCTGAGCATGACGGGGTCTGAAGAAGCTCCCTTTCCCTCTCCAGCCCAATGTCCCCTCTGAGAAGGTGTTGAGGCGGTCCAGCTGCCTCTCATCTTGTCCCTGCACTTAGATCTTTCCAAGGAGGATCCACTCCTCTCCATGGACCACAGGAACTCCTCTAAGAGTTGGGTCAAAGACCCCTCAACCTCTGCTGTCACCTCCTCTTGGCAAGGCTGCCTCCATGTAAGTTATGGCACGGTAGGGTTCCCATTTGTTATACTGCTGGTCTGTGACCAAGACTCAGTAAGAGTTTAGCATGGAGAATGCTGTTGGTATC
Source organism: Ibycter americanus (assembly GCA_035590275.1). Lineage (NCBI taxonomy): Eukaryota > Metazoa > Chordata > Aves > Falconiformes > Falconidae > Ibycter > Ibycter americanus. The sequence continues at coordinate 30,543,615 of JAVJGI010000065.1, read as the reverse complement.
CTACTGCCTTGAATGGGTTTCTGCAGCTCTCTGTGGAAGAACAACCCCGTACAATGTGCTCCAGAGAAAACCAGAGAGCAGTAGTTGCAAGAGCTGCTCTTCAAGGTCATTTGTTCTTGTTTCACCCTGAGCATGTCCCAGCTGAGGAACTGGTGTCTCCTATCTCACCCCAAGACTCCAGAGGTGGTGCAGACACCCCGTCTGTGTGTGCTGCCTGGCCAGCCAGCTCTGAAAGCCACAGTGTGCAACGGACCCTGCCCAGGCTTGCTCTGCCTTCCTCTGGGCCAGTCTGCTCCCCTGGGGCCCAGGGCTCCTGGGTGCGCAGGGCCCCATGCCAAACCTCCAGAGCAGCCTGGCAGGGCAGCCGCCTTGGGCTGCAGCGAGGCACTGGCTTTCATCCCGGCTTTTCACTCCATTCAAAGGTTTTGTTGACCTGGGCACTAGCAGGGCTCCCCCAGCTCCACGAGTATCCTGCAGGCTGTCATCTCCATACTCCTCCATCCTTCCCCTCTTCCACAGCTTCTCTCCAGCTTCTGCAGCCCCCAGCACCAGGAGATTTTGTGGTGTGGCACTGCTGCTTGGCAAAGCCTGTGACCAGGAGGGGAAGGGAGAGGATTAAGCAGGGACACAGGGCGGGCTGGAGGACTGCCCTGGAGGAAGACGTCAGCATGAGAGGACCTTGCACATCCCACCCCACTGGAAATGTTCCCCATCCTGTGCTAACTTCCCACCCAAGCCATGAATTTAACAGCGCAGGCACATGGTGCCAGCATCCGGGAACTGTTTCGGGGGCTCTTCACTGCCAAGTCAGAACAGCGATGTTAGCGATTTCAGCAGTGTTTGTTCCAGTTCCTCCTGGCAGACGACAAGAGCCTGGACAGGGAACGGAGCTGCTGCTAAACACATGCTGCATGGTGGAGGGGACAGATCTTGTCCAGAAATCTCCCTGTCCTCTTTCAGGTAAGGGCTCTGCACAGTTGGGTTTTGAGATGTCCATCACCACCAGGCCCCCTTCTTACAGCTATGATAAATAATCACAACTTATATGATAAATAATCACAACTTATTAGGCATTCTTGCTGTGCTTCAAAAGAATACAAAAGCCCTATAAACAAACAAATAAATACAAAGTTGCAATATCCCATCTAAAACACTACTCTTTGTCCAGGTTACTCTGGCAACTCACTTCCCCTTGGGGAAAAAAAAATAAACAAGACCTCCAGCCTGCAAAGCAAATTCCCTCAGCAAAGCTCAGTACACAGAAACCTCTGCACTGCAGGAACGCATCTGAGACAGGGATGAACTGCCCAGCTTGGGGGCTGCAGCCGCCAAGCTGCCTAAGCCCATACCCTGCCTCTGCTCCGCAGCACACGTCGGCTGCTGCAGGGGAAGGGACCAGCAGATTTAAGTTTGCTTGGACAAATGGTTTATTACACAGAGCGCTTCAGCAGGTACAACCTTCACAATGTTAAGCGTTGCCAAAGCCGAGCCGGCCAGTTGGCTCTGAAGTACCTCGTTTAAGACTTAATGTCACTTTATGGACCTGTCTTCACAAGCTATAAAGTTTCAGAAGGTGTTAGGGGGTCATTGGGGATGGGTGCTGAATAGCAGTGCAGTAACCAAAGATAAGTTACAATTTTATCAGCTTTCAGCATACACATACACATGGAGCTTGGCCGGGGGATGCTGGCGAAAGCGGATGAAGGCAATGAGCCCAGCTGAGCAACCTCCCTCCCAGGAGAGGGGAGAAGACAGCAGGCAGGCAGCTTTGAGGCTGTAGGCACCAGCCAGAAGTGACAGAACTGTGATTTAACAGATGAAAGGGCTGTAAACAGCTAGGGCGGCTCATTCACAGTGGTGAGGGAAGGAACAGCTTCGAAAAGAAGTTGCTTTTCAAAGCCTTGGGGAGATGGAATAACACACAGGCTAAGGACACCAGGTTATACTGCCCAGCGCCTGCAGGTGTTTCAGAAACAGTGACAGGCAGCTCAGCAACAAGAATTGAACCCCAGAAACACTGAGGAGTTTCTCCAGACTCAGTCCTGCCCTGTCCTTGGATAAACCAGAGCTGGAAGGGAACCTGCAGAGTGGAAACAGAGGGGCAGCGCTGCAACGCTAACCCCCCCACACAGAGTGCATTGGACTCATGGCCAGGCTCAGGCTTGAGAGAGCTGCAGCAGGTTGCTGGGGGCTGCGTCCGGGTGAGTTGGGGCATCCCCAGGGATGGGGATCTCCCCATCGCTCAGGGCCCCATCCCAGGGACGCCCCACTCACATGGGCATGGGCTGTTCCCTTGGGGCCAGCCGCAGTTTCCTGTGCTGCAGCTTGTGCCGGTGCCTCTGGTCTTTCGGACTATATCACAAACCAGAAATGACTAATACCCATTGTCCCCAACAGTCAGGTTTATATCTCAAAATTTAAAAGTGTTTTAATTCAATTACTGATCTAAGTTTTCTAACCAATTTGCTTAATTATTGCTTAGGTTTTTTAGAAATAATGTCTGTGGTTCACTGGATTCTAAACTGCTGCAAATTTACAAAACTGAGAAATTTTTTATAGCTTGAGAAGACAGGCAATAATGTGATGTCAAGTTTGAAATCCAGCAACAAAAAAGCTGAACTGTATGCAAAAACAATGCTATGAGTTGTAAGACTGAGGTTTTTCCCCTGCTCCATCCATTATGCATTTTAGCAAGGCCAACAAGTTGATCTAAGGACATGAAGACAGCCTTCATTTTGAATTTCCATACTTCTATTGGTTTAAATGAAAACCAGACTGTTGTTTTAATTTTGTGTATGAAACCACAAAATAACTATTAATTTTTCCCCTTCCAACAAAAACGCTTAAGATGATTTTAATAACATTTTGGAAAAAAAACCCCAGCTTTCAGACCATGGAATTGTCCAGCATACAAGAATTAGCCATAGTGATATTTTTAAAGCAATGCATAAAGACATGAAAATCTTATATTTTCCACTGACAAACTCAACTACAGCTGCACTGCAAAGGCCACTGAAGTAAACGTCCTCTGGAGATTTCATCACATCAAAGCAAGGGGCATGTATACTTTATTTGCTGTTTCTCTAGACACTGACGGCAGAGTGGATTACTTATCTGTAACACTCAATAAATATAGTTAAGGGCCTTTTATCTGCTGTTCCAGTACTTTAATGTCACCTCACTGCCTCACTCATATTGTGGGAAGGAGAGGACCCAGAGATCCCATTAGGGCCAGCAAGAGAGAGGAGAGCCAAGGCTTCAGCTGGCAGGCAGGGAGCACGGGCACCATGCCATTCAGGAGTGCAGGACAGCCCAGCCTACCATCACAGAGGCCAGGGAAGCAAAAATAAACCCAGCTGCTCCAATGGCCAAGAACCAACTAGGACAATCAAGGTTTAATCCTATATGTTTAGTCATTTGCCAACAAGTAAGGGAGGGGATTGCAATATGCACCTTTTCCTGCAGAAAGGCACCGCAGGAGCTAGGTAGTACCTGGATCATTCACCACCAGCTTGTGGCAGCTGTCAGAGGCTCCGGCAAGGACTGGACTTGCAACTGCAATTTTGAGCAAGCAGAGATGGGGAAGAGACGTGATGGGTCGGTAAATGATTCAGGTCAGTCTGGTAACTGAAGCAGATAGGTTACCCATAACTCCACACAAAGTCCCATGTACCTGTCACTGTAGGTCACAGCTGCTGGGTACAGGGAGAAACCACGTTCAGAACTGCAGGGAAAAGCAGATGCTACAATGTGAGATAAATTTAAAATAATACTTGTTTTGGAAAGTTTTGGTATTCCCAATTCAGTACTTCTAAAAGCCTGTGGATACTTATCTCTCTATCAAGTCACCACATGATTTCAGAGCTCAGCTGGGATGCTTGTATCCAGCTCTTGCATGCACATAAGGATGTGTGGGCAAACTTGGGTAAACAAATTGAGATCCTGGTTTCAAAGACTTCCAAGCATTAGAGGGAAAACACACTTATTTTGTTTTACCGTCCAGTCTTGCTGGGTGGCACAGAGGATGTTGCATCTTGACAACTAGCAGCTCCAAAGAAGATAACAAACAACCAGATACAGTTTGTGTTTCAATGCACACAGCTATCACCCAATATGTTCAAAATTGCTTATTAGGTATGACCAAGGTAACTGTAAAACTAGAGACATCTAGACATTACCAGCCACTGAAGCACTAAAAAAAAACCCCACCTATAGCAGTGCTTTTAAGAATTGAAAGTGAATGCTATTAGAGCAGCAAAATAAGAGGATGATGGACTTGTAGTTTTTTCTTTTAGGAAAAAATCGCTCTTTTTAGTCTTAACTTCTTTTACTGGAAACTCCTTGTTTTTCTAATTATCCAACAGCTTTAGCTTTGGTGGGAATAGTATTAGAACCTGGCTTGAGCTCTGTGACTTTTCCAGAGTATCCTCACAATTCAGTGTAACTCCTGCTCCTTGTGGGCCTGCTGTCAGCACTTTCTTAAGCCATTCCTAGGAAGCAGTCTGACACAGGTGTGTCTGATGGGACTAGTGGTTTCTGCTAACCACAACAGTCCTGCTGGGGCTGTAAGCAATCAGGAAAAATGAAAATACTCTGAAGGATACTGTGATTTGTATCAAGGGATGAAGCAGCCCCTCATATCCACCACAAGGACTACAAGAGGGAAAAGGTGCTCCTACAATTACCCTCTATTCCTCCCTGCTTGAGTTTTAGCAAGCAAAAACTTCTGCTCAAGCTTTGCCACTTCAGATACTTATGCAGTGCCTGAGTATCCACTCCTGCTTTAACACATTTGCAAAGAAAATATCCCTTTCATCTGCTGAAAGGCTCGGCATCAAGGTTGGACAGCAAGATGTCCCTGCATCCCAGGAGGAAACCAGCTATCTTTTCTCACTGTCCAGACACCCCCCAGTTTTCAGGACTTTAGCTTTGCCTTCTGGAAACAATACCGGTCCTGCCCAACTCTCAGTCCCCACCTGCCATGAGATGGCACAAAGAGAAACAAAACATCCTGCCCGTTTTCTCTCCTACCTTCCAGAAATTTTGTCAGACATACAGATTTAAGAAAACCTGACAAATTTATGAAGGATCTTGGTAGGTGTTGCTTATTTTCCAGCAGATGGATAAGCTGGTGCACAAGCCCCTCCCTGTAATCCCCTCGTACTCAATTCAGCCTTTGATTAGAAGGTTTCTTTCCACCTTCTTTGTTTTTTCCATACCTTATTTCTGTGATGATATACTTCTCTCACAGCTATGCCCTCAATAACCCTGCCACTCATGCTATACCCCGAAAGGTGTTGTTATTCCCTTAGACTGCTTTGCTTAAGATTTTATTTGCAGCATCTGACTTAGTGATACACTGACAGCAAATCTAAATGTATCAATCAGATGTTGTCAGTGACACAGTATTTGTAAGTGACTAGTGATCACCACTGTTTTAAAAGTTAAAAAGGAAACTCCGTGGTTAAACAGCAAAGATATTTTTAGCCTAGGTATCAAGTTAAGAGATTTTAGTAAGACGCTCATCCAGCAGAATAGGCAGCTCAGCTAAGTACCTGGAGATACAGCTTATTGTCACAGCTGACAAAGTGCTGCCATAGCTCTGTTTGGGAGATGAATTATTCAGGACAGCACATTACCATAACCTTCACACAACGAAGCCTCCGTGGATGGCAACCTCTTCTTCCTCGGCAGGCTTGTGGAAACCTTTCCTACTACTCCCCAGAGCAAGAAGCCGCTGCCCTGAGCTCTCTAGTTGAGTGGTGACAAAGGACAGACTTTTCAGGCAATCCCCCTCGGCAGAGTCATCAACGCTGACACTGCGCCATGACACTGGCCCTCTGCCACCACACTGACCGTTTCAAGATGCAGGCTGTTGCTGCCTTTGCGTAGGAGGGAGCAGAGGTTATGAGAAAGGCTTCGTTTTTAAGTTCAGCTTCCTTATCAAATAGCTCAAGATTTCTTAAAAAAGGCAGCATAACAGTTAAATGCAGCCATGCCTGTATCTGCATTGAAATACTCACTAAACATAGTCACACGTTGCTATATACTTCTCATTTTCTTATTATGCTCAGCTTTTGTTTGAATAATCCTGTTTGGATCCAATGCAATGCTCACTCCTGCATGTATGCAATGTCCATAACAACTTAAATAATTATTTCAAATCCCTGCGGTCCTGGCTGACTTGGCATAAAGCCGCTTTATCTAAAGTTCGTGGCACATGAAGGAAAGGCATATTTAGAAACGCAGATGATTAAGTGGAAAGAAAGATGCTGGGGGGCAAAAAAAGACAGTACAAGTAATTTTTTATGAAGTTTGTGATTTTGAGAACTAAGCTCGAATACCCGTGCACCAGCTACTCTTGACAACATGATTAGGAATTCACTCACTATTAAACTAAAACCTCCATCAATTTTCTCCAGAAACATTTACATTAATCTCCTACAGCACCACACATTGTGTTCGAGTCAATTTTTGCTATCAAAACTGTTCCTAGGGCTGGGGACAAAGCTGGCACGAGGGCTGAATACCACCAGCTCCTGTCTCCTGGAGGAAGGGCAGGTGAGAAAAGAGGAGGGCTCCACTGGATCTCTGCCACACAATGGACGATACTACAGCTGCTGCACCAACATTCATTCAGCAGTACGGAAAGGGCTGTGCTGCTCTGAGAGCTGATACATTCGGGTGCCTGCACCCTGGCACCACCCAAAAGGCCAAGCCCAGTGCCTGCCTCTTTCAGCCCAAACTGACGTAGATCCTGCATTTTTGTGGTAGGAGACTGGTACAGAAGCATGCTGCAAAACTGTCTTTGTTTTCTCTACCTTTAAATTGGTCCCTGTTATACCTACTCATATGCTCAGGTCATACTTTTACCAGAAAAAAATCCTTGATCCAAAGCAATAATCTTTTTTATTACTCTTAATACATAATTCAGTTTTTAAATTTAACAAACCTCTATCCTCTTTCCCACATTCCTCAGCTTATCCTTAACCTGTATGCTGTATTACACACAGCTGAGGAGCTCCATGCTGTTCTCTTCAGCCTGTATGCTCAGTGTCCAATTTGCAGGTGGATTTAATGTATATGTAGACATTAGATTCACAATTTTTGTATTTGTGTTAATGGGCAAAATTACTTTCCAGACTCACTACTTGGATGACTTGGTTGTGAGGGCAGAAGCTAACTCTTAACCAAAAATCCAGTCATTTCCTCGGTGATGCCATCAGAAGCAATGCAGCCCCTGAAGATGCGTACAATGACGGCACATGACATTTTAGTCTCGTGAACCTACAGCATATGTGGTGCCCACACACCACACACCATGGCAATGCTGCTCACTGCGGTTTATTGTATGTATGGTTTGATTCAAAATTAATGACATCTTAGTTTAAAATATGAGTCTCTGCTAAGCTTCCACCCTGGGAAGAACAGGGTATGACATTTATAAGCAAGTAAAACTAAAGAAGACAATAACTGATTTTTCACAATCCAAACTCTTCCTACGGTTACATCACCACCTGCCTGGGGAAAGAAAGCCAGTCTTGTAATGGTTTGAAATGCCCATATATTAGCTGGGAAATTTCTTCCAGTTTTGCCTGGGAGGGAGCAAAGATGAATACCTCTGTGGAGCCACCAGGACAGGCCAACTCCTTCCAGCAAGGAATGAAGACACCCAGGATTTTCCAGGAGACTTTGGACATGCTTGGAAATTAGAGTCACTTACAAAGAACCCCAAGAAATGAGTTAATAAAGTCCAAATAAAAAATATAATATACACGTACACTCCAGTTTCTACTTTGTAATCATTTATAGCTAATGACATAGCATATATATATGACATGCCATCATATTACTCTCATCAGCACAACTGCAAACACAGTTTTCATGCTATAGGCAGAGCAACATTTATCATGTGTTATTCTTGCAAAGCCTGCTAGTTTCTGTGACTGGCTTTGAAGCAGACAGAAGCTGAAGACATCTTTGAGAAAATCTGATTTTATTCAGAGACTTCTGTATAGATTTAAGATCTCATCTTCGAGCTAAGAGATTTGGAAAAGTTTAGCTAAAAAATAAATAAAGCTCATTGTCACATTTCCTCTGGATTAATTTGCAGATTAATCCAGATTCATCTTCCTGCTGTGCCATGTCATTACAGAGGACTTAGAAGAGCTTCCTTTCTACATCAAGTTACAAAGTACTACACACAGTTCTGCTACTCTGGTGCCAAAATGTAAAAGCTCATTACTTACATAATCGTCATCATAAAACATTTACCAAATAACTTATGCAGCTACTGTACACAGCATTGAGCTGAATAATAAAGTTGAAAGGATTTATTTTCTTTAAGTATGACACTAGTTGCTGAAATAGCATTAAAAGCTTTTCAAGGCAACAAAGATGTTGGCTTACTGCTCTGCGTTTTGACTCGGACAGAATAAACACATAAATAAATTGAATTAGATCTGCCTGATGTTTCTGGCTTCTGGGCTGCAGCTCACCACTGACTATGGTGGAAGACCCTAATGGCATGCAAAGCTGAAGTGCAGCAATTGGAGGCTCATCCGTAAGGTCTCAGTACAGACTGACTCCTTGTAACGCTTCCCTATTACTAAACTCAAGCCAATACCTGTAATACAGTACCAGTGGTAATGCACACTCACAGAATCAAAATGCAGCTTTACAATAATGGACAACAAAGTTATTTCAATTTAAATAAGTACTAGAGAAAATGCTTTCAAGCATTAATTATTGAGGAAGGATTCAGCTGGCCACTGGAAATTTCCACTTAAGACAAAATAAGAAACATATTTTCCTCTCTTTTTAAAGTAAATGTGCATGTCTAGTTCATTACCAGGAGGACGCAAAAGGAAAGAATACAGGGTAGAGCCGTGCACATCAAGAAGAGCAAGAACTGTATTAAACTTTTACAAGAACCCCCTTGGGGTGATTTTTAGGGGATTTTTACTCCCATTCAGGCCAGAGGTTAGCAAGTTTCAGTATTACCTCTATTCGGACCTCCCGTCTTTTCATTTTCGGAATCAGTCCAAACAGCTTTATTGGGCTTTCCAGTTCTTGTGCTGGAAGAGAGGTTTATGCTTTCAGAGACTGCTAATACAATGCAGCTGTCTCTTCCAGGCTGAAGAATCCCAGGCTATTTAGTCATCCCCTTCCGAGAAGCCACCCCGTGCCTCTGGCCATCCACCTCTGTGGGCATCTCTGAAGCTTTCTGAATGATGAAAACACAAATGCTTGCAATATTGAAGTTGCAGGCACGTCAAGGATGTATCTAGCAGCATCATGGTATCACCCTCCTCTGTTCTCTGTTTATTTAATTCATGTTTAACACTCAGTTTTCTTTCACAGTCCCAGGGAGTGATGAGCTCATATTTTCAATGAATCTCTAGCTCTCACTGAAATTGGTCAGATCAGGTTTCTACACCAGACACATGAATTTAGGATTGTTTTTTTCAATTGCTTCACATATTTATGCTTCTGATCACAAAATGAAAGGGTGACAGAAGAAACCACTGCCCTTTGCAAAGAGAAACAGACACATTATAGGGACTGGCACCTGCATTCACTTAAAACACTATCTGAATGGAGCTGGTGGATCATGGTGAGAGGCGGCAGTGTTGGAAGCATCGTGCTGACATGACTTTTGGAAATAAGTGGAAGAACAGATACAGAAGATGCTCCAATCAACATGCATCTTACTTGAGTAGGGCAACTACACAACCACTCAATTTAGAGAAAAACACTAGAGAAAGAGAAGTCTCTTCCTCCCCATCCTTTCTGCTAACGTTTACCTGGCTTTTAGTCACAAGGAAGACCCAATACCAGCTCTGTGCCTGTCCCAGCCCACCATTAGCACTTTTGCTGGCCATTACTTTGGTACTGCAAGTTTAGTAATACCTTGTATTCCCACACATTTTCCAGGTAAGGAATACACAAATAGAAGCAGCTCGCTCTAAGTGGCCAGTTCTGATCTACCTCCTTGCCTTTCACGCTGACCTGCAACATGGCCTTGGGCAAGTCATGTAACCTTCCTATACACAGGGGTTTTAGTGCTGAAACAAAAGCAATTATAATGATTTTTGTCATAATGATGTGGGAATTAATCAATCAAATTCCTTCCTAAACAGTAGATGTAGCAGAACTAAAGTAGAAAATGCAGCCAAGAAGTGGTTTGCTGCCATCCCCTCCTCTTGTGACAGTACAGCTACAGTTTCCATGTGTTTTTTCCTGGTAAGGAAAGATCGTATTAAGTACTGGAGGATCTGTCTGCTGCTTTAACTATTTCATAAAAATGGTACTGGGGAACTAAATGACCTTACATGTCTGTAAGGAAGTTTTGGACATCTATTCTACCGTTAATTCTCAATATTAAGTTTTGTTTTCTCAATTCATCCTGAACAGTCTCCTTTTTTAATACTATTAATGATCATTAATTTCTATCTACCACACAATCTAGCTTAAATGTTTCCAAGTTGCTTCTCTTCAGTTTGTTAGTTCGGCCTGAAGTTGCCTATGTATTTTATCATCCTCAGATGGGTCATCTAACAGCTCTGCTAATTTCCACTCTTTTCTACTGCAGTAAGCCCAGACCTACTGACAAGGACCTCACTGCATACTGATACACCTCTTGGAAAAGAGAGTGTTGGATCTAGTGAGAATGGTATTCTCCCAAAATTACTCTCCTGATGCATGCATGGCTAGACACATCTCCAATCACACTGACCTTGTGTGGTCACTTCACTGAAGAAATGTGAACCGCACTGTATTTACTGACTTTGCAATACCTTGGACACCTGACTTCTCTATGAGATGTAAGCCATCATGGTACAGTCAAACAGGTACATGGATATAAATATCATTTAGTATGTTTTTTTTAAAATCTGTGAAGAATTATTCCCTTATGGAGGGGATAGGAATCAGCTGCCTAATCTATTCTGCTTCCACCATAGCAGAGCTGGGACCAGTATTAAAGCAAAGAAGCAAACAAAAAGCAGCGTGGAAAAAATCCCAAACTGAAAACGGGTTCTGAAGTCAGTCTGAGTATGATGAGTCCTACAAACCACTCAGGAAGTAAGACTTGCTGCAGGGAGACAGGTTTCCCCATTTGATGAAGTTCTGTCTTCTCCCTTGGATTAGTAAGCTGAAAACCCAAGAAATATCAAATTCTACTGTTCATGGCACCATATCCTGAGGTAGGTGTCCAGTAATTTAAAAGGATCATGATCAGAAAACTACCACTGAGAAGTGGAGGAATGGCACTGGCACAGAGACATGACAGTATCGAGGTGCTAGAAAATCTGTGACAAGTCACACACAAATATTTACAGGAAACAAAAAAAAAAAAAAGACTAAATTATATTTAGAGGAAGTCTGTGATTTTCTAGTGTTGGGAAAAATCTTATCATCAGGAGCTTAAACACTGAATACATTTAGATGTAATTTAAACTCCCAATGAGGCTTTCAAGTTGATGTTTTCAAAAGCATACAAATTATTTCAGAGGATGGGCTCATATTCCACCAAGACAAGACTGAGAGAACTATGATTGGTTTGTCAATACACTACCTTACAGTAGGAAGATACAACAGGTTTCAAGGGAAGAGAGGAAGACAGGCAGTAGAAAGTGAGTTACGTTCAGAGAGGTGACACAAGGCAGACACTTTTTTCTCACCTCATTACCAGGGAAAACAAATACTTGCTTAACACCATCCACCACAAATGGGCATGTGTAAACACAATGACCCTACCAGGGCCTACACTACCTAGCACTAGTAGCTTTCTCATTATCAGCCTTTCATCTAATCACATCTAATTTCTCCCTGCCTCAGAGGATTTTTATGAAGCCTTTAATTCACCCCAAATACTTTTTAAAAGCAGCCAGTGAACACACCTTCTTTTCTTCTCAGTATTTTAGGGGGTTGTGGGGAAGGAAATAAACCCATAAACTTTATTCTTTCAAGAGGAAAATAAAAATTTTGTGAAGAGCAGATTTATTATAAAACATAATATCTAATGGGAAAGTTTATTTTTAGAAGCCGTTTGCACTGTAATAATTAGTTGAACAGAATTTGGGACACAGTTTCAGGAACCCACATCCTGAGATAAAGCTATATAATACTGGAGACTCACAGCACTAATGATCTTTATAATCATGTCACAAAAATCTACAGATCCAAATCTGGATAGAATTTAGAGCTTAATAGTCACAATATTGTGTACAAAATGTAAAAAAAAAAAAATCCATTTATTTTCATTTGAGAAATATCTAAGCAGTCTTGAAAGATAAAGCAAATCCACTTGCTGGGGAAGAAGAGTCTATTGGACAATGGGAAATGCCAGGACTTCACAACTACCTGCCTGTACAGATGTTTCCTTCAGGAAGAAATTCTCATCCACCACATCTTTCAGAATTTACATGACTCTCATCTTCTCTAAAAATGCCCCAGATACACCATTTTCTTTTAATTGCACACCAAGTTATGTTAGCTGTAATATCAACCACCAGAACTGTGAAATTCACAATAATCCCCCTCACATAAGCAAAAAGACCCAGGATATAAAATGCCACTTAGAACTACATAAACTACACATGCCATACTGACACTGTCCATAGGTAGAGCACACATGACATTTGCCTTTTTTTTTTTTTTTTTTTTTTAAAAAATCAAATAGGTTGTGGCTGTATTTCTTATCTTTCCTTCTGTTCTTTATTTCGCTTTTATTTTTTCCCCTGCAGCTAAATTAGTTATAGGCTTTATGGGGCTTTCCTCCCAGAAGTTCTAATAAAGCAAAGACTGAAAAGCTGAAACAAAGTTTTATCCTTTTACTATTTTTAGAACATATTTGAATTCTTTTGTGCATATTTCAGTAACTAAAAGGGCAGGGGAGAGGGGAAAACATCATTTCCGATGTATTCCAGCACTACAAATGGAACAATCTGGTGCAGTGGATAGAAAGGGATAGGAAGGACAGAAAAGGGAAGAAATCAGGACTGAATAAAGATATGCAAGGAGATAAGCAGAAAAGCAGATGAGAATCAAGGTACCAGGTGCTACGTACAGAAGAAAGACAACATGAAATACAAGGCAATAGGGCAGGAGGAAAAGACAATGAAATACACAGTAGAGGTAACAGATTTACAAAAAAAACCCCAACTTTAAGGAAAATCACTTTTCAAAAAAAAAGTGAAGGATGAATCAAGAGAAATGTGAACTAAATGAGAAAAACATAGATCTGAAGTTAAGAGAGAGGCAGACCAGAATGAAGGCTCACAGCCCAGATGCTTTTGTGCATTTCCATGGCAGATGTTCTGTCTCCCTAAATTTAATAGAAACAATGGGATGAATCCTTTTACTGAATTGGCAGGTTATTTTATTTTTCGATTATGCAGTTTAAGAATTAAAAGTTGCCTTGGCTGGTGCTAAATGTCTGAAAGCCTTGACCATATTCTGGTACCTCCGGTATGGGTAATGTGGGTTTTGGAGATACTGCTTATGCTAAAATAATTTTTTATTTTCTCCTTCAACTGCCCAGTGTTTTGCAGCAAATGCCAGTTTGAGGGTCTGTGCACTTTCTTCAGGTCCAGACCTCAGCCACATAAATAGGCAGGCTCTTTAGATCCTGATGTTTTCGTATTAAAATTTAAACAAATATTTAATGTTGAAATAAGGGACACTAAAGATGTGCTGGTGGAATAAATCTAGTTTTGTTGGACACTGCTGAGACTGTTACCAACAGGCGTCCATCCAAATGAAGACATCGAAGTGAGGTTCACAAATGTCACTGGTTCCTTAAGAAAAAAGATGATTGAATTTACTATGTTTCTGCAGTTAACTTAGTCTAAAAAATTACACTCTTTGCTTTTAGAATGTCTCACAGCTCAGACAAGTTCAGCGGACCACAGAGGACTCAACACTTAATGCAGGGTTGTTCGCAACTGCAGGAAACTAGATGTTGTGCTCTCAGTGGACCACAGCAGCCCATGCTGCTACTGCTAACACCAGTGTGTCTGTTGAGGATTACTCTGCTTCCCCAGGTATGTTCTACAGACAGCTTTTGCGTGTGTTGCTCCACATTTTGGAGCTTAAATAGGAAATAAGTTTATGGGGCTTTATAGTGAGTATCTCCTATCAACCAGAGGTTAGTGGAGTAGCTGTCATTATCATATTTACAGTTCAGCATTAAAACTGATGACTGTCTTAACAAATTAAATGTCTCCACTTACTGATGTAAACTTTATAGGAAACCTGCAGTCCACATTTACCAACACTTTACTGAGGCTAAGACAGTTACCAGTTTAAGGTTTTTTTAAAGATTTTTACATTTTTTAAAGATTACTCCCTCTAACTTAGCATTTGCTTACCAAATATAAATTAAAATTTCCATTCACCCCCCAACAGGGAACACCTCAGGTTCCAGGAGAAAGTCAGAACTTTAAAAACTATTCAAAGTTTTCCACTGTAAATGCTGAAAAGAATAATCTAGGGATCTGCTTTTCTTCTTCCAGATATGCTATGTGAGTTGTGATTTATTGCTCTGAATTGCAGAACCATGCCGGAACAGATCTCTCTATCATAAAGTACCTTAAAAGTTATTATATTCTATAATAGAATGCACAGCACCACTACTAGTCCCAAACAAGTTTGAGTTCATTCTACATTTTCAGAAAACAACTGGAAGGCTAAGACAATAAACAAATAAACCTGAATAATGATTCAGGCCCACCAGTAGATGCAATGGTAAAATACACTAAAAATACAATGGATACAGAAATGTTCATTTGTATTATCGTGCAAATACAGAACAAAAGGAAGAGGATTTGTATCACATAAGCATGGATGACAACGCATCTTCAAATACAGAAATACAGTACTGAGAAAGCTGTTACTATTTATACAGACTTGACTAGCAACAAGTAATAGATAGCTTCTACTCAGAAGTACTAAAACAGCTGGCTGATCTCCCTGTGACCTCTTTTGAGGTAGATTTGTAACATATCCTGGAATTCTAGGGAAATCACAGAGATGTGGAAGGGTTTGAATATTGTGCCAAACTGACAAACAGAAGTGACTCAGGTAGGTGGAAAAAGCTGACATCAGTCCCCAAGCA
Organism: Ibycter americanus; assembly: GCA_035590275.1. Taxonomy (NCBI): domain Eukaryota; kingdom Metazoa; phylum Chordata; class Aves; order Falconiformes; family Falconidae; genus Ibycter; species Ibycter americanus. The sequence continues at coordinate 30,528,494 of JAVJGI010000065.1, read as the reverse complement.
TAGCGAGTGAAATCTGATGGGGAGCTCACTTAATAAAAATGACAGAATTAATGGCAACGTGACTCCAAAATATGTCTTCCTGAACAAATCTAGTCTCTCTTCAGAGGCCCATTTGGTTGATTACAGTACATACAGGCAACACATGAATCTTTGTACGGTACAGAAATTAGCCCTGTGTGGTATAATGCTTAAAGAGACCACCATGCTATAATAATAAAGCACATGCTAAATTGGTTAGGAACTGGTGGACTGACAGGTCTCAAGTAGCAACTATCAGTGGGTATTTCTAGTGGTTCTCTGCAGAGACTGGTAAGAAGCTTAGAAGTATACAAACAATTTAATTGCTGAAAAATTAATAGCAATGAAATTTGCTAACTGCACAAAGTCTGAGTGGGCAGTCATGCATGATCTGTATCACCATGCAGGAAGCTAGAGTAGCAAGTAGGAGGACAGCTTAAATTTGTATACACCACTTACCAGATGCATACTGAAATTCTGTGTCCAATTTTGATCTTTAAAAGGATCTGGAAGAATAAGATGTGTGAGAGGTGGGATAATTAAAGAAGCTCAGCACTTCTCTAGACAGAGAATTCCTATCACTAGGAGGATCTGCAGCCGGCCCTGGAGAAACACTTGAAAAGCCAACAACTAGAGAGAAAAGTTTTCAAAAGCACAGTTTGTTAACAAACAGGTGCTTCATCTTTGATAGTTTCTGCAAACCCAGGATGAATTTCTCTACTGAAGTGCCAGAGGAAAGCCTAAGTATGCTTTATGGTCATCTAGGTTACTGGGCTTGATACAGAAGGTATCTGCATGAAAACTGATTGCCTGTGACATACCACCAAATAGAAAATGATTGAATGATCCGCTGGATCCTTTCAAACTTCAAGCAATTTGTAAGAGCTGTGCAAAGTCTACCCTCTGATATCAATCCACAGATTTCAATGAGTTTGAAACAATTTCGTGCTTACTCACTTAGGCATAACTCACTCCTCATCAAAGTAGGGAATGAATTATGGGAGGGCAAGAATTCAAACTTTATCTTTCCTTCCAAAGGCTTGGTAGGCTTGGTTGATTTATGCACTGGGAACATACAGACTGTAGTCCAGTAAAGAAAGGGAACTCGGATGAGGAGCACAGGGGAGTTTGCTGCACTGGCCTTTTCAACCACACTTTTAGACAGGTGCTCTGAAGGAATAGGTGATGCTCCCCCTCTCCCTTGCCCTACTGCATCAGCCCACATGACTCGCATAAGTCAAGATCAAAACATGACTTCCCCACGTGACAAGTGACCTCATATGTAAGGTAGAAAAGCGATACTCTATTACATGCCTCTCAGTGACTCTGGTTCTTCATACTATACGCAGTCTGACAGAGGAAACATAGTACTCAATTACTGACTAGACACAAGGCCACACAGACAAAATAGCTGCTATTATTTAACAAAACGGCTGTCAAGAACAGCTATCAAACAGCCTCTCATTTCAAGAGAGTAACTGTCCGGCATTAGTGAATAATTCTTAAGGAATGGGCAGGCCAAGAAAACTTCCCATTTTAGCAGTGGACCTTTACTTTAAAAAAATCTTACGTTTTATACAAACTTTGTAAGAAGGCAGAGTGGGGAAAAGAGGGGAGGAAACATTTTTAATTTAAAAAAAAGAAACAACAACCAAAACACTCAGGTGTACCCCAGGTTGCCTGCTTGGTAAGAAAGTGTGTCAGGAACAAGCCCCAGGCTGTGAGGAGAGGAGGTGAACAGCAATTGGCCTCAACCTGTTGGGGCACTGCCAATTACTTCAGCATGGCCTTCTGGCATTACTGCAGCCATGTACCCCAAGACAGTATGTTTCTCTCTTCCTCACCAAGACTGATTCACACAGCCCTTCTGCCCTACCATTTGTGACTCAGATGAGTGGCTAAGGGGAAGATGGGAGCCCACAAGCAGCCAGGCATTAGAGCTCAGAAAGCGGGATGCAGGATCCACGCCTCCGGCAGCGCACATCCCTGAGCACAAGGCACTGGCAGCACTGCCATCTGCTGCAAGACAGCCGAGCATCAGCCAAAGGCATCGCTGCAACACACAGCAGTACAAATTGCTTTCAATTTTTAGGCAGGGATGGTCATGCAGAAAGGTATTAAAGGCAACCGTCTTTGCTGTGTGAAGCATTACGCTGTTACAGAAGCATCATCAAACTTCAGCATGTCCAGCTCCTGGGTCAGGGTTTGGAAGTAAGCGTAGGGTCTGCTCTGCCTGTTTGCTGTCCGAGTTACTGGTTTATTTATTTTCATATTTAAAACTTTTCTCACCAGTTATACAAAGTATAAAATCAGTTTGTCAGACACGGCCAAAGAAGCTTAGAATTTAAGGTGACTAACTCTGGATTTAAAAAGCAAACCAAAACCAAAACCAAACCCACCAGATGTTGCAGAATTAAACTGGTATCACTGTAACCACATGAAAAATACTATCATGATAGCTGCAAAAACAGTGTTTCTATTTCTGAATAGCTGTATGATATAATCAAAGCGCTCTGCCAAAAACTGCCAGAGAAAAAACTCTTGCAGTCCCCCCACTCCCATAACGAACTCACGACGGAAAAAAAAAAGAAAAGAATAATAGTAAATTATGTTGGCAGATTAAAAAAAAATAATCTTCTGTGGAGTAGAATTACATTTAAAAAAAAGACCAAGTTCTTGATCAAGCACTAACAATTTGGGACCAATACCCTGATTCACAGCAAAAATCCCATCGATGCCCATGGAACGTCTATCTGGGCTGAACAGTTCACTGAAAAATCATTCAGGATGCAAACTAACTGCGGCAAACTAACTGGCAATAAGCACCACTTCATTGGAAAAGATGATACTGATCATTTCCTGGACAATGTTTAACTCTGCCCTTTTATTATGTGTTGCATCATTGTTAATTCATATCTAGTAAGAAACAAGGATTCAAAAGGTCTTCAATTAACAGACTCAAAACTGAATAAAACTGCCACTACATCTTCAGGCTACTGTTCAGAAGGTTCACTCTCAATCACTAGGATGGGAAACAACTTATTTTCAACAAATCCCTTCATTCTGTGGAACTTGGACTTGTCACAAAGGCAACAGAAACGCATTAAATGAGTGGTCCAGGCTTCACAGAGTATTAAGTCTCTTCCCTGGATCAACTCATGTATGTTTAAACATAATCCAGAATAAGCAGCTAAATGTTATCACATTAATAGTAAATAACAGCAGTGCTTTTCAACTTAAACAGACAACCCAAAATAGGATTCTTCTTTTGGAGGAATAAAAACCCCAGGAAAACCTTGGTATAATTCAGAGCATTCTGCTAAAACCTATTGGCACAGGTCCTTGTCCTACAAGAATGTCTGAACAACTAGTTACTGAAAGGAAAATCAATTACAGCTCAGTCCCTTCTGCTGGAAACTGATCCATTATTTTCTCACCTGACTCATCAGAAGTCAGGGAAAAAAACAAACAACAAAGAAACCCAAAAAACCCTCCCAAACACCACAACAAAACAAAGAAAATTTGCCTGGCTATCTGGAAGCAGTTCTTTAAAAAAATCATGTCCTGGACCTTAACAGATGGTCTGCTCTCTTAGTTCATACATAATGCACCTGCCTCATTAAAACATGTTATTCCAAGTTTCCTACTTACTCCTTTGGCTAAAAACAAAACAGAGCAAGTGTATCCTAAACACATGTAAAAGTTGCAATTCACCACAATGCTCATTTGCTTGCCATTAACACATGCTGCTTCCTACCCTTGTTCGGTTGTGATTTATGGGAAGGGTATTAAACTGCAGGAATTCTCTCTTCTGGTGTCTGAAATCAATCTAGCACATAAGGTCCCAGTCCTAAATGAGGCTTTCTATACCATTGTACAAACAATAAAAGATACTTCAGTATTCAAATTACATCAAATTACAGAATGACCATAATGGCTATTTCATGGTTAAAAATACCCTAAGCAACATGGTCAATACCAGCCACTTTAATATGCATTGTTTATAAGACTGAAAACTCTTCTTTTCACAAATAAAGATTTTACCTATAGTATTGAAGAATGATTTCTTTGCAGCGATATTTTAAAAAAATAGTTTTTTAAGTTAAGAAAACACTTTAACGTTGAAGCTTTCCTAGTCCAAGTCTCAGCCTGCAGCAGATTTTGCCGTTGAGTAATAAACCCTTTTAAAATATGGTTTATTATGGAAATACTGTCAGAGCCTTAATTAAAGTAGGCGCCACAACAGTAGAGCTGCTTACACAACAAATGGATTCAGCAAAGAACATCAGGCACTCGCTGACCTCTGCATTAAGTGCTTTTATTTCAGCCCACTGTTTCAAACGGCACTGTCGATAAAGTCATCTGAATGAGATCACTCGTATATCCCGCTGCACAGCCCATGGAGTGCTTGACAGAAATGAGAGAGATTAAACAGCAGCTAATGTCACTAGTAGCAGTTTGAAACCACGAAAGTATGTATGTCTCCCACAACAGGCCAAGGAATTCACTGTTGTCTGGAAAATGAAAAAGGACTTTTAAACCAGACTTTCAGGTCTGAGATTTAATTCAACTCTGGCTCAGATCTACTGTGTAGATCACAAAGAATTATGCTCCCATGTCAACAATATTTCTGTCTTATTAAATTTTCATAAAGGGTGAAATCCTGGCCTCACTGAAATCACAGGAAATTTTGCCAATGGCTTCAGAGCCCAAGTTTTACCCAAAGTGAATCAGAGACTCACCTGCTTGTCAGAAAGAATCCAAGGCTTTTAGAAAAATTATGCTTTATGACAGGAATTAGTGATATGCGGATGAAATGGATCAAGGTGGATAGAGTCTGATAAATGCAAAAATAACCTCAGTATCCTTCTATCAAAGAAATTCTGAGTCCGCATGTAAATGCATTCAGTTTGCCTATCCCAAGTAGGAATGTTCCCAGAGCACAGTGCCTCCCATCTTACTACAGCCTTCACTTCAGCATGCGCACCATGTGTCTAGGTTTAATCCCACAGTTCCTTATCCTGAGGCAAACAGGATTCTTTCCCAGTCAATTATGTTAATTGCAAAAGAACTTGTCTGTCCCTAGGGAAACTGTGGGAAGATGTATCACCATGCCAGTGATTCTGGCCACATCCTCAATGCCGCTGCAAAACTGCAGGGGAGGATGGAGAGAAAGGGGCTTTTGCCTCCAGGTTTAACAAACGCTGTCAGCTGTGCAAGCAGACAGCTTTGAGGAGGATGCTGAAGGTTGTCTGAATAGATGGCATCCCTAGACACAGACAGATTTTAAGGGGGTTTTGTGTTTTTTTCAGGGTACAATGCAGGCACAGTCTCCCCTCCAGTTTTGCAAATGCCACCTGGGCATCAGCAAATGTCCCCATTGCCAACTTCCTCTTGTATTTTGTCTTCCAAAAAAAACGTTAGGAGTGTGCAGGACACCAGATATTTTGTGACAAGAAAACCAGTCATATAAACTATTTCTTGACATTCAGGTTTATTCAGTGAAAGAAATGCAGTGCTAGCACATGCAAGGAGCCCTGTTCAGGAATATATGAAGACACAGGATTGAAAACCATGTCAGCTAATGAAAAGCTTGTGGACTCTGCTCTATCCAGCCCACAAAGAGAAGGCCAAGGAATAACTTAATCCCACTAGTATTGCATAAGTATGAGAAACAAACATTTGATAGAGGGCTTTTCACTTTGGCAGACACAAGTCTAATAAGATCTAATGGCTAGCTAAATCTAGACTCATTTTAAGGCATGACATAAAGGGAGAAATACATCAATCAAAGAAAAGGAATGGAAGACCCCTTGCTCTTCACAAAAACTGAAAAAAACTTAAAAATCGCAAGCCAGAGCAAGCCCCACTAAAACATACCAAGCATCGTTTGGATCATCCATCACTGAAAGTGTTTATGCCAAGACTGGATGTTTCTTTCTAGATTGGCCCCAATTAAAACAGTCTTATGGCCTGCAGGGGACTGTTTTATCTGGTCATAGTGGTCCCTCTGCGCTTTCTAATCTGTAATCTAATTTTCAATCACGGAACGGCACTGCTATGTACTCTCCTTGGTTCCATCCTTGGAAGTGTCATGCGGTGCAGGATGTGGTAAATAGAAGTACATAGCACTTATTTTTAAAGCTGGCTGGAATGAGATAGGGAGGAAAGACTGTTTGTGGGCGGTTTCAATGAATGTACTATATATAATTCACAGCATTCATCAGATGACACAGCAAGAGGCACATAACAAGGATCAAACAGTTAAGATTTACTGAGAAAATACAGTAATTTTACTTGTTTGGAATGAGTAAAGATGGCCTTCTCCTCAGCCAGACACTAGGTTTTCGCTTTCTGTTCATCGGCTTCCCCCACAAAGCAGAGTGTCTCTCTGTCTCTCTGTCCTGCTGACAAATCCTGGTGTGTAAAATGGGGACAGAACTGAAAAATAAACATGTCTGAGCATAGTATCTATGTTCAGCATTTAACCAGCTCCAGCTTGCTTCTGATCACTTCTAATTCTTTGTGGATTTGCCAGAGTGGAGGTGGCCAAGCAGCTCTTTTACCTGCCTGACACTGCTGTGCTGCTTGCGATTTCAACACACTTCACACTTGGCAGAGCAGGGGCCAGGTCTGCCAAAAACTTGGGTAGAGTTTTGTAATAAATAATAACAAATCTACCTGGCCCAAGAATGCACTTTTTCAGGAGTGCCCTAGTCTCCTTCCAATTCTCCACGTGATCAACAGACAAAACATGCACTTACCTTGCATGTCTCTTTGAATAAAATGTCTGTAATTAGAAAGAAGTTTAAATGATACAAAGTTAGCTCAGTGGAAAACTGCAGGCACAGTGAAATGATCAAAGTCATTTGTAAAACCAGACAAAACCAAACATCTGCTCATGTTTATCCAATGGGGCTCCAGAAAAGAAATATTAAAGAACATTTTAATAGTACATTTCATAGCCTAGATAAAAACCGTATGAAAAAAATCAAATTCCAAATCTTGGGCAACTTATCTTTTGAGTAAAAATGTACTGCTCTGGAATCAGCAGTCTCCTACTTCTCATATGATAAGCAGATCTCTGTTTATTAAATATCAAATGGCCAATTTTCATTCCACAAGAATTCTATGTATAATTACTTTTAAGTTTTTCTGGAAGGCAGCACTGCAGTGTTCTGGACAGACAGTCATTCTTTTAATCTGTTGATGTCTGTACTTCATGAGCTTATGAGAAGGAGCTCCTTTAAAATTAACATGAAAGAACTATACACACATAAAGAGCATATTCACAGCCAGACAAACAATAAATAGCTCAATAAGGTCAGATTGCGATATTACAGCAAAGACTTGTCTAGCATATGTGCATGTTATTTAAAAGTTCAAAAAGTCACATATATTTTTAACAAACCAAAAACACACATTATGAATTTATTACTGTTGAGTCTTCAGAGCAATAGCTTAGTGGACTGGAATAATAACCCAAGTTGAAGTTTATGACGTCCCGTGTCTTTTTCTGCAAAACAGATTTAAGCCCCACGCAGCTCTGTAACCAGAAAATTCCCACTCTTTACCCACTCAGCCTGGGATTCCCACAAACTACAAACTTCCTCCACCATAATGAAGAGAAACTAAAAACAAAAATTATGCAAATCACTCCCCAAAACATGTATCTGTGTCTCAGAAAAGGAAAATGAAAATAATTACTGCACTGTAGTTTAAATTCTACATAATTATTTTTTCTCACTTCAGTTAGCACGAGAGAAACAGAAGAGTCTGACTGCTTTGTGGTTAAGTCGCAATGCATTTAACAGATTTCCATGGTCCCTGCAGTAGATTTAAGGCTCATGAGCTCTGTCCATGTTAAATTATAAATTCCACATTTTTGAAAAAATTAGCAACTCCTCAAAACAGAGAAGTGCAAACGTAGCTGTTTAACCACCCTAAAACCCTGTTTAAAATAAATCCAGTTTGTTAAGTAAGGAAAGGAAGTAAAAATGTCAGCATCACCCCTATAACATTTCCTCCGGAGTGCTGTATGTGGGAAGCATGTCAACATGAAAACCACGCAGTGTTGTCAGCCCACAGAGAGAACTGTGGTTATTTGGACCTCCAAAAGCCAGGACTCAGCTCAGCTGGTGAGGGCCTGGCCCTGTGCACAATGCAGGGGTGGTCCTACTGTCTCCAGCTTCCTGAAGGAATTTTTTTTGTTGTCAGATGGTAGGATTTGGGAAAGACCCTGGAGAGGGATTCCACCATCAGGCTATGCTAAAGTGCTGAAAAACCTCCCACGGGAAATTCAGCTGGTCACTGGGTCAGGGCTCATTTTGTCCCTCTGTCTCACAGACTTCATGTTTCTGGAATATTTGAGACAAACCTCCACAGCACAATCTCGCTGGTGGTGTCACCCTGCCTTGCGGAGCTGCATCTCTTGTGCAGTCCCTAGAAGCTGACCCACTAAAGCCCTCCCTATTGGTAGGTGGCTGAATTTTTCAGTGGAGGAAGAAGCCTAACAAAACTTCCCCTACATTCGTGAAGGTAAACCACCACCAAAACACACAGTACATCACTTCATCCAGTCCTCCCTCCTAACAGAAGCAAATGAGGAAAAGTGGAAGCTAATTTTGGTTCCCTCCCGCACATACCTTTGTGCCATCTCTGGGAGCACACTCACAGCTCTTGGGCACATATCCAGCTACAGCAGTACCTTCTCTGGATGATCAGAGTCACTGAGATGGAAAAGGCAAAAAAAATCTTCGGTACCAACTGCACAACAGGGGGAACATGCTCCTAATTGAACAAAGTACCTCTAATGAACAAGGTTACAAAGACAGCTCACTAATTTTAAACTGATATAGTTACCAGCTTCCAAATGGAAGTTATTTTGGGTATTTAATAATTGCTGAATTTTATAAAACCATTCAGATAAATACCCAGTGATGCCTCTGTAAGACACACAGTTACCTGCGGCAGCAGAGGAACCTCTTAAAACTCTTAGGTTGCATCCTTCATTTCACCAGGTGAAGTTACAGGAATTACCATTTCCAAGGGACCTAATCTGCACCTGAACTTAAATGTGCCTTCTCTGCCTGCTATACGGTTTAACTTTTAGCTGGTAACACTCCTCGGAGCAGGACAGAACCAGCCATAAAACTAGTGTGTCTACTTATTCTGGCGAGTCCTTGCCACCACTAGCCTCCTACACAGATGCTCAAGGAAGGCTCAGTCCCCTCCAACAAACTAACTGTGAACAAGACTACAAAAGCACAAAACCTGACAACTAGGAAGGTGATTCAGGCTACCTGAAACAGCACAGGCTTCCCTAAACAGTTCTTTGCATGCAACCAATGGTACTATCATCAACTGAAAATTATATTTAAGGCTTGCACTCACAGATAACACTGCTGCACCTCTGCTTTGGCACCATCAGACTGAGCACGCCTGCTGGCAATGTTTCACCTGAAAGATCACGCACATCACAGACAATTTTCAAGTTAATATCAAGTTGTGTACACATGATGGAGGGAACAGTAAGACAGTTCAAAGTCCTCATTACTTGCCCAAACAGGCCCATATTTAAAGGCTGCATGAACAAATCTGATGCTGATCTATGCTGTGATTAGCTGCTTCTAAAATGAAACCTCCATCCTGATGTGATCTGATCACTGAATTGTTTATCCAGTCATACTGGATTCATTCCAGAATTTCAGGCAGTCTGTTCAAAGTTACCTACGTTGAAGCTTGCTATAATCACATCTGGTTTAGCCTACAGCTGTCTTACCAACTTGATTAAAAGAATGAAAACAGCTCCAGTGAAAACTAAGGCCACAGGCAGACCTCACCTTCAAAACACTGAGCCAGTTCTCCCGTCTCATCATTCTTGTGCTACCCAGCAAAAGTCACTAGCATTGCTCATTGTCAAAGGGTGGATCTTATGCAGAACTTCATTTAAAATGGTCTGCAACTGATAAGCAATAGCCAATTAGTATTGATCTGATCTGCTGAACTCAAACTCAATGCACTGTATCCAAACAACTCGTCTCATTTGAGGGCTAAAGACATTCCAAGCCCCAGCTGCAAAAAAGTAGTATTACTTCCCACATCAAAACATGAAATAAAAAAAAAAAAAAAAAAAAAAAAAAAAAATCACTTCTGCTATGCTCCATGTTTTGGGATTGGCACAACTCAATTTATCAAAGAGCATACAGTATTTTTCCTTGCTATTCCCCATTAATTACAAAAAATAACACCATGAAAATTAAAATAACAGAAAATTTTGCAGAAGAGATTTTGCTTTATTGGGCAGTCAAGAGTCCTGACTTGCTTTAATTTGGCTGCCACAAACCTGAACTTCTTGTTACCTTCTAGCTTAATAGGAAAGGAAAAAGGATGCTAGGTACCATGATTAGTGAGGAATCACTTCAGGAACAGTCTTCCTATGAGGAACTACTGACATTCCAGATGTTTCCATTCAAAATTGTAAAACTATGATAACATGCAATTCTCAAACATCACATGCACACCTACCCAGCCTTGGGAAATTCACTAAAAACAGGTGAACATTATATTTTTAAAAAATACCATACACAAAGCATTATGTGCATATGTATACACACAATGTCTGTATATCCATACAACAGGTATATACACACCTACACAGACACACACATTCAATATATATACTTTTCAACTGTGCAAACATAAAGCATCCCTGAAGCTAGTGCAAATCAACCAGACTTAACCACTTTCTCCAAGTCTTCGCACACAGAGTCATCAGGGCTTAGGCGCTGTCAGAGAAACGGTTTACAGGAGTCTGCCAAGCTGGATCAGATCACTTCATGCAAGAGCAGGCTGAGAAGTGAAACTGAGGTTTTCTCTGAAATGGACGGTATGCTCCATTTCACAGGCATCATTCCTAATGCTCTATTTCTGTGGTTTCCACAGCCTAAACAGCAAACCTTAGCGGGCAGGCTTTCCATCTAGATTGCAGAACTGCACAACTCTTACTAAGGCTCAAGGAATGTCTGAGAATGTTGAGACACAGCAGAGGTGTCCGCTCCCATGCTCACAAAGACTGCCGGAGCATTTCTCCGTCCCTGTGCTACATGTCAACTATCACACCAGCCATCTGATCTGGGCATTAAATCCCAGCATACTACTGCCTGGACACAAGTACATGCAAGTGACTGCTGAATCAAGAATAAGCCAGAAAACAAATGAACAAGAAATTTGGTTTTGCCTAGCTTCCAGAATATGTAATCCCTTATTATGCTTGTGCATATAAAGGACATGCAACATTCTCTTCATCGTTCTGAAAACACTTAGAGGAAGTTACAAATCATCTAGCAAACATCTTCAAATCTTGCACAAGATTTCTATTCCCAATACAATTGATGACTCACGATTTGTAGCCTCAGTAAGTGAAACTGCTGACATCAAAATCATTGCCAACAGTGAGCTGGCATGATAATTATGCCCACTTACTGTCAACTAGCCAAATGCCTCCCAAAAATAGAACCAGAGATATGAGGTCTAATTAGAAGTGTCTGAATTACCAAGGTTCCTTTATTTAAAAAAAAAGAAAGAAAAAAAAGTTATTGATGAGAACTTAGCAGAAGGTTTCCATTCCACTACAAGCATTCCAGTAAAATATTCTCTCTACAGTATTCAGAGTATTAAAACTCCAATTTAATGACTGGCCTCACAAAAAACTTCCTACCTGGAAGTTTTGCCCTTTATTCAGAGTGGAAGATTTACAACTAACTGTTTAGCACATCTCACAAAGGATCACAACCATCAGACATCTGTAAAGAGAAGATATATGCTATAAACTGCATTGAGAGTTTTTGAAGTAAAATCCAATGTAGCCTCAACTGCTAATGAACAATTAATTAGCATATCTTTGAAAAAACATTTAAAATCTAGGGCTGGTCAGGTTATACATAACCATTTATTATGAAAACACATTTACCACACTGGAGAGTAATACATAGCCACACCTCTTCATTTTACTGCAGGGTTGATGAGACTGATGTAACAATACCAAAGTATATTCAGTGTGCCCTGCTAATCAACCTGCCTGCGTTTTCCTTCCCTAAATTCTGATACTGGTCATGTCCACACACAAATCCATCACTGACTCATGTGAAGCTTAGATTTTGTTTCACACGTTGATGGAAACAGAATGTCCTTGTACAACAGTCACAGAGTCTAAGGAAGCAATCTGGAGGCTATGCAGTTCATTTCCCCAACAAACTATACATTTAAATTATGAAAAAGAGAGCAGTAAAAGCTGTTAGTCAGCACAACACCCTTCAAGAGCACTGCCCCTTTCTGAAATGTAGCTCCTATTTAAGCAGGAACATCTGGTAAATCATCCAGGACTCATCCTGCAGGCACCTGTACGCACTGCTTCATTTTATATACAGACAGTAGACATAATGAGGGAAGAGCAAAACCTTTCATTTCCTAAAGATACTTCTTACAGCAGCCACAGTGCAAATTTCAGCAAAGTTTTTCAGGCACTCCAAACCTCAGTGAGCCATTTGATTTAATGCTTCCTTAGAGATCACCGTTCCCTATAGCATAAAATATCACCACCTTTGGAAAAAAAAATAAAAATTCATAAAGTGCTAAAACTTAGTCAAGCCACAGAAAGCAGTATTCACACCACCCTGAAATGAACATTTTTACATAGCAAAACGAAGCATTTTTGGTACCAACTGTTCCCACAGAAGGGGAACACTCACTCTGATTTCCCTAAACGGAAAAAAGGCAAGGAAAGACATTTTTAGATCATACAAAAATACAAAGAACTGATATAACCAACAAGGAAGTGTGGCTTGTGTGTAACACTATTAATCTATCTTGACTGAACAGTATGTATTTTTTTTTTATTTCACTCTTCCGCCTCCACTTTTTGTTTGCTGTTGAGGACAGATAAGTGCTACTGGCAGTATCTTGGCACAGGCATTTCACTAGTAGGTATACTGATAGCAAAAAATCTTAGTCCTTCAGATTTTGCTGAATTTTACTTCAGACCTATTTGACCGAAAGATCTCGGTTACAGGTATATGTTGGAAAAACAACTATTTACAGAATAACAACAAATGTCTCCTCTGTAGAAAGTACTAACCCAGTGAATGAGGTATTTTGAAATTCTGATTAAATTCCGTAAGCTTCTGCCAATCACATACTATGAAGGCAAATAATAACTGAGACAAAGCATACCATTTCCAGAAGTCATGGGGTATGTACAATCAGAAGTATGGCTGGTTAAGTGAGGCATATAAGGAGCCCTAGCACGCAGACAAAAGTACCATGGTCAAGTTGAAAGAGGGGTGCTGAAGACTGCTTAATAACTGGAAATAGAAAGTAGTTTTGCTACAAGCTAGCATTTAGGAGAAGCACTTCAGCACAGACAGAAACATGAACCGTAATTTTGACACTGAGCAACAAAGTGTTAGTAGCAAAAGTTGATTAAACTTTCTAGCCATTGAATTATTGTCTTCCTTTGGTGGTGTAAAAGATACCAGAGGATACAAAAAGCTTTACTGAAAGTAAGGTCAAGTGGGTTCTGTATGGAGAGAAAAAACAAGTCCTGTGACTGAAAATGCCAAGGCCAGGCTGAAGGAAGAACAGCATCATCTCTCTGTATCTTGATGGAAACTTAAGCGCAGAAGATGCATCTTCTCATTACTCTGCTTTGCAAGAGACAACTCAGAGTACATGGGAACCCCATCTCTCGGTGCCAAGGCAATGATGGCAGAGATGAAGATTGGCAGTACAGTTGTCATGCCATGGTGGCAAGACCTGCCAAGTGCCACACTCTGTGCTTCCAACATTGCCAGGAGTGGAAAGAAGAGCAAGTGAAAATCCCAGGCCATTTTGCAAACATCAAGTCATGGTTGGTCAGCACTGACAGCACCAAAATAACCCTAAAAAGGAGAGTGCTTTATCAACTACAACCACCCAGCAGACAATGACTCCTGGACGAAATGTAGATGGCTCAATCTTGCAGGGCTCCACTTTAGATCTGACCAGAGTGGTGCCCAAGAAAGCCAGACTGACACCTGGATGAGTCCCCAGGGTAGCTCTATGAGCCTGGGAAGTCTCAGTCAACCATAACACTCCATAAAGGCAAGAAGATGGATATCCCATTGGAGATGTTTTAGTCGGTCTTCTCTGGGCTAAGGCTGCACTGAAAATTCAGGAAGGATTGAGGACAGAGGCTGAGATTATGAAGTGGATGAGGAATTCTTCCCTCACTGATGTGAAAAATGAAAAAGTCAAATCAGCAGCAGTTGACGTACTAAGAGTTTTCATATGGAAAAAGAAGGGGTTTGCTCATTCTAGTAAATATTCAGAATTATGGTGTGTACATTTTCTTTTCTAAGGTATTTTTCAAAATCAGTTCACAGCTGTGTCATCTTTTGAACCAGTTTTGTCAGGCTACTAAATTAGCTTTTTTATTTACTCTGTCTTTTTAGGGAAGCTTTTAAACTGCCATGAAATAAAAGTGCTAAATCTTCTTAGACATTAAGGTATCTTAAATAACCGTGTCGCTGTGCCTTTGATCATTTAAGGGTGTAAGTTTGGCACATGCTGTTGAGAGAAGTCATACCCTTTATTAGTTCAGCAGATACAGCATAGAAAAAGCAGGCATACTTTCAGGCTCACTAACCTTGCCTGCCTTTATCAAGTCTGAAATAGAAGCTGTAATTGGCAAACTAAGTACTAATTGCTCTGACTGTAACTTGATCATGTTTATCAAGTAACAGTTTGGGGGGAAAAAAGGTGATGGTTGACAGTAACTAACTTTCTCCTTTGCAAGACTAATGCACGCATCTTCTTCCTCTTGGCTAACAACCTTTTACTAACACCCACTACCTTTTCTTTCAAATTGTCTGACTGAAATATGGCTGTGCCCCCATCAGCAAGATGTTACACAGGCAACGTTGAGGTTTGGCTTTAATTTTGCTAGTGTTCTGCCTGTAACAAATACAATCAAATTCTTCAAGGCAGATTGGGGATTTCAGGCATACATTCCACAGTGAGAGGTGTATGAATCCTGTAAATGGCACCGAGAGCCTCAACCACACCTGAATCTGAACAGGAGGATGCAGCCTCTGGACTATAATTTAGCCATTTGCTTCCTAGGAAAAAATCAACATCTTTTTTTGTCCCTACCTTCAACTGGATTTTTTTAATCCCCTTATTACTCTCAGTAGCTCTGCAAACCTAATTTCCTTCATTTTTTCGCTTTCTTGGATAAAGAGATTAACTGCATCCTACCATACTCAATATGACTGAAGAACGCAACCAAGGCAAAATCTAGTCATGATAAAAGAATCAATGGAAATTCTGTCAACTTTGAGCAGGATGAGTTGAACAAACTGATGGATACAGTATGCTCTTTCTTTGATGGTGATTAACTTGTGACAGTACTATTTTAAAAGCAAATTCAATTTTCCTATATAGTTTTCCAACACTCTCTTACCCCTGCTCTATCATGGTTCTGAGAAGGCAGGCATTGCTGCATATTCATGTAAATATCCAACATGTATTGGTAAATCCCTCTGGGTTTTTTCAGATGCTCAAATTTTCCATCAATTTTAATAACCAGCATTTCTTCTGCTGACTGCTTCTCACTTCTTCCTTCTACTCCTGCGTTCAGGGATTCCACATTTTATTTCCTCTTTTTCTTTCTGTTAGGATTTCTTTTTGCATGGACAGTTCCTGAATTTTGCGTTTTTTTTCATTTACCCAAGTTCTCCCAAGACAATTGCGTAAAACCAGGAATTCATAGTTAGTGTTGTCTCTTCCTACCCTGAGCTCAAACATGCCCTGCACAATTAAGGCAACTCAATTTATAATTAATTTTTGAGTAAAACAAATACATATACCTAAATTGCAGGTAAACACGTACAAAACCTTGCAGTGCACTTTTTCAGTGAAGGGCATGCTATAAAGCATGAAGAAGTGATAAAAAGATAAGGAAGGGGCTCAAAATACCTTCTCACAGGAACACACTTCTCAGTTGTTTATTGCAGTCCAAAATACCCCTTGTCTTTGATTTAAAGAGCTTCGATCAGCTTAGCCCATCAGTATCATGGAAAGCTAGCAATAATTCTTACTAAAACCCACTAATAATGTTAATGGGGAAAAAAAAACTCTCAAAGTATAGATTTCTCTAGATGTAGTATATCATGTATAATGTTATATAATGCATATATGCGTGTATACATATATATTGTATATATGTATACACATATATATACACAAATATATAATAGTATACAATATTATAAAGCTGCAAACAGTGATTGGTAAGCTGCCAGAAGTTTCAAAAAGAAACTGATAAAGCCTTCAAGACCCCGTCAGAATCACCCCTGGGAAATCTGCAATATGCTCTACTTCATGCAGACATTGGATTAAGCATCTGCGTGTAAAACTTAATCTAGGGTTTTATTTCACTACGGGCTTCCTTCCCCTCCCTACCCCCATTTCAAGCGATTCAGCAGGCCCACTTTCTCCAGACTACCAGCAGCCCCGCTACACTGTAAGGAAGAAGGATTTAACTGATCACAGCATCACACAAATTTCACATAAGCCTGTGATCCTGTTGCTAGCATCAGTCAGCACTACGCTCTCTAAAACCAAAATCTGGACTCTGCAGCTTCTAACAGATGGCAAGTTCTCCTGTCCCACTGCTATTTGGTGCAAGAGCAAGTCGACACCCACAGGGCCCTTCCTTTTCCCCTTCCTTCATTTCCATCCCTTTTCACAATACCACATTTAGACACTTTTCTAATCTACTGTCATTTTCACTGGCTTTAATGCGAGGCAATATCACAATTTTTAGCAGTATTGCAAAAGATTCAAATGGTATTTGCTCATGATGGCTCCAGGCATATTATAGTATCATTGTTATACAGCCTTTTTCATGGATCGTATCCTGTTATTACCTTAACACCCTACTGGCTGTAAACCTGTATCCCTCAAATATGTTTCAGCGAGTTGTCAGCTGCATTTCAAAGCAATCAGTG
The DNA here is from genome assembly GCA_035590275.1 of Ibycter americanus. NCBI lineage: Eukaryota > Metazoa > Chordata > Aves > Falconiformes > Falconidae > Ibycter > Ibycter americanus. The sequence goes on along the minus strand of JAVJGI010000065.1, from coordinate 30,511,428 downwards.
AATTAGGCACCTCAAAAATAACAATTTATTATTACTCATCACCTTGGGAGATGATATGCTTTGGACTCATGAAAGCTGATCATTGTCTTCCACTTCCTCTTTCATAAAGCAGCTTTATGTGAAGTAGACAAAACCTGCAGGCTTGTGACAGTCAATAGAATTGCTGCAACCAAAAGGGAGAACCATAATAACAGAACTCGGAGAAAATAATACATGCAGGAACGTGCATGCTAAATCATACTGCAACTCTAGCATTTAAAAAAAAGTAGGAAAAAAAAAAACCTAAAAAAGAGACAAGCTAGTAACTGGGGAGAATTTCAAAGTCAAAACTGGAACTAGAAACAAAGTGTACCAACTTTTCTGTAGCTGTCTATTGTTCTGGAGTGTGACTCAGCAGAACAAAGGCTTTTGTCTTCATTTAGAAATAGAGTTCATATTGCACAGGAAGTGGCAAAAATCTGCTGTCTGGAATGTGACCGTAGTTCCATTTGTTTTCATGGGGACGTACCACAGAAAGTCCCTAGCTTTATAGAAACAGCAAATCATGACCCTGTTCCACATGAGTTGATGAGACCAGGATAAGACTCTAGTTTTCCTGTAAGCATGGAGAAGCAGTCAATGGAAAAATAGAAATTTGTAGGAAAAAAGATGAGTGAGGTGGTCATAGCTGACAACATTCAATTTTTTACTTGCATTTAATGAATCTGCAAATACCTGCATTTATAAATTAAAATAGAAGACTCTGAGAAGGGTACACGACAAAGTCTGTGCCACCACTACAATCCAACACTGTGTAACAGTCACCATAAAAAGAAATGCCAGCAGGTTTAAGACTAACATCTATATTCGACATATTTGTACTTCCCTTTTCATACCATGACGTAAATGTTAAAGCTGATAGGGGAACATCAAATAGTTTTTAAATCATCAATTTTTTTAAAAAAAAATTGGTTTAACAGTATCAACAGATGCTATTAATCACTTGAATGTGATCAGGCCAAGAGGCTGTAGTTTATTAGCATTTAAATTAAACATTATGTAGTAGAAAAAACAAGGAAGCAACATGTTCATTTAAGGACAGATTTTTCTGTTCATGCATACACCACAATATCTGTGTTTGGACTAGTTTCTGTCACTCTCCCTTCTTCTCCAAGCATTCCCACATCGTCAATCATGAGTGATTTTTCTGATGAAAATACAGCATTATTCTACATACAGAAATTACCCACTATCATGCAAAGCAGCATACTTTCAGTTAAAAAGTGTATCTTTCTTCTACTATACAAAAGTTAATTTTCTTTATCTTTGTGAAGTAATATTTGTCCTCAGTTTGATAAAATAAAGTTCAGCCTACTTCCATGCACTTTTTCTGTTTTTCTTAAAAACATGAGCGCACATATCAGAAGTTTTTGCTTGCTTGCAGAGTGAATGAGTGGGAGTGTGTACACAAGTAAACCGTGTCTATGCATGTCACAGTTGTGAAACATGTTATAAATAAAACCATGTGCTCTTAGAAGAGATTTTCATCTCTCCCCTTTTGCTGCATGTTGAAGGAAGCGCTGGGGTAGACCTCAATGCAGGAGTGAGAACCTGCAAACACACACACATTAAGGTTTGCAGAGTAACTGATAAATAACAGAACAATTTCTGTAGTTGTTCTGCAGGGTGAATGCATAAGACCCTTCATTTTAACAAGAACAATATGATTTGGTTTCCTCTCATTTTCTCACTTGAAGCAGTTGTGAATTGGTGTTAACTGGTACCTGTAATATATGTCCAGTGGTTTAGTGTCTGCCTAATACTTCAATGATTTTCAGAGCACATACCTCATGATGATGGGGAGAAAAAAGCATCAATCCACTGTGCTAGTAAAAATAACTGAATTAGTAAGATTTAATCTAGAGTCTGTTAGAAAGTTCTGTAGTTTGACCTACCAGTTAAAAACTTTAATAATGCACTGTGTAGCACTCCTCAGAAAAGCTATGAAACCAGACAAGCCATTTTGTTCATTCATTGTAACATTTTGTAAAATATGCCTCTGACATGTCATGGTAATAGTTTCTTTCACTGAAACTATGTTCTTCTTTTTCCTTCCTTATTTTCTTTTAAAATACATGCTCTGGTGACAAAGGAAGACTAACACAGAACGTGGTGAACAAAGATAAACTACCTCATTTCTCTCTTGTATCACGACTCCTTTTAGCAATCTAAAACATACCTAAGGGGAAGTGCCATAACTTCTCTCAGTGTAATATACATCTTTTTAATTTCCAGTTCTGAGTCATGCAATGATCTCTTCTATGAGCAGTTTTCTTTCCTTGGCTAATGTTAGGTAATGTGCAGACACATAAAGCTGATACATGTTACCATCATAGTATTTTTCTCCTATCCTTTTGTATCCCACCTGCTGTTAAGGGGTTGCCCTTTATAAAAGGGGCAACAACAAAAGCAACACTTCCTAAATGCTGCAGTTCTGTAACAGTGGAAAAATTAACACAGGGAAAGCAAATCAGCAAGCCTAAAAAAATCACGTTATTCAAATGTGTGAGAAGGATAGCAGAAAACACGTCATAGAGTCTGAGAACAAACAGTCACAGCATTATATACGAGAAAATGCTTCTGCAGATTAATACAAATATATTTAGCAAATGCTGTGTATTTTATTAAACATTATGCTACATCTCCATGTTCTTCACCATCTATAACTGAGCTTGTTTGCAGAGTTAGAGAGCAAAATAGTGCCACACAGGCTTTCTTGTCTCAAAATTGAGTCCTAATCGAACCTTCCTATCCTTCCTCAGTATTTATCTGTGTGGTAAGCATTAACCCCTATTTGCACAGGTTGAGATACTGACAAAGAGAAGTTGAGCTTTCCTCAATGCTGAAAACAGCACTGGCATACAAACCACATTCACACTACGGAGGTTGCAGGTCCATGTTCTGACAACACTTGTTGTTAGACAACTGTTCCATTAATAATAGGGGCTTTTTTCTTGTTTTTTAAGCAACTTCCTTGCCTTGTATTCAGAGATACCTAAAATATAACCACTAACAGAAAAGAGCATGAAATGGCTAAAAAAAAAATTAAAGCTGCATACATTTGTAACACTTCATCCACAATCAGTACGTTGTTTCACGTGGCTTCAACTGCAGGGCATTCTGGGTATCTTACCTGGTTTATTTCTTTTGGTTTATCACACATTATTTTGCATCCTGTCTCTCATCTCAGACTTTTCAAAGGATTTAGACATGCAACCAAGTATGCACAGCACATGTTCTGAAATCACAGATAAATTAAGAAAGCCCTACCTGATTGCAAATGGCCTCTCTCTGCCATAACTTATCCAACTCCCATAAATTAAAAGCGTGCATATCATGCACACAATTTTAGACATACAAGTACACAACTTACAAACTTGCCTCTTTTTTTACTTGTAAGAAAAGGTAAGACACTGCTATAAAATATTAATGCTCAAAATGTAACACAGTGAGGAAAAAAACCCACTGGTTCCTTGAAAGTTATTGACAGATCAGCTGCAACCTACCAGAGGATGAAAAAAACTACCAGATGGAATTAAAAAAAAAAAAATACATTTCCTTGTCGTTAGTACATCATACCAAATGCTGTACTCAAAAGCCAAACTCTCCCCTCCTTCTGCCACACCAAACCATTTCTTGGAAAATTGTTTATGACTTTTTCAACTATCGATGGTGACTATCAACACTAATAGCTAAATCTGACAAAGACAAAAAAAAAAAAAGGCAGAAATACTGATCTCATAATATGCTGCCCAGACTTATCTGCCTTGTAAATCCTGTTGAAAAAGAAGATGCAGGTATTCACTCAAAACGGAACCTCAAATCCCACAAATTGTTGTAACGCCTAGTATCTTGACATTTGACTTTACAGCAAAATACAAGTACTGCCAGGGTGACACAAAAAAAAAAAAAAAAAAAAAAATTGGGGAGATAATATTTATGGCTAAAGGCAACATAACAGAAAAGAACAAATACTAATTTAAAAGAAACCAGTTAAGTATGTATCTCATTGCTTATTAACATACACATAGCAGCATCACTGCCAGAAGACTTATGAGTGGTTAAAACATACAAAGCCAAAACTCTTAAAACTGGTATCAGTAGAAACCCCAGTTCAGGCCAGCAAGCTACCTGAAAATCCCACTTAGATTGGTTTCAAAACCCCGGGCTACCACAACGTTTTTGAGCACCTACAAGACATGAAAGCTAAGCCTTTTCCCTAATGAACCTAGAACTGAAGCTGTTCGCAAGGAACCGTCAAGACTTCTTCCCCATGGGATTACTATGGCATTTTACCACCTCCTAAGGGTTTAAAAAAAAGAAGCGGTGTTACATTTATTTTCCAAATATCTGATGGTGTTTCTACTTCTTCCACAGTATCTAAAGCAGAAAACGCGGCATTGTGACTGTTATCATCAGAGAGCAGAAAGCTAGAAAAACCAGACATACTTCTAAAAACTAAGGGGCAAAACCTTTGAGGAGTTGAAATTTAAAGAGTACTACCTCTTTTGCTTGCCAAAACCATGACCTTTCATAGTATTTTAAGCAGTACACAAATTAAGACTAGAATGCCTTCCTGGAAGCATTTTGACAGCATCACAGATACATAATTTACTAGTCTACGTTCTTCCAACTTTACAGATGCTAACCTTGCCAGGGTCCTGCAGCACAAGCATGATGCAAATCTAGAAGTATCTTATGTGATGCCTTATGAAAACGTTTGGGAAGTGCTAGCACTCTATAAAGTGCTAACAATACGGAAGTGAAGAAATGTCAATTTTTATATCCTGAAGAAGACAAATCCTCACCCCCTCTCTCAAGCATGAGATACTTTTAAAAGCTTAAGATTCCATACCATACCATGAAGAGATAATAATCTCCTGTAAATGCAAAGGAATATTGACATACAAAATATTAAAAGTTACCAGCAATCTGTATTTCTGAAGTTTAAGCAAGGATTTACTTGGTAAATTACACAGGCTGAAATGCAAGTATGGGAAAGGACATGGAGGCCCTAGGAACTTCAATTTAGTCAGTATTTAATTCTTCCAATGATCCTTTGCAGATAAATTAAAAATATTCCAAACCCAAATTTAAGGCAACTTTCTTTTTTTCAGCAGAAACTTAAGCCCTTGCTTGGACAATTTATCTTACAGAAATGACCAACCTTTTCAATCAAGTTGGGCGTAAATTCTAGAAGTAGTTCAGCTATTTGAAAACAAGTTATCATTTCAAAGTTAATTTTTTTTCTGGCTTCTAAGTTGTCTTTGAGCATAATACACATCGTAAAATGCAAATGTTGGTTTTGAACTTACTTTTGCAACAAGCATGCCTTAATTCAGAATAGATAAAAGGGGTTTTGATCAATGTTCCAAAATACACTTCTTACTGTGCCAGTGAGAAAAGGATACGCAAAGAGCCAGCAAATCTATTTCTTTTATGCTTTACAAAGTTGCATACCACTTTCTTGTTCTGTAGCCACTTAACAGTCTGCAAGACACTTAAACCACTTACTGTCTCCACACAGTTCATTGAATAAAATTCACCTTCCTAAAATTCCATAGGCAGCTACCCTGTTCTCCCTGAAGTATAAATCCAGTAAGAAGAGGTCAATAAATCCTTTATGTAGCTGTATACACTTACCCCTCTGTCTTTACAGAAGAGACCAATCAGCTGTATTTCAGTCCAGTTGTATTTTTAAAGCATTACTTTTGGTAACAGACTCAGAGGCTACTGATGCAACAGGACTGACTCTGAAAAGCTTTATTTGCATGCCGCTTTTCTTTTGAATAAATCAAGTGAAAGGATAGCTTTAATCCCTTTAAATAAGGCAATACATTATTTACATTTTTAATAATTTGTAGCAACTGAGTTCATTGCTGTAACATAGGGCGCTTCAACAACTAAGTCAACAAAGTCAACAAATCACACCTTCATTTCTCAACTAGCCTATTCCATTTCCTAAATTAAATTAGCTTTGGGACTGTGAGACTGCCTGCTTATCCTGTTTGACAGCAGTGGAATGGGAAACAACTACGCACATGATGCTTCCTGAAACATAACCAACATTCAAGCCCACCCTGATCACCCCTAACAGTAAATCCTTATCAGCGAGATCCAAACACTTATGATCACCCACCTGACAACTGCTAATACGCCACTAACTAGTGTTTTAAATCATCATTCCATCCAGTTTTACGTACGTGAGGACTTCTCATCTGAAGTGAGGTAACTCATCATTTCAAAGATTAAAATTTCAGTACTCAGTCAACAAAATAAGGTGCAAAAGCAAATACCAAAATACCTTTGGGGCAAGCAGGAGATGTTTGAAGTTGACTGTAGTAAACTGCCATACTTTTTATTAGGTAGTCCAGCCATCACAAATTACATCAATTTAAAAAATAAATTAACAAAACAGTAAAGCATAGAAGTTGTTCTGCAAACCCCATCTGAAAAAATTCTCAACCGCTCAAAACAGCACTAGAAGAATTGATGGCAGATACTAAAACAGTTGCTAAAGAAAACAGAAATTCAGATAAATGGACTCAAGACCCAAAGATCTTTGGGAAGTGTCACGTGACTTTTATTACAAAGCTCAGACAATATTTATGGTTTTCAAACAAACGATTAAGGTACACGACTGTAGTGGGTTTGCATGGCAAGGTTTTGGTAGTGGGGGGCTACAGGGGCGGCTTCTGTGAGAAGATGCCAGAAGCTTCCCCCATGTCCAATATAGTCAATGCCAGCCGGCTCCAACATGGACCCACTGATGGCCAAGGCTGAACTAATCAGTGATGGTGGTAGCACCTCTGGGACAGTGTATTTGGCGGAGGGGGTGGAATCTGTGCCAATGAGAGGAGTGAGACCGTGTTAGAGCCACAACTCTGCAGACACCAAGGTCAGTGAAGAAGGAGGGAGGAGGTGCTCCAGGAGCCAGAGCAGAGATTCCCTGATGGCCCATGGCAAAGACCATGGTGAGGCAGGCTGTCCCCCTGCAGCCCATGGAGGTTAACAGTGGAGCAGCTACCCACAGACATCCACTGGCAGCCCAGGAAGGACCCCATGCCACAGCAGGAGGATGCACAAAGAAGGCTGTGACCCATGGGAAGCCCATGCTGGAGAAGGTTTGCTGGCAGGACTTGTGACCCCATGGGGGACCCAGGCTGGAGCAGTCTGTTCCTGAAGGTCCCTTCACCCTGTGGAAGTGACCCATGCAGGATCAGTGTGTGAAGAACTGCAGCCTGTGAGAAGGCCTCACACTGGAGAAGTTCATGGAGAACTGTCTCCTGTGGGAGGGACCCCACGCTGGAGCCGGGGAAGAGTATGAGGAGGAAGGAGTGGCAGAAACATATGATGAACTGACCATAACCCCCACTCCCCACTCCTCTGTGCTGCTAAGGGGGAGGAGGTAGAAAACTGGGAATTAAGTTAAATCCAGGAAGAAGGGAGGGGTTGGGGGAAGGTATTTTCTTCTGATTTGAATATAATAAATTAAACTAATTTCTTCAAATCAAGTCTGTTTTGCCTGTGACAGTAATTGCTGAGTGATCTCCCTGTCCTTATCTCAACCCAGGAGCCTTTTGTTACGTTTTCTCTCCCCTGTCTAGTTGAGGAGGGGAGTGGTAAGAGTAGTTTTGGTGGGCACCTGGCATTCAGCCAGGGTCAAACCACTACAAGGACAAATGCAAGACCTTACATCCAGGCATGCTATTTAACACAGCATGCTCATCCACACAGGCTTCAACCTCCACTCTCAGTCATTTGATCTAGGCACAAGTCAGGTGAGCACCCACAGTCATCTGCTAGCTCCCAGGTAACTCGTGTGGGTCAGAACAGCAGAGTGGGTCTTACGATTACAAGTCTTGGAACAGAGTTCATTCTGTCAAACATACTACCAACATCAACTGACTCTTACAGCCAATTCATGCTACATAATACTGGAAATAACGGTAAATCTGAAGAAAGCTATATTATTAGCAACTTCTGAAACAATGGGTTATACAAGCCAGATTCTGTCTTGATATGAGGTGAGAAATGAGTTTATCAGGGCTTTGTTTTTTTTAAGGAACAGAGTTACAGGAGACCAGCACAGTGCTTTGAGTATCTCTGGGAAGGCGGATTTAGCAGGGAATTCAAATCCTAAGGAAGAGCAAGGCAACCAACAGCAAATGCAGGCTTCTAAGGCAACACAGGTAAATCCAAAACACCATACAGCTCAAATACTAACAGAACATTAAAATATTCTGGATGGAAATTATAGAAGAAAAAGGCCACTGTTCTTAGCTTCTCTGACAACATAAGCCACTGCCAGTGCTGTCTGGTCTTTTCTGCTACTACATTCCTAAACTTAATTTCAGTTGGGTTTACACAGCTGACTGCTGGCTATGCAGGGAAGGGGAGTAAGGAACTGACCCGAGTTTTGATCTGGTAAGGAACAGAGAACTGGCAGAAAGAGAGGAGACAGAGGAAACATGCCTCTATCCGAAGTCTCAGTCAGCTTCAACTGACTCGACTGCAAATTTCTGAATTGAGAGGGGGTTCACATTTCTCAGGTTTGCTCAGCTCTAGAGCCCACACAGCCACAGACTAAACCAGACTAACCTGCTGACACAAACCTTTTTAGTTGTGGGATTCTTTTCCCCTAGTGTTAGTTTTCAGCCACATCAGTGAGCTGAGCCATCTGACACCTTCAAGACTGACAATGTGTATTGGAACGCTTCTGAAAAGTAAAAATCTCTACCATCTCCATGATCTCTCCTGACAGCACAAGAAAAGGAACAGAAGTTAATTTCTACAAGAAGTGTCTGAGCGTAAGTTATTCCTGAGGGTTTTTTAATACAAGAGCATACCACACATTCTTGGAAATTATAATGCCAAGTGTGAAAAGCTGACTGCAAGCTCAATGCAAATTTTATGTTTGACTCAATGGAGCCAAAATCTCATTAAGTTTAAAATTAATATTATTTCTTTTCCTGCTCTAATCCAGATGTGGACTGCAAAAATAATTTAAAAGTTTGCAGACGTATCCATGGGAGGTAAAGATAATCTTTGTAAAGAACAGTCTCAATTACAGTGGTGTGAGTGGCCAGCAACTACTAAAAACCCCCTAGAAATTCACAGAAATCCATCCAGTCTAGAGGCACGGCCTAAGCTATGAGAATACATTAAAATGCACATAGCATTAAAAATATGTGTTCCTGTGAAGACTTCTGTCTCCCTATTTGATTGCAGCACTAATTAAAAAAAAAAATCCCAAAGCAATTAAATGTTAAGACTGCTCGCAAACCTGCACCAGACTTTTCAAAGGTTTTCAACTCTATAAAAGCAACAGTTTGAGTTGTAGATTTCACATCAAAACTAAGGCTATAAAGTCAAAATCAGCCTATGGTCACCTTTGCACATTTCTCTCCCAAGTATGTCGAGCAGTGTGGTAACAGGAAAGGAGGGAGAAGTTTTCTAAATGCGTTTCCCCCCATCCCGCCCCAGATACCCCTGAGAAAAACTTCAAACAAAAAAGGATGTTACTCAAAGGGAGAGGTGAGATGTACATTATCGTTGTTTCCCAAAACTAACCACCAAAACCATTTCAGATTCAGGATCTAAAAATTCAAGTGTGATATAAATGCCTTAACTAGACTTACTGAAGAGTAAGTTCTCAGTAGAACTCATCCAAGCTTCTTACAACACAGAAGCCATCAGCTCATTAAACACACGTCCCACGAGACACAAATAAAGAAGTTTCAGAATTGCTCAGTTTGATCACATTTTTTGGCAGGGAACTTTTTTTTTTTCTTTAGGCTCATGGCAAAGAGCAGTTTTGGAAAGATTTCTCTATCTAAACACAGTCCCTGGGACTATACCAAAGACTCTCTGCTTTTGGGAAAAACTGAGAGGTATCTGTGTTTATTGTTGAGATAAACAAATTTTAGAGCATTTATTTGTTCTGTTCCAATTACGTCCTCTGTTCAAATACCATCACCTTTATTATTTAGGAAAAAAAAATATCTAACATGCTTACGCATACGGGCTCATGTTTAGCTGATCCAATATTCCTGTGGTCCCATTCTCTATTTTGAGATACACTACTAGAATGACATAAAGAGGCTAAACAAGCATTAAATAAAGTTCTGTGATCACGTCCCCTGGTATTGAAGCACTCTGCCAATCAGCATAGGCAGTAGGGACAGGAAGAGAAGAATGTCCAGGTTACAGTAATTACAGATAGCCAGATCAGGCTGAATTACATGTGTCAACACAAAAAGGCAGCACTGCCTTATATATCAGAAGTAACTTTTTTTCCAAACCAGTTTAGCTAAATCAGCACAATCTGCTGCCAGTTTAACGTGCAGGTGCTCTGAATTTCTCCTGGGACTAAACAGGAAACCTAAGCTTAGAATTCAAACCACAGATTCATGAGCATTTCTTTGCTCATACGGCTCAATCACTTGCACAGACCCTGTGCTGCTCTCCTACCCTTGCTGAAAGTGCATAGTGTGCCAGTAAGTCTGTGGGCCACATGGTGAACTGAAGATCACATCACTGATCCTGCTAAAAATAACTCCCCCGCCTTTTGGCGGGGGAAAGAGGGACCGGGGGACTGCGTTATTGTGGTCCCACAGACAGTTATGCTGATACAGCTGACTTGCTGGCAGTAGGGCAGAACAAGTAATAGGGACTGTTGGAAGAAATGTTTCTGCAACATTACCAGGCCCTAAAAAGAGATGCTGTGACAGACTGATACCCCCCTCTGCAGTGTTTCTGTTTAGGAGCTGTCATCCTGGTCTGGCCAAAGGATCTAACACAGGTTCCCCTGGAGTGGGAAGCAGCTGTCCTATTCCCTCCAAGTCTGAAGACAAAAGGCAGGCAGCATACTTTCCTCTTGGTTTTTTTCTTCTGTTTTAACTCTGAGATCTGTCAAATCAAAGTTTCAGCTTTCAACCAAAAGCAGGTAGTGTTGACACTAAAATGCAAAGTAGCCCTTGATCTAATATATATTCTGTTTCATTCTCCTTTTCAGACCTCTCACGCTCACACACACTGGGTTTAATCTTCACATTTCTCAGACGAAGAGGGTCACTGGAATCAGTGTGGCAGTCCATTTGACTTTTGATAGGCTTTCAATATGTCCAGCTAATAACTGCAGAAGCAGTCCATTATAAGCACTCTAGATATAAAGGAACACCTAAAAATTAGGCTAAGTCAAATACACGCTTAAGAATACACACTGCCTACTCTGGTTGGTTTTTTTTCCTTTTCCTAATATGCAATTCCAGCTCCAGCATCCTTGTTTTGAAAAGTATTCCCTAAGAAGGAAGACTATACCTGAGCTGCAGAAGACAGAGAACACATAACAACTTTGCTTGCTTTAAAGGCTCATGTAGTGACTTCAGTGGCAGCTGAACAGGCTGTGCCTTGCTTCTCCTTAGACCCTTCTCTGCTCCTAGAGGTGTAGTCCCACCCTCTCTTTTCTGCCTGCTTTCTCATGCTTGGTCAGACCATTCCACAACCTAATCTCACTCCTTGAGAAAGCAAAACCAACCTCATACTTACATTAAAAAAAAAAAAAAATATATATATATATGTATCTCTGTATGTCTCCTTGCTGGATTGGTGAGTCAGATCAACTCACGGGAGGATACAAAATGCTGCAGTGGAAGGTAAAAGGTAGAGCTGATACCAGCAGTGGGAGGTAGGGACAGTGTGCCATTCACTGAATCACGGGTGAAATTCACAGCCAGAAGCGAAACAGAGAACAGCTCATCATAACTGTTAGGTTACAGCTAAGTAGAGCTGTATTCTGCCTGGCTGCATCAGGCTAACAGATCTCCCACCAGCAAGGACAGAAGGTTTCACTATAGAGTAAGATGCCCTGTGTTTTCTGCTGCAGCACTGATAATCCAGACAACGGCCTCCTGCACTTCTATCAGAGTGTACTGCCCAATCTTACCAACACAGATCCTTCCTCCATCACAACCTCAGTCAGTACTAGGATGCTTTCATGTCAAATGAGCCACAGATTTTTAAAGCACCACATTAATATCAACAGCTAGTCTCATGCAAAACTAATAACTACTTGTATTTCCAGAAAGCACAAATATTTGCACGGTGTGACCTCAGCTCCTAAGGTCTGATAAGTAACTAACAAATCAGTGTACATGTTTACACTAGACATTTTAGATATGTTAGGTAATGAGAGCAGACTCAAAGCCTGGATAAGCCCTGCTAAGATTGCTTGGAACTGGAACTACGAAATTCAGAATTTATCATCATGCTATCCAAAAATAAACACATTCACTCAGCAGGAACTTGGGACTCATGAAAAATTATCAGAGCTGTGCTTTCCTAATTCACATTATAAAGCCTCCCTGTGTAAATACAGTCCTATTTTACTTGTACCTTCTCATCAGCTTCTATTATTTAAAACATGTGGGACACTCACACAGATGGAAAAAAAAATAGGTCAGGCCTGAAACAAAAGCCAAGCCATTCCGTTTTATTAGCAGATTAAACATGCAGAATTGTAATTTTAAATTCCAAGTAAAGCAACTTAATGAAAACATTCTGAACAGACAGATAAAAACTACTGAAAATTCTTGCAATCTTAATTGCCATGTTGCCAAATGTCTTACTAAAAACCGAACTGATAAAAAAAAAAATCAATCTGATTTGAAAATGCACAGAAGAGGACTATACTTCTTAGTGATCATATTGAATCTGATACATAAATCTAGGATTTTTTCTAGTATTGGCAGGTAATATAACAGTCTAGCATGTCTGAAATACTATCAGATGACGAACATTTGCAAAATCTCGTCCCTTCACTAGCAAGGATCCTGCTTTTAAGCAAATTTATTCCTCTTCTGACACCAAATTTACACTACAAACTCAGAAACATTTATTCCTCTTCCTCTTACCTTCTGCATAACCACAATATTTACTACCCAAATATGTATAGCCCAAATACAAATAAGTGCACTAAATTTAATTTAGCTATTCAAGCTGAATGTCCTAAACATCATTTGATTGCTGCCACCTATTGTTGTTCCAAACACGTTGCAAGTAGCTTTTCCCCTTCTGCCTCAACCCAATACTAGCACTCAGATATTTTAAAAACTTGGTAAGTTACTAACTCTTCACATACTGCATGTTATGTAAAGAAAGGAAAACAGGTGAAAAATTAAGACATTGCAAAAAGACTTTTTTCTTTTGATTTTGTCTGGTAATTCTACTGTGACTTAAGTAAACACAGAACACACGCAATTTCTGAATGGAAACCAACCACATCAAATTAGTGAAGAGTAACTTCATGTCCTGGTTTCAGCTGGGATGGAGTTAACTTTCTTCTTAGTAGCTAGTACAGTGCTGTATTTTGGCTATGATGTGAGAACAATGTTGATAATGCACTGATGTTTTTAGTTTTTGCTGGGTAATATTTATACTAAGTCAAGGACTTTTTGGTTTCTTGGGCCTTGCCAGCGAGCAGGCTGGAGGGGCACAAGAGACTGGGAGGGGACACAGCCAGGTCAGCTGACCTGAACCAGCCAAAAGGATATTCCATACCATGGCACATCATGCTTGGCATATAAACTTGGGGGGTTAGCTGAACGGGAGGGATCATTGCTCAGGGACTGGCTGGGCATTGGTCAGCGGGTCGTGATCAGCTGTACTGTGCATCACTTGTTTTCCTTTCTCCCTTTTCCTTTGGATTTTATCCTTTTCCCTACCTTTCCATTATAACTGTTGTTGTTAATATTATTATTATTGTTATTATTGTTGTTGTTCTTGCCTTTTTATTCTGTTAAAATTATTAAATTGTTGTTATCTCAACCCTCAAGTTTTAGGTTCCTTTCCGATTCTCCTCCCCACCCCTCCGGGTGGCAGGGAGTGAGCAAGCAGCTACGTGGTGCTTGGTTGCTGGCCGGGGTTAAATCACAACACTTCATCAGACACCAGTATCAAAGAGCCCTAAGAATGCCTGTTTCACAGACTACCAATTGAACAACTTTACTGGTTTAAGAGATTTCAATGTTTGTAACTTCAAACACCATTATTGCTACTTCTGTCTCTGCTACTGCTAAATACGCAATTGGTAAATCTATTTAGGCATGACAGCTGTAGAAGGAATGAAGAAAGGTTGAAAATGAAGATGAATAAAGATCTATAAATCTAAAAGATTGGCCATAGACATAGCTGCTTCCTTCAGTTAAGAATTGATAAATGCTGGCAACATTCAAAGAATACAAACAAACTGAACAAAAGAATGCAAGTAAATAGAACAAAATACTTTATACATATATATATACACACACACACATTTATGTGTGTGTGTATATATATAAAAATAAAGAAACTTCTCCATTAATCTGAGTTTCGCTTTACACTCATAGAGAAGTAATTTCTCATGCAGTCCATTTAAATTGGTAATTCTAGGTTGCCCAAGGCCACTTATTTCTGTCTCCTCTTAAATGTACACAGTTTCACAATGACATAACGTTCAGGCTCATCTAAAATGTTAAACAACAGGAAAAAGACACAAACTAATATATCAGCCTGACAAAAGCTTTAGTCTGCAGAGCTTTAAGTATTAAAATGGGAACTTTGCCACTGAACATAAAATTTGGGAGGGTCATTATTTCAAAATCTTAATTCTCTGAATATCATGTGAATAAATTTAAATTATTTTCAAAAAACTTGGGAGGCGAAAGAAGGCCTCCCTCAAGTAGGCTGAGATTTCCCTTGTCAGCAGTCTTCACTCTTGAAGCCAGAACACAAACCCAAGAACTACTAAGTAATCTCACTGAAGGTAAAATTTTGGTCTATTTCAAGTTGATAAGCCTCATCTCATTTGCTTTCTGCCAAACAATATTAAAGGCGTCTAAATAAAGGTGTCCCAAAGACATCACAAAGATACAACTTAACATTTGCAAATCAAAGACCAGACCAGCCGCTGGGCCCAAAGATGCCCACATTAGGGTAACTCGACTGCCAGGTGCTGGCTATTGATATAGCCCAGCATAGGCACACGCACACTAGTTCTACAATGAAGAGGAATTCGCAACACACTTTTGTTGAAGCACCTAATTACAAACACAGGAGCCTAAATTTCAGGAGACATCTCTGAAAACATGGGCATAGGTGTCCAAACTGTTTTCTTACTTAAGAAACATACTGCATGTTTACAGCAATCATCTATGGGATCACTGCTTAAAAATACAATATTCAGACAGTTAAATATTCTCAAGCAAGGGGAAAGCATCGATGTGACAGAGTCAGTCTCAAGGCTCAAACAGGAAATGGTAAATTCCTCCAAGGGGTGAATTACCACTTCTGGCTAGTCATTTGAACTCTCCAGCTCAGGTTCTTTTACACACAAATATCAAAGGCTAATTCCAATGCTTACTAGTGGATCAAAGCATCACCTATTCCACACAGCCATCTCTGTGCACCTTCACTTATTTTACAGCCTTTATCTCCACATTAATGCTAACAATCCCTCATCAAAATCCATTTAAAACTTCATTTGGCTTTGAACTGATAGATCCAATTATACCTAAGTGGCTAAAATGGAACCTGGCACAAGTCCACAGTTAGCAGTTCAATCTCCAGTGTGCAGAAAAACTGACATGAAAAGGCATCTCAGAGAGCAACCTCAGATAGGAAAAGCGGAGGAAAATTATTGAGGATACGGAAGATCTTTAAACTAGCTGCCTCTAATTAAGAAGCTGTCAAAGTAGGGATGATAACCTGAAGCAAAGGAGGGCATCCAGTGAACACGCAAGTAAATGTGCTAGTTACGGTCAAAAACAGGGCTGTTGGGGAAATGGCCAAAGCTCGCTCCGTTGACATTGCTCATCACAAATCACAACCGCAACTAAGATTAATATTACCACAAGGCACCAAGCCACATCTTCCATTTAGCTTCATTGTCTGTCTTCTAAATAATAAAGGCTTTCAAGATCAGCAATTAAGGTAGCTGTACTCCTGAATCCTGCCCCCACCTCACTTTAAGCCCTTTGCCTGTAGGCTCAGAGTAGCTGCACGTGACCTTTGAGCTGGCCACACAGGCGGCTGCTGCTGGAAGGAGAAATGTCTCCCTTCCTCCAGCTCTGCATATTCCTCACTTCAGCTGCAGCACGAGCACAGCAGCAAAATTATGCCTTCCACCCTGAGTGACAGCAAGGGGCAAGTTTGCAACAAGGAGCAGGAACCTCCCCTTCCAGGAGCAGCTGGAATTGGTAGTTTGTATACCAGGAATGCACAAATATGTTTTCCATTAGAATCACCAAGCATTGTCCCCAGATTTGGAAGACCAGAGCATACAGATGATTGAACTGCTTTACAGCTAAGGAAGAAGCCTAAACACATGTACAGGCTAACTACTAGCAACCAGGCAGCCGCTCAACAAGTCAGATCAGCTTGCATAGCCAAGTGAAAATTATCATATCCATTTGCACCATCAGAGTCAGGTTTTGGTTAAAACAGGGAGCAGTTCTGACTCACCGTTCTGACTCCCAGCACGGTACACACTCAGTAGTGCTGACAGAGGAGGTAAAGGTAGGATGCTGTCAAGAGTGGAGGGGAGAGGATGACTATTTCTTTCAGCAGCTGTCCACAGTTAACTACCTTACGCTTAACATGAAATTGCATCTTAAATCCCAAGAGAGGTGGGATACAGGATACTCCTGTTCTCTGTCAGAAAAACTCAGTTTTTTGACATGTAATCGATACAAGGTTGAGATTTAGAGATAGTGATGTACCTAAGCCTCTGTAAGTCAAAAAGGATCTGAAATCTATACCCTGTTCAGGTTCTGAAACTTCTTCCTTACATTCTTCTCCCCTATTTTCCCCTCACTTCTAAAGAAACTGTAGTAAAGAAGCCAGTAGCTCCAATGCTAAGGGATTCCTAAGGGACTCGACGGTATGTGGGGTCAGTGCTGTTGTCCGAGATGAAGAATTAACAATTAACAGACAGCTCAGACTGTTGAGTGTTTCTTTGCTATACAAGACACTCAATTGCCATTTTAGGCTACACATCTGTGATTCTGAGGTATGAACTTACTGTTTACTATGTCACCTTGCAGCTGAAGAATTTGTGGAACAGGTATTGTGAGAATAACTATATCAAATTGTTCTGGCGGTCCCATTTTCCTGGAGACTTCCCATTTCCCATCTCGAAGAGAGATGCAAGTTACATGCTGTTCATAGAAGACATCTGCACCTGCTTGGAAAAAGAAGTTAAATACATGTAACAGCAAAATCCACAGAGAAAATACAGAGTAGTTTCCCTTAGTAACTGGATGGCTTGCAAACAACAAAGCACACAGTCAGTCTTAGGGCAAAGTCTCACAAATTAGGCTGAATCAATTTAAAGCCAACATATGACATTAAAAGAGGGGATCCCAATCAGCTGAAAAGATCCCATCACTCCCCTGTACTAGGGACTCTGATACTCATCTGACTCCTCTCTAACATGATTCAGCTCAGTAAACAGATGGAAAACTACGAGCCGCTCTCTTTGACAGGTTAGTTTACTAGTGGCTTTAGTGAGGTGAACCAATTCAGAGGGAAATCGGACAAGCACAGGAGGCGGCACAGGGTAAGCAATCAAAGCACACCCCCAGGAGCCAAAAAAGAGAGCATTGCCGCGATTAGCAACTCTCATATATCAGAAGACAGGAATGCAGTTAATTAT
The DNA here is from genome assembly GCA_035590275.1 of Ibycter americanus. Classification (NCBI taxonomy): domain Eukaryota; kingdom Metazoa; phylum Chordata; class Aves; order Falconiformes; family Falconidae; genus Ibycter; species Ibycter americanus. Next base: position 30,493,697 of record JAVJGI010000065.1, on the reverse strand, counting down.
TTGCAAGATTAGGGTCTAAAGAACCAGCTAATTAAAAAAAAAAGACCAAAAAAAAAAAAATCACATGAAAGGACCAAAGCTTGGCTGCTCATAAAGCTAACATTTTTCAAAACAGAGTTAAATTAGTCACTAAACCGTGCAAGTGGTTCTGCCACGTTATACCTAATGCAGAAGTTACACAGTTAAAACTAGCAGATGATCTTCTCTTTCAGTCTTTTCTAAAGGACTTTCAACACAGTAGGCACACAAACTGCATAAACACTCTTTTCTACAAAATACAGGATGTAGCTCACTATGTTCCCAGTTGCTCAGTTAAACAGCACAGTTCACACATGAAAAACCATCCAAACACTAACTTCATTCAAGCTGCAGCTCAAACCTCTTCTCAACCATGATCTCACTCCCGCTAACTTACCTCTGTTCTAATTGTGTTAGGTCCGACTTTCATATGCTAAAGCCCATGGCGTAAATATAAGCTTGGCCCCTGATTCTACATACGTTATATTTGTATAGAGACTTTTATATGCCAGCAGTACAGCTGAAGTCAGCTAAGCACTTGCAGGACATGGAAATTTATAGAGCTCGCAGACATGTTTATCCATCTAAGCTACTTCCCAGACATAAATAAACAAATAAGGAACTTGAACATTCTCATTGGAAATTTAAATTTGACCGTTCAAGAATGCCATCAAAACCACAATCATTAAAACCTTTCATTTCATACAAAGAATTTACCTGACTCTTTTAAATAATACTTGACAACCGAGGAGATGCCCTGTGGTGCCACGTAATTATACGAGCCTTCTTTCACTACCATTCCTTCAATGGGTGCAGTCAGTGGTTTCAAGATGCCATGAGACAGAAGTTCATCATAGAAGCTTAAAGGGAGCAAACAACACAGAGATGAAAACACACTACATGGAAACCAACAGCAGTGGTAGCTATTTTTCACAACTACAAGACCAGCCTAACTTTCAAATTTAGAGAACAGTTTTTAATGACCTCACACAACCTGTGTTTCAAGCCAGGCTATGCACAAACAGGAACCATAGCTACAAAATGACAAACTACCTTGCTATTTTATTAGGGGCTGGCCTTTTATGTGAGACCAAGGCTACCTACTGTGCCTGTAATAGAAATCGTCAGCAGTTTGACCTGAAGGTTTCAGTACTAACTGTGGCAGGGGCACATACGACAATTACTTAAAGCTCTGAATATCAGTACAAACTGCATCGTCACCCCAGAGCGCAGGAATATGCTAGCGGCTGGATGCAGGTGCCCGAAACACACCTTCTCCCTGATTGCCACACAAATTTTGCATCTTTACATCACCATCCCCTTCCCCAGCCTACAGTGAACCATCCTGTGTACCCAGCAAGCCCAAGCTGGCCCCACCAACGCAATCCTCCCCCATCCCCGCAGCCAGGCACCGCTGCTGGACACTCCATGTTCCCACAAAGACACACCACCTCACACTTCTTCTTTCATACCTAGATTTCCTGACACCTGTACAGTGTTTAAGTGACTCTGAGGTATGTTAGCTCTTGAAAGCGAAGATCTCTGTGGACTGAAGCAGTGGGGCCACACCTGCCTGCGTTTCCTACTGTGAGCAGATGTGCCCCCCGGGTGAAAACCGTCAAGCCATGACACCAGTGGGCTGGGCTGGGCTGGGCAAGGCTGGGCAGGGCAGGCCGCTTCGCCACCAAACCTGCCCGACCCCACGTACCGGAGGACAGAGGACAGGGAGCAGGGGCCTGCCAGGAGCCACCTGCTTCGCCCCCGCCATCCCCCAACCCGCTTTCCACCTCAGGCGGCTGAGAAGGGCGGGAAGAGCGAAGGCAGGGGGCGGCGGGAGGCCGGCGGTGGGGAGGGGGGGGGGGTCCAGACGGGGTGGGGGCGGTGGGGTGGGGCGGTGCGGGTGGGCCGGGGTGGTTGGGCTAACGGCGCATGGTGCGCGTGAGGTTGTGGAGGCGTTGGA
>JAVJGI010000065.1:30475606-30490839 GCA_035590275.1 Ibycter americanus | reverse complement strand
CCCAGCGCTGCGGGGCTGCTGGCGGGCCCTGCCCCTGTCAGCCCCCGGGCCGGCGGGTGTGGGCAGGGCAGCGCAGGGCCGCCGTGCGGAGGGACGGACCAGCATGGCGCATCGGCCAGGGTGGCGCCAGCCTCTTGGGGTGACACCCAGGATGTGCGCGGTGCCATCGGTGAGCAGGCCTGAGGGACGCCTCCGAGCCGTGCAGTGTTAGAGTGGGACAAGGCACCGCGGCGGGGGCTGACGGCTGCGGAGCTCCTCTGCTCCGGGCCGCTCGGGTGCCAGGAGCTGCAGCCGGCCGAGGCCGAGGCCTGCGGAAGGCCGTGCTCTGCCTTGCCGAAAGGGGTCAAACGAGGAGCTGCAAGGAGTAAACAGAGCTGTCAGCATGACAAATCAGGCACTGTCAGTTGTGAAAACCCAACCGATAATCCACCAGGGCAACCAGTTACGGGCAGTGAAATGTGTGCTTCAGGAACCCATGTCTTGCCGAAACACCCCTGCCCCCAGCGCGTCGTTAATGGCTGTGCCTCTGCCTGGCGCGTGTTGCCTTTTGAGTAGCATGGCGTGTGGGGTAATGATGCTCGACCACCTGCATCAACTGCTGCGGTGATGTGACTGGCCTGGTAGCCGAGGCAAGAGCAGTGGGTATTGTCTACCTGGACATCACTAAGGCCTTTGACACTGCCTCCCATGAGATCCCCATAGAGAAGCTGTTGATGTAGGGGCTGGATGAGCAGGCGGTGAGTTGGGCTGGAACCTGGCTGAATGGCTGGGCCCGGAGGATGGTGGTCAGCAGTGCAAAGCCTAGTTGGAGGCCACTGACCAGCAGCGTGCCCCAGGGGTCAACACTGTGTCCAGTCCTGTTTTACATCTTCGTTAATGCTCTGGATGGTGGGGCAGAGTGTACCCCCAGCAAGTTTGCAGATGACACCAAAGTGGGAAGAGTGGCTGATATACCAGAGGGTCATGCAGCCATCCAGAGGGACCTCGACAGGCTGGACAAATGGACGGGAACATCATGAAGTTCAACAAGGGGAAGTACAAAGTCCTGCACCTGGGGAGGAACAGCCACATGTACCAGTACATGCTGAGGGCCACCCAACTGAAAAGCAGGACCTGGGTGTCCTGGTGGACACCAAGCTGAACATGAGCCAGCAGTGTGTCCTTCTGTAAAGAAGGTGAATTGTGTCCTGGGCTGCACTAGGAGGCGTGTCGGCAGTAGGTTGAAGGAGGTGACCCTTCTCCCCCTACTCAGCACTGGTGAGGCCAGACCTGCAGTGCTGGGTCCAGCTCTGGGCTTCCCAGTACAAGAGAAAGTCCAACTGGAAAGACTCCAGCAAAGGACCACTAAGATGATTAGGGCACTGGAGCATCTCTCCTATGAGGAAGGCTGAGAGAGGTGGGACTGTTCAGCTGGGAGAAGCTCACAGGGGGAATTTCATAAATACCTGAAGGGATGGTGCAGAGAGGACGGAATCAGACTCCTCTCACCAGTGCCCAGTGACAGAAACAGAGGCAATGGGAAAAAATGAAGCACCGGAGGTTCCCTCTGAACATCAGGAAACACTTGTTTACAGTGAGAGTAACCAAGCACTGGTGCATGTTGCCCGGGAAGGAGGCTCCTTCTTCGAGATACTCAGAAGCCATCTGGACATGGTCCTTGGCAACCGGCTTTAGGTGGTCCTGCATGAGCAGGGGGAGTTGCACAAGATGACGTGCAGAGGTCCCTTCCAACCTCAGCCAGTCTATGATTCTGTGACAAGCCACCTTTGCCATCGGATTGACTTTGTCCCAACACCAGTCATCCAGGAATGCTCTGGAACTGGGTCTGATTCACCCTACTGGGAAGCTTCTAGCATAATCAAAACCTGCCCATGTGGAGGTGCTACCCAGCAGGAATTGCTCAAGGGTGTGACAGCTTCCAGAAAGCGTCGATGGGCTGTTTCCAACACCTGGAGTCTTTGTGTAACCAAAGACACTAGCTTGTATTTTGCAAGAAGCTATGCCTTGATGTTAGGAAAGTGGGATCCTGAGATGCTGAGACTGGAGCAGATAGTACTGAGGGGTGGTGGCGTGTGTGCACCGCCTCTGCCTGGGGAAAGATGAAATTTTCTGGAAGATGGTTACAGAAGACATCCATCAGGAGGTGACAACCAGCCGTTTCTAAGGACATCTTTGTTGGCCTGATAACGCTTTTACTTGGAGCCCACAGGCATGAGCTGAGGGATTTTCACCCTGCCTGTTGTCATCATTGCAGAGCTGCCCCTCTCACTTTTAACACACTGCCAGCAGTTTGTCCGATAGGCACAATTCAGGAAAACAAGTTCCCATCCTGCCAGCCTTGAGAGTGGGCGACTGGGGGAAGTATTTGGATTACTATCCTTACCTAGCAGCGTAGGTGAGAGAAGAAATTCCAGATAACTGCTGATAGGATCACTGTGGTATGGGGGACACCAAACCTGACACTTTGGCACAGCTGTTTAGCAACAGATTGATGTAATGTGCCTTATGTGGAGCTCATTGCACCTAAGGGACAAGGGCTTACCTGCTGGGGGTGTTGATGATACTCATCTTCAATGGGAGCTCCAAGTTGGCCTCAAGGCAGATGTTTAATAGACCCTTCTTGGAGAGAGGTTGGAGCCCCTGTCTCCCCTTCCCATGTGAGTTATGGGGCAGTCATGGAGGGGAACGGGTGGGCAGTCTGGGGCTGCCTCATTTTTTTAAAAGATTGACTGTATAACTGGCCATCCAACGTGTAAGGGTTTAGAGCTGTGAATTCAGATTTGGTGGGAGGTTTTCTCTTCTTGGCACTGTTGTCCTGGGAAGAGGCATCAGCAGGTTATGACCCCCTCCTCAGCATCTCCTATGAAGAGTACCAGCTGGCACCTTGCTCTGCACCCTGCCTGCTGTGGATCCCCTCCAACACCCCCTCTCTCCATGCACCATGCTGGTGGCTCAGGCAGCTGTTCAGAGCTGGCCACTCTCTTTGGGCACCAGGTGCCGAGGACATAGATGTGTCAAAGCTGATGTCCCCTGTGGTGCTAGGGCTTGGGGCATCTCTGGCTTTGCGTTCAGCCTTGCTCGGGTGCATGGGAGATCCTACATGGAATTCAGTTGCAGCTGGTGTCTTCTAAAAGACCTGTTGGACTGCACGGTTTTACATCTGCCGGTAGGCTCGGCAGCGGTTTGTCACTACAATTTTCTTGTTTATTCATGAAAAGGAGATTTCTCAAACCTCGTAAATGTTTGGCCTATGACCAAATGGTCTGTATGTTAAATGTGCTTGGGAATGGTTTATTGTATTGCATCGTTATCCGGATTCTCACTGCCAGCTTAATTTGTAAGAGAGTTCAGTAGAGTTTCTTAAATGTGCATTTTCTTGCTAAACTGGCCTAGTAAAAGCAGGTAGGAAGGTAGTTATAGAAGAGTATTAAGACAGTCAAAGAACTGAGGCCAAAAGAGAAATATTAAGAATTAAGACAGAATCTTTGACAGTAATTTTATAGAAAATATGATTATTAAGTTTGAGCACAATGGGTAGTTGCTATGGTTTAACCCTGGCTGGCAACTGAGCACCACGCAGCCACTCACTCAGCATCCCCTGTGTCGGGATGGGGGAGAGAAGAAGAGTAAAAGTGAGAAAACTCATGGGTTGAGATGAAGACAGTTTAACAAGTAAAGCAAAAGCCACACACGCAAGCAAAGCAAAACAAGGAATTCATTCAGCACTTCCCATGGGCAGGTGGGTGTTCAGCCAGCCCCAGGAAAGCCAGGCTCCATCACATGTAACGGTTACTTGGGAAGACAAGTGCCATAACGCCAGACGTCCCCCCCTTCCTTCTTCTTCCCCCAGCTTTATTTGCTGAGCAAGACATCATATGGTATGGAATATCCCTTTGGCCAGTTCGGGTCAGCTGTCCTAGTTGTGCTCCCTCCCGGCTTCTTGTGCCCCTCACTGGCAGAGCATGGGAAACTTGAAAAGTCCTTAACTTAAAGTAATCACTACTTAGCAACAACTAAAACATCAAGATGTTATCAGCATTATTCTCCTACTAAATCCAAAACACAGGGCTGTACCAGCTACTGAGAAACAAAATTAACTCTATCCCTGCCAAAACCAGGACAGTAGTAAAAGCACAGTACATTGCAATGCAAAAAGTTCTCTGCTCACTAGTGAACATGCCATGCAGACTGCTAGCAAAGAAAGCAAGAATGTTGCAAGAAAAGGCTGCATGAGTTGGGTGAGAAATCTTTGATGTGTGACATGTTTTTGCTTTGGGGCCAAACACCTACCTGAAGTATGTGCCGGTGGCAGGCAGCCCTAGATGAGGGCAGGGCACAATAACGCTCTGATTAGGAGCTGTGGCATAGCAGCCTTACCAGAAAGGACCTGGGATGGGTGGCGGATGCCAAACCAAACATGAGCCAACAATGTGCTCTCACTGCAAAGATGGAGAACTGCAGTCTGGGCTACAGGAGCAGACAGGTGGCTGCCTGGTCTCGGGTAGTTGTCACCGCCACTGTTTAGTGCGAGGGAGACCACATCTGGATGCTAGGTCCAGTTTTGGTCTGCCTGGTGTGAGGGATGTGGAGATACTGGTGAGGCTCCATAGAGGCTGACAAACTGGTAGCAACCCTACAATGGGAGATGGACGGGGTTGAGTTTATTGGATCTGGCCATGGAGAGGCTGTGAGCAGCCTGAGAGCAGCCTGTGACTCCTCAGAGGATAAAAGGTGATAGGGCGAAATGCCTCTCTCTAGTGGCAGATGACATAAGGGAAATAGTTGCACCTTTGGGTGTTGATGCTAGACGTGTGGAAATGCTTCTTTCTCTGGGGAGTTGGGAGCAGCTCTGAGGCGGTCACCACAGAGGTGGGGGATCTCCATCCTGGGTGATATCCAGAACTTGACTACTCAAAGCCAGGGTCAGTCTGATCCAGTACTGAAAATAGTCTTGCTTCTGGGGAAACAGTGGATAAAGACCTCTAGAGATCCTTTGCCACCAACATTACTTTGATGTCATGACTATGTAATGAAGTTCAAAGGTCTCTCCTTGATCCCATTAAGCCTCTACAGCAATGGTGCTTCAGCAAGAGCTGTATATGACCTTTGAGAGGCCTGAGCATCTTGCAAGACCTGTGATAATGTCTCCCTCTTCAAGAGTTGTAGGACTCTTATGACTATGAGTGCAGCCTTAGTCTTGCACCTTTCTGGGAGGAAAGTGCCTCCAGATGAGTGGGACCAGAGTTGCCCTGCCCTGTCCCTGGAGTATAGACTTACATTATCTGTTTCCTCAGAAGGTGAAAGTCAAAGATATCTTTCTCAGTGAATTGTAGCTTCTGTACCCTAAAAGAAGACACTCTTAACCTCCAAATAATCTCTAAATGATGAACCGATGTTCTAGTATGGCAGTGTTTAAAGAGTGGGACAATTGCCAAATCTAGGTGCATGCTGTGGACACGTTTCAGGTCCACTCCAGGCTGACAGCCAGAAGACATCTTTCCCTATTGAGCCTACACTGTGATATCCAAAGCAAAACAATTCAGGAAGGCAGGGCAGAAGACAACCACAGCCCTGGCATGGGTGATGGAGAAGGGTAGCTATCCCTGCCCGCAGTGTGTGTGTAGGATAGGGTGCTTAGGCACTCTTCATACTTTCCTGTAAGGGTGTGAAGAACAAGGATGATGTGGTGGGTTGACCCCAGCCAACAGCTAAGCACCCACACAGCTGCTTGGTCGCTCCACCCCCCACCCCCAAGTGGGACAGATGAAAGGAACAGGAAGAGCAAAAGTGAGAAAAATGGGTCAAGATAAAGACGGTTTAGTAAGTGAGGGAAAGTGAATAAAAACAAGTGATGCAAAGGTAATTAAATCATTCAACATCTCCCATGAGCAGACCGGTGCCCAGCCAGACTCCGAGTGATGGCCACCTTGGAAGACAATACCCCCCTCCCCAGGTTTTCCTGCTGACTGTGACATTGTATGGTATGGAGTATTGCTTTGGCCAGTTGGCTGTGTCCCATCCCTGTGCTATGAAGAAAGTTAACTCCATCCCAGCCAGACCCAGTTTAGGTGTTTTCAGACTGTTACCTGGGATTTTATCTCCAGCTCACATTTAGTATCATATAACAAGGGGTTGTAGAGCTCTGTCTGGCACATCATCATTTCTGAAACACAAGATCTGCCATTGGAAATCCATTTTAGACTTCAATCTTCTCTCATAATAACTTTATTATTTCTCTTGTAATAAATAAATAAAATGGCCATTGAAACATGAAACTGGAAACTTTCTTCAGAGTTATCAGTTAAATCACTTGATAGATGGAAATTGCCTTTAAACATCTATAGTTATTTGAGTCTGCCTAAACAGTATTTAGCCAACCTGCACAAACAAATTCTGGGCAACCATACTTTCTAAACTATGGCATTGCCTAATGATTTATAATTTTAACATCTCAGTGTGTTTACACTTAGTCTTCTCTGTTCTTGCTACCCCACCCTCCAGACAGTTCAAATAGGGTTGTCTTAAGAGAGATGAAGAGCGCAGTGCTGTGCACCAGCGAAAGGTGACAATCAGCCCTCTGCTGCCGCTGTGTGCTCCATCTCCATCTCCTCTGCACACTGGGCATCACTTCCCTATACTGTCCATCTACCCAAGAGGCTGACATCTCCCTGTCTCCTTCTGCAGGAGCTGTGCCACCCCGCGGCTGAGCTGGTAGCCTTTGCTTTTATAAAGGTGAGTGTGGGAAAGACATCTGCAGAGCTGGGTCTCAGAAGTGTGGATGTGGATGGTGTTTATGGCCCTGAATGAAGGAAAACAACTCAAACCCAGCTGCCTGTGTTTGTCTGGGAAGAGGGGACTGAAATCTGATTTGCTGGGTCAGATCCAGGGGTTGGTCTGGCTCAGTTTTCTCTGCCCGGTGATCCATCACCTTGTGGCTGCTAACACCTACAGCTGTTGTTGGAGGGAACAACACTGCTCCATCCTTTCAGTATCTGTTTATGGACCTATTGCTCATAACTTTGTGTAAAGCCTCCTGCTGTTCCCATTTGCCTTCACCACTTCTTGTGGCAGGTGCTCTCTCCAGTGCACAAAGTATTTTTTAAACTGTGTTAAACCCAGTGTCATTAAGTGACATCTAGATCTGCTGGAAGATACATTGCTCCCAAGCAAGGTGATACAATTCACACATAGATTTGCACTTCAGAGAATGCAATTCAGAGAAGTGTCCTTCCTGAATTAAATGTAATCAATTATTGTCTTTTTCACTACGGTCAAGGAGTAGGGAAAGTGGTTAGAGAATTTCTTTTCATTATTTTATTTCTATTTAGGGTGTGAATGCAGTGTCAGCTCTTACTTGATTGATGAAAATCAACCTGCTATCCTCTCTCTGTCTCCTGGGTAGACTTTGACAGTTGCGTTAATGAGTGATGCAAGTAGCAGGGCAGTATTACAAAGTTCACTGTCTCTCAGTCATACCCTTCCCTGTAATGCAGCTGGGAAGAGATAGGAGAGAAGTGGCTTGCACTGTATTGTAACTGATATGACAAGTAATATCCTACATCCTTTGTGTATTGGTAAAAGAAATCTGGCCTGGGATCTGCAGCTTGTGCCGGTGCCTCTGGGGCTCTCGCTGTGCCACTCCAAGCAGAATCCAGCTCTGGTGCCTCTGGGACCCTTTTGGGTGGCAGGAAGATGCTGTTGGATCCCCCTTTGCCTCATTGTCTCCAGCTGAGCAAGCCCAGCTCCCTCACTGGCTTCCACCCCACCAATGCAGTAGCCCTGCATAGGATTCACTCCAGTTTGTTACAGAAGTTTTGTACTGGGTAGCCCCTAGAAGTCACAGTATGCAGCTGTGGTCTCCCCAGTGCCCAGCAGAGGCAATAGCCTCTTCCCTAGACCTTGTGCCTGAGCTCTGGCCAGTGCAGCATTCATCACTGCCAGGGCGCAGCCTTGGTAATCTTACTGTCCCCTGCAATTCTCACCTCCTCCTCAAGCTGCTTTTTGTCTGGTGTGTTTGTTTTCACCCAGCCTACCCACCTGGTACCGTGGCATAGAGGTTTTTTTCCTCCCATGCAGAGGACTTCACATTTCTCTGCCTTGTGTGTCTTGCTGAGATAAGAAACTGGTAGCTATTTATCGAAGGTGATGCGGGAGACAGTGTTTGCACAGCTGTCAGTCTGCTGAGGGGACCATGTGGTGAACACTGGAATTTACCATTCAAAATGGGAGCCCACAGTACTGTAATGGGTTGTTTTTAAAAGCATAATTAAATGCTCAGTGATTTTCTGTTTGACATGCCTTGCCTTGCAGTCCTGCAGTTCCTGTGGAAACCATCAAGTTGCCCTTGAGCTCTAGCAGCTAAATGCTTTACAGACTGGGGTTCAAAGGTGCCTTCTGGTGTCTTTCGGACAGAAGCAGATATATTAGACAAAAAATAACAAAAAAAGATCACACATGTGATGTAACATTTTAACACACTTGCAATTTCCGTGGTCTGTAGAACATTGCAAGGGTTGCTGCCTTGCCCCTTACTGGAATTCCTGAAAGTCTGTTCCACCTCCTGAAAATATCCCAGTTGAAATGTGTTTCCTGGGCCACTGCACATGCATAACGCTTTAAGTGGTCACCTAGGCCACCAAAGCCTGAGTCCTATCTGGAGTGTTTTCCTGCCCATGTCTCTCCTTTCGCTGCTGAAAATCACCCATTGTTAGCTTACAGCGAAAGCGCAGGTTGTTCTTCCCCATGTGCTGCTGTGTCTCCTGGGCTTTGATCAGCGAGCAGTGTTTCTCTCTGGACATCAAGCAAGCATCTAAGTGTTATGAAATCAAAACCTGTAGGTGTGGATCTGGTTTGAGGCACCCTGCTTCTGATGACACTGACACTGTGGATGTGTTGTTATAGGCAAAGCAAGGATGTGGCTGGCTCTAGCTCTGACATCCGTGGTCCATGGGATGGTATCCAGGCGATGCCTCTTTAATTTTCCATATTCTAAGAATCCAGAAGCACGGATGAACATTGTAAGTATGACGGCATTGGAGTGGAGGCAGAAAGTATCTAGGAAACAGCTGGTATCAAATACTAATAGTTAAATACTACGTTTACAGATTACCTTGAAGGCAAGCATCATGGAGCCTTGAAAGCATTTTTCTTTGCTTTTTTCTTCTTGCAGAGTGAAATGGTCTCCTTCTGGGGATACCCCAGTGAGGAGTATGATGTGCTGACAGAAGATGGCTATATCCTTCAGCTAAACAGAATTCGTTATGGGAGAAGAAATGCTGGAAGCCAAGGTAAAATCAGTATTTGTGTCATACAGGAAACCCACACCTTATCCTGTTGTCTTCTGACTGGGATACCAGGACTTGTGCAAGAGGGTTTTCAAGATTCTCCATGACTTGGTATCTGTAGCCTCTGTTTTGATCAGTAAGAATTTATAGGAAAGGCTGATCCCTTGCGGTCATGTTTTCTCACCCTGCATGGAGACCTGAGCGTGTGTGATGCCCCATGCAACTGGCAGGCTGCAGTCCTAGCAATGGGAAGCAGCCCATCCATCCCAGCCACTGGTGCCCCAGGCACGCCTTAGATTTTCTCTGGTAGCCTGGCTTCTAAAATGTGGTCCTGCAGCCACGTGGTAGGTCAGCAGACCGGTTTGGTACTGCTTGAGGAGCTTCCAGGGGACCCTCTTGTCCTGTGAGGTGTGGCAACTGGAAGGTTCTAGATCCATGAAAAGGTGCATCTTACCCTATCACATCTCCAGGCACCTCTATGTTTTCCTGAAGAGCAGCCCAAGTACTGCTAAGTCTATTCGCAAAGCCTCTCTGCCAAAAACCTGCTGAGGTGCAGAGCGTAGGTACTGCTGTGCCTGTGACTTGGAAAATACCTGACGGACAGTGTCCTTGCAGACAAAAGCAAATGCTGTGAGATGTGTCTGAAATAGTCATATCACATTACATATTATACATGTTTAAGATAGTAATGAGGGACCTGCCACAGGGTGTGGGAGACAAGGGTTTGGTTCTCTTCCCAATCTCTGGGTGTTCAAACCATTCCCTCCTAGCCCCAAGAGCGTGGCCAAAGTAACAATAGGCTAGATGAAAAAACTTATTCTGCCTTCTGGTGAAATTTGTTGCTCCAGCAAAGAATGCACGAGCACATCTTGCTGGGACATAGCTGGGGTGGGGGAGACCTTCCAGCATTCTTCAGGGGTTGGAGAAAATAAGGAGCGTGGGAAGACTTTGGGCTTTTTTTATACTATCCCTTAACTCTAGGTGTTCATTTTTTTAATGATCAGTCATCTGCAGAGGAGGTGGGAAGGGGTGTTGGGGATAAAAGGTAAAGCGCTCTGAGATATGGTGCACCCAGTGCATCTACTGCATAGCAAATGTGTTTTACCAAAATCAAGGGGAAGAGACCTACCTAACACTGACACAAACCTTTGTACACTTTAGCTGCCATAATTAATGAGAAAGAGAGTCCGTAAACTGTCTCAAATGATGACACACAGCATTAAAAATAAATAAAGTCATCATGATGCCTGTCTTCCAGGTCCAAGGCCTGTCACATTTCTGCAACACAGTTTATTTGGAGAAGGCAGCATATGGGTTACCAATTTGGCCAACAACAGTCTGGGCTTCATTCTCACAGGTGCTGGCTATGATGTTGGGATAGGCAACAGCAGAGGGAACACTTGGCCCAAGCGACATCTGGTCCTGTCTCCCAAATGGGAGGAATTCTGGGCTTTCAGGTAAATGGGTAGCTTGTAGATCTCAGAAACAACTGACCTGTCTTGAAAAGGTGATGCTGCCCTAGCTGGCAACCCCATGTGCTTACCCAAGGACGCACTCAATATGATGAAGAAGCTTTTGGGGTTGTCCTGCCCTCTCCACTGGTTTTGTGGTTTGTTGGTTATGGTTGTTCATATGTAGATGCTATGCCTCTCGTTAAGATGACTACTCTTCCTTCTGCAGCTTTGACGAAATGGCTAAATATGACCTCCCAGCAACTATAAACTTTGTTGAACAGAAAACAGGACAGAAGCAGTTATATTATATCGGTCATTTGCAAGGAACCACTATAGGTAAGTGGGTCTTTTTAAGTGATCTTGATGACAGTATAGGATGTCTACATTATCTTTGGGATTTGTAAAACAGTTCTTACTGAAGTTAAACTGTATTCATGAATGTTTTGAAAGAGTAAGCCGTTTTCTTCTTTGGGTTTTTTTTTTCAGCTTTTATAGCCTTTTCCACTATGCCTCAGCTGGCTCAGAAAATCAAGATGTACTTTGCTTTAGCACCTGTGGCCACAGTTATATTTGTTCAAAGTCCATTTAAAAAGCTCGCATTCTTTTCTGACTACGGGCTTAAGGTATGTTGGTCCAGACTATATTCTGCATAGCCAAAATGAATGTAGTTTTTCACAGATTGGAAATTACCTACACAGTCTACTTCAAATCATTTGCAGAGAGAGGACCTCCATGTTCCATCTGTTTTCATAATGAAGGGAATCACACATCTCAGTCCAGAGTCCTTCTGTCCTGTTCTCAGTTTACTTCCCAAAATGTTCTGGCAGAATTAGAGCCAAGAGAACTAGTGGTATGGGCAGGCGTGCACACAGCAGGTGTCAAAACGTTGGTAATAAAACCAATGTGGAGACTGTGAAATGAGCCCTACCATTTATCCTAAGAGTACAATGAATGTAAGAGGTCATGCATGTAAAAACCATAGAACAGAAGAATTTAACAAGGTGCAGGGAAGTGTCCACTTGTGGGCAACCCCGTACCTCAGTATAGGGGTGAAATAGAAGCTATGAAGTGGTGGTGCTTTGAGGAAAAGCATAACCAGTCTTCATATTTTATGAATACATTTGTAATTTTACAGAAGATGTTTGGCACCAAAGAGTTCCTACCGCACACTGCCTTGGGTGAGCTGGTCCTTTCCAAATTCTGTGCCTGCTCGAAGACCTGCAAGAGCATCTTGTCTATGCTCTTTGGATTTAACTGGAGTAATGTAAATATGGTATGTAGGAATAAATCTGCAGAGGTCCCTGGGTGTTCTTCTGAAGGACAAAGCCTTGGCTGCCCTGTTTTGTGGAGCCAGGTGAAACCCCTTGCAAAATGCTCTTGTTTCCTTCCAGAGCCGAGTAGATGTGTACGAGGCACACTCCCCAGCAGGGACTTCAGTACAAAATGTAATCCACTGGTTGCAGGTAAACCTTCCCAGCTACTTTACCATGCGAAACAGAGTGGAGCATTTCAATGGTCCTTTGTGGTCAGTTTCTTGTGTAGGTTGCAACACATCAGTGGTATCCTTGTTGGTTTTGTTTTCACCCCTTCATAAAATGCTCAGCAGCTTCTTGAGCTGCCTGTACATCATCAAGTAGAGTGGCCCCAAAGGAGTGGATCTGCATAGAGAAACATTCAGAGCTGAGGACCCTGCATCAACAGCAGGCATATTTCAGAGGTCTTATTTCAGGCTAGCTCCAGTCTTGTCCCGCAGCCCGAGTGCCGTTAGCAGTCAGACTGTGGCAGAGATTCTCCTGGACAGCATCCAGTTATGTGTGTTATTAATTAAGCTGATTATTTCTCCTTCTTCCCATTGTGGGCATGGAGAACAGTCACTAGCAGAGCCCCTCTGACACTGAAATTGTGCTATGCTGCCCTCATTCTCTCTGCCCTAGATTAAAGGTACACGGATGTTTGCACATTTCTTTGTAGATCATGGATTCAAATGGCCTCTTCTTGATCCCTCCTGGACCCTCACCAGTTCATGCATCTTCTCTGCAGTGTATGCCTCAGGCTGTTTGCAGAGCACAGCTTCTTCCTGGTGTGGCACTCCAGCTTAGACACTCCAAAATAACTTTGTGAGTTTTGTAGCAAGAACGCACAGTCCATATTCTGAAGTGCTGTTGCTCAGCAGCATTAGTCCTCATTCTGTGTATGTCCAACAGTTTTTCTTTTCTACATAAATTTTTTGTAAGATTCTTTACTGGACTTCAGCTTATCTGATGAGTAGTGACAAAGACCAAAACTAGGGGCAGTAAGCACGAATTACAGCCCAGAGGGATCAGGTTGGAGGTGAGGAATCCTTCTTCCCCTGGAGCAGAGAGCAGCCGTGGGACAGGTTGTACAGATGGGTGGTCTCCATCCTGGGGGGCTCAGGTCCTGGCAAGGTCAAGCTATGGCCACCCTGACCTTGTATTGCTGATAGTCCTGCTCCAGTTAGACGAGAGATGTTCAGAGGCTCCTTCCAACCAACACATCTTTGATCGCATCATTTCAGGCCAATTCTTGAGTCTACAAGGAATATTTTGAGTTCTAATCCCATTTTCTAGAACATTTTCATTTCCTCCCATCCTGGTGTTAGCCAAAAACCATATAAAAATAATCTCTGTTCATTTATCCTATTTATAATATTATTGTTTATCCCATTATAACATTGTATTATCGTATAAACTTTTCAGCTTCTTCTTTTAAACTGATTATGGCCCCCTCACAGTACTATGATTTCATTTAGACCATTGCATGTCTGAATTTGCTGCAGGGAGTTCAAAGTGGTGCACTGAGAGCTTATAATGGTGGGAGCATGTATAACAGTCTTTGCTATAGACAGGTAAGCTGCTTCAAATGGCCAAGGTCGTGGTCTTCCTTTTCACTTGCACATTCTGTTTCCATTTGTGCCTGGTGCGATTCCTCTAAATTTATTGTCCTCTCTTAACAATCTGGGCGTGCCAGTAGCAAGTCAGCAGGACCTCCACTTGGAACAACCATATTTTCTATTCTATTCTCTATTTTACAAATACCTTCTGAATAGAATAAAGTATTAGATCTTTTTGCTTACCCAGCATTTTTGTTTAGAGTCCATAGTCTGCCATAGAAAAGCAACAGTAATGACTGTGTGACCAGTTACTATCTGAAACCTATAAAATTGAAATCTCCACGCTCATTGTAAATTGTCTAGCCATGATGGAAAGCAAGGTGCTAAGCCCTTCTGCCACCCAACCTCCCAGGGTGAATGGTGAGCAGTGAACTCTGCATCCCTTGGGAGCTCAGGCAATTCTTGTTCTATAGCAAGAAGAGTACCAGAGGCGCAGAAAAAAAGGCTGCTTTCTTCCTTAAGAAAAATCAAGTTGTTCAGAAAGTGACGTGTTTCTTAACTGGAATAGTTACACTACAGGTAAGGAGATACAGTGCTGACAAATCACCTGATGGCAAGTCCTCATGGTGTTGAGCTAAAGCAACCTTCCAGGTGTGTCTTATTTTCAAGAACTTGCTTCTGAACACTTTCCTGCTGTCAAGAAGCTGAAGGAAAGGCTAGTGCTTGCATGAAGTATAACCTCAAACTGCAGCAGAGCTGGTTGGAAGGGACCTCTAGAGGTCTGCAGTCCAGCCTCCTGCTTGAAGCAGGATGATCCACCAGCATTAGATCAGGGCAGCTGAAATTTTGCCTGCTTATCAAAGTTGATCAAATAGTCTGTAGTATCAGAACCAGAACTTCTAGCAGGGCAGAACTAATTTACTAATTAATTTAAATTAAATTTACTAATTTAATTTACTCATTAAATTGTAGCACATAAGGTTACACTGCATCTTTTAATAGAATTTCTTTTCTTTCTGGAAGAAAACCTTTCCAGGGTGGTTTTTTTTCCTTAATTCCCAAAGAATAGCAATTGCTCTTGCACAGTGCGTATTTTATTGCATGGCAGCAGCCTCTCTCCTTTGTG
The DNA here is from genome assembly GCA_035590275.1 of Ibycter americanus. NCBI lineage: Eukaryota > Metazoa > Chordata > Aves > Falconiformes > Falconidae > Ibycter > Ibycter americanus. Next base: position 30,476,124 of record JAVJGI010000065.1, on the reverse strand, counting down.
AAACCGTGGTTTCCTGTCTCTTCAGATGGGTCCACCACGCTACGATGTGAAGAACATGAAAGTGCCGACGGCCATATGGAGTGGTGGCATGGACTGCCTGGCTGATCCCCGGGACGTTGCCCTCCTTCCCCCCGATCAAGAACCTGGTCCACCACAAGGTGATTCCCCAGTGGAACCACCTGGATTTCCTACTGGGGCTTGATGCAACTGAGGTTTTGTACCAGGAGATTGATGAAGAGGCATCCATAAAGCTGCTGATTTGACTTGATACATATTTTGCCCTTGTCTCTTGTAAAATGAGCGCTGTCTGTAAATGGTTTCAAAATTGGTCATTATTTGGACCGCCTGAATGTAGTTGACTAAAATGTTCTGCTTTTAACTAGAGCAGTGACAGGGTGGGGAGAGGAGCCTTTATGTTATTCCTGACTGGCACTTCGTTTCTTTTCATCTTCTTTTGTTACTAGAGAATGGAATGCCATTAATTTATCTCAAGGAATCAATTTGCTTTTCTTTGTATG
>JAVJGI010000065.1:30454140-30469799 GCA_035590275.1 Ibycter americanus | reverse complement strand
CGCCCCCCCCCCCCCCCCCCAGCCGGGAGCGGGGAAGCAGGGAATGTGTCTGGAAAATTATGTCCCAGTATTGACAAGATACGTTGGGAAGAACCAGACAACAGCTGGAGGAAGGAGGGAAACTGGCAATCCATCCCATTGCTGCTGTGATTTCTATATCCCCCCCTGAATTCTCATGGCCTGGAAAACTTCCCTTAATGGCAAACACTTTAGAGATATGGGTGCACAGGCACATTGCCTCGTCTCAGGTACAGCCACCAGGTCAAGTCCTGGTTGCTAGTTTATTTAAAGCATATTGACTGAGGCAGCATTTCCATGCTGTATTTTGTTGCATATAGATGTAATAAACTTTCCCTGGAAATATTTTGGGCAAGAAAAAGAAATGAACCGTGCTGTGGAGCATTCACCCAGGGAGCTCTTAGAGGCTTCAGTATTTGTAATTGGTCACAGTAGAGTGATGGAGAAACTGAGGACGATATTGCTCTTCTCAAAAGCATTCAGCGCTCTGAAATAATCAGATGTGTCTTGTGCCACAGAATCGTTCTCCCACAAAAGAAGAGCAGGGCCTGGGCAAAACTGGGTGAAACAGGAGGTGGTCTGAAGACAGGTCCATCTGAAGGCAAAAGCCTGACTATACATCCCTTTAAAATCACACCAGCTAAAAGGTGAGTGAAATCTTATTCAAGCAAATGAGATGTCCTTAACAACACATGTCAAGGGATGGTGAAGAGCTGCTTCTTGAGATGGAGGCAGCTTCAGTAGCACCTAGGGGATGTATTCTCCCTTGTGCATCCCTCAAAACCATGACTGCTGTGGAGATATTTTCTCAAAGCAAAAGTGGTCGTGTTGTCAGGCATGGTGAGGATTGGAGGAAAATTGCAATCAATATTCATTGTAGATCATTATCTGTCTCCTCTGTGTTAATGATGGATTGGGTTTTGCTCATTTCAGCAGTAAATTAATCAGCCTGGAGGGTCTGTTGAGCAAGTCTGCTAGTGCACAGGTTAAGAACTCCTCAATCCCCTTAGTCTGCCTCCTAACTAGTAACTCACAACATGGACCTACAGTAACCTGTTGTAAGGCCAATATATTCACCAATATTTTTACCTCTTCATCTGAATCATGAGCTGCCCACTGTTTTTGACAGCTGTCCATACATTTGGTGATTAGGACCCATGTGGGAAGAAATACATCCTCGCCCTATTTTTTTAATTCTATATAATTAAAGAGGTCAAACCGTGAAACGGGCCCATGAGCAAACACGTGAGTAGAAATTGGCCATTTTCAGGTTTAGGCTGGAAATCCCAGCTACTGCCTCAGACGGCAGGTCCTGCTGCAGGCTCCGTAGGAGCAGGGGGGAACAAAAAGTCTCTAGGCTGGTTGTTTGGGTGGAGCTCAGCAAGTTTATAGCTGGGTTGGATGTGGCACCAGTGACAGCCAGGCCTGCTGGTCCTTGGTTTCTGAGCTTCTCCAGTTTGGTGCAGCAGGTTATTTCTTTGTGAAAGATCCCAATTTGGGAAGCAGTATAAAACGGTAGTTAGGACTTTCTCCGAGTTGCCATCATTTTGTGGATGAAATAACACGAGCCTGACTTCATTTCACTTGAAAGAGGAACCTGAAGTGTGTTATTTGAAGGTGCAGTCTTAAGTATATATGTGACTCATCCTCATTAGCCTCAGCATTATGTTGCAAACTGATGGCAACAGCCTCCAATCATTCATACCAATTTCTTACTCTTACCAACCTTTTATTAGGCAATCTATTGACAGATTGAGTTTGACCAATGCTCCCTGAAGTGAATTCTTCTCCTTTTACTGTTCAGATACGGGTCAGGGGCTGGTGTGTGTACCTTTGCAAACCCTGAGCTGTGCACTCTAAATCAAGCACAGCGCCTTGCAGAGATCCGCAATGCAGCCGGTGGTGGTGGTGGCATCACCAGTGGCCTGACAGCAACCAGTGCTCTGAGGCCAGCTTTCTGACACCAGTTCGTGTTACAGAGCAATGCTTTGTCCTTTAAACATGTTTTTCTCTCTGTTAAAAGGCGAGGGATGCAAAGGTTGTAAATTAATCTCATTGAGTCTTAATCCACCCAGACTGCCAGCATTTTTATTTTCTTTGGTTTGGAGGTTCTGAAACCTTCCACTTTTTGAATCATCGTGGGCATCTTCCACTGTGCGCAGAGACTTGCAGGCAGAATCATGCACAATTCTACAGACAAGCAACTATTCTACCTACTGGCAAGCATGTATAATAAATAGATGGGGCTAGCATGCTGTTAGGTTAAGCACAAGTACGCTCACCACACCTCATGCAGGCTCTGATGAGTGGCTTTGCTGGCTGGGCAATTACCAGTGAGGTGGGGAGATGTTGGCGTGAGATGCTGGTGTCTGTTACTTGGAAACCTTTGATGTCCCTGAGTCGCTGTTTCTGACCGTCCACCTCTTTAGTCAGGTTTTCACACCCAGGTTTTTCTCTCATGTCCTGAAGTTGCTGACAAGATAGAAATAGCTCAGTTGTAGTCACTGGGCGACACCAAGAAGGGCTCCCTGTGGACCCAGGCTGTTTTCTTCTTGGTGTCAGCCTCAGCTATTCAAATTGCAATACTCTGTCATTCCCACCCCGGCATGAAAGGTGGAGCTCTCAGACTTTTGTTTGGACCACTCAGCAAGGTGAAAGGCATATAAAGAGGACTCATCCATACCTGATGCTGTGCTACTCTGCTGCTGTTTTCACGGATAGAAAGAATTGGTAGGTAGACAGGTATTTTTCAAATATAAATGCTAAGAACAGAGTGTTATTCTTAGTGGGCCACAGGTTTCAACTCCCTAGAAAATACAGCTGGGTTTTCACCAGAAGGCATACCCCAGGAGGTGACATGGGGCTCTGTTCTGGGTGGGTTGTCTTCCAGGAAAGACCTAGCTTAACGCCAAGGCCTAGATGTTTCCCTTTCATCACCTCTCAGGCATCAACTTCTCTGGTTTTATTCTACCAGGAGGAACATTCCTCTCCTGCAGTCAGTGCTCACTCCCTCCAGCCTTTCCATGGCTGCAGACTAGGTCACTTTCCACCCCTCCTTCACTTAAACCCACAACACAAAGCACACGCTCAATTTCTGGAGTAAAATTTTGTGCTTGCAATGCCCTGAGCCAGAAAAAGCAAACAAAAAAAGAGCCAAACAGGGTCTCCTGCACACCTTGCCCCAGCAATGCGGTAAAAGCATAACCCTGGTGAGGCTCACCAAGGAAACGGTTGGAGTTTGGCTGTGAGGCAAGAGTTTATTGCAATCTCTAGTCACAGAGGACAGGCAGAAATGACACCATTACATTTAAGGCATTAAATCAGGGTGGAATAGGGTGTCAGGAGACATTTTTAAGAAAGGAACAACAGAGCAGCAGCTCCCACACAAAACCCATGCCCCAGCCATGTGGGAACGGGTGGCTCCTCCATCCCAAGGCAGCACATGGACCATTCATGGATTTTGATCCATCAGAGCGACTATCTGCCCATACATGCGCTGAGGGGCATCCCGACCCCAGTGGTGGTCAAAGTGGTTCCAGTCGGGGAAGTGCTCATGGCGAACAAGGTTGGTGATGCGTGGCAGCAGGCGCTGGGTCTCCACGGGGGGATTCACCCAGTCCTCCCCACCACTCCACAGGACGGTCGGCACCATCATGTCTTCTATCCTGTACAAAGGGGGGGAGGCCTGGCAGGGGAAAAACGCTCTGGTTATTCACAGGCTCTAACACTAATAGCACTAATGGATGGGGCATGCTGCCCTCACATCCCAGAAGACTCTGGCCACGCTGGCCACTAGAGGAGGCTACCCCCATCCTGGTCCCAGCCAGTCTCCTCCTCTGCTGCTCCTTCTACAAGCGCTCATTTACCTGGTTGTACTTCTCCTGGTTCTTCTCCCCATAGTCAAACTGCTTGAACTCCCCAGTTTTGGCAGTCTGGAAGGCAGAGGCAAAGTGTTGACTCCATGTGGGTGATGCCCTGGATCAGCCCTACCTCAAGCAAGGGGCAGCAGCAGGGTCCAGGTGAGTGCTCTCTGCCCAGCACAGCTCTGGTGTCTGAGCTCGTGCTTGCTGGTGCCTGTCCCGTGGGCCAGAGCAAAACGGGACTCCCCAAAACACCTACATGGGGTCCTTACCCAGGACAGAGGCAAGCAGCTGGATGGCTCTGCCCTGGACAGCCAGGAGCAGTGGCTAACAGCTGTGGTTTTTGAGACACCTTGGTACAGCAACTTAAAAATCGCTTTTATTGGCTTTGATTCTACCTCCTTACCTGTCTCCAGGGTGAATGAAGCAGCATTGTAAAATATCATGTTCACAGATTAAAAGAAAAAGCATTGGTTACCGTTGTTATAAAATCAGGGTCTCTACCTGTCCCCAGTGGATAAGTGTTTTTACCGATGTATAGTCTGGAAAATGAGCTAGGTATACATTCAATCGGCTCTGCAGGAAAAAGAAAGTGTTTTTTAAGTGAGTTACGAATAAAAATCTGTCTAGGCAAAAAAAATCATTCTGTCTTATAACTGCAATATGAACATTATATGCTCCAACAGCTTTATTCTGTTCAGAGCTAGGAGTAGCTTTTAAATGTCAAACCAGTTAACCACCACTTTAAAACAGAAATACAACCGATCCAGTCAATTTTTGAGGTTTTTTTTTCTGTAAACTTGTTGCAGGTCAGCAGAAAATGAGGCAGGAGTTTCCCTTACTTTGCAGACAAGACCACAAGTGATTCTTTCCTACCGAAGCCTCCATTAGGTTTAACACCCCAAAACCACTGAAAAAAATCCCCAATAACCACTGCCTTGGACAGTGCTTTTCATAGCTTATGGGTTTTTATACTCATTTTTGTATCTCATTAGCTATCTCCAGGTATCTAGGAAAACTGGAGATGGCTATGACCTCAGGACGCTGATGTACCCACCACGTTCAAGTTCTTCCTGTTGTACCCGCCGATAAAGAAGATCTCATTTTCACAGACTTCAGCTGTTAGCAGGTTGCTGCACGTCTTGGCAAGAATGGCTCTCTCCTTCCTCCCCACCAGAGTCAGCTGTTTGGTTCCAAATATTGCCTGCAAGAGCACAAGGAAACAGGTCACGGTGGGTCCTGCAACATGCGTCCCCTCTCCATGGGAACCGCTCGTCCCCAGCCAGTGCTGACAGGCAGCTCCTCGATATAGTTGCTGACACATTTGGCTAGCCAGCCTCTCAAGGAGGTTGACCCATGGTCGCACCCAACTCTCAGAGCAGCATGAAAACATCACTGTCCTTTCCATGCTGTGCCATCATCCCCATCATCCTGGCGCATCACCTCTAAGGTACCAGCTTCCAGACCTCAGCCCAGGATGGCCAGACTCACACCATTCACCTGCCACGGGTGTTGGCAGAGGCTGCTCAGGTGGAGCGTGTCCAGGGAGAGTGCCAGCTCCCCTTCCAGCCCTTCTCCAGCCACTGGAGCAAAGAGCGGAAGGGAGGCAGCGCGGGGCTGCTCTCAGCACCTCCTGGGCTACAGGTCTGCAGTGTGGTGAGGTCAATAAGCAAAAACATAAACAGTAATGATAGTGGGGTATGGATATTTTAAACACTGAAAGCTGGTTGTGCTCAACTGGGTGGAGAGGGACATCCCTGTTTGGGATCCTGGGACCACTCGTCTCCCCACACGTCTCTCCAACTGCTGCAGCAGGCATGGGCTCAGTGCACAGCAGCGATGCGGGGGACATGAGCTGCCAAAAGCTCCTGGGTTTTGATAGTAATAATACACAAACACCTCACATACCTTCAGCACCTTGTCTGGCAAAAATGCTATCTTTAACACGGGGCCTTTGACATGATGAAAGGTGTAGAGAGGAGCCAGCGCAAAGAAGAGTTTGATTTTTTCAGCCAGGTGTGGCATGCTCGAAAACGCTACGAAACCTGAAAAGCAGCGAAAGATCACAATGACAACCCCAACATGGACAGCACTCATCCCAGACCTCCTGTGTGAGACACAGGGTCTGGACAAAATGAAGCTGCAGTGCTCCTTCCTAGATGTAAGCACCGCTCAGGACGGCTTGGCAAGATGCAGCAATCCTCTCCCATTCAGAAGGACCAAGAAGGCAGGTGGGGAAAGTGGCCCCATGGGCCAATGCAGCCCCGTGCCCAGCAGCCTCCAGTATGGGACAGACATCAATGCTCTTCTCCCGTGGCAAGCTGGTGCCCTGCTCCCACCCACGGCCCACTCCTCCTCCTCACTCACCCAGAGAGTTGCCCTGAGCATGGCCAATGTAGAACAGTTTCTCCTGCCCGGTTTGCCTTAGGATGAAGCCCACCATGGCAGGGAGATCATACACGGCCATCTCGTGGAAGCTGGGGAGCAAGAGGAGAAGTTGGAGGAGATGCCCATCTCCCGACCTCCCATGGACATCAGGTGGTTGGCACTGACAGCCCAGAACCCCAGCCCTGTCCTTGGTGGCCTCCTCACCTGAAATCCCAGAACTCTTCTTGGTCAACAGAAAGGTTCAGGTGCCGGTGGGACCAGCTGTTGCCCCGGCAGTTTCCAATCCAGACGTCGTACCCTGCATCCGCGAGTATGAAGCCCAAGCTGCTGTTGGGGAGGTTGTCCACCCAGTCACCACCATCTAAACTGAACCCGTGCACTATCAACACAGGTAACCTGGATCCTGGAAAAGGAGAAATCAGGTACTCCACACAAAAAAATCCCTTCCCGTATGGAAATAAAATGGCTCTGCATCTCAGTATTATTTTCTGCAGGCACCACATTAAATATTCCCTTCTCCCATGATTTCCTTGCCTCTGCTGGTGGTTTTTTTTTGTTTGAAGGACTTTTGCCACCCTGAGGTATCAGGGAATCTTGGACCAGAGCAAGGGGTTTGCTCCAGGGAAGGAGCTGCTGGGGCTCTCTGGGTCATGCTGCCCCATCCTGGATGCAGCAAAACACAACACTGAACTCCTGCATCCCCAGGCACAGCTCAAGGCAGGCGGGCAAAAAATTTTCATCTCTCTTCCAGCTGACAAAACTGTGTCTGAAGGCACGAGCATCCACGCTGGCTTCCCCTTGTGCACTACCCCATCTCTGAGCAGGGTCACGGCTGCTTCACCCTCGATGAAACGGAGCCCACCTGAGTGCCCAGCACCCCCCTTGTCATGGGGAATCCGGTTGAGGCTGAGGAAGTAGCCATCCTCTGTCAGTACATCATACTCCTCGCTGGGGTACCCATGGAAACGGATCTTCTGGCTCTGCGGGGACAATGGTCCGAGGGGAGAGGGTGAGTCATTGCTGTCCATCACCCTGTTGCCTGACTCAATGACACCCACTCCTGCCACCCACGCTCTCCAGTGTCATCCCTGCCTGCACACACCTCAAGAGAGAGCATGAGAGACCAACCTCCAGCTGAGAGCATGAAGTGTCATCCATGCAAATATAGGAAGCTCTTGACATCCCAAGCCCCTGGATGACTCCGGGTGCAGATGTCAGGGTAAGGGATGGGAAGAGCCCAATTGGTCCCTCAGAGAGGACTTCAGGCACACCACCTGGGGAAGTCCCTGTCCCATGGGTGTTTGTTTGACCCCCCCAGCACTTACGATGTTCATGAACTGCTCGGGGTTGTCATAGCTCACTCCAGCGTGTGCGATGCCATTGCCCAGCCCCTGGGCCAGGCACAGGGCTGCCAGCAGCAGCCACATCTCGCCCCTCTGCAGCACCTGAGGAATAATGGGGCTGGTGTGAGCAGGACGGTGGGTGCGCCAGAGGCATGAGCAAATGCTGTGCAGCTCCGGCACTGCTGGCAGCACCGCCAAAGCCTGATGCTGCAACGTGCAGTGGGCGTTTCCAGCCCATACCATGGGGTCCCATATGGGACCCTCTATGCAGCACTGGGCGCTCAGCAGCATCCTGCAGCTCTGACTGAAGCCAGCTGAGTAAGAGCACTCAATGGCACATGGGTGGCAAGGGCTGGGCATCCCCAGGGGATGCAGGAGATTAAATGGAAAGAGGCCACTTCTGGCCTGGGGTCTCTGAGCTGGGCACGGCTGGGGCTGGCAGGGGCTCAGGGAAAGCCACGTCTGCAGCTGCTGTCCTTCCCTTTTGCCTTTCCCCAGGACTCCTCCTGCAGACACTACCAGAGGCTACCCAGACCTCTGGTATGACCCCACAGAGCTGCTTTTATTGTCCCCGCCTTGAGTGTCAAAGCCCACTGGTGCTGCTGCTTGTTACCCGGCACAAGTGAGTTCTCTCTCCAGATGCAGGTGACTGCTCTGCAGGGACGTCACCAGCCTCTGAGAGCCCACTGTCCGCCTGAGAGCCACATGCACACTGTGCAGGTGGAGGGCCACTGGCTTAAGTTTTGTATTTGTAGAGGTGTCTTAATATGTCAGTATCATCTCCCACCAAAATCTAACTCCTAACACTTTCCAATCTCCTGTGCAGTTATGAACCCACCCCAAGTATCTCTTGCTGACCGTTCCCACCTGGCCCTGCTCCAGCTGCAACTGCAGTGTGGGACAAGCAGCCTCCGGCCACCCCATTTCAGGGAAAGAAAGCATCCTTCCCCCAAGCAGGAGAGGTCATGTCAGAGCTCCATTCTGCAGGAGCTTCCCTGCTCCACCCCTGCCTTGGATGGTTTATAGCTCATCACCATGTGCTCCTGGTGTGCCCTGCCATCCCCAGCACCCAGCCCCAAGGGGATCCAGACTTCAGGACAGATCCAGAGAAGTCCACTTCCCTGCTGACACTGTTGCAGGAGCTAGAAAAGACTCTGCCTCCCAGAGGAGGTGTCTGAGTGCATTTTCCCAACATCATTCCAGCATGGCAAGGTCTTCCTGGGCGGCTCAGGAAAACAGGAACACTTATCCACTGCACAGCACCACATGAGCAACAGAGAAAAATCATTATCACACACTAAAAAAAAGTGTCAATTCAAGTCTTGCTCTGTGTTCAAGTCCAGCACCAACATTTTGGTGCCTACATCTCCCTGTGCAGGTGAGGACATCCAGGATGAAATTGCTGTGATGGTCAAAGGAAGGAGAAGTCAGATTGCCCCATGATCCTGAAGACAACATTGCTAAACCCAATCTCCCCTACTGGCACTTGTCCTGTCCAGCTGTTGAACAACAGTGGCCACAACTGCAGGCTGGATCCATTGGTGCAAATCACCATTTTAAGGTGCTTTTAGTCTGTAGCCCATCCAAACTGCATGTGGAAGGAAGGTAGGCAGGACAGCAGGAAGGAAGGAATTACAGTGGCCACCTTCTCACCAGGCTCAACTGCACACAGGTGCAGGCAAGACATTGCAGGCTGTGCCTGGGGACATCAGAGACAGACCAAAATACTGAAATAGCCACTTCAATAAGCAGTGTGGATTGCAAGGGACCAAGAAGCCAAGCCTGCATAGGAATTAGAAGATGCCAGAGGGGCCCTTCCCACACCCATGCCAGATATAACAATATGCTTCGCAGTGCTGTTTTGCTGTTGCAAAACCCACCCAGAGTTTTCACACCAATTGCATTTTCTTGGTGAGTGTGTCACTTAGGAAACAGCTTCTTTCCCTTGGGTCCACACCTTGGCTTTTAAGGCTTGGCTGGACAAAACCAGGGCCTGAGCTAGCACTGGGTACAGTCGTGCTCTCAGTAGGAAGTTGGACCAGAGGTCTGCAGAAGTCCCCTTCAGAAAGCTGTGGCTGGGCTGGACCCAGCCAGAGCAGCCTTTCCCCATTCCTTCGGCAGAGAGTTCCCCATCTCTGCCAAGCTCTGCCTCCGCGGTCCATCTCCCTACATCTGCAGCCAGCCCTGCACATCATCATATGCAAGAGGACCTTCCACTGCCCCATGACTGGCAACAGCCCACAGGGCTGTGGTTTCTGTTGGCTCATGCCTGGCTCACAACCCTGCAAACTTCATGACAAGGATTTGCTCCACCCAAAGCCCCCTTTCCCAGCTCCTGAGCAGTGACGCTAAGATTTCCCATACGTCTTGGAGGTCACCACTGTAGCTGAAGGCTCTGCTGCCCACACTAGTGTCATCCAGATGTTATGGTGGCACACCATGGTAGCCATGACCTGTGACAAGCTGTGCCACAAAGCCCACAGATGCCATTGAGAGCACTGACAAGCATTCAGCCTCTTGCAGAAGCAATTGCTGGTATCCCAAGAGATTAAAGCCTTTGTGGGAACGGAGGAAGGATTAGTCACGGCACATATCTGTGGCATTCAGCAAGCACTAATAGGCTTCTGGGGTTCGATGTAAAAACACCGTAGGAAGGCATAAAGACCAGCCAAAATTACAGTCCCCACATCCTGCACCCAAGCCTTGGTGTCACACAAGTCATTGAAGTTGTGTCCCTCCCCCGGTACCTAGTGTGGTCAGGAGTCAGCCTGCAGTGAAGAATTCCCTGCTCCTGCCCCAGCAGGGGAGGACTCAGAGAAGACTCAGAGGAGATGTCAGCTTACTGCCTCACATGGGGCCTGCCCACGCTGCCCAGCAAGCCTTGCCTCCACAGAGCTCTCCCACAGCAGGGCCATCTCCTCCAGCCCCCGCTGCCCATCCTCAGCGGGCGCAGCTGCATGCTGCCAGGCTTCAGAGCTTCAGCACCACCTGATGGCTCCCCTGGGCTCAGACCCTGGGTGCTTTGGACCATGCAGCTCAGCTGTGAGTGCTCCTACCACTTGCCTCTGGCACCAAACCAAAGTAGATACCAGAGCACATCAACAAACTTGAGAAGAGCCCAACAGTGCCTTCGTCAGAAGAGACACTGCAACACGTCCCACCATCCAAACCCAGAACCACTGTCTCTGATGGCAAACTGCTGCTCAAATGTGAGTCCCTGGGCACAGGCAAGCAGGACAGCGGAGAGCAGAGGTGGTCTCTGCTCCTTCTTAGAGGTTCCAGCCCCACTCATCAGTCCTGGGTGATCCAACCAAGCCAAAGCTAGGGGTGCAGGGACGCCCCATCCCCTCCACACAGCCAAAATGGATGGATAGCCGAGAAAATGTCTAACCACATACAGGAAGACTCACAGTGCTCCCTCAGCTCACTAGAAAGCACCCAGAGCTCATGCCTGCAAAAACCAAGGAACTCAGATGCAGAATTGCAAAGCAGATCTTTCAGAGGACACTTTAACTGCAACGGTGGCCCATACACCAAAGTTATCCACACATAAAATGAACAACTAGAGCGATAATAAAGCCTCTTGACTCAGTTGGGATCCTTTCTTTCAGCAACAGCCTGGTCTAGAAGGAGAGCATGCATTGCACATCAACCTGACCTGCTGCTCCAGGCCTGTCCGTGCAGTCACGAGGGTCGGCGACACTGAGTAAACCTGTCTTCTTGGCTTATAAAGACACACGGAGAGGCTGGGGCTTGTCTGTCAACACCTGAAAGCCCAATCCCTCTCCAATCACACCACCTGCTCTTCCTCTCCAGCCCAATGATTCAGATGTGGCAACCCAAACCCCAGGCAGCTCAGCTGCAAATCGCCATGTCTTGAAGGTAGATAACAAGCTGTTGGGCAATGTCCCCATCACCAGGAACACCTCGTAGCATCCTGCAGCTGGGAGCTGCATTTTTGACATACCTCTGCAGAGGGATTCCAGCTGCCTCATCTGTAATAGAAAGGGCAACGTGCTCTGGGGTTGCCAAACAGGTCACCTGGCTTTCCTGGTGTAGGTAACCATTCGCAATGCGTGTCAGCAGCAGGCACAGGGATGACCACGCTGCCTAGAGGAGGTGGTGCAACCATGCCTGGGTTGAAAGGGAAGAGGCAGAGCTCACCCAGGAAAGGAGGAAGAAATACCAGGTTCGCATGATGCTGACAGTCTGACTTAGTGTGGAGATGCCGAGAGTGGAAATCCAAAGACTGCAAAGCAAATCTTGTGTGGGCAGGCATGACAATCAACCCTCCGCGATGGCTTTGCATCCACAGGCCCCTTCAACCACATGTCTTCCAGCCCCATCACCTCTCCTCCTGCCAGGAGAGCAATGGTGGTGGGAAGGGACCTCTGGGGTCTGCATCCCAGCCTCCTTCTTGCAACAGGACTGTCACCAGCAGCCATGGCTCTGTCTAGCTGAGGTGGACCCATGTGACTGCAGAGCAGCATCCAGGAAAAAGCCAGGTGGAGGAAAACAAGCATAACCAGCTTGGCATTGGACAATCATCCCTGAGCCAACAATTAATGCATTAACGGTTTCTGGTCTATACTGTATTTCCCAACTCCCGTGCAGTGCTCAGTGAGAACAAGTGACTGGGGTCCCACCTGGGCATACTTCTCCCATATCTCTCATGGATGAGATGCTGGACCTCTACACTTTCTGCCAGCTGAGGAAAACAGGACAGTCACCACGGGAGCTGCACAAGGTCACAGCCCAGATCCTCCCTTCCTTGCACCACCCCATGAGCCCTCAAGAACTTGGTGAGAACCTGGGACCCTCTCTTCTCCTGGTGGGACACGGGTATTGATGCATAGACCAAAGCACAGTGGCACCCGCTGCCAAGCCAAGGCCGGTGGAGCCCTGGGACAGCAGGCTCACAGCTCACACACCCCAATGTATTGCCTTTGGCTATGGTCTCTTCATGTAAGATAAATACTAAGATCTGAAGTATTGGCCATAAATATTATTTTGAAAGTCCTCTCCTCATGCCACAGCACTGTTCATACCCTCCCTGGGCATTTACTGCCAGCCCCCTCTGGAGATGTGTTTGCCCTGGCCATGCTGATGTGGTTTTGAACTGCTTTTGGGTGTGACTTTCATGGCAGCAAAGACATTTAGTATGGAGGGTTCCTCCTGCCTGTGTGTTATTCACATCCCAGGAACCACAAGTCTCACAGGGTACTCCCGGTCGGTGCCCTGATCTGAACAAGCGACACATGTGTTTTGCCAGCATCAGGTCTCCACAGGACAACCAGCAAGTCAGGCTCTTTGAAGGCAGCTTCTAGTCCAAAGTCTGTGGATGCAACAGCTCATCTGGGTTAGAAGAAAGCCCAGACCAGGACTGAATTGGCACCCACTCATTTCACTACACAATCATTCAATACTCAAGTCAGGCTGCATCATTTCCAGGGCCAAACCAGCCCAGCTCGAGAAGACCCCTTTCACATCAGCTCCAGCTCTCTTCCTTGGGTCCTGATGCATGAGCTTTAATGGCAGAGTTTGTATCGGGACGTTATTCAAGGACATCACTTAGGAGACCAATTGGACTCGTGTAGCAAGACATGAGGTGATAGGTCTGTTGCCAAAGGCTGCCTATATATTTGTATCAGGCAGATTTGCCTGAGCAGCTTGTATTTCCCTGCAACCACGTGCACAAGAGGTGAGCAGCTGCCCTGGCTGAAGAAGATGTAGGTGTCTCACACACAGCAGCAGCCTGGTCACAGGCTGGAGTTTCCACTCCATGGATGCATATTTCTTCTTGAATTTGGATGCCAGCAGACACACCACCATCCTTCCCGAGAAACAGAGCAGTCTGTTCCCATACAGTGGGAGGATCTTCACTTTACTGACGATACATTTGTTGAGTGCTGCCAAAACAAGCAGCTTTTGCCTTTGCGCCAGATTGCTCTGAGGTGATGACTGCAGGCCATAGAGACATCTGCCTTGTCTTCCATGGACAAAGGTTATCCACAACCCTGGAACGACAGCATCACCTCAGTTGAAGGAGCTCAAGGAATGAGTGTCCCATTGGGGAAAGGGACATGGGGAATGGGGAAGACAAAATGAGTCACAAAGTCCTTGTGACTCTTTTAGGGTGGTATCACCAGTGAGCAGAGTATTTCCTCTGTCAGTGCGAAATACCTCTGGCTTGGATGGACCCATGCTTGTTGTGGTTTTCACCAACACAGAATTATTGTTTGTTTGTTTTCCTAAATCTAAATGCTCACCTGAAAGAGCAGGATGTGGCACCTTGCAAGAGCTTTGTTTAATTACAGGGCCTCTGGGTGCCGTCCCCCGCACCCAGCCGAGGTCCTGGAGGAAGCGGGCTGGTTTGGTAACTCAGTGCAAGGCTGGAACCGCTCACGTTGCATTCCTTTGAACAAAAATGTCAGGACTCAAATTCAGGGCTCACTGTGCTGATAGCACGGTCCAAGCAATCCGAAAGGCAGCATCTATTTACCTGTAAAGTTGTCCTGTAGCCTTTTTCCAAGCTCTTTTACAGTGGCTTGTGCAAACAAAAGCATGTATCTCTAGTGCTTCTGGTGGATATAGCATGTTTAGTAGAGGTTGTTTAGTGTTTTGAAGAATGTGGAGAGGGCACAGTGCAAAACTAGTTTGGGGTTTTTTGTGTCCCCTGGGGTATTGAAGAAACTGCAATGAAACCCAAAGGAAGCATAAGAAGTCTAAAAGACTTGCAGGAACACTTCCCCTGACTCAAGCACCTACAGACATCTCTGCCAATGACCTGGCTGCTCACTGCACTCCCACTTGGTCTGGATGGCCACGTCTGCAGCTCTCCTGCCTTGAAAACAGCTACACAGAGGTGGCAAAACACCAGACTATGAATGCCCTGCTCTAAGTGACTTTTCAGGCAGCGTCAGGCATGGACCTGATAAGGCAAAGGTGGGCGTCCTACAAGAAAAGACAGCGAAAATCATGCTGAGAAGTGCCATAGAACAAAGCAGGCATTTAATCATCAACTTGACAAAGAAAAACATCCAAGGCTCTTTTTATGCAAGATGTACCTTGCACTAAAAGCCTCAACCACAGGTACCCATGAAAAATGTAAAAAATGTAAAAGATTAAGAAGGGGCAGGGAAAGCCACCTGCACGAGATTGATAGAGCAGAAGACATGCAAGATATTACTGCCATGCCAGGAAGGGAGACATTTTGCAACAGCTTCCCATTTGGGGCAAGATGCTTTTGTACTCTAACGACTTCTACCCAGTCCTACAGCTGACAGGAATGGTATTTCCTGTATCAACACTCCTAAAGTGTTGTCCCAAGAAAGGCCAACATAACAAAATATCTCTTGTCCAGTGCCCTGCAGAACAAGATCAATGGTTGCACAGAGAAAACATTAAGTTTTGTCTCTTCCTTGTTCCATAAGTTGCAGGCATTGCTCCCATCAAATATGTGACATGACTAGCACTGGCTGTATCTGCATGGGACTCTGCAAACGATGAGGGGTAGGCATCCAGTGATGCTTTAAGTGGATCAAGAGAGGCAACTGTTCCTCACAGCTCCCCAAAACCTACAGGGCAGCCACATCTGCCCAGCAGCGGCATTCAGGTGCCTGTGTCTGCTGGCACCCACGTTTGGTACCACTGATGACATCACTCCTGAATCCCATGCTTTCTGCCCATGACCCAGCTCCCGTGCTGACTCATGAGGAAGCTTCACAAGAGCTTGTGTCAGCCCGGATTCCCATCAGCAATGCTGAGACCTCTGGGACATGCTCCCCTCCAGCACATCACCCATACCACAGCCTTCCTACAGCTGGAGCTGGTGATGCTGGCCTTGCTTTGGTCCAAAGCCCAACCTTCTGGTGTCTCCACAAGCCTGTGCAGGGCAGGGAGGTCCGTTTCAGTAACCCACTGGTCCAGCAAGGGACTGTGGGAAAACGCGGCTGCTCCGAGGGATCGGAATTCAAGCTTGTTAATATTAGCCTTGAATAGATACCCGTGTATCCTTGAAGAGTCTGGGAAAGTCCTGAAAAGAGCTGAG
>JAVJGI010000065.1:30420080-30454040 GCA_035590275.1 Ibycter americanus | reverse complement strand
AAAAAGGCTTCTTTAGAACAATAAAATGGCTTTTGTCTGATCACATTGATCTCTGACTGAGTCCGCTTTGCGGCAAGGGACAATTACAAGGCATCTGTCCCAGTAAGATGCTGACCACTAGGTCCAAAGGCTGCTCCTTCTTTTGTTCCAGGAACAAAAAGTGACACCCAAGAAAGAGAAGAACATGTTGGGTTTACATCTACAACAGACCAACAGTTAAGTCTTTGGGTGAGATGCTCGTGAGGCATAGCTGGTAACTCCCACCTGTGGGACCAGGTGCCTCTTGGCAGCTTGGCCATCAGGAAAAGCCTTGGGGAACCCTGGAGCTGTTTCCCATAGAGCAGAAGTTGTTATCAAATAGCAGGTGATGCCTCTGTCCTTCCTGAAGGAGCTGTTTCTTCCACTGCCCTGGTTCCTGTGTGCAGACACAGTGCAAAGCCCTTGCTTTTCTGGTGGGCAGAGCAGAAGTGAGAAAATTCACCTTAGAGGGAAGAGGGCAAGGGGTAAGACAGACTCCAGGAACCACAGCAGGACCACCTCAGTCTGGGGTGGCAGTGCCAGCTTCCCCAGCACCCCAAATCCTGGGGTACCTGAGCTCACCAGGCACCTCCAGGCACTGAAAAACTGTCCCCAGCTCCTGGGCAGCTCTGGGCAGCTCAGCTCATGGTCACAGCACAGCTGAGAACGTGTTGAGATGGGCCCTCTCGTGACACCTGTGGCTCTCCCCCCTGCCCCCAGAGACCTTCACTTCTGCTGCCTTGCTGGGGACCTCAGGGCTTCCAGCACATGACCACAGCAGCCTGGCTCCTTGTCAGGCCAACAGGTCATGGCTTGCTCTTCCAGGGGCCCACGAGCCCACCACCAAAAGTGCATTCCACGTCCTTTTATTTACGGTTGTGTTTGTTAACACTGGACACCACCTGTGTGCCACCCAACAGGGAGTGAGCAGGTGGCCGTGGGAGGCACCACACTGTTTTCAGCTGAAAAAGGAGGACAGATGTCACAGGGCAGGTGAGCTGCAGAGCTGGGCTGGCACCAGCTCATGCCCAGGGCACATGGGCTGGGCTTGGGCCGCTGTGCATCACTCAGAGACAGGGTGATGTGGCTGCCAGCAGGAGCCAACAGTTGCATGGCTCCCTCCAAGACAGACAGGAGAAGCAAAAAAGGAGAAGAGACCAGGCTTGGGAATTACCTTCCCACTGCATAAAGACAGGCTGGGAAGAGCTCTTGTATCTGGTTGTCATTCAAAGACCAAGGCACCCCATAAAACCTGGATCCTAGCCTTGTCCCAACCCAAAGCTGCCTTTCCCCCAGCAATTCCAGCATCAGATATGAGATGAAAGCCTTCTCCCTGGCTTCACCCACCACCACTACTTGAGCATCCGATACTAATCCAGCAACACCTTGAAGTCTTACCCCCTCCTTCCCACCACCCCAGTGCCTGCAATGGCTGCGGGGATCTTCCCCAAAGCCTGCTCCTCGCTAGTCCAGATCACAGCCTTCAAGCTGTGGTTCTCTGCAGTGCTCACATACCACCCCAGGGCAATCAGCTGTTACCAGAGCAGGCTCAGACAGAGGAGGCTCCTGAGATGCACCGAAGCCTGCAGGCAGACCTGCACAGACCTTCTCCTTGCAGGAGCTCCCCAGAAAGCCCCCAGGTGCAGCAAAGTTGGTTCCCACCAGGATGCAGACAAGGGATGCTCCCCACCAAGGGCAGCGGGTAGAAAGGAGTTAGACCCAGGTCTGCCTGTGCTCCCTGTGTCCTCACAGGCAGCTTCTGGCCTCCAAGCTCACCTTTATCTACCTCAGTGGATTGCAGCAAAGCCTGACAAGTCTTCCTTGGTCCTTCAGAGGTCCTTCCTTTCACACCCTCTCCAGAAACACCTGCTGCACTCCATGCCCCTCTGCACAACCTGTGAGCCCAAGGCTCTCCCTGCATCTATCCCCCCTATTTGTCCAGCCCTTGTCCCACCTCCTTAACCTTTCCTCCCAGACAGGCTCGTCTACTTCATGGGAAGGATGACTCCTCCT
The DNA here is from genome assembly GCA_035590275.1 of Ibycter americanus. Lineage (NCBI taxonomy): Eukaryota > Metazoa > Chordata > Aves > Falconiformes > Falconidae > Ibycter > Ibycter americanus. The sequence continues at coordinate 30,452,009 of JAVJGI010000065.1, read as the reverse complement.
CACCTGGCCCTCCTGCTCCCTTCAAGCCAGGGGAGATTCATGTGTGGATGCAAGCCCTGGGATGGGGTTATTCCCTCTGCTTGGCACTGGGGAGGCCAAATCACAATGCTGTATCCTGGTTTGGGTCCCAGAGACCCGTGAGACACCCACAAATTGAAGTGAGCCCAGGGACAGCCTGGCAATGGTGGGTGGAGGCCAGGGCATGCAAAGAGACGCTGCAGGAGCTGGGCCTGCTCAGCCAGAGACAAGGAGGCAAAGGGGGACCCAACAGCATCTCCTCCTGCCCAAAGGGGTCCTGGAGGCGCCGGGGCTGGACTCTGCTCGGAGGAGCACAGTGAGACCCCCAGAAGCACCAGCACAATGGGAAACCCCAGCCGGCCCCATGGAAACAGCCTGTCCTCACGTGGGCGAGGCACCCCTGGGACAGGGCCCCGAGCGGTGGGGGATCCCCCAACTCAGAGGCAGGTACCCACTGGTTGAACAGGCTCAGAGGCATTTCAGTGGGTCGCTTGGCAGATCCAGAGAACTGCTCACTGATTCAAGCCCTCAGCTTTTCCTCTCAGCGAGGGCAGCCACATGTCAGCACAGGTCCCTCTTGGCACGTCGTTCTACTTGTGAGCACTTCACAACCTTTGCTTTGCTATTTGGGGGTGGAGAGCACCCAGCACATGTGTGATGTGTGTCACCTCCCTGTGGCTTTGTCTATCCTGATAAGGGTGGGCTCCCAAACATGTGCACCTCACCAAGCACCTTCAGCACAACCAGCATGTGCATGGCCAGTAATCAGCAAAATCATAGCTGGAGTCAGGATGTGCTTTCCCCCACCAAGTAGCAGCTGAGGGATACTGAGTGGCCCCAGGACACTCAGGTAGGAAGAGATGGAGCCTGGGAAGATGCATCTCCAGGGCTGGACCTCCACCTTGGCCAACACAGCACCCCACAGCCACACACCTCACTGCTCAGGCAGAAGCCTGCGAGAAGGTGGCTTTATCATTAACAGCCCAGCATCCAGGGGCCAACTGCCTCTCCTTGAAGCCAGCTCCACCTTTCCACCCTGCTACTGACCTGCGGTGGTTTGCAAAATAGCTTCAGAGTGAGGGGAGGGAGTTAGTCATGCGAGTGGTAAAATTACAAGGTAGCAATGGAGCTCAGCGTAGACTGCAGGAAACCTTGCTCCTCCCTCTGGTGACAAAGGAGGAAAGCAAACTGGAGACAGAGGTGCCCTGGGGTTTTGGAGTTGGGGTTTTTTTTTCTGTAACAGACTTTACACTCTGCTACCGACAAACCAGAAAAACCTGAACTCAAGTTTCTTGCTAAATTAAACTCAACAGCACAGATGCACACACAAGAAGAAACATCTCACCTGCTCTGTGTCAGAAGGAACAGCAGTAAGTGTCATAACCAGCTGAAAAATGCAGAGGACTTATGGAGGGGCTTATTTCTCCCACTCCCACTCCTCCACAAGTACAGAGAGAAGAAACGCAGAGTCAGCCAGGGCACTGTGGTGATGCTGGCTGGCAGCAGCCTCTGGGAGTCTGTGGTCCGACCTCAGCCCCCATCAGGCTGACTTCACAGCTGCAGCAGGTTGTTAAGGGCCTGAAACAACAGCATGACTTACCAATGCGTTATAACGAATGCAATGACACCTCACCTCTCGTCCAGCTGAAGCAGCCCAAACACAGTGGTGTTACAGTTCATAACTCAGATGGTGAGAGGGCTGGACTTGGCCAGGCTGCCCCTTCCCATCCTGCCAGAGCTCTCTCCATCCCCTCAGAACTCCTGCACCAGGTGGCCGTGGCTGTAAAAACATCTCATGAGGTGGCAACTCATGCTCAAGGAGAGGTGGATGACCAGGTGGGTGGTTTTAAATATACCAAAATGCTACACTTTCTGTGAGAGTTTGGGCAGATCATCTCCCTCACCAGCGCTTTCACAGCACCCTCTGCTGCCAGGCTTTCCCTTTTCCTTCAGAGAGCACCATCCCATGGACAACCATCAGTCCAGGACACCAGCGCTTACATGATCGGACAGCAGCTACTGAAGAGCAGGTAGCACTGAGAAATTTAGGAAAGATTACATGAGATTAAAGCAGCTTCAGGAAGGTAGTCTTCTCGGAGGCAGAGCCATGGCACTGAGGGGATGGGGAACTGTGAAGAGGGGAGAGCAGAGTCCCCAGGATGCAGTGACCATGGCCACCTGAGGCTCTGTACCCACCCCACGGTCTTCCCAGAAGCGATGGTATCTCCAAAGGAAGATCCTCCAGGAGCAGGAGACTTTGTAAATGTTGCTGTTGAGTTGATGTAAACAGAATATTTCAGTTGGAAGGAACCTGCAACCATCTAGTCCAACTGCCTGACGAATTCAGGGCTGACCAAGTTAAAGCATGCTATTAAGGGCATTGTCCAAACACCTCTCAAACACTGACAGGCTTGGGGCATTGACCACATCTCTAGGAAGCCTGTTCCAGTGTTTGAACACCCTCTCAGTAAAGAAATGCTTCCCAATGTCCAGTCTAAACCTCCCCTGGCACAGCTTTGAACCATTCCCGCACATCCTGTCCCTGGATCCCAGAGAGAAGAGATCAGCACCTCCCTCTTCACGCTGCCTCCTCAGGAAGCTGCAGAGAGCAATGAAGTCACCCCTCAGCCTCCTTTTCTCCAAACTAGACAAGCCCAGAGTGCTCAGCAGCTCCTCATAGGCCATGCTTTCCAGTCCTTCACCAGCTTGGTTGCCCTTCTCTGGATGCATTTAAGGACCTTCACATTCTTCTTAAATGGTGGGGCCCAGAACTGCACACAGTACTCCAGGTGAGGCTGCACCAACACTGAACACAGTGGGATGGTTATGCTGTGTTTGGTGCCCCCCAGGATTCAGTCTGCCCTCCTGGCTGCCAAGGCACACTGCCGGCTCCTACTGAGCCTGCTGCCAACCAGCACCCCCAGATCCCTTTCTGCAGGGCTGCTCTCCAGCCACTCCTCTCCCAATTCATTCTTGTGCCCCTCATTACTCCATCCCAGGTGCAGAATCTGGCACTTGGACTTGTTAAATTTCATGCCATTGATGATAGTCCAATGGTCCAATCTATCCAGATCTCTCTGCAAGGCCTGTTGGCCCTCAAGAGAGTCAACAGCACCTCCCAGTTTGGTATCATCAACAAACTTGCTAATGGTGCACTCAACTCCTGCATCCAGATTGTTGATAAGTATATTGAAAAGCACTGGCTCTGGAACCGAACCCTGAGGAATGCCTCTGGTGACCAGCCACCAGCCAGATGCAGCCCCATTCACTACAACCCTTTGAGCTCTGCCCTTCAGCCAGTTCTTCAGACAGTGCCCTGTGAACCTGCCCATCTCACAGCTGGCCAGCTGGTCCAGAAAGATACTGTGGGGGACAGTATTAAAAGCCTTACTGAGATCCAGAAAAACACACCCACCGCCTTCCCTCCACCCATGAGGCAGGTGACCTTATCATAGAAGGGTATCAAATTAGTTAAACAGGAGTTTCCCTTTGTGAACCCATGTTGACTGTGCCTAATGACTGCATTATTCTTTAAATGCCTTTCAATAGCACCCAGTATAATCTTCTCCATCATTTTCCCAGGAACTGAGGTTAGATTTACAGGTCTGTAGTCCCCTGGGTCTTCCCTCACACCGTTTTTGTAGACTGGAATCACGTTGGCTGGCTTCCAGTCAGCAGGTACCTCCCCAGACTCCCAAGGCCTTTGGTAGAGGATCAAGGAGGCGGTCCCGCCATAATATCCGCTAGCTCCTTCAGTACTCTGGGATGAATCCCATCAGGCCCCACAGGCTTGTGAACATTCAGCTGGTACAGCTGGTCCCTTACAATTTCGGTGTTGACAAATGGCAAGTCAGTGTTGCTGCACTTGCAGTCCTCTGGCTCAGGGCACGGGGCAGCCCACAGTCTACCAGTATAATTAAAGACTATCCTGTAAGGGTATCTGAGAGGGTAAGGAGGGGATTCTCTTACCACTCTGTGCTGTAAGCTTCTTCCAGCCCTCCTCATTCTTTGTGACATTGCCTTCCCTCTGGCACAAAGTAGATCACGGACCTGCCTCCGTAGTGGCCATGCTGAGTTGGCCTGCGTGCATCATAGATGGCAGAGTACAGCTCCACTGATCAATCTCCTTCTCAGACTCTCAAATATTCCTCAGTCTGCCCACCTCTTCCTGCAGCTCGGCCACCAAGCAGAGCAGTTGGTCAATCTGCTCACATCTCCCACAGCCTTCCTTGCAGTCACTTTCCACCTCCAGGAATATCCCTTCACACATCCCATAGCCAGAAACCTGGGTGGCCACATGCTCTCTCTGTGTGGCTGCATTGGTTCCACCAGCTGCTAGAAGCTCAGGAGAAGTGGAGGACACTGCTTTTTGCCAGGTGGTCACCATGCTGCTACCACTGTTAGTGCTCCTCGCACTGCTCTGGTGTCCTTTGCCATCACACCACTCTGGCATCTGATGAGACCTGGCTTTTACCAAAAAAAAATTGAATCTGACTATAGGTGTGTCCCTGAAGGTCACACATCTTTCAAAAAATTGCATTCTGAACCCAGTTTCAAAAAGAACAAAAACTTTCAAATTTTTTTAAAAAGCTAATGAAATAAAAAATTTACAAATGCTAAAATCTCTGAAAAATCCATTTCAAAACTCAAACAAGTCTAAAGATTCCTTATTCTCCTGCACTATCATGCAGGCTGGTAGTCAGCAACATCAGATGTTTCCTTGAACCCCAAGTGCTCTGGTTCACTGGTGCACAGCTGACAGAAACTGCATCCCCCAGCACTACGGGCAGATAAAACCCATCATGGTAGATGCTCACTCCTGTGACTCACACCGTGTTCACACCAGTCCTGCCAGGATCCAGTACTAACGGCAGCACCGACGAGAAAGCAGTCCAATGGTTCACCCTGCTGTTGCTTTCGAGTAATCTCCTCCTCTCTCTCTCCCCTTCAGTGGGTGTTTGTTGTTACAAGAGGAAAATAAAATAACTTTTAAAATCTATGGAACAAGATTGGCTTTTAAGCTCAGAATTCTTAAGTTTTATCTCCATTTTGTATATGGATTTTTTAAATTGCTTTTAGACAAATAAGAGACATACGTTGTTTCACCAGTGACGACCTTCACTTTCAAGCCTGGAAGCCTGGATTGTGCTGTGGTGCTGAGCCTAACAAGCCCCCTGCACCACCTCCCTCATTAGCTGGTACCTGGTAGGTGCTGCATGCTGCAGCTCTCCCCCGTCCAGGGCCAGATGCCGGGCTGAGCTTTCAGCTGCCTGACAAACCCCTCCTGCAACGCTCTGCCTGCCTGGGGATGCCAGCGCAATCAGATGTCCCATCAGCTGCAGGCTGCAGCATGCACAGGTCTCCTTCCAGCGGATGGCAGATAAGCCTGCCAGCAAGAAAACGCTGATGCTTCAAGACGTCGCTGTGGCTGATTTTCCCGACTCGCTCATGCCTTAATAGTCTGTGTAGTAATTCACCCTGAACTGAGGTCATTTTGGGGGCCTCCCAGCCTGATTTTACCAGTGATGCAGGAGAGGTGGGGAGTATCCCTGAGGCTGCAGCACTGGCAATAGATACCAGCTGGCACTGGTGCAGAGGGTGGTGAGGGGGATGGCGGGGGGCATGTCTGCATCCCAGTGGTGCACAGAGCCTCAGCAGATGTGCTGGATCCTCTCTGGAGAGTCTCCATCCCCCGGCAAGTGCCGTATCACGGTCTGCATGCTGGAAATCTCAGCAAGGTGGTCTTACTGAAGACTCAGCTCCCGCTCTGCTCTTGCTCCATCAGGCTGAAGTAACAGGGGCAGTAAAGTGGCCCCAGACCTGACGCAAGGACCAAGAGTGGCCATAGCTCCACCAGTAGCCTCTCTGATGTCCTATCCCCAAAAGGAAGGCAAGTTATGTTGGCATTAATATATGCTGTGAGGAAAGGGGAGTGATTTCTTGCCTCGGCATATTTGATCCTGTTTTTCCACCTTTCTTCCTCTCCCTGCAGGGGAAAAATCAGACTCTGCTCTTGAGTCACCACTTATGTGAGGGTGAGCCAGGCTGGGAGGGCTTCTGGCACTGCCTCCAGCTAGTCTTTGGTAAAAACCAGTCATTACAGCTTCAAATTGAGGCGGAATTATTTAGGCTTTCCAAAGAATGTATGTTTGTATTTCAGCAAGCGGGGCTTAGCCAGACCTGGCAGGTATCAGCACCAGGAGGGATGGCAGGAGTATGCAGCGTGCAAAGCCGGCACTGGTCGCTGCAGCATGCCAGTGCGTGGGCACATTGGCAAGGAGCGGAGAGGCGGCCTCAAAGGCAGCGCTGCCAAAAATCACATCCACAGCCCACGCCACCCCTCACCGTGCCTGCAGGTTGCTCCTCAGCTACTGGACAGCAGCTGGCCAAAGGCATTGCCAGCTGGGAGGAGATGAAGTCTGTGGGAGAAGAGCAGGACGGCCAAAAAACACCTAATGAGGGCTGTGATAGGCACACACAGAGATATCTGACCAGATGGAGATAACTGAAAATTGGGTGGGCACAGACACCCAGCAAAGTCACCTCTTGCTGTGGTCCAGATAGTCATCCTTTGTGCTCAGTAAGAAAAGACATGTCCTCCCACCAAAACTGCACCCCATGGCTGATCAGAGCGAAAGGTACCTTCACCCCCAGCTTCTTCCCTTCCCAGGGATGGATTTCTTCTTCATTTTTTAAAGAGCACCCCCACCAGTCATTATGAGGACTGGGAGGTTTTGCATTTCCAGGCAGTGGCTCATTACACCCTGGGAGGCAGTGAGAAGAGCCAACAAGAGCTGGATGGGTTTCCCACAGCAGCTTGCTGGGAGGACCTAGGCTGGCCCCATGTACCCTCATGTGCCCCATATGCCCTGCAGCACCCTGAGCACCAACACCAGCCCTGTGCAACACTGCTAGCCCCACGCATCCTGCTGCACCCCGCTGCACCCCATGCACCAAAGCCAGCCCCCTGCATCAACACCAGCTCCACGCACTAACACCAACCACCTGCACCAACACCAGCTCCTCGCACCAGCGCCAGCCCCTTGCACCAATACCAGCCCCCTGCACCAACACCAGCTCCTTGCACCAACACCAGCCCCTTGCACCAATACCAGCCCCCTGCACCAACACCAGCTCCTTGCACCAACACCAGCCCCCTGCACCAACACCAGCCCCAGTGCAGGTGGAGAGTGGTCCAGAGGCTGCACATCCTCTGGTCCACAAAGGTCACAGGCAACGTCAGGTGACACTGTTCTGCATCAAGTGGAAATAACCAATTTGTTACAGCGCTCAACTCTTCCGTAATGCCATGAAAATATTCCCAAAAGAGCCTGGATAGGAAGGGTGTCTCCTTTCAGAGCACAGTCCAGCCCTCAGGTAAATTACACGTTGGCAGGAGGAAAGATTAGAGGGAGTGGCAACCCATGACGCTCCCGAATGCGTGGAACAGAGGGAATAAGAGCCCGACGCATAGTGGGCAAGAGCGGTGTACTCGGGCGGCGGGGACCTCCTGCTTGGCAGACATCAGGAAGAAAGGCACCCACGCCTCTTCTGCAGCCCCTGGACCGCAAAGGGTAATCCTTCCTCATTGGGTGCCTCTGCCTTTGCACAGGCTGCCAGTGGGGAGCCATCCCTGGATACAGCAGGAGAGAGCTGCAGGTAGTTGGAGAGCCCTGCGGATGAGACATCAGGGCTTCCCCAGGAGCCCTGGGTCTGAAGGAAAGTCTTTTCTGCTCATGGGAGGGGTGGTGGGAGCACTCGGGTGTTGGGACTGTGCTGCTGGTGGAAGAGACTTCACCCTGCTGCACCTCTTGGAGGTCACTGGGTGCTCTCAACATCTGCTGAGCTGAAGGATCCTTCACACAGGGAATGTTTTTGCAGGCGGGCTGTTGGGAGGGAAGGGCTGTACTGGGCAAGGCTCTTCCCTTGAATTTGCATGCTCTTCCCCAGACATTATGCCACAAAAATGCTTTCCGTCTCTCCTTGCTTTTCTGAAAGGCTCAGTCTTAAAAACAAGGCCAGAGTCTCCTGGGGACAGGTGGCCGCAGAAGGGCTGTGCTGAGCGCGCGCGGCTGCTGTCCTTGCTGTGCCTCCCCCCTGTGCCATGTGTCTCAGAGACCTGAGAGCATCCCAGAAATGATCCCTCAACCACCTTCCCCTGGGGAAGGAGAGCCCCACTGCACAGCAAGGATGTTGGCAGCAACAGGCAATGCAACAAGGGGTTTCAGCCCCAGATGACAGCCCAGGGGGTTCAGGGTGGAGGTGGGGAACCGTTCTTCCCCCAGAGTGGCGAGCAGCCATGGGGGCTGGGGTGTCACCATTCGGGGTGAGGGAGCAGGCAGGGCTCAGCTGAGCCAAGCCAGTGCCACCCCGACCTCATGCTGACAATACCCTGCTGTGAGCAGGAGGGTGGACGGGGGTGTCCCCAGGTCAGTCCCCTCCGGCAGAGCAGCAGTGCCTGTGTGATCCTCCACGTACCTGCTCCAGGAACAGCAGAGGGAGCAGGGAGCCTCCTCCCCAGCTGCAAAACCACCTCCTGCGGCATGTGAAGCCAGTTCCTCCAGCACAAGAGAGAAGGGATGACGAGGGTTAGCTGGGAAGTGACAGAAACCTGCTCACAGTTCTCCTTTCTTTCCCCAGGAAGATATTCTGCAGGGAAGCACTGGGGTGGATGCAAGATACCTGGCACTGGCATCCAGCTGTGGTCGCTGCTTCCCGCACACAGGCGCATGCGTTCTGTGGGGATTTGGCAGGGCTCCTTGCTGTGGGCTCCACACAATTTAACTATTTAAGCATGTCAAACAAGAGCTGAGGCAGTATTCCTGTTGCAAATTTGTTGTCTCCAACCAATAAAATGTTAATAAGATGGTTTGTGCTAGGAACATGCTTCTTGTATGGTAGGAACAGGTACTTCGAAACCCTTCCCAGGAGGAACAGCTGGTCTCCTGGACAATCTTTCACTCAGGTTTCCAAAAACAACTGAAGTGTGTCCCAGAGTCTCTTTCAGCCATAAGGAGAGCCCAACCAAATTGCGTTATCTGATTTCATACTAAGAACAAAACCTCCATTGTCCTGCAACTTAAAATTAGGTGGTTTACTCCTGATTAGTTCAGCTATCAGTTTAACCAAATAATCTATTCTTCTGACTATCCGAGACATCATTTTAAACAGATAGTCTATAATCAACCCCTTGAAAACCAGACTTGCCTAGGCACTTATAGCTGTATATATGTACATTTTTCTGAATACAAGGATCTGATGGAGAATGTGTAATTAAAATGTGATAGAGGTTGGACTCTGGCATTGTTCAGGATAAGCAAAATGAGGCATTTTTAGAAGCAGTTAGAGGATTTGAAATTTAAAACTATTTCACCTATTGAGCGGTCAGACTGATATACTGACAAAAGCATAGTGCATGCCAAGTGACGTGCATGCAATCCCTGGCTTCTGTGTCAGTACCATCAGTGTCTCTCACACTCATCACGTTGACAATGTTTTGCAGAGCACCATGATGTGGCTGTTTGTAACCATCGCTTATTTAATGTGCATCAATGAAAAGTCAGATGCGAGCCCCGAGGTGTCCATGGATGTTGTAAGTCTTGACTTCTCCCCCTTCTTCTTCTGCTTGGGCATGCAAGCTACCCATGCTGCCATAGTCTGGGCACAACCCATGATCTCTGTGTGTGTATCTTCATGAGGGTTTGGTACGAGGATTTTATTAGAACTTTTGTCTCCCTGTGCTTATGTATGCAGAGATTTATGGCAGACATTTATGGGGGAGTTCGGTCCAAGTCAACAGGTTTGGCCAGGGCAGCTGTCTCAGGCTTGGAGCTGCACTGTCATTGCTGCCCTGCTCTTCACAAATGTTGATTGCAACATGAAAAGCAACAGTGGGTCTTTCTTTACCAGACCTGCTCAGGGAGTGAGGGAAACTCTCACCTGCCAAAAATTTTAGCTGAAGTCATGACATCACCACAGCGTTGGTGGAAAAGACATTGGGAGGTCCCTACTCCACCCTCCTGCTGACAGCAGAAGTCACCACCACCAGCTCAGGGCAGCCACTGTTGGCTTCACCCAGGAAAGCCCTGACGCCCTCCAGTATGAAGACCCCCATCTCCCCGGGGACCCATCCCACATTGTCCTTCCCTTCCCACAGGGTGAAATTGTCCGCTACCACGGGTACCCCTACGAGGAGCATGAAGTGGTGACAGATGATGGCTATTACCTCACCATGCAGAGAATTCCCCATGGCAGAGATGAACTGGGAAGCATGAGCACCTCCCATGAAGCAGAGGCACAGGGCTCCAGCATGTTCTGTCCCCGTAAGTGCCACTAGAAAGTCTGCCTCGTCCAGGGACCCTGAGAGCTAGGCTGGGCTGGAGCAAGCCATGGTCAGGGCTGCCTCGTCATGGACTGGGTCCCCAAGGAGACAACTCTCCCTGTAGGATTAGCCTTGGGAGCAGAAGAAATGCAGGTGCCCAGCATGCTGACCTTGTTCTGAGAGGATCTGCTCCAAAGAGAAGGAAAAGATAAGGAGAATGAATGGGACAGAGAAATCTTGACTCAGGTTTTACCCCAGCTCAAAGCCAGCCAGTGGAGCAGCAAAAAGCAAACAAAAACACACGTGCCCAATCCAATGTCATCTCACCATTTCAGGTCCTTTTTGTTCTTCACTTGAACCACTGCTTCAAAGTGGAGGGGGTGATGCCTCGCTCTCGGCAGGGTGTCCCTCTCCTGGGAAGCAGGAGCACTGGTGTATGAGCATGGCAAGTAAGTGTAAAAAGCCAGATTTCCATTCAGGATACTTGACTTTCAGCTGTCCAGGATGGAAATGTGAGTCGTGTATTGAGGGCCTAAAAACCAACAGAAAAAAAGAAGAGACAAAGGAAAAGGAAAGAAAAAGAAAAAAAAAAGGAAAGACACTTTTATTTCAACTTTTTCATGCTACAACCTGTGGTCACCTGCCTTATGAATTCAGACATCCTTGGGATGACCCTGTTGTGGCTGTGAAGTTGGACCTGCTTTGAGCAGGTGGTTGGAGGAGGGACCTCCAGAGGTCCTTTCCAAACTAAACCTTTCCATAATCTCTCTTCTACTCTCTTCCTACAGCACTTCAGGCTTCCTGGTCCTTTGTAAAAAAGATCTTAACTTTGTTCTGGGGAGCTGAGACTTGCTCATATGACTTAAAGTGGGCAGAAGTGGGTGGAGGAGATGCTCTTGACCCCTCCAGTACCATGTCTCGTAATGGGGCATCATGGTGTCACTGTGCCGTGGGAGGTACTTAGACTCTGCTGGGTTTTCAGTGTCTTCTGGTTAGATCCAGAGTACCTAAGCCAAACAAACGGCACCGTGAGGAAGGCAGTCTCCATGCAAAGGCCACAGTCAGTGTCCAGACAGACATGCGGCTTGGTTTCTTTCTTCCTGGTAGCATGATTTACCAAGTTCCATTCAGTTTGGAGTCCAACGTTATTTTTCAGCTTCGCTGTATCTATTTTCTCTGCCCTGGGATAACCAAAGAGCCTACTTCAAAAACACCTCTCCAAAGAGGCCGAGGATGTAGGTGACCATCTGCCTGCACTGGAGTCACTTCCCCAGGAGGTTGCTGCCAAAGCAATACCTGGATGTGAATGGTCAATTTTGCTAGTGGTCAGAGAAAATGATCCTCCTTTTTCTTTCTTCAGCTCCAAAGCCCGCGGTCCTCCTGCAGCATGGCCTGGTGTTGGAGGGAAGCAACTGGGTTACCAACTTGCCCAACAACAGCCTGGGTTTCATCCTTGCTGATGCCGGCTACGACGTCTGGATCGGAAACAGCCGGGGGAACAGCTGGTCACGAAAGCACAAAGAGTTTGAGTTTCAGCACCAGGAATATTCAGCTTACAGGTATTTTCTGTGAAACTGAAGGGTGGGCAGGTACCTGTTGCCCTCAGTAGTGTCCATAGGCTGAAGGAGCAGCATTGCTGACAGTCACACCTGCCAGTGGGCGTGAACTGACACCACCAAGATGCCATAGGGGTGCCCATACCTTCCAGAGTCCCCACCTGCACCCCAAATGCCACTACTTGCTGTGTCCTGCCCATCACTTTCAAGGTTAGCAACAGTAATTCTGTCACGTGCCTGTCTCCATTGCAGCTTTCATGAGATGGCCATGTATGACCTTCCAGCAACGATCAACTATATTCTGCAGAAAACTGGACAGGAGCAGTTATACTACGTGGCTTACTCTCAAGGCACCACCACAGGTACCTAGGAGGAGATCACACCACTGTCAGAGTTACATTAGCTGTGCACTCCTGGTTTGGGAGTGTTCTCCTGAGAGCCTGGACAGGGAGGGTAACGTCTGAGCACACACAAACAACAAAGGGAAAAGAGCAGGTAAAAAAAACCGTTTGCATTAACAGAAGAGTTTTGAGCAATGACAGCCCAAAAACGGTTGCAGTGATGGTTTTTGGTGCATCCCACTGCTGCCAGAGCCCCAGGAAGGGCTTGTGGAAGCTGCAGCTGGGCTGAGCAGTCAAGAGTCAACATGGGAGCTGAAATGCATCAGCAGAAAAGGCTTCGGGACAAGTCACCAACCTGCTAGAGCCACCTCTGAGGGTCCTCTGAGATGTGCACACATGCCTAGGAGTCAACAACTCCTTCAGAAATAACAGGGCAGGGTCTGCTTCCTTCTCCCTCCTGCAGGTTTCATCGCATTTTCGTCTATTCCTGAGCTGGATCGCAAAATCAAGATGTTTTTCGCCTTGGCTCCTATCACAACAAACTCAAATATGAAGTCACCCTTGGTAAGGGTGTTTGACCTTCCCGAGGGGCTGGTTAAGGTACGTCCCCACTTCATGCACGTCTGGTGTGAAGGGGAAGGAGGAAACAGGAAGGTTTCATCACCTGAGACATGCAGTGCTTGTACATCACTTCCATTTCCCTGCCCTCTGTGTGCCCTTTGCACTGAGCAGGTGCATTTGTGCCTATGCTCTTGAGCCTGCAGAGCACTAAAAAGTGCAAAGCATCCTCCTGTCCAGCCCTAACCAGAGAAGAGCTATTTCTAGGTATTGGTTTTGGGTCCACCTTCCCAGGAGAAACCTCTTCGAGGAAGATCGGGGCTCTTCCAGAGCCATGGCCATGTCTGAAAAGCCAAAATTACAAAGCACAGCAAAGCTGTGGCAAGGAAGACAGCGGCTTTCAGGGGTGAGCAGAGAGGTAGCATGCGAATGGAGGCAAAAGAGGAACATGAACCACGCTGATCAATGCCTTTGACTTTCACAGCTCATTTTAGGACATACAGTGGTCTTCGACAAGGATGAGATCTTGCATCAAGTGATTTCCAGTCTGTGCAGCTACCCCATCTTTAAAAGCTTTTGCTCCTTGGTCCTTTACCTGCCTGGTGGGTTTACCAACAGCTTAAATGTGGTATGTACACTCCAGCTTACCTTTTAAGTGATTCAGTTTCTCGTTGTTTGAGCCCAAGTTGTCAACCAGCTGCCTTCACCTGGCCTTTCACATCTTCGATGTTGAAAAATGTGGCCATTGCATCGGCATTTTGCAATCTGGCCATTGCGTTAGCCATTGCGATGCTCTTGCATTTGGCACCAGAGGGAGGCCCAGAACGCACACAAGGTCATGCATCCACCGGGAACATTGTCTCCCAAGCAGGGATGATGCTGGAGGGAAGAGTGCAGATATTAATTTGGTGCTTCCAGGGTTTCTCTTTCACTAAGCTATTTGTAATTTCACATGTGTTTAATAACAAAACTGTCTCTTAGGGAACAAACTCCCCTGCAATCCACTGCTAGGAGTGGTGGGTCTCAGACTCTTCAGTCTGCCATCCTTTAGGAAATATTTATCCCCAAATCAGAGCCTTTCTCTGTGCTTCACTGCACTGAACACCATCATAGCAAAACTTAGGCTGGAGGCACCAGGGTGGGGGTCTCTGGTCCATACTTGCTCCCACCAAGGCCAACACTACAGCTACAGTAGGTCACCGGGGGACACGTCCAGGTGAGCTGGGTGGTCCCAGGGATGCCCTGCTCACACAGGGAAGGGCTGTTTCCTTGGGGCCAGCCAAGATTGCAAGGTCCCAGTCCTGTGACAAACTGCTTATAAATCGGAGTAAAATTGGAGACAGGTTCACTTAGAGAACCAAGCAATAATAGCCTGATTGTGGATGGAGTCAGGGCTGGGCCATTGTTTCTCAAGGAAAGTGTTGGTGTCATGTCTTAATATTCCAAGGAGGAAATGCATTAGAAACAACATGTAGAGCTACTGTGATGAGTTGCATGTTGTCTTCGCAAAAAGATGCTGAGCGCAATATACAGTCTTACTTGGGTTTGAAAACCACATAGACTCAAAGCATGACCCAGCATCCCATGGGAATTTCTCCGCTTACTGAAGGGAGCGCAACAGCACCCTTCATGCTGCTGTCTACAGGGAGTGTTCACACAGCGTGTGGCTGAGCTGTGCCTTCACAGAGGTAAGATGAAGCAGTTTGTACAAATGCAAGCTCCAGCTTGTGTGGCTACTGAACAGGATCAGTTTTATTTCTGATGGGATTTCCCTCCATGCAGAGAATACATGTCTCCAACGGTTTCTTGCAGAGCCGCATAGATGTCTACCTGTCCCGCTACCCTGATTCAACATCCCTAAAAAACATGTTACACTGGCGCCAGGTAATATTTCCTGCTGCAGAATAAGAATTGCATGCAACCAGGGCCCATGTTCTTTTCTCTCAGCTGCCAAGGAACTCTTCTCAGTGCTTGGGTATAATCCCCCATTGCTCTCCCTGCAGAGCTGTATTAGAGAGAAAGCGAGAAATTGACACTAAACACCGGTGCAGATGCAGTTCTTTGGGCCATGACTTCCAACAAAACATGGCCAAAAGTCTTTGGAGCTGGCAGGAGATGAAGGTGGAAGAAAAAATTGGTAATAGACCAGCACAGGAGATGCTAGAGTAAAGGCTATGAGCTGAGGATCAGTAGAGACAACTAATCATACAGCAACCCATCACTGAAAACATGCACAGACTCATGTCCTTCTGTTGTAGACATTGACCATGACAGACAAAGGAAACTTGCCCAAAGGTCTGATTCACGTCTTCTTTGAGGCTCGCCCTCAGCTGTAAGCTGGGCGCACTGTGGGTTTCTGGGGCCTCAGCCTCCAGACACCTACATTCTGCAACTTGCCAGCTACCTGGGAGTGGGGGGATGAAAGACGTGAGCAATGCCAGGTGGTCTTGCAGGCTGTGCTGGGATCTGCCTGGGGGTTGAGTTCTCCTCCCAAAAGACAACATTACACATAACAAATAGCATCCTTGAGCCTTCGTGGCAGGAGGGAGCAGTGTGGTTCCCCAGTCACCTCTTTTATCTGTCTTATGGTCCCCTCTAATGCATGGATAATAACACAGCTCTCCTCCTTTTCCAGCTCTATCAAACAGGAGAATTCAAATATTATGATTACGGCAGTGACAACATGCTTCATTACAACCAGGTAAGAGAAATTCATCCTTGTCAGTTTTAAAAGAGAAAAAAAAAAAAAAAAAGAAAATGACAATGAAAATATTGCAGTGGCTGAGACTGAATTTTAGGGGATTTATGGAATTTACCTTATATGGTCAAATAGGTTTGTACCTTTCTTACAAAAAAGAGGTCTGTGGTGTTGTGCAGTGATGCCTTTTTGACCCTTTGGTGAAAAGCACAAGAGCCCAAGGCATAGTCAGGATCTCTGGTGATAGTTTCTGTCCTGTCTTGAGATAGGGGAGAAATTCCAAGCAGCAATCAGGAATAATCGGAATTTTTGATTTGTCCATGACCTACCTCCCAGGCCTTCCTTCCTCAAGCCACACTATTTGTCTTTCAGACCACACCTCCCTTCTATCAGCTGGAAAACATGAAAGCCCCACTTGCTGCATGGTATGGTGGCAGGGACTGGATTTCAGCCCCCGAAGATGTAAACATCACACTGCCTCGTATAACCAACGTGGCATACAAAAAGTACATTCCCGAATTTGTCCACTTTGATTTCCTTTGGAGTATGCAAGCATATGAACAAGTATACAAAGAAATTCTTGAACTGATGGAGAAGAGTGCCTAGAGTTGGATCGGTGGCAGTAATTGTTGGTTTCTCATTTGACTTCTCGGGCTTATTTTATTTGAAAAAAAAAAAAAAGTGAAGAAAAAAGAGGGGGAAAGTCTCATTAAATGGCTACACTTGGTTTGGGTTGATATTACTCTGGCAAGTGAGGAAACCAAGCCAATCCAATGATCAGGAAAGCACATAGGATTTAGGTTAAATAGGCTGAGGTCCTTGCAGAAGCTGGGCGTGACCCTTGGATCCTGAGTCTCCCAGGTGCCTCACTCACGTGGGTTTCCAGCAACAAACAATTTCAGTGGAGTTTGGCTCCTGGTCGCCATTGAGGGCTCTGGCCTCCCGACGTTCGGGTTCCCAGCTGCAAACACCTGGACAGCAGCTCAGCTCCCTCCTGGACACTGACATTTCACAAGAGTAGGTGCGCTTGGATGGGACCATGTGGTGGGTCAAGCGATGAATCCTACCAGTGCAGCTTTATCCACCTTCTGGTGACTCTTCCACACCAAGAATCCCAACATCCTGATGTTCATTGTTTTACTTTACGGTCATAAGGAGCTAGAAATTTTCTACCTGGTGACAATGAAAAAAGCTTGTGGGCTTTTTTCCATGAGAACCGTCCATTTTGCTAACGTAGGAAACATCTTTCTCAAATTCATGTTGATTTGGACAACACCAGACTTGCTCGTACACAAAAGGGTTTTCAATAAGTTCTACCAGGAAATACCGTTTTTCATCCTTTAAACAATATTCCCAAGGCGCAAACCCAGCTGGAAAGGTCACCTTTTGCCGACCCTCCATAAATACTTTTGTTTTCCTTATGTGGGAGAGAGAGGAAGAGTCTGGTCGAAGCTGGTAATGAGTCTAATTCTGTTTCCAGCTTCTGGATTACACTTCCTAATAATATATTGATGAGGGGAGGAATTGTGAATTTGCCTGTTTGTGTAACCATGTTCTTAAAATATGCGCAGGAGCAAGCAGGGCAAAGGATGAGGCTCTCTTTCCACAAAGATGTACAAATAGTAATAAAATAATAATAATAAAGGAAGATAGGATCTGCTGGTCTCTGTGTGTTTGTACTGCCTTAAACCTCTGGAGGAGTGTGGGCACAGACCTCTTGCCATGCACAGGCGAGGGGGAGCTGCTTGTCCAGAAGTCATCATGCTCACGGATAACTTTAAGTGGCTTGTAACACTGGCAGATGCCCACCACCCACGATACAACTAGCATCCCCTGTCCTGTGCCCTGCAGGGAAGAGGTGGGTTGCAGAGGGCAGGTTGGAGGGTGAGGTGGTGTATCAAGCCCAACGTGGCTGCTCTCCAGAGGCGAACTGTGGGTCTCAGCAGTGCCAGTGTCTGGAAATGGTGGGATTAGGCTGTTGGTGCACATCAGCAGTGGTGGGCTGTTTGAGTTATCATCAAAGGGGACCAGCTGTAAAGGTGTTTCACTTTCCATCCTTACAGCTAGAATCAACCACAGAAGACAACAGGATGGGGTGAAATAATGTCAAGATGTAAGAACTGGGCTATAGGTTAGATATAATCTATCTGGAGCAAAAGTGATTCGCCACCTCACTTAGTATATCTGTAATGACATCTTTTTCTGTGTGAGTAGTTATTTACTGCAGGGCTCTGGCCTGGAGCAGCATTCTTACAGGACTGCACTGTGTTCATGCCATGGATATCAATGCAAATGCAAGAAGACTTTTCTGTCTTTGCAAATAAGCACCCAAAACTTGGCAACACGTTTCCACAACAGACTTCTGAAAAGCTTGCAAGAACTCATTTACGTTTAGTTAAAAAGTAGTAACTTGTTATTTCTGAAAATTTACAAGAATTGCAGGGTTTAGTCTCTTCTTTTTCTGTTCAGGTTATAAAGTTTCTGCCACTTCTGTAACTATCTGATGCAATGTTTGCATTGCATTATCTTAATGCATTGGCCATCTCCCATGACGGAGTGTTGTGGTGAAGCTCTCTCTAAATCAGGTTCTGGAAGCACTGTGCTCCCTATGGCACTGGTACTTGCTTCCCATCTCACATGGATCAACAACAGCTGAAAGGGGGTATTTTGGAAGCAAACAGAACAGTTAATAACCAAGGTGCTTGTGGCATAAATGTTGTGATATTCTGTCACCTGGGACCGCCTTGTTCAATAAACGGATTGAGTCACACGGCAAGGACTTGCCAGGACCGGAGCCCTTGCATGTCTCAAGTTTGTCAGGCAAGGTAAAAGTCATCAGGCAGGTCCATGGTGATGGCACAGGTCCAAGGTCAGGCTGGGACATCAGCCCATGGTGTCGGGGTCCAGATCAACTCAGTCTCTCACCCCTAAACTTCACAACGCAGCACGAAGCCTCCACCACCCCCGTGAATGTATTCATAGCACAGCGCTGCTCCCTTTTCATTATCTGTGCGTGAGCAAACCATCCGCAGCCATACATCTACACGTGTGCAGGATGTTGGTCATTCAGCCACGTACTTAATTTCTTCCAGATGTGCTCATGCAAAGCCGTTCTTGATCTGCTTACGTGTGGCACGTAAGGCAAGAAGGGCTTAAAACTGTGTCACATCCCATCCAAAATACAGCATGTGCATCATGTTTTGCTGACATAATTTTCTATCATCACCATCAATGTAAGAAAAGGCAGCACACACATGAACTGTGGAGCACGTGATCAGCTCCATGAACTGTGGAACGTATGGGCAGCTCCAGGCTGTGCCCATGCTGGAGAGGTGGTGAGCATGTCTACTACAGTCTCCTTCCCACTTGAGGATTATACACAGGCACATGCTTAAAGTGAAGTTGTGCTTTTGTAAGTAACCCTAAGATTGCTTTGGTGTGTGCTTTAAGCAATGTGCTGGCCTACACTGTTATTTAGAATCTGATTTGTACCAGGGTTAATCCGGGATAAAATTTCATAGAGTTATGTCAGATGGTGTACTGCCTCTTTGTGTTTTTCTGACCCTTAACAGCAAGCTTGACAATAGTTTCCAGTAGTCACTGGCATTGCTGAGTAGTTTTCAGAGTAGATTCAGAGTTTTATTCCGTTGAGGACATGTCACTTTCTTATTTCAGGAACTATGAGCAATTTCTGTGTTTTTTCCTACGTTATTTCCAAATTTTCTCTTGAGATTGCTAGATGAACACTTGGAAGAGCAACCCAGTGACTGGTTTGAGGCTTGTATTTTCACATATTGGTACTTTAGGTAGATGGGAATGGTGTAAGGCCATGGAAAGTTACGGCTGGCCAAAATCATGATCAGATATAACTACCTCCCACACTCTTCAGAAGCTTGCGTTGGCCTCCATTTCTGACCCTGGACTATGTCATATGGGACACGTTACTGCTCTCTGAAGGTCTCTGATAGCCCTGACCAGGGCAGTGGCTAAGCTGAGCCCAATCAGCTTTTCTCCGATACATTGGAAAAAAACCCAAGAGCACTATGATACCAAATTTGAAAAATGTTAGTATTTCTTTATTGAGAAAGTTTGAAGTTGGCCCAGGTCTGTTCGTGAACAAACCAAACTTTTAGCTTTAAAATACCCTTTAAAGCAAATTATACAATGAAGAGAGATCAGAGAAGTGCAGGAAGTTCAGGGTTGTTCTGGGGTCTTCTGAACAAAGAAACAGAGGAAGAATTAGCTGAGAGGAACCACTGGTGACCACATCTCATGTATTTCACAATGAATATTTAGGACCATTTATACTTCTGTTAATTCAGTTTCATTACTGTGAACAAAATGATTGCATGAACAATTCTAGCAAGATGTCATGAAAAGAATACGCTGTTTCATCAAGCTTCACTGTGCAACTCTAGCATGAGTACAACCCCTACTAAATGCGTAATCAGATGCTGCAGATATCCCAGCCTGGCTGAGGGGCTTTAAACTAGGAGAGGTACAACCAGATAAGCACTGCTTTCCTTATCTGGTTCTTTAACTTCAGCAAGGTTCTCCCAGGTTACTGCAAGGGAATCATGCTTATCTGACAGGAATTACACAAGAGTTTATGTTCTCCTATTACTAAAATCAGGATGATACTCTCTTTCCTAGTTCAGGATGCCAAGACCAGATGACAGCTAATTCAGCATCTCCCTGCTTGTGACTGGCTTAGCCTTGTGCTTGGCAAGAAGCACCAGATTGAAGGTAACAACCAGTATCCTAGGCATACAGTGTGGGGGCTTGTACATGCATGAAAGCACCAGAAGAAACACCAGAGCAGGAATTAGAGGAACGGTCTGCATTGATAGGCAAGGACATGATTAACACCAATGAAACTGGTAAGCACTGAGGAATATGTTGCTTGCACTGATGCACCACGGAGCAGGTGACTCATCAGCAGACCTGCACCTGCTAAGAGAAGGACAGCAGTGGGGATACAGTGCATTTCATGGGCTGTTTCTCTTCCTGTTATTCCAACAGCAGGATGAGTTACAGTCCTATGATATCTCAAACAAGAAAATGAAAGACACCCAGCAGCAATGTTGCCTAATACTTATGGAGCGTGAAATTAACAAGATGCAGAAGCAAAACATCACATCACAGTAACTTCTGATTCCTAAAGGACCTTAGAGGCCAAGAAAGAGCTGGCCCTTGGGCCTCAGGCAGAACCCAGTAGGCATATGGAGGACTCAGTAGCTGGCAATCCTCTCCTTCCATGTTACACTCAGGTGACCTTACCAGACCACTCGGGTGCATACATTGTGGCCCTTCTCAGAATGTGTGTATGAGTGTGCTGACCAGTACAGTCTACTTGGTTAGAAAGTTAAACAAAATACCTTTCTGTTTCTAAATGATCTTACATTTTCTTACATGAGTTCCCACAACAACACTGTAAAAACATCCCATGAGTGTGGTTATACAGCTTCATTTTGAGATGCCCACGATAGCCTATCTAATATTTGGTTGTGCACCTTACCATGTATTATGGGGTCCCGACACCGTAAGTTAATACTAGTGACTACAGTTCTGTTAAGCGTACAATCACAGCAGTGTCGTGATGATATTGCTCTTTCCACCTCAACTTGTACCCATGTGTCAAAATGCCCAACTCTGCTCTCCTAATTCCAAATAAGTCAAACGTCTTCATTTCTTCCTTTGACGAAGCTACACAAGAGCTTCTCGGTAAAAACCTAGCTGCTCTTTGTTGGCTACTTGTCTCCTTCCTACCACGGGTAGGTCCATACTGGTGCTGAATCGTACACTAGCCTCAGCTCTGACACACTGCCCCGATAGCCTCATCCCATGGCCTGAGGATGCTGGAGAAGTCTCTGCAGCCTTTCCAACTTTTATTAGTATCTAGTACTAGTACTTAGTACCTCCACTACATAACTTGTACTCAGTGGAGGTAGAAGGCAGCAGACTTGACAGTGGATGAAGTAGCCAACCATACAAGTAAAAGGCAAGGTCTGTCTTGATGCTGTTGAGGGAAACCTGATGGGAAAGTAGAAAAACACAAGCGGGGTAAGAGTGTCTCCGTCCATAGGGTGTTTTTTAGCTCCTCTTGGGACACACACTGGGGTTGCCCTGCACACAACCTGTAAAGTCCTTCTTATGCACTGGGCTTTTTGTACTCATGGGAGTGGGAAGACATTTTCAAAAGCGCAAAGTAGACAGAGGGACAGAAATAAGGTAATGAAACAGTGAAGGCTGCGGCCACACCCACTGCCAGAAAGATAGTGCCCACACAGGCAGCTCCTTTGTGTCAGCGGTTGCAGTGCTGATAGAAAATTACAGTCTGGTGGATGGAGTCTCACACGTGTGTTTTGGGCTGTGTGTCACAACTCGCATACCGCTCGTAGACTGTGGCTGGTATGAACATTAGAAGTTGACCTAATCCATGACCAGTAAAGGTATACTCAAGCAGAGCACCTGGTAGCCAGCCAAAGGCTCGGTCTTTCAGGTGGCTACCAAGCAGCTACAGAAAGGCATAGGTTGTAAGGCTGGAGGTGGAGAATGAGCACCTCTACTCTGTGCAATACCTGTCACTTCAGCCAAACGGAGGCATTGCACAAGCTCAACTCTGCTCCGCCATCCATTGCCAAGATTCTCAGCTTGGTGCTTTCCCAGAAATCATTGCAAAGGTTTTGCAAATTTCCAGCTGCAAATACAAAACTGCTTGGGTGTAAGGGCTATGTGGTGTTTGCTTGGGCCACTGTCACTTTTGGAGAATGGTATCATCGCTGATTGTCTCCCACCCCGGCAGCCAGTGAAGCCTGACCTGCCCTTGGTGTGCCTGTGGAGAGGCATGCTCCTGAGGTCCTGTGGAGCTGGTGGGGCCCAGGTCCTTTCATTGCCCCGGGAGCTCTTCTACAAGGCGTTCCCAAGGGCCCCTGGCAGTTAGGAAATGACCCTTTACAAAGAAAATCTTCTGATCTTTTTTTACTGCAGCTATCAGGAGCTTAAGGTGCAACTCCATAGCTGAAATACCTCGCCGCACCACTCCGGCTGCTTACGGAAACGTAATCCTTTGCAAGCAGGAAAGTCATGACCACATGGCCAAGCAGAGGAAGTTATCAAAGATATGACCAGCGCACCCATCGCTTAATTGAAGGACACGTGATGTGGTCCAGCAGGGTGCCAGCGTAGCAGGGCTCTGACACAGCACGTGCTTTTTAACACTGGTGAGGACAGAGCCGCCACCATTCACACCACCAGACGGATCAGACACAACAGTGGGCTCTGCCTGGTAACGTATTTTCCTCTGCTTAATTCAGATTTGCGTTGGAGCTATTCTGAGGGTGAAAAAACATTGATCGCTTTTTTTCTTGGTGACACCATAGAGAGGGTTACTGGGAGTATTTCAGAGGGCAGATATATCTCACGGTGTGGGAGACCCATTGGGAGGAGGAAGAAGGGAGGTAGGGAGTAACCAGATGGCTGGTGAGAAGATTTGCAACTCATGCTATTGGGTTGAAGTTAAGCTCTAACTTTTAAGAGCCTGGCAAAGCATTAGAAATCATAGATAATATTAACCGTCTATATTAAAAGTCTATCTCTGCTCAGGACAGAACTCTCTAGGGCAATTAAAAAACTTTTTTTTTTTTCAGGCTATATCGATTTAATAAATAATCTTCCTATAACACTCTACAAGTGTCAGTTCATAGGATCCTTCTGTTCATATAGCTTCTGGGAGCAAAAACTAAGCAACAGAGAAACAGCAAAAGTATAGACACAGTCATAGCCCAGCCAACCTAAATGTGTTCCTTCTGTAGCATAAACTCTTACTTTAGATTAATTCCCTCTGTATGACAATTGGCCTGATGGTATTTTCTATCACTTCAGTTCTTGCATTATAAAGCTGTTTCTCTTCTTTTGCCTATTAAATATATCAAAATGAGTCTTGTCTAGTACCAGATCCAGTCTATACAGAGTATGAAGAGCCTTGCATGGACTGTAACGGCAGCTGGAAATGGGATTCCCCTCTGTTTCCCCAGCCCAGACTGTGATATATGGTCTTCAGATATATAAGGAACTTAACCCATCATAATCAAGTAGAAACAGACATTCATAGCAATGTTCAATAATAGTAATAATAATAATAATAATAATAATAATTTACACAGGTGCAAGATGTGGCTCTTTATTGCAATCCTGTTTTTGATACAAGCACCTGTGAACTCAGAAGATGCCATTGAGCAGAAAAAGGCTATAAATCCTGAGAGTTTCATGAATGTTGTAAGTCAGGAGAACTTTGAATTTCCGCTCTGTCTGAAAGTTTGCATGTTTAGTTGGGGAAGAGAGGGATGGAGGGTATGCGTGTGGAGGGGGCTGGGGTCACCACATATGCTGGTTTTGTTGAGCTGTGCGATATGACGTTGCCTCCATACCACCATTCACAAACCCTGCTTCCTGAAGGATTCCTCTTCCTCCCAGCAGTCTTAAGTGCAATTATCAGCCAGTTAGTTAGAGAAGGGGGTAATCCCAGCCTCAATTTGATCAGACATCTTCCTGGAGGGTAGGAAGTTGTGCACGGCTTCCCTCCTTCAGCTGCAGCAAGCTGCTCGGGGGCACGTCCAGGTGAGTCCTGACAGTCTCTGAAGGTGGGGTTAGATGGGCCTTTTAGATTGCCAAGACACGGGCAATAAAATTGCTGAAATTAATCTCTTCCACCAACCGCATGACAAAGCACAGGTACAGCGGTGTGTAGACAGTATCACGGCTGGATTTCACCAGTCTGAAACTTCCCAGCCTGTGGAGTTTTCAGCATAAATAAAGCTCAGGCAGAGCATCAGGAGCCCTGTAATAAATCCTATGGGGCTTGTCCTACTGCCGTTCCAGTCAGCCCAGCCTGGCAGGTTCGATATGCCCTGCCATCTTATCTGCCCCTCACATCAGCTCAGAGCGTGACAGGACATGCCCTGCCACCAGCATCAGCTGTCTGTAAATCTGTCTGGTCTCCATTTCTGGAAACATTTCAAACGCACGTGCTGCTGCACGCTGCAGGGAGCCCTGCTGCCGCCAGCCGCCGCCTGCCCACAGGCATGAGCCCACGGCTGAGTGTCTCCTGTCCCCCCGGGCATCTCACTGGGGCGAGCACGGGATTTGGACAGAGCACCCTCTCTCAAAACAGTCCTCAGCTGATCCAGACACCCCAGGCAAAGCAGTATCCCAGCTGCCACAGTGCTTTGGTTTTGCAAAGGCATCCCAGCAAATGGGGGCTGTGCTCTTCAGGTCAAACGAGCACCTCAGCTTTGTAAATCTTTTCACCCAGATTTTTCTGCCCCCAGAGCCAAATAATCTGCCACAGAGGGTATCCCAGTGAGGAGTATGAAGTCCTGACTCGTGACGGCTACTATGTCACCCTGAACAGAATTCCTCACGGGAGAGAAAATCCTAGGAACAGAGGTACAGCTCTATTTCACAAGGAAGCCAGAGGGAAAGAAAAAAAAACAAAAAACCCTTAATATAACAAGGAAGTAAAGGGATGAACCTTACCAGGCCAGGGGAGTATTTGCTGTTAAAGCAAAAATACCACAACCACGGTACTGCTCCAATTTACAGTCAAGGCTTTAGCAGCCAGCTTAGGAAAGCACAGCAACCACCTTTCACATCAAGCAGAGACTTGGTTTTAAAGCTTAGAGGTTGCAGGCATATCTGAAGAGAGCTCCCAATTTAATTTTTTCCTCATAAATCTGTGACTTTGGGGTTTGAACAATCTCAGGGACAAGCCCGTACATCTGAGTTTCACACGGTTGTTGCCAGTGGCCACAGGGTACTGAGCCTGTGGGGGATGAGCACCTGGGGTCTGAGAGGTTTAGGAGGGACGCCCACAGCTCTCCAGCCTGAGGCAACGAGGGCAACCACCACAAAACCACTGTGATGAGGTTTTCTTCAGCAGCAGATGTCGTTAAAATGTACATTGCCTGTCCTCTGGCAGGGCAACACAGAGGCTTTATTGGCCTGAATTCAGGGTGAGCAAGTAGAGAAGTTCTGTTCAGTGAAATGCGCTGTTTTCTTTCACATCCAGGGGACAAGCCAGTTGTATTTCTCCAGCACGGGTTACTTGGAGAAGGCAGCCACTGGGTGGAGAATTTGGCTAACAACAGCCTTGGCTTCATACTAGCAGACTCCGGCTATGATGTCTGGCTGGGAA
Organism: Ibycter americanus; assembly: GCA_035590275.1. Classification (NCBI taxonomy): domain Eukaryota; kingdom Metazoa; phylum Chordata; class Aves; order Falconiformes; family Falconidae; genus Ibycter; species Ibycter americanus. The sequence continues at coordinate 30,426,322 of JAVJGI010000065.1, read as the reverse complement.
ACAGCCGAGGGACAAGCTGGTCCCGGAGACACCAGCACCTTTCAGCTGACCAGGTTGAATTCTGGGATTTCAGGTGGGCTGGAGTGGATTACCAAAGCGCGGCAATCTTCCCTGCCTGCCGCTAATCTCTAGGCAGAGGTGGGTGCCTCCAAGCAGGCAAGTCAGAACACCTAATTCCCGGGTATGGCCTCCCCCAGACCTCCCGGTGATGTGCCCAGGAAGGATGGAGGCACCTGTGCAGACCTGCCTGCTGACATGGTGCCAACACCTCCCTGCAGCTGTCCGGCCCTGCCAGCAGCACAGGGCACTGCTGCCTGCGTGGGGACACCAGTCCTGCGGAGACATTAGCCCTGTCCTGGGGCCTCTGCAGAGACTTCCCCGGCCAAGCCCCCCATCAAGGTGTCCACGTCATTGTCACGTCCCCTTCTCCCAGACTTTGTCCACAGAAACCTTGCCCACAAGAACAGCTTTGCAAGATGCTACTGCCTCTCCAGAGCTGATCTTCAGAGCGGTCCTGGATGTCCCAAGCTCATAAACATGCTTCCAATAAAAAAAACCTAATAAAGTAGGTCTGCGTTTCACCATAGCGCACTAAAAGGCACATGGGCAGGAAGCGGTGCTCCATTCCCTTCTGGGAAAGAGCATCTCTAGGAGCGGAGCTGGTGCTGTAATCCTGACAAGAGCCAGCTCTGGGTCTGCAGAGCTGCTCCGTGTTGCACCTGAAATCACAGCTGGCCAGGCTCTGCACAGTTTCTTTACCACTTACCATGGTTATGGGAGAACTAAGCCCTTTCAGGCAAGGATGAGGCTATGGCAAAGGGGATGCTTTCGGACCCTGTGCAGTTTCACCCAGCGCAGGGCTCTCCTAGCTCACAGGAATTTTCTCCTGGAAAATCAGCCACAGATGTTAAGCCCTTCAGCAATGCAAGGCAGCTAAAATTCACATAGGCTTGCTTTCCTGATGTTACCTTTTAACTAACACAGTACTCCTCTATTGCAGCTTTCATGAAATGGCAATGTACGACCTCCCAGCCATGATTGAATTTGTCCTGCAGAAGACTGGGCAGAAGCAGATCTATTACGTTGGCTACTCCCAGGGCTGCACAATTGGTGTGTTAGAAGGGGTTGCACGTGATGTTGCCTGGACCACCCTGAAAACATTAATTTTGGTGTTTATAAGTAGAAAGTGGAGAGGTCCCGTCTTTGTGGGCTGCCAAGCAAGCAGGCTAGGTAGAAGGTCTCTTGCAGTGAGAAGTCCCACAGCAGCCATGCTTTTCATACGAGACATCTGGAAGGACCAGCATGCTTCTAGGGTAGTAAGAAAGCTCCTGGTGACCTCAGTGCTCCTTGCTGCAACTATAATCCAACCTAGAAAACCGAATCGCAGTGTTCCACATCAAAACCAATGGTGTTTTGCATGGAGGTCACAGCTTCTGCTTTCCAATGAAGTGTATGGTGCTTTCCTTTCACCAGCTGGGCCATCAGGGGTATGAGATAACCTCTGCAATGGTGATACGCTTTAGCAGTGGTTGATGGAAGATGACAGTACTGTTTCCTTCACCTGGTGAATGGGACAGGACTTCCCATCAGTAGTAATCATTGAAGTGCCTCATCACCCACTTCTAACCATAGAAATAAAGGCGTTGTCTCCTTTTGGACATCTCTAGCGCTAATGTTAAACAGACAAGTGGCAAAAGATCCTAGCTTTCTAATTAGAGATAATGCCAGCTAAACAGATGTGGGCTGTGGGTCCAAGCAAACCCTCGGATTAAGCACCTGAAAAAAGTTCAGCCAAGTCTCAGCTTGTTTTTCTGTTTTCTCAGCATTCATTGCATTTTCATCCATGCCAGAACTGGCTCAGAAAATCAAAATGTTTTTTGCCCTGGCTCCAGTAGTGACAATCAAGTACGCTAAAAGTCCCATCATGAAAATATCCTTCCTCCTGGACAGGCGGTTCAAGATGCTTCAGGTAGGGCATTACTCCATGCTCTCCTCTCCCAAACACACCAGTGCTAGAAAAGGGATTGTGCCTAGACCGAGTCTCTGGGGCTATCCAGTGCAGCAGAAAACAGTTTAATTCCTACTGATTTATAAGCACAGACACAATTCAGGTGCAGATGCAGTCCTGCACGGTCACTTCGTGGAGTGCATGCCTGCCTCCCCTCCATAGGACCTTCAGGTGTTGAAACTGGTCTTCCTATGGGGGCACTTGTTGAACTCTCAGGCAGACCACCTGGGCAAAGGCAGCTTTATTGTGTTGATTTTAACAACAGTGAAAAACTAATCCAGCGCCTGGGGGAGGTGGAGGGAAGGAGGGGAGTCCCAAATATTGATTTCCCTGGTGTGCACTCAGTCAGCATTGCCTCCCGCAGTGAGCTGTACACATCTCAAGGGGACAGGAGGGCAAAGAAGAAGCAGGTTTGACTCCTGTGGGCACTCTGTGCCGCACATCCCCTCACTGCCCAGCTGGTGGGACAATCCATGGGGACACCGGCTGGCAGTGGGTCAGGGGAGACAGTCCGAGGGCTAGCTGCAGGAAGGGAAATGCAAGAAATCAACCTTGCCCTTTGCTTCTGCAGCTTCTGCTTGGCAGAACGGACGCCTCGCTGCGGATAAGGAAGCTGTGGAGGTTTCTCCCCCAGCTCTGCAGGCACCCGTTACTGCACAAGCCCTGTGCCAACCTTTTCTTTCTGCTGGGTGGCTACAATGAGAAGAACCTCAACATGGTGGGTGCACTGCGCCATGTGGGGGCGAGGGAGCCAGAGCCCCAGGGTGCACCTTTTGGGAGCACCCAGCAGCACCCGCTGGCTCCGCCAACCCCTCTGCCTGCTGCCTGCCCCTTCCCTGCCAAACACCCTGCCCAGCCTGCTATGGGCGCTCGTCCCCAGTGCTCACGGGCAAGCAGGTGCTGCAATGGCAACATGTGTCCCTCTGCCAGATCCTTCTCTCACTGCTTATCCTCCCCAGACAGGAAAAGTCCCCAGGGTCTTCTGGGTGAATGTCAGTGGCCAGGTGGCACTTAATAGCATCTCTGAGTAAGGGTTGCCTGTCACCAAGACCAGCTGTACCTCCCACCAGCACCCCTGGGTGCAACCCCTGCTCCTACCCACCCTACATCAAGTCTGCTGAAGCGGCATCTGGGTGACCACAGGTAGTCACCAAGGTCTTGAGCACCGTCCCTGAGCCCAGATGAAGTATCTCCGGGAGCTAGGGGTACCTCATCCTTCATCACCTCTCTTCTGGAGCTGTCTCAGAGCAATTGATTTTTAATGAAAATTGTACTCCTGAACCTGACCCAATTCTCCAGGCAGCATGACCCAGCAGTGGCTGTTTTGGGAAATGCATCACCTGGCAGCTGCTGTCCTCACTCCTATCCGTTGGAAAGCTGTAACGGTTTGAATATGTTTTCTTGCAGACGCGGCTGGATGTGTACACATCCCACTATCCAGACGGGACATCTGTCAAAAACCTGATACATTGGGGCCAGGTAGGCTCCCTGAAACACAGATGCTTCACCCTGGGTTGGTCCCTTCACGGAGTCTGGTGTGTCCAGGGCAGATGTGAGACTTTGGGGCTCTCGGGCTAATGCTAATCAGCTGCTAATGCTTGTGAGAAAATAAAAGCAAGAAATTAGTGTACAGAAGAGGCACTGGATGCAGGACGAGCTGCAGGGGGGTGCGCCCCAGGCTGCACCAGGCAGGACAAGGGAAGAGAGGGGGAGGCCACAGCTGGATGTTCAGACCAGTTTGGGGACCCCAGGGATCCCCAAAGCAGAGTGACCCCGGGGACACCATGGTGATGGTAGGTGGAAGCCAGGGCATATGAGGAGAGGCTGGGTGAGCTGGGCTTGGTCAGCTGGAGATGAGGCGATGAAGGGGGATCCAACGGCAACTCCTCCTGCCCAAACTGGAGGCACCAGAGCCAGACTCTGCCAGTCTGAGCAACCTGCTGCAGCTGTAGCATTGGCCCTGCTGGTAACAGGGTCAGGCTGGAGGTCCCTACCGTGGTGCCTACTTGCAGAGCAAAATTATAGGTAATGAGGAAAGAAAAAAGATCTTTTTAAACAATGCAACTACTGTGCAGCTATCTGAGCTTTCACCCCCAGCATAGAAGCAACTCTTATAATAACTGGGCTCACTGATGTCTCTCTACTCTGAGCCTGAAGTATCATGAGCAGGTAAGGATGCTCAGGTTGTTGAAGGAAAACTTGCCAACGTGAAGTCCTCCAGCAGCATCCTGCACACACAGCTGGTGGTGAGCAGGTTTTCAGAGTCAGAAGCGTTGTACCGGGGCAGCCAAGGAGTCACATGCAACACCTTGGATTGTCAACCCATAGCTAGGGACAGGTACGGAGCTGGAGATTAAAGTGTCACCTTGTTAAAAAAGGTGGAAAGTCTGGCTTTGTGGAGATGCCACCTCTTCCTGCAATGTCCCATGTGAGCACCCTGTTATGATGTGGTCCTTTGAGGAGGCTGGGAGATGCCAGACCTGCACAGTGGCACTTGCTGGGCTCTCACCGCAGATCTACCCTCTCCTCCCAGGTGATGAAATCAGGAGAATTCAAAGCCTTCGACTATGGCAGCAAAAACCCAGCTGTGTACCACCAGGTAGGAGGCTGCAGCAGCAGTGCTAGCAGCTGGAGATGCCAAGGGACTGTCCTGGGTGGTGTGGGGATGCGTTGGCTTGCAGGTGTTGACCACAATGGCAGTTCCTCAGAGCCTCCTGTGTCCCTCCAGGAGACACCTCCATTCTACCAGGTGGAGAAGATGCCTGTGCCCACTGCGGTGTGGTCAGGGGGAGAAGACTGGACAGCTGACAGGAAGGATATGCGCCTGCTGCTTCCCCGCATCACCCACATCGTCACCTACAGCTACATCCCTGACTGGAACCACTGGGACTTCATCTGGGGCTTGGACGCCCCTGGGCGCCTCTATAGCAGCATCCTGGAGCTGATGGAGGGGTCCCAGTAGAGCAGCAGCTTCCCAGGGAGGTGCCTGGCCCCTCTCCCTCAGACACGACAGCGCAAGGAGGTGGTGGGACATCCCCTGCTGTCCCCTCCTTCCTGCTGGCCTGACACGCTTGTGGTGATGGTGCTTCCTACACATCCCTTGGTCATCCGGGTTTGTCCTCCTTGCTTGAAAGCTCCTCAAGGACCAGTGGCGCTGCGCAGGCAGGGCAGCACGGGGATCAGCCAAGGTGTTGGGGCAGGCAGGAGCCACCAGCAAGGCAGCCCTCCTGGGAGGGACCCAGGGGGATCGTGAAACCACATCCTGGGCTGTGTGAGGGGGATGCAGGGACCCTGCTGTGAACCCCTGGTGACTGCCCAGTGGGTCAGGGATCAGAGCACCCAACCCACCAGGAGATGGGAGAGAGCTGGGCATGCTGGGTCTGGCCGTGGGGAGGCAGAGGTGTTTGAGAGCAGCCCCTGGCCGCAGCACAGGAGCAGATGGAGGGGAGGGAATGGATGAGGCCAAATCCTTCCGGACAGCAACAGGCAATGCAACAAGGGGCTCCAGCCACAGATTGCAACTCAGGGGGGTTCAGGCTGGATGTGGGGAACCCTTCTTCCCCCAGACAGATCCCCAGGGAGGTGGAGGGTCTCCATCTGGAGGGGTTCAGGGCTCAACTGAGCCAAGCCGGGCACTCGCCTGCACCGTTTGGTCCTGGGGCCGAGTGGCCAGAGGTTCCCGGGGAGGGCTGCATGGCTCAACACCGACACGCCGGGAATGCTCATCCTCCATCCCTGGGAGCCATGACCTCAAACGCCCCGGGGCCAGGCTGCAGGGCCACCGTCCCCCTACAAAGCTGCTGCCAGGCTGAAGCCCCGTGGCGGTGCACAGCCCCTGCCCCACGGCCCCACCCTGCTGCTTGTTGGAAAACTGGAGGCGGGGAAAACGCCTCCAAAATAAATGCTCTAAAGGGATTTTAGGAGCGGGGATTCCGGGAGCCCGCGCCACAGCTCTGACACCCCCGCCTCTTCCTCGCATGCAAACACTTCCCGGGGGGGCTGCCCATAGCCGGGGCCAGCCGGGAGCACCCCGGCACCCACCCACGCCCGGCACCGCCGGGGCGGGCAGCAGGCGGGGGCACCCCCGGCAGCACCGACGCGGGAACGATGGCTGGAAAGAACCCGCGGGCGGCCTCGGGACGGGGAGCTTTATTCATGGCCAGGGCGGCTCGGACACCACCGGCCAGGCGGGAGCGCCGGGGCCGGCCCTTGGGGGCAGCTGCCTGCGGGACCG
>JAVJGI010000065.1:30356570-30395377 GCA_035590275.1 Ibycter americanus | reverse complement strand
ACCTTCAGCAACTGGAAAAGACGCGAACGCGGGGTCCGTGGGGACGCAGCGCGCCGGAGGGCAGCAGAGGCTGGGTGCCGGCTGGCTGGGGCGCAGCGGTGCGGCAGGGGACGGGGAGGCCCCGGGCAGCAGGGCGGACGTGACCGGCGCTGCGGCCTGGTGCCAGCACAGGCCGGCTCTCAGCCCTGCTGGCAGGGCCGTCGCCAGCAGGTAAAGGAAAGGGAACTCCTCGTTGGTGACACCACATCCAAACCACTTGGGCCAGTCCGTGGGCTCCCTTATGAGAGGATTATAAAACGGGAGTGAGCCCAGGGAGGCCCTGGCAAGGGTGGGTGGAAGCCAGGGCGTGCGAGGAGGGGCTGTGGGAGCTGGGCTTGCTCTGCCAGAGATGAGGGGGTGAAGGGGGACCCAACAGCATCTCCCCCTGCCCAAACGGGTCTCAGAGCTGCTGGGGCCAGACTCTGCTAGTAGGGGCACAATGAGAGCCACAGAGGCGCTGGCACAAGCTGCAGCATGGAAAATCCCAGTTGGATATTAGGGATAAAGTGTTTCCGCATGAGAATTGGGGCCCCAAGTGGTGGGGAAATCTGAATTTTTAAAGATATTTAAGCTTGGACTGGACAAGGCTGTGCACAGCCTGCTTTGATTTGATTTAGTTTTGGATGGAGTGTTGGACTGAGGCAGCTGTTCAGCCTAAATGATTCGGTGATTTTGGCACACTAAAAGTGTGTCTGTGTGCTTGATATTCTGCATCTGTACAGGGTGTCACACTGAACTCTGTACTTGCATGATGCCTCAGTCGGACTCTTACTTCTGCAGCCCTCATTTGAGTAACTTCACAGTATTTGGTTCTTGTCCCTGAATAAAATGGGCAGTAGAAGATAAAGACCCCTAAACTTGGAAGAACTGCTTTTGAATAACTTCAGAAGCAGCAGCATGGGCGGGCTGCTGGAGCCAGCAATTTCAGCTGTGTCTGCAGTCCGTCAGTGCACAAACCAGCTCTTCTTACAATGACTCCGTAACTTGTCCACCACCAGTGTGATTTTGAGATTGAAGAATCCTCTGCTGGCCCACCTACGTTTAAGGTGGGGTTTGTACCAGTATAGTTAAATCGGGCACAATAATGAGTATCTCTGTTTTGCTTGCTTCGTCCCCTTATACGTACTCCATTCTTCCAGTCAAATATTTTAGCATACTCTGCAGCCTCATAATGTGGCCAGGAAGTATTGTTTGTGCAGGTATATTTTAATTTGCAGCAGTGAAATAATAACTTACTGCCTTTGTTTCTGTGTCCTGTGGAGCTTGTAGCCTCAGGTGGGAGTATGAGTGAGTTCCGCATTCACCACGATGTCAATGAGTTGCTCAGCCTACTGCACATTCATGGTGGGGAAGGAGCTGAAGTCTACATCGATCTTCTGCAGAAGAATCGAACGCCATATGTTACCACAACCGTGTCCGCACACAGTGCGAAGGTAAGTGTCGACGTACTGTAATTGCAGCTAAAATGTGTTTCAGACCATATAGGGGGAGCTGGCAGGACTCCTGAGGTGGCATGCTTCCTTTGCAGTCTTTGATAGAGGTTCCTTCAGCTCTGAGAGTACAGTCCTCCCTGAGGAGAAGTTAAAGATAAATATACCTCAGTGTGATTTCTCTTAGCCAGTGATGTGAATTAACTTTTCCTTACTCTAGTCTTCTGTGAGATAACTTAACTTTTGTGGGTGTGGAGCTGGACACATGTTGGGAGGGGTAATGGCTGTCACAAGTTTTTCCGCAAAAATGGTGAAATCATGTTGGCATTGGTAAAAGGGGGTAATCTGATCTGGAATCTCAGTTTTGGGTATAAAGTAGAAAGATTATATCAGGAAAAAGGTAAAATCCTTGCATCTTGGAGACATTGGTGGAAGACCATAAGAAGGATTGTTAGGACTGGGGTGGGGGGGAGGTTCAAAGAGAGAGCTTATTTTGTGCCTGCAATGCTTGTTTCAAATTTTGATTAGAGGGGTTGTCCTCTGGAAGAATAAAACAAATGAAAAATAGTAACTGTATAAAATGCAATTATATGAACAATACCTGACACTTTTTCTATCACCCAAGTATTAGGGATTAAAGCTTGACATTCTCATGACCAGGCATACTTCTGTGGCCATAATACTGCTTTTCATTGTTGTTTTTAAAAGCAATCTGTCAGTCAAGCTATAAGTGCTAGAAATTTGGTAGCTGTCTGAAAGTTCAGATCTTTGTAGCCTGAACTGCATGTTTTCTCTGATTCCAGTCTTATGCATCATTTACACTGACAGCTACAGTTCATAGTCTTGTAGAAGGATTTAAGTAGGAGGCACAACTGGAGACCTGCAGTCCAACCCCTTGTTTGTGGCAGGGCTAGCATCACAGCTACAGCAGACTGCTTAGCTGTGTTTTGAAAATCTCCAGGAGATTCCTCCATCTCTCTGGCTGTGTCCCAGGGTCACCGCTCTCTCTAGCAAGGACTGTTTCTCTAGGGCCAGCTGGGATTTTCTGTTTAGCAGTTTGTGGCAGTGCCTGTGGTGTTTTTGCTGTGCCCCTCGGAGCAGGATCCGTAACCCCTTTGGGCAATGGGCAGTACGCCCCACCATCTCAGTGGCTCTGTGCTGGGCTCAGCCCAGTATGTTAATGTCTTCCTTGCCAGTGGGGCCTCCAGAGTGGATCCAGTATCCAGACGTGGCTTCATCAATGCCAAATCCCTTAATAAACCTGCTGATACAAAATTGTATTCCTTCAGACTGAGCACATGCAAAGCAAGCCCTGCTATAGGTCTTGTGCTTACTTTGATCTTTTCTTTCCTGCAGTCTCTTTTCCATCACCTGAAGTGCCAGGACCCTCACTCTCCTCCGGCGTAATTATTAGGAGGAGGCTCATACTGCAGCATTCAGTCCAAAACCCATTCCCTGAAGTCCTTTGTCAGCAGCCACAGCCTGCATCTTGTCTCCATCCTTGCACAATGTTCCTCTCTTGAATGCTGTGATGGTAATACACATTAAACATTTAATACTGATACGGTGTTTTACAGGTAAAAATAGCAGAGTTTTCTCGAACTCCTGAAGATTTTTTAAAGAAGTACGATGAGCTGAAGTCTAAAAATACAAGACATCTAGATTCTCTAGTTTATCTACTGTCAAAACTCACAGAAGACAAAGAGGTTTGTTTCTTCTTTAGAACTGGATGTGTTAAAAGTATTGAACAGTAGCAACAATGCAGTGATTTTAAGTACAGCATGCTTTCTGATGGTAATGTTCAGCAAAATGCATGGAAATCAACAGATAACCAGTTCTAGCATTTACTGAATTATTAAAGCACTACTGAGAATTACACTCCTCTTGATATAAACCACTAAGACATGGGAAACTGGGATGTAAAGACTTGTGGTCTCATTCAGTGCAACAGTCTTATGGTCACGTGTTTTTTGCTTTAGTGTGTCCTGACCAGTGTTCACACAGTCTTTCTTTTTTGGTGTATGTACGTACAGACACTCCAGTATTTGCAACAAAATGCTAAAGAAAGGGCAGAACTTGCAGCAAATGCAGCAGCCAGTGCCAGCACAAATTTTTCCATTCCTTCGTCTGCTTCCAAGATCTCTCTACAGGAGCTTGAGGAACTACGCAAGCAGCTGGGCAGTGTCACAGCCAACTCCAGTGTACAGCAGGTACTGTCTCTTCCTAAGCTTTGGGCACAAAATCTTTCTCTTTCTGCTCATGTGTTTAGCTGTGGTCTTCACTTTTGTCATCTAGAGGAATTCTAAATGTTCCTTTCTGTGCAGATAATCTAAATTATCTCTGAAAATTTATTAGTTAGATCATATTAATTTTTTGTGCTGTTCTTAATAAAAGTGGCCTTTGTCAGTTAAGGTAAGTCAAGTTTAGGCCATGACAGTTCTAACTGGCGGGGGTTAATGTAGTGTCATTTTCCCATTTCAAATGACTGCTTTAAGCTGTGCTGACGTTTTCTTTTCTGCCTGTGGCGATGCTTGCTCAGGAACTCAGCAGCCATTGTGGCATGTCCTCATCCTTGCTAGGAGTTCTGCTCTCTCAGATAATGTGGGTACAATTCCCCATATTATCATTCCCCAAGTGGACACAGCTATTCCCTCCACTTAGCTATTTGAGCTCCTGAAATAAATGCTGCAAAGTGATACCAAAGACAAAAGGGAAGGAAAAAACCTCCTGTAGAAGTAAACTGTATCATTGCGAGGTGCAGGCTTGGAGAACAGTTAAGCAAGTGTTTCGTTATCAGTAGACTGGGAGGTAGAAAGTGCAGAAGGGCAATTATTACTTATAATCCCAACTTTTATTTCCTATAATCATTTGTATAAACAACTATGCTGTGATGGGTTGACCTTGGCTAGCTCTCTATAAATCCTGCTCAACAGGACAGGGGGGAGAAAAATATGATGGAAAGCTTATGGGTCAAGATAAAGGCATTTTGGCTGCAGAAGGCACAGGAGGAACTGTGTATGGACAGTTATTTGGACAGAGGTGAAAGAGTGATAGGTGGTGAGAAGGAGAAGAAGAAAAGATGCTTAGATGTCTGTACTAAGTGGGCGACTGGGCTATGTGCAAATGCTTCTATTGAAAATTTTTCAGCTTTCCTTTGTTCCAGAGGTTTGTTTCTGTTCTGCCTTCTGATGACTGGTCAATAAAATCTGACAGTCGACAAGCCTCCAGGGCTCTGAATGTGACTATTTCGGAGGATGCCAGCCTGCTTGTGGATGCTCAGAAATCACACGCTGGGGTCTTCTCCACCTGCAGTCTCTGTTGTGGCAGTCCTGTGCCCTCGTTCAGTGGAGGCGTATCTGTCTTCTTAGCACATGGGGTCTATCTGCACTGCTGGGTGTCTGCTTCACTCAGCTGCTCACTCTGCGGCACTGCTTGCCCTGTCTTGGTCTCTTGGTAGCAGCCAGTTGAAAAGATCTGTGCCTTCCTGCTGCTCCATTTATACTTCAGATTTAAAGAGCTGAAACTCTTTAAAGGGCCTAATGGGCAGGTGTGTGGGGCCATTGAGTCAGTAGGGCTGTATCAACTCACATAGCTGAAATCTCTGTGTCAAGTCTCTGCTGGAGCCACTTCCCAAGAAGACTGTCAAGTAGTCATAATAATTGCAGTTGATTTATTTCTCCGTCTCTCTTCTAGAAGACAGGTTGTGCACTGGCACAAGCCTGGGTTGATCCTTCACACTGTATTAATGGACGTGAGGGTCTCACTAGCGCAGGTCTTATTTGTGATCCTCGTGGCACCATCTGGATTCACCAGGCAGGGAGAGTAGCTACCAGTATTTCTACAGATTTGTTGTGGTACTGGTGGGAGGAACTGCTGGAGTTGTCCAGTCCAGCCTCCCTCTCACAGCAGAACCGTTGCCCACACTAGATCAGGGCAGCTGTTTTGTCCATCTGAGTCCTGCAACCCTGCAGGAGGGAGTTACCCCACCTGCCTGCTGACCCCCACTGGCTGCTCCCCCTCTGTGGTAAGAAGTGTCTCTTCCTGCCCGATCTCAATATCCCAAGAGGCAGCTTCTGTCTGTGGATGCCTGAACCTCCTGCTGCTGCTGGGAGGAGCTTGGCTTTACCCATTATCTTGGTACTTGTCCTTCCTGTAGTTGCAGGCTGCTCTTAGGCCTTCGGCTGGCCAGACTCAGCAAAGCCCAGCTGCCCCCACCACTCCTCATTGGTTGTGTGCTCTAGGTCCAGTGTATGCCCACTGCTGCCTGTCTTCCCTGGCATCAGGGCTGTAGTGCAGGGAGTGCCTCAGCACAGTTGGCATTCATTGAGCATGAAGATGAGCTATTTCTCTACCTCGTTGGGTGTGGGCACTGTCATTGCTTAAGATGCCAGATGCAGGATCATCAGCATGACAGTGGCAAACTGCCGCCCTATCCCCTGGGCTTTTAAGTGCCAGGCTGACACCCAAGGGCCACACTTTCAGTTCTGGGAGTTTTATCCAGGCTGTCACTGAAGTCAGTAATGACAATGATCTAAATTTTAAGTTGCGGAGAGAAGGAGATTCATGCCCCTGAGACACGTGTTTTGTCACCAGTGCCACAAGTGCTGTGCCATTCTGCCCTGTGATTACTTGGCACTGTCAGAGAAATCATTGAGTGATCTTTCAGTGATGGGAGTTGCTGCTTGGGCCAGTTTTGGCCCAAGAATCATCAAGGTGGTAAAAATTATGTGTTCCATTTCAGGTAACTGTGTCCTTTACAGCCAAAACTGTGTCAACTTTTTTGAACTCTGCCAGTTAACAGATTCACACTGGAGCTGGTTGAACTCCAGCAAAAGCTCTCTCTCTTGCATCCCAGAGAATCACTAGTGAAGAAGAACCAGTCCCTTGATGAAGAAGGTTCTGCATTTGTTTCAGGGTTCTGGCTGCTCCTTTTCATGATCACTAAGGAATCATGATCGCTATAAGGAATAGGCTTGAGTCCCTGCCTTTTTGGGAGGGACAAGTGCCACAGCCCATAGGCTGTGAGCTCACTGGGACAGTGGTTCCAGCATGGTCCCTCACAGTGCCATGAACTCATCTCATTTCAGGGACTTCCCTCAGGCACAGTTTGCTATTTGGCTTATTCTTGTATAGTATGGAAGTAGGGGATTTTACAACAGGTATTTTTCAGAGCCAGGAACGAAAGGAGATTACTAGATGGATAAGGAATTGGCTGGATGGCTGCATCCAAAGAGTTACAGTCAGTGTCCAAATGGAAGCCAGTAATGAGTGGTGTCCCACAAGGGTCTGTATTGGGACCAATACTGTTGAGTATCTTCAATGGAGCAAGGAAATTGAGGTCCTTCTAGCAGATCACACATACACGGTATAAGTAGGAATGTAGTGTTGCTTTGGGGTGCCTGTCTGACCTGGGGACATTGTACTGGCATTATGTCAGCAGCAAGGCTGCAGCAAACATGCCCGGAACCAGTGCTGCTTGGAGGAGTGGTCCCAGAGCTGATGCTTGTTTGAAGGCTTTCAAGACCCAGTACTGGGCAGCTCTGAGAATGTGGAAAATGACCAGGGCCAGCCGCAGTGTGCATCAACTACCTCTCACATGTAAGAGTGCCATTCTTTATGATACAAAGCTCACAAGTATGTTTGCTTCCTTCCTAAGTTCCCCTCTCCTCTGAGACCTCCTGTGAGAGGAAAGTAAAATGACCCTTCGCTTATCCCATTTCACATACACATCTGTGGAGTTTAAGAAATGGCATTCATAAGCATGTCCCCTGTGTTTGTGTGCTTGGGGCTCTAAGTGTTCATGTAGATTGTACATCTCACAAGCCTCTCCAGCTGATATTTAATCTTGCACTCCATTTATTTCAGTGTCAGAGTCCCAGAGCCAGGAGTAGAAAGTCTTTTGGTCTTTAAGAGCTTACTTCTTTCACTGACTCCTATTCAGAGTAAAAAACTCCATAATTTTCCAGCTATCTGCAGGTGGATTATCTGGATTGTGTTTGGCATGCAGCTACTCAGTGGGCACTATGCAGAAACCAAGGTTAGAGGTGTTTGTTAGCCTGTCTGAAAGTGCCCCTTGAGTAAGATGTTACTGCTTCTGGAAGGAATTTTCTGCCTTTCACATGGTGCACTTTGCAGACTAGTAAGTTGCCTGGTGGTTGTGCATGTCTCCAGTCCTGCTCCCCTATGTGTGCCCTAGCACCCAGGCTGGTGGGAAGAGGTGCAAAAGGCATTATTTGATGTACCCTCCAAAAAAAAAGGTGGCCAACGATATAAAAAAAGTCACCTCTGCAGCACTGAGACCAATAGACTAGATGATATTAAGAGACCAAATCCTGCACTGTGCTGCTGAAACATCAGCTATTCTGCTTTCTGTTCTCACATTATCAGTTTACAGTCAATTTCTGCTTGAAATTCAAAATTTCTAGGACTTCTGAAGATATCTTTGTTTTCCTTCTTTCTCTCTTTTTCCAACAGCCTGTTGAGCTTACACGAAAAATCCTCCGAGATAAGCAGAACAAGAAGAATTCTGGTCAGCCCATTCCAGTATTTCCATCCTGGGTGTATGAGAGACCTGCACTTATTGGTGATTTCTTAATTGGCACCAGTTTAAGCACTGACACGACGGTACCTATAGGTATGTGATATGCAGGAAAAATTGCATTAGCTTTTTATGTTTTGTACTTGTTCAGAAGAGCCATTCAGATTTCATCACACTCAGGCTGAAAGCAAAACTTGGTTCCTTACATTCTGTAGGTGAAGAGCAGGGTTCAAAAAAAAAAAACCAAACCCAAAACCCAAATTTGTTTTGTTTACAGTGTTTCTCCTGTGCTGAATTCCAGCCCCACTGTTGATGCATGGGATCTAATCTGTTTTGCGTTTCCCAGTCCTTTTTTCCTCTGGAGTCACAGCCTCCATAAAACCTTACTGTAGGAGTATCACATCTATATTCTCAGCTGAAAAATCTGTAGTCATACCTGACAAGGAAATACCCATCAATCCACCCAGCTCAGTAGTCTCTGCAGTAAGACTATAACAGCCTCCCTGATTTGCTGTCTCTCTCCTTGACAGAGCAGCAGGGGACTAATCTCTCCCAGTTGTATTCTAGCTTTAGGCTGAACTATATATAGTTTCTTATTCATAAATTAGATTTAAGAGCTTTTTTTGGAAGAAAAAAAGCTGAGTTAGGGACTCATGTTTCCACTCCCCAGAATTGTGGAGGCTCCTACAAGAAACCTGCAGCTTCTTCCTGATGTGGATTTGGGCTGTGTCTAAGCGGGACATGAAAACAGTAGGCTTATTCTTGGAGGTGCCCTTAAATAGCTTGTTCACCAGTGCATTTCTGCCACGGCCTTTTGAGATGTGCTGTGAGGGTATGTTCCTAGCAAGCTCAGAACCATTTGTTCTCTCACATACAATCCTACAAATGGAGAGGGACTGTTGCCTTGTTTCATGAGATAAACTTTGCTGTATTTAGTGTTGTAGCCACTCTGTTTCCTGATCTTCTGATGCACTCGATTATATTTTGGGTTGAGTCCTTTATGCTTCTTGCAGCTGGTTTATAGGTGACTGCACCATTCAGAGACCCTACAATTTGCAGTTCACCTGCAGCTTTTGCTAGGCTAGCATGTCTGTATTTGAACTGTTTTCTTGATACTTGAATCAGTGGAGTGGAGGTAGGGGGAGTTGTTGACAAGATTGGAGCTCCTTCGGTCCAGCATAACTGAGCCCTTTTGAGTGGAAGGATCAGCAGCACAAGCTGTGGGTGATGTTCTCTTGGCCACAGATGTCAGAAGTATAGCCCTGTCTGCTTGGTTTGCTTTGGTGTAAATGAGCAAAGAATTCTGTTTCTCTGAAAAGCAAGGGAGATGATTTTGGAGTTGACCCTAACTCTGTTTTATAACTCAGTTTTATTTCTCTGTATCTTGATTCAGCTTTTTCCTTTATTCTCTTTGAATGGTAGTATATCTTCCTTTCAAGTTTCAGGTGCTAGACTGAAATGATAGGAATCTGCTACGATCAGGTAGTACTGCGGCATGTTCTGATTGTGTTCTTTTTTTGTCTTCTCTTTGAAAACAGGTACTTTGCCATTAGCCTCCCAAGAATCCGTGATTGTGGAAGACTTGCTGTATGTTCTGATTGGTGTGGATGGAAGATACATCACAGCACAGCCTCTTGTAGGCAGGCAAAACCGAGCATTTTCAGTCGATCCACACTTGGACTTGTCCATCAAAGAGCTGGTGACCAGGATTCTTCCTGTAGCAGCAAGTTACTCTGCTGTCACCAGGTACCAAGATGACTTCTGTCAGAGGAGGATGTTCTCCTTTGAGCATCAGGTTGTAGACTAGAGAATCTATCATTGTGCAGATGTTAATTTCCAAGCTAAATTTAAACCTATGGTGATATATAAGAATGGCAATTACTTTGAATTGGTTTTAGGTGCGTTTCTTTTTGCTGGGTTTCTCCTCTGTGCTGCCAGTTCACTTTTTCATTCACCTCACCTTCATTTTGTCCAAAATTCATCTTGGTAAATTAAAGGAAAGTGTAAATAGGATATGTCTGCTTATTCTGGCTTGTTTCATCCCACTTTGCTATGAATTTCTTCATGTTTCCTGCTTTTTGATCTCCTCTGCACATGCAGGGCTGAGACAACCTTTGTGTACTTCTGAGCAGGAGAACCTACTGCTGCCTAGTTTCTCATAGCTACCTTAAGGAATTGTTAAAAGGTCTTAGTAAAGTACACCTCACAAACAGCAGGGCGTTGGAACTAGATGATCTTTAAGGTCCCTTCCAACCCAAATAATTCTGTGATTCTGTGTTTATGTAGATGTCTGCATTTGATTCAAAGTCTCTAAAAGATCAGCAAAGAGAAAGGAGCATTTTTAGTATGTGATTCATCCAATCTCTTTTACATGTCTCCTTCCAGATGGTATGACTTGTGTTCGGAAGCATCTGTCTCTTTCCCTTAACATGTATGGAGCCATCTAAATCTGATTAGATGAATCCCTGTTGTGGCACATGGTGTCGGAAGCTAGCAACAGTGCTTTCCCCATGTGTCTGGGTGCACATTGCTTCCTTTGGAGATCTTTTCCTGTCCTTTAATCTGTTGCTTACGCAAAGACAATCACCTTGAAAATCTTGGCTCTCACTTTTTACATAGTGGTTTTGCAAGTAATTCTAGTTCCCTTGCGATTGGAGAGGAGATGTCTTCCCACAGCGTTCCATACTTGGAAATGTGGTGATGGGAAATAGGCAGGGGGACACTGAGCAAATGTGGAACCTGAAACTCCAGCTGAAGACTCATGTGCTTTCTGACAGATGATCTACTCGGGTGCTTGTACAGTGTCCTGAAGATAAAATTCCTGAAAATGGTGGAAGGTGCGTTGCCTGAGAGTTTCCATTTTGCTTTTTACAGGTTTATAGAGGAGAAGTCTTCCTTTGAGTATGGACAGGTAAATCATGCTCTGGCTGCTGCTATGCGGACTCTAATCAAGGAATACATGATACTAATTACCCAGCTGGAACATCTTCAGAGACAGGGACTTCTGTCACTGCAGAAACTGTGGTTTTATATCCAGCCCACAATGAGGACCCTGGAGATTCTTGCTTCACTTGGTAAATTTAAAAAAATACAGTCATTACATTTTGACAGGAGCATGACAACTTCTGAGAACTGTACAGAGTAGTAATACAGGCAGGATGTGTGTCATTTTAATTTGATGTTATATTAAAGAAGAAAGCCAAGGGGAGTTGTACTTGTCAGAGTACTGCTCTTTTTTGAGAGCGGTGGATTCTAGCATTGAATCTGCCCTTCAGAGCTGTCATGAGGCATGTCCATGCCTTTTACCCTCACAGTCCATGCCCTTCGCATCAGTTGTTTCCACCACTGCTGTCTCTACTCAGCTTCATTCCAAATGCCTCTCCAGCTGTGTGGATGTATAACCACAAACCAATTCAATCAGAAGCAACCCCTGGAAGTTTCTTGTCCAAGCCCTTGCTTACAGCTACAGCAGGTTGCTCAGGGCCATGTCCAGGTAAGTCTGGACAATCCCCAGGAATGGAGATCCCCCACCATTCTGGGCCCTTTCCCATGACTTCACCACCCTTTTTGTGAACATTTTTTCCTTACTTCCAGCTAGAATTGGCCTTCTTGTAACTTTCGACCTTTTGATATTGTCACTGTGCTCCTCAAAGAGAAGTCTCATACCATCTCCTCTAGAGCCATCTGTTGGGGAGTGAAGGAATGATGTTCAACAATCCCCAGCTTCATCTTCTCTTGGCTAACAAACCCAGCTTTCTGAGGCTCTCCTTGTATACCCTGGGCACCAGCTCCCCACCATCTTATTAACCTTTGCTGGACTCTTCATTTTATCATTCATACTTGTGGACCCCAAACTGAACGCAGTGTTCCAGGTGTGGCCTCACCAGCACTGGGCAGAGGGGAATAATCACTGGCAGTGCAGTCCTGGGTGCAGTTGGCTTTCATCGCTGCAAGGACATGCTGCCAACCCACGATCAGCTGGTTGTCCACCAGGACCCCCTGGTTGTTCTCTGCAGTGCTGCTCCTCAGCTAGCCAGTCCCAGCCTGTGCTGTTGCATGAGGCTGTTGGTCACAGATGCAGTTACCTCAGTAGTTTTGGTTGAACTATTTGACATGAGAATACTTGTACATTTCTCTCTACTCAGCCTGGATAATTTATCTGGACATAAATATCTGTTCTACTTACAATCTGAAGTTGGATGATCCCTCTTGGTATTCATGTTACCTGAAATTTTCAGTTTTTTGGAACGCAGCAATTAGCCAAATATATTGAGGTTTGCTTTGATCCAAAACTCACAGCAGTACTGTATTTCTTTGTTTCTATGTCGCTTTTGTGAAGGCAAAGTACAAATTTCACTATCAACCTACCTAAATCCTGGTATTTGAGCTGTATGCATGGCTACTTCAGTGTTACAGTTGCGAACAGACGTGCTTATGAGATCAGGGGTTTATCAAGTGACTGAGGTGTGTGGTTTTTTGCATGACCACCTGGAAAGTGGATCTCTGTACATGGTCCCTTTGGTGCAGGAGGCTTCTGGACCTAAGCCACCATGTACCTTGTGTCTACCTGAGTTCAGTTCTCCTTCCCTGAAGGGCTGGGTTTCGTTATTGCTTTTGTAGATTGTTGATCATCTGGGTTTTCATTTCAGGATGTAAGCTTTTGGTTGTGTGGTGGAATGGCCTTGCATCTTCACAGCAGGGTCTACAACTGACAGAGAGATCTGTGACTTAGTGTTGTCAGCTTATCAACTGCTAACTTCGTTGCATTTAACAGCATAGCTTGTGCAATTAATCTGTGTCAGCTTTGTGTCTTATATCTGTATTTTTAAATTTTAGCTACTTCTGTGGATAAAGGTGAGTGTATGGGAGGATCAACCCTGAGCTTGCTGCATGACAAGACTTTCAATTACACGGGGGACAGCCAGGCCCAGGAGCTGTGCCTGTATTTAACCAAGGCAGCCAGCGTCCCTTATTTTGAAATTCTGGAAAAGTGGATATATCGAGGCATCATTAATGATCCGTACAGGTAAAGAACAGTTAAGAAATGAAAATTAAATGCAAAAGTTAAGAAATACTGTTTGGGTCTTTGGCTTCTGCTTTGTTAGCGCACCTATCCCTCTGTTCTCTAGGGTCTGTGTAGCCTAGGGACCTGGACCTGGCAGCAGTAGGTAGACAAGGCAGCATTGCAAGGAAGGGGAGATGCTGGAATGTGTTTAATTACATTTCTTATTTGATTCAGTGGTTACACAGTCAGAGACACTCTCACTTGCTTTATTTTTCCAAATTGAAGGAAATCATGTGCAAAAGTCAATAGCACAACAGTTCAAATATGCAGTCCACTCAAATTCCACCTCACCGTGCCTGTCCCCCTTAAAGTATTCTCTCACATCCTCATCCTCTTCACAACAGGTGTGAGCCCTCTTCTCATGGGGCACGAGTATAATTCAGTGAATCTATGTTAAATGTAGTCCACTAATATGCTAATCTGGTATGAGCTTACAACACTTTCTGAAGTTTCTTGGCTTTTGTAGAGTCATTTGAAGTGTTTTGCTGTGTTTAATATTTTATGCAGCATTATGTTTCCCACTTTCTCAGAATCTTAAAGGGGGCAAAACTTGAGTTAAAATAGCTAAAATTAATGCCTTCCTGATGGTGAGAAGGCAGACAAAGGCCAGCTTCCTCACCTCTACACTGACAACCAAGTAATGTTTAGACTTTGTTTGTGAACCCTATAAAATTCTGTTTCTGTCATAATTGATTGCAGATTAGCAGAAGCACTGCATAATGCCTCTCCTTTTAGTACAAATACAGACTGATTTCAGTTCTTGATTGGAATGTATTTTCATGAGACCTTATCTCTGATAGATCCTATTACCAGTTTACAGGTCAAAAAAAGTAATCCTCATTGTACCACTTCCTGCTTCTAAACATCTGCTTTAACTGTTCAGTGAGTTCATGGTGGAAGAACATGAGCTGCAGAAGGAGAAGATTCAGGAGGACTATAATGACAAGTATTGGGATCAAAGATACACTGTTGTTCAGCAACAGATTCCCTCATTCTTGCAGAAAATGGCTGACAAAATACTAAGCACAGGTAAGTAGAGATATGCTTTTGATGTAAGAGGAATCTTGAGACAAGCATTACCGTTCCTTGGGTAAAGATTAAATGTCATTGTGCTTTGCCAGTTTATGGGGTTGTACAACTGAACTTCTCAGAGGAATAGAAGAACCCAATTTAAACAGAACCCCAAATCCTATAAATAAAACTACATGTGGGAAGGAGTCCAGCAGCAAGGGGAGCTGTCTGTCTTACTGCTGTGTTTCATGGGTACAGTTTTCTAGCACCTAGCTAGATGGAGCTAGACAACTGAGGTTTGAACAGGCTGAGTTTTAATCTGGGTGTTTAAATGAAGGATGCAACTTGATGGCTACCATTGTTCTCTTCCATAAGTACAAAACCCTCCAGAAGCTACTTCTGAAGTGCAGCATCAGATCTTCAAAGCTTCTGGCTGTCTACAGAGATGTTTTGCTCCCTCTGAGAAATAAAACCTTTTCTAAATCTCTCCTTAAATGTCATACTAGGTGCCTAATTTAAAATTCTGTATCATCTTTTGAATGGTGTCTGAATCCTTTCCTGCTTTCAGTAGAACTCAGTGTAAACATGTCACAGCATGTCTTCCTCTTAAAAGTTTCCCTGCTGGATGTACAGTAGGTGTGAATATAAGTCGTTTTTTCTTTTTGCTTCTAGGTAAATATTTAAATGTTGTGCGAGAATGTGGACGTGATGTTACCTGCCCTGTGGCTAAAGAGGTCATTTATACTTTAAAAGAGCGAGCATACATGGAACAAATAGAAAAAGCTTATAACTATGCTAGCAAAGTTCTTCTGGATTTCCTAATGGAGGAGAAGGAGCTGGTGGCTCACCTAAGGTTTGATTTATTTTACTAAATGCATGTTAAATAGATTATTCTGATAGTGAACATAAGTTTTTAAAGTCAGCTCTCTTTTCTTGGGATATTATTAATGTATTCTTTCTATTTCTATTAGAAAGGTTGACCTGAAAAAATGAGATCTGGGTTTTTTCCTGAAGAAAAAAAGAAAAAAGTGTAAAATCATAGAAATATTGGATGGGAAGGATCTCAGGGGTTCTGTAGTCCAACTTCCTTGGAAGGCTGTTGCCAAAACTAGGTCAGGGCAGTCATGGCTTTGTCTATCCTGGTCCTAAAATGCACCCTCAGGTATGGACATCTCCACCTCTCTCATGACTTATTCCACAGCTGCGTGTCTCTCCCACCCATGAAAGGGGTTTACTAATATCATCTGGTATGATCAAGAAGAGTTGGATGTGTGTAAGAAATAGATTGATAATAAGCATCTCATCAAATATATGCCATAGTTATCATTCATGCAAACATAGGTAGTTGCAATAGAGTAAGTGTATTAGCCCCAAGTTGCAGTACAGGTTTTTCTCAACAATGTCCTTTTTTAAAGTTCATTTTAATAGCATACATTTTGATTCCTGTAACACATTCAGCCGGTAGCAAATGCAAGTGCATTCTAGCATGCAAACTCCAGCTTACTTGTGTGAATCAAGCTTTTAGTTTATTACTATCTTCAGAAAAGATTAAAAACAGGAATCTTAACTAACCAGGAGACAGGACGGCAACAAATAGGTAGGAAATTGCTGTTGATAGCTGGTTGTAAGATAGTTTGTAATTGGTCTGAGATGTGATACCAGAGGTTCTGCTTCAAACCAGTGACACTGTGAAAGAAAGCGGTCTGAGCTTCATGGGACAAACCTGCCAACTGACTTGCAGAAAAAGCTGCCCATTAGACATAAGCTGGAGCAGTAATGGCAACTGAAGTGAATGGGAGTGGGATTGCTCTGGGCCTGCTCTTTACTAGGTCCAGAAAAGTTGTAACTGCAACAAAGGTGTCTGCTGCAAACCTGGGAACGCTACAGCTGTAGATGAGAGAGGTTGTGGAAAGACCTGAAGATCCACGTTTCACTCCTTTGAAATTGATACATGCCCTCCTGCCCTGTGAAAACCACCAGAGAACATTCGTGCCTTGTTTCGTGATAGGTTATGAGAGCTTTCTGAAACCTGCCAGTTGTTAAGGAGATTCTTCCTAGCATTGCTAATGACTGTTGTCCTTTCCAGGCCTTCTTTGCTTAATAGGGCTGTTCAAAAGACACTGGCTTCCAAAGTTCTGGTGGCACACGTCATCTGTTGGGCCCATCTATCAGTGTAGTTTCAGATTAAGGTGTTGCTCAGCCTTTCTAGCTGGAGTTGATGTCTATAACCTCCTCATCTTTGAAACAGGCTCTCTGCTACATCATTCAGCACCTGTCCTGTGTATATGTAATCTGTTGGGGTGCAAGTGCAGGGGCAGCTGGCTGAGGAGGAAGCTACCGAGCTTCCAGCATGTGTGTGCACTTTTGAAACCCCAGGGACCTGTGACAGTTAACCACTTCTCCTCAGTTAAGTGGGAGTACTGACTATCTCCACCATCCCATAAATGTTGATTGGAAGGGACCAACAACCTTGGCAGATGTCTAGTTCAGCCTCCTGCTTGAAGTGGGATTGTTGCCAGCTTTAGCTCAGGTTTTTATTTGGGTTTTTTGCTCTGGGGTGTGTCAGCAGTAAGTATCTCACTCCCCTACTTGTGTTCTCAGTTAACCACTGACACTGTCATGACTTCCTCATGACTGGGGGAGTTTTCTTGGTTCAGGAGAGTGATGACAGTCGGGGAAACAGAGGGGCTGAGCATCATCCCAAATTGACAGTGATCAGGAGCCTGCAATCACAGACTGGTCCTATTTTTGCTCTGAAAACTGCAGTTGTCATGTGTGATCTTTAGCCAGGCGGTAAGTTAATCCTCATACTCTCCTCTGAGCTGTTTCCAAGCTCCTGGCCCACTGCAATTAGCTCTCCCTGGTGCCAATTAAAGTTTTATGTATCCTACTGTAGCAGAAATCAATGCGAGTACCTGAAGTAGTTAAAATATCAGCACAGATACTTGTTCATTCAAAAGACTCCAAGATTCTGCTCTGAATTGGCAGCTGTCTCTTGGATGGATCTGCACGCTGTAGAGGTTGGGGTGTTGTACAGGCTAGCAGTATGAGCCTTTGCCCAGCAATGTAGTGCATATGTGTTGGTTGTTGGTTTTTTTCCTAAGGTGCATTTTTCAAGGTAAAAAGAACAGTAGCAGCCCTGATCTGACAGCACAAAAGCATCCTGACTGAGGTGGTAGGGAGCAGGGGAGATGCATAAAAGACTAGTCTCCAAATTGGTTGTTTATGGCTGTGCGTTCTCTGTGAAGAGAAACATTTCGTGATCAAACACAGTAGGCTCGCTGAATTGATTGCTTTTGTTCTTTTAGGTTTAATATGGATTAATTTGGGCTTTAAAAAACATAATCAATTGTCCCTTCATTTTCATAAGCAGATCTATAAAACACTATTTCCTGATGGATCAAGGGGACTTTTTTGTGCACTTCATGGATCTCACAGAAGAGGAACTTAAGAAGCCTGTGGATGACATCATAACTACAAGGCTAGAGGCTCTGCTTGAATTAGCCCTGCGAATGAGCACAGCCAACACAGATCCTTTCAAGGACGATTTAAAGGTAAGAATGTGTGTAAGCAGAACATAATTGAATTTGAGCAGAAGGCCTGCCATAATTTCGGAAGATCTGTGTGCCTGTAAGAACCTGCTGAATGTTCAGTGAAGGAGAAGAGAATTGGTGGCTGTCCTTCTGTAGACCTTCTCTGGGTTAAATCCTCTTTCATCCAGATTAACAACTGTAAGTACCCACCCTGGACAAGGGGCTGCATTTTCTTACTGGCGTCTGAACACAGAAAACGTGCTTTTGGGTGGCCTGAGGATGAGGTGGAAGCAGCAATGTGTGTCTCATACTTATTCTCAGCTTGGTTGCTCACTTTAGAGTACAAGAAAATATTTGATTAGAAGTCCTGCCTATTAATGATTGCGTATTTTACAAATGTGAAGCAGCACAGAGCCTGTGCCTGGGGAGTGTGAGATCTGAATAGATCTTACAGAGGGTGAGGGCAAGGCAGAATGATCAGCAGTGTAGTATGTTGTATGCTGACTGTTAAAGACTACAGTGACACTGCTCTGGTGTCTGCTGCTCCATTCCAGATCATACTGTTCACTATTGTTTCCTAGGTTGGTCTGATGACTTGAGAACGACTGATAGTTTGCACTTCTGCCACCTATCTGTTGCTACACAGTAGTTGTGAGTATCCTGTGGCTTCATTTTTTTTCCTGCTGTTTCTTTCTAGATTGACTTGATGCCCCATGACCTCATTACACAGCTTTTGAGAGTATTGGCCATAGAAACGAAACAGGAAAAGGCCATTATCAGTGCAGATCCCACAGAGCTCACTCTCAGTGGTCTGGAAGCATTTTCCTTTGACTACATTGTTAAGTGGCCTCTGTCCCTTATTATAAACAGGTAAGGTATCAATCCACTGAAGGAGAAAAAAGGTAGAAGCTTTTGCATCAGGTTGAAGCAGGTTTCCACACAGCAAGATACTGGAAAACCTGTATCTTTAAAGTGACATTATATGTTGCTGACTAGTAAGGAACACTTTGGGATTGTTGAGCTGTGCTTGTTCCACTTGTAGACTATGGAATATGGATTGTCTCTTCAGTAGAACCCCACTAGACTGTGTCTAAGGCATGCTTGCAAAGTCAAACTTTCATTTCAAATGGTGGGAAGACATAGATCAAAGGATGCTTTCTCAGCCTGGTCCATGGTTTTGCTTGTGACTGCTCACCCAGTATTCATTTGTCCATGGTTTTCTGAAGTGTCTCCCCTGTGAATATGAACCCTCACCAAGAGGATTGCCATGTAAGAATCAAACACTTCTCAAACACGGAGAGCAGAAAAAAATGTACTTTCTGGTGTCCCTGGTTGCAAACTAGAAGGATACAGGCTGTTGCCAGAATTGCTATAGCAAGCTATTTTGCATTTAATTGAGTTGTGAGGAACTGAATGGTTCATTTTTTCTGCACGGATTTGCCTCCTGTTTCCCTGGAGAAAGTCTGGCAGACCTGCTGCTGTTAAGTCAGGGCAAATAGGACAAGCAGTGTTACATGAACATGGTGAAAGATGTTAAATTGTTAAATGCCAACAATTAGTTTGTCCCTTAATTTCCTCTTTAAAAAATCAGTTGACACAGTGGGACTTGTCTAATGACATGATGCTTTTGAAATTATGTCTCTTTCTTTCAAATTGAGCATATTAGCTCCGACGGTAGCTATGGAAGTAAAAATACTATTTGGTAAGGTTTCACGAACTGTATCGACTGGAGCTCTGTAGACACCTACGCTGAAGTGTCTGAATGCAGACCTGATTCCAGTCCCTGAAGCTATAAATAAGCATCCCCATCTGCTTCTGACAGTGCATCACTGGCAGGGTAATGCTGCCTATATCTTGGCTACAGCTTGCTCTTCGTCTTTTTGGAGAATCCTAGTGAATTGTTTTGGTGATCGTAGCGGTCTTAGTGCAGTGGTTACATGACCACAGCCTTTCAGCCCTCCATCCCAGCACCTGTGTGAGTGACCTTTCTGCAGGTAGCTCAAGGGAATTGAAGAAGGAGGCTGGTGATGTACCTGCTGGCAGGAAGTACGGAGGAGGAACTCCTTGGAGAGAAATTCTTTGGGATGGTTACAAGTGTGATTTTTTTTTTTCTTTGGTTCGAATTGTTGCAGTGCAGATCTGTGTGCGTCTGAAGGTGTGAGGAACATATTGTGTAAAGTCTCTTTGCCTTTGAGCAGCCTCAGCCTTCACAGCTTAGTCTGTCAATCAGAACAGGGCTTAATCTGGATGAATTTCTCCTTTTTTTCCAGGAAAGCACTGACGAGGTACCAGATGCTTTTCAGACACATGTTCTATTGCAAACATGTGGAAAGACAGTTGTGCAACGTTTGGATCAGCAGTAAGACAGCCAAGCAATTCTCCCTGCATTCAGCTAAGTGGTATGGCTTTTTTTTCTGCTGGATCACATGTGAAGTTTTGGGTTTCCTTCTTGCTAGTTAGATATGTTGTGACATGGATCAGATCATTTCGATTTGAGAAAGATCCTTACAAATTTCTTACAGGCTGAGAGAGGTTGAAATACAACATCTTGTGTTTCGATAGGAAGTGTCTGCTCAATAATCTTCATACTGCTTGGCTCATTTCTCTTTGTTGGCGTGAAGTTTTGGCCACCTTTGTACACTGCTGGCTCATGTTCAGCCGGCCATCAACCAGCACCCCCAGGCCCTTTTCCACCAGGCAGCTTTCCAGCCGCTCTGCCCCAGGCCTGTAGTATTGTGTGGGGTTGTTGTGACCCAAGTGCAAGACCTTTGTTGAACCTTATACAGTTGGCCTTGGCCCATTGGTCCAGCCCGGCCTTCTGCAGAGCCATCCTGCCCTCAAGCAGACCAACACTCCTGCCCAACTTGGTGTCATCTGCAAACTTACTGAGAGTGCACTTTATCCCCTCGTCCAGACTGTCAGTAAAGATATTAAACAGAACTGGCCCAAGTACTGAGGCCTGGGGAGCACCACTTGTGACCAGCCGCCAGCTGGATGTAACTCCATTTACTACCACCCTTTGGGCTCTGCTGTCCAGCCAGCTTTTTACCAAGCGTAGAGTACACCCGTCCAAGCCATGAGCAGCCATTTTCTCCAGGGGAATGCTGTGGGAAACACCATTCTCTTCTGGCCAGACCATTAACAAGGACTCACAACCTTCACACAGCTTGGCTAATGTTTGAAGTTTTGGTGTGATATGGATTGCATAAGGTAAAATTGGTGGGCGGCTTTCCCAGAAAATCATTCAATCTTTTCCATCTGTGAGGGTAGATTTAATCTTTGGATCTCCACTCTAGGTGCTGGAGGCACCTGTTTGGAGTGTAAGGCAGACCCCAGCATTGCAAGGTAGTGCCTTCTGCCTTGCTAGTGGCACTTTCTTGTCACAAGGTAATCTTGACTGCCTTGTCACTGACCTCAGCCAACATGACTGTAGCTCTGGTTCTCCTGTATTTGTAGAGGTGTTAGCAGAAGAGACCTGTGAGGGTCTCTAGTCCAACCTCCGGCTCACAGGATGTCTGTGATCAGCAGGGGATAGGGCAGCCGTGGTTGAAAACTCCTAGGGTGGGTATCCCCTACCTCTCTGGTGACCTGTCCCAGTTTGCTGAAGTCAGTTCTTGGCTGGCCATCACAGAGCCTGCATAAATAAACATTGAAAGGAACCTCTCTATAGTCCCACCATTCTATTTTTAAGGTGCAGATGCATTAAATACCCTAGGTAGCAGGTGATCTGATTAAGTATTTGGATCCCCTGAACATATTGATGCAAGGCATAGAATATTTTTAAGTGTTCGTTTAACAAGGAAGGTTGGAAAGAAACATGAACCATTTGTCTTGTTGAATTTTGCCCTGCTAACGTGTGCATGCCTCACTCTATATTTACAATAGTAAAATTGCTTTAATATGTAATACTAAATTTTTAGTTTAATATAAGCAAATATTCAAAGCAATTGTCCAGTCTACAGCAGGTTCAAAACTCTAACTCTAGTAATTGAGGGAAAGCCATGTCAATATGTGGAAAATGAGCAGAGATGGTTTGCATTAACTTTATAATCTCCCTCACACTGCAGCAGTGAATTTGCTAGGGCAGAAATATTTAGCTCTGCTTGACTGTGCAAGCCTGGTGATAGTTCTCCATGGCATTTGCTAGCTCTAAGTTGTGTGGGTGTGCTTTCTCCCCTAGGTTTGCTGGTGCTTTCACACTGCGGCAGCGGATGCTGAATTTTGTACAGAATATCCAGTATTACATGATGTTTGAAGTGATGGAGCCAACATGGCACATTCTTGAGAAGAACCTGAAGTTGGTGAGTGTGTTTACATGAGAGAAATTTGAATGGAAGTTTTAAGTTAACAAATTTAATATAGGGAAAAAATGCCTAATTTCAGTTACTGCAAGTATCTGTTTTGTTGGAGGCACTTAAGTATCTGGGAACTGTTGTTGTAATCACGCTGCAGGGAGTGCTGCTGTTCTACATCACCTTTCTGCTTTATTAGCCCTATATCCCCTTCCTCTGTTACGTCCTCCTATCTGTGCCCAGCTCATACTGTGCACCCTGTATGTAAAGGTGGTGTTCTGCTGAACATTGCTGTACACAGAAGAAAGAAAACTATGGGAAAGGAAAAAAGATGCAGGGTGCAAAGGTCATAAACTGGTCCAGACATCTTCAGTTGATTCCTTGGCTGACTTACAGTGCCCTTAAAAGTGAAGTCTGTACTTTCTCTTCCATGAAGCTGCCAAGGACTGGCATGTTAGGACTATCTGTTACAAAACAGGGCCTTCCTTATTCAGGTGGCTACGTATGTATTCTCACTGCAGGTAGGTAAGTCTGGAGAGCTTTTCCGCTCCAGTGATGTCTGGGAGAGGCTGAGCTCACTTCCCACTGGTTTATATGCCTCACCAAGTGGGTATCTGGGCAAAGTATGCCTGGCATCATTTTGGTTTCTTTCACAAAGATGTAATGTTCTGAGCTGTGGGATTTTCCAGGTGTGTTACAGAGTATCTCTGGTTCACTAATCCAAGCCAGTGAGTTCCACAGAAGTTAACTGTTCACCCTAGGAAAAACTGCAAGAAGCAGTTTTTATCTCCTGATAAGCATGTGAGATGTCTTTATTGTCTCAGAGAGAAACACGTTCTCAGGTTATGGCCCACCTGCCTGTTTTAAACCAAGAATGAAAAGTCATTGGGAGTTTACCTTTCAGAACAGGCTGGTCAAGAAGCCTGTAAAGGTCTTCTCATATCTGGTTTCATTCATGTCAGATTTGTTGGTTCCATCCTCAGCAACAGAGGAGAAAATCTGTCACCAACAGATCAAGGGCTATTCTCAGTCTGTCTAGGGCAAACTCTTCTCTCACTTCCTTTTTACCTGATTGTGATAAAGATCTAGACTTTCGGGGCGTACAGAGTTACTGTGGGAGTTCATTAGACAAGTGCAGGATGATGCCTGAGCACCGGAGGGTCTAGTGAAAGCCCCAGCAATGCTGCAAATACACGTTGTCTTCCTTGCCA
Source organism: Ibycter americanus (assembly GCA_035590275.1). Classification (NCBI taxonomy): domain Eukaryota; kingdom Metazoa; phylum Chordata; class Aves; order Falconiformes; family Falconidae; genus Ibycter; species Ibycter americanus. The sequence goes on along the minus strand of JAVJGI010000065.1, from coordinate 30,372,258 downwards.
TCAGCCTGGGCCCAGCCCACAGCTTCTTTGTTCCCCAGGAATGTGTGCTGGGGGCAGGGCACTGGTTGCCTTACCTCTCAGCACCAGTGGACATGCCTGGCTTCTGCTGGTTTCTGGCATACCAACAAGTCTTTATGGGAAGAAGAAGAGAGCAGAGATGGTATCTTAGGTTACTTCCATACTGCTACCTAAAACAAGGGCAGAGACATAGGCTGTCTGCTCCACGTTACGTAGCCAATGTCACCACTGGGTCCTGTGTGGTCCTAACATACAGTCATTTTTGTTCTTGCAGTTTCAAGTGTTCACAGCAGTCTGGGGAGGGCTGTGTTGTAGTTGTTTTCATAGCATGAAGCTGCAAGGATGTGTTGTGGTGGCTGGGGTATGTCATGAAGCCCTTTGGAAGTGCTGGAGGGTACAAACTTGGTGGAGTAGTATTGGAGGACTTTGCCAAAGAAGGGAATCTGACCTGCTGCTGTCTCCTCCATGCCAGGAGAAAACTTGAGAAGGCCCTTAGGAAGTGCTCACCCTGAGCTTTGTATGATGGTTGTCTTGGCATATGGCACTCAGCACAGGCAAAGGCTGTGCCAGGCAGTGAACTTGTGTTCAATTAGAGCAGATGATTGGTGATCCATTCCTCAAGCTTGCTTATTTTGCAGCATAACCTTTGCAATGGCTGTAATAATTTTCCTTATCCCAAGGGACACTGCATTCCTCATGGTCCTTCTCAGCTTCCTTACCCACTGTGGTGCTGCTGCGTTGGGCCTGGTGTTAGGGTGCCCCAGCTACTGTGAAGAAACAGGAGGCAGCTGTATATCACCTTATTATTGTTCCCTCTCATAGTCATCCTGTGATCACATGCTTCTGAGTTGCAAATCTTTTTCCTCTTACGCCATGAAAAACATTTATCTGATGTACCAAACAGCCCAACGCTCCTTCTGCAATCTGCATTAAGCCACAGCATCAAGCATTAAGCTCTCTTGGCAGCTCTCTGATGAGCCTTGTGAATCTTCAGCATCAACGGACCCTGTCTTAGTTTCTACTGTGTACTGGAAAGTTGTTCTGGGGACAACTAACCAATGTTTTTTGATGCCCTGTCATCCTTTTTCCTGGAGAATTCACAGGAGGTATCAGCTCTAGGATTGTGAGCATCTCTGTGTATTCTTGGCAAGGACTTCTAAACAAAAAGAGGTTATATGTCAAGCCCCTGAATGATCAGAGAGAAGATACTTGCTTCTTAATTTTGTTGTAAGTTTAGGTTTGCAAAATACAATGCTCAGTTTATTTGCATTGAGGCACTTGAACAAGTTATCCTGTCCCAGGTTCTTTCATACTGATTTCAAGTAGCACTTCCTTTCAGCCTTTTCTGATTCCAGACGTCCTAGAAGGGACTGTTAAAGGCAGTAGATACATGGTCTGTAGTGATGGCATCCCCTGTTCAGAAAAGAAGATCTCCTGACTCCAGAGCTTTTGCAAAGACTGTCTGAAGATCCGTCTCTACTTTGGCTCTCAGCCACTGAGTTTCTCTGCTCCTTCAGAGATATAGTGGTATTGAAGCATTTTTATTTCAGTTCCAAAAAGGAATTTGCAAGTTTAAACTGTTTCTCAGAGGAGCCCATTCCCAAGAAACATCTATAGACCAAACCTTTTTGATAGCCCAAGTGGGCAGAATTTTTCCCTTGCTATGGAACACCTGTGAGCCCCTTCAGCCTGCCAGAAATATTGAGATAGCAGGTATAAAGTGACTTTACTGGCCGCGGGGAAAGGTGTTTCCGTGGCTGTATGGCAAGGAGATCTGTTGATGCCTTCACCACACACGTCTTAATTTCTGAAACCTCAAGGGCTGCCGCAGTGTTTTGTAGAGCATTTCTACCATAGCTCTGTACATAAAGGGCTTCTCCAAGTAATAGTGCAATAGTAATGACTCAAAGATGCCTGTGGTGTGGATGTGTACACAAGTCATCACTTGAAAATTTTTTGGCAAGTTAGCAAAGTCTTTGAGATGTAATCCAAATGTATGTTTGCCTCCCATCCTCACCAGTGTCCTTCCAGGCTTTTACATCTCTGGGAGGTGGAGCATGATTTCTACCAGTGCCTGGGCAGGAAAAGTCTGGCTCTAGGCAGTGTTGTGATATGGGCACCTGTGAGTTGAACATCTCAGCACTGCCAGCTAAAGAAGCTGTTTCAGCAACTACTTTGTTACGCAGTCTTTTAAAAGAGCTGCTCACTAGGGATGACGTATCCTCAGCTACTGGTTAAAAATCTTCCTTGATTGAAGTAAAAGCATCATTTACTTCCAAACAGAGAATGCAGAACTGGCTTTTTAACCTCCATAGCCTGCAGACTGGGGTAGTTTTTTCCCTTAGTTTGCATTTTAGGAGCGAAAGGGATGATCCTCACTGGTCTCATGTTGTGCCTTATGCTGTTTTTTTATTTGTCAGACTTCTCTCTTGTACATTTCCACTTGAAGTTAAGGTACTTTCTTCCTAAAAATGTAACTAGTATCTTCTTCTTCACAGCATCATTGTCTTCATTAACACAGCTAGCATCTTCATTGCGTTAGAAGTGCAGCATTTATCCCTGTTATGTACTAGTTGTTTAAAAGGTTATGGGTTTGGGGTTTTTTTGGGCATTTATCCTGATGGAGCAGTGTGGATACCTTGGCAATTTTAGTCCTATGGTTCTTTCCTAAGCTTGACTTTTCTCAGCTTCAGCACATCACGTAATTGTACAGAGTGAGAGGCAGGGTTTAATCTATCATTTAAAATTTCAGACTGAAACAGCCCATTGAAGTAGCAGAGCTGGACAAAAATCTTACAGCATCCTTGCAACACTCCATGTCCCAGTTCCTTATTGTGCTCCTAAAACACGTTTCTGAATAGCCTGTGTGTTTTAAGCCTCGTAAACTTACTAATGTTTAAGGTTCTTTGATTTGTTTCTCTCTTTTCCACTTACTGTAGCTGACTTTACTGAGATTGTGAAGGTGGGAATGGGCATGACAAGCAGATTTAAAAGCAAAGGAAGTGCATGTTCATAAAGCAGTTAACTCCATCCTGAGCCTGCTTTCCAGTGGAGCGTTTGGATGATTAAAGAAATCGTAATTTGGTTGAGAAGGTGATGTGACAAATCAAGGATAAAAAGCCTGTGAAGGTCTGTTGAATGCAGTAGGGCAAATACAGTCTCCATCTCAAGATGTTTCTCACAGCTGGAAAGTACATGAGAATTATCTCAACATGCCCCAGAGCATGTCTGAGAGGTCACTGTCAGAAGCAGGATGCCGGGTTAGAGTTTTGGTCTGGTGCAGCACAGCAGTCCTGGTTTGGTTTTCATTACTGTACTATCCTGTCCCAGGCATCTAATATTGATGATGTCCTGAGCCACCACACAAGCTTCCTGGATAACTGTTTGAAGGACTGCATGCTAACCAACCCGGAGTTGCTGAAGATCTTCTCCAAGCTGATGTCTGTCTGTGTCATGTTCACGAACTGCATGCAGGTATGTACAGCCTCCCCATATAGACCATGCCACTGCCAGCTGCTTTGGGTGCCAGCCAGCTATGACAGTCCCTTTTTTCAGTTTAGCCCCTCTTGTCCTTGATGCATGTGGAAGAGCCTCTATTCCTCCTGCCAGCGGTCTTCAAAGCTTGACTGCTCAGACCCTTTTTCCCAAAAGGTTTCTGTGGCTTCTCCCTCCACAACATTCTCTATGCTCTTCTCTTTCAGCATTGGAATCAGGTTCATATAAACTGAATTACCTCTCTTCAGCCAGTCCTGCAGCAGAATTTGAGGTGTAAGTTGTAGGGCTCTGTAGTTTTTAGAATGCTCTTTTGAGGGTTAAGCAAGGACTGGTGATTGGACCCATGGAGACTGTTCTCCATGGGCACAATCTAGCCAGCATCTCAGGGAACCCATAGCCTTAAAAAACCAACACCTTCCTGTGGGTTTAGTTAGCTGGCTGCAGGGCTAGCAGAACTGAGTCAGCCTCATGCTTTGTCATAGTTGAAAAAATGGGATCTAACCATTTCCCCAATGCTCTGCCCTTCCAAGAGGTTCACTCAGAGCATGAAGCTGGATAGTGAGATGGACCGGCTCACCTTAGAGCATGGCACAATGCTGGGCCCGCCAACAGAGGAGGAGCGCGCTCAAGAGATTGCAAAGAAGAAGCTGACTAACAAGGTGGGACATGGGGTGAATAGATGGGCCCTTTCCTTTGTGAATGCTGCCTGGGTCACAATCTGGTCAGGGTGGCTGTCCTGCCTCTTGCAGGTAGACCTTCCTAGTTTCTAGAGCACCTCTGGCCCCAAAAGCAGACCTTTGTGGAATTGTGGGCATTTTTGAGGGCAATGTGGAGTGCTGATGGTGTTCTCAGAGTCTGCTTTGAAGACCCTCTCTCCCACAGCAGTCCCTGCACTTGTTTTTAAGTTCTTAGTTGTATTTTCAGCTGTGCTCAGCTGTGCAGTGGGTGCCTGCATACAGGCTTTCTGCAACTCAAGAGCTTTCTTATTTCCAGAACTAGCATTTTGTGATGGATGAGCCAATAAACTCTCAGGTGTGACTCTTTGCAGCCCATTACTTTCGTATCTGGGGTATTTGTCTTGTCCATATCTCTCTATCTAGATGCACGCACACTAAGCGATTTGTTTGGCATTCTGTGCAGTTAGCAGGCTGCCCCTGTCCCGCTGAAAGCCCCTCTCTGGCACACAGCTGGTATGGTCCATCACACTGCGAGGTAATCAGAGTGCTTCAGGCGTTACAGCCTGTATCAGGCAATGCTCACTTTCTGCTTACTGGCTTTTCCTTCCGCTTGGAAATAAATAATGACACCCTATATTTGAGGATAATTCTATTGGGGTCTACTCTGGAGTCCCCCCAGACAGGCGTAGCAAGGTTTTTAACTATCAAGGTCTTTGCAACTGTCTTGAAAGATTTATTTTATTGTCTGAGCAGCTGTTAAGTTTTATGGCAGTATTTTTGAGCAGGTTAGGAAATAGGGAAGGAATAATTGCATCTCTTTGGCAAGTGCAAATCAGCAAATATATGGGGTCACTATGCCTTTGTTTGATAGCTTTTAGCAGAGCATGCCGACAGTCTCCACCTGACATCTGGCTTTGAAGCAACAATCAACAAGTTTGACAGTAATTTCTCAACACATCTGCTGGACCTGTTGGACAAACTGAGTGTTTACAGCACCAATGACTGTGAGCACAGCATGCTCAACATCATCTACAGGTGAGCCAGTAGTTTTCTCTCTGTAACTTCCCCTCCTGTGGTTCCCCAATTCAGCTCAGGAAGAATAATGGCTGATTATAACTGTCAATGTCTGACCCATCAATGAAAACACTGAAATCACAAGAAATACTGCTTTGCATCCTAACCCAAGGCTTTAAAAATTACCCAAAACATGTTCCTTTGAATTATGTGGAATTTGTCTATGAATGTTTTAAATGTAATGCAAGTGTTAGTTTTCTTGGGGATTGTGTCACTGTGTAGACAGTGAACAAGCTGGCTCCTGAGTACAGTGTAAGTATTCCCAAGGTGACAAAACCAATGCAAGGGATTGATCGTAAGTGGCTTTTTTGTTTTAAGTTCACATCTTTGTATTTATTTAAATAAACATCTCTTAATATGTTTTTATTGTGGCCTCACTCATACTTACTAGCTTCTTAGAAATCGAAATTCCTCCAGTAATACCTAAAAGTCAGGTACACAAGATGTGCTGCAGGGAGGGAGGGAGAAGGGAAAGAGAAGGGGAGAGGGAGAGGGAGGGGGAAGAGGGGGCAGCAGGGAGAGAGAGGAGATGATCTAGATTTTTCTGCTAGGTTTATGATCTCTGTGTTTCTTTTTCAATAAAGTGAGATGCACAAGGCCACCTTTGGACTTATTAACTCCTTTTTTTTTTTTTTTTTTTTTGCTATAAGAGTCATATGTATTAGTATTGCTGGACTTTTTAAGATCTGTGTTATAGATTGGTGTAACATGGCGGGACCTGCCCGGGTAGTTCTAGCTTTGAAGAACCACAAATAATGTTCTAGGAGCATTACCCTGAGTTGAGCACATGTGCTGTGCAAGCAGAATGCTTCTCACTCTGATCCTGCTACCAGCACTTTAGGAACAAAACCGAAATAACTGCAATATGGAGTTTGCTGCTGAAAGCAGCTTTTAGTGTTTGTGGCTGGAATATGTTTTTCAGGAGTTAAGCACGCGTGGAACCTAGCAGCCTGCAGATTGGAAATGTTCAGCTGAGGCATGCATATAACAACAGAATAAGAAGGCAAGCGAGGGTCAGGAGTTGACATCTCTTAATTCAAAGGGTCACCTTGGTGGAAATCACACGTAATAGCTGCTGGGCACCAGCTGCCTCACACCTGGCAAAGACTGTGACATTGCAGAAATGTTGCTTGCAGACTGTTAGGCACATATGAAAAACAATTGATTTTTACAATGACTTACTTTTTCCAGTGAAGAGGCAAGATATATATTGCATATAGGCATAATTTTAAGAGGCTTGTATTTTCATGAATATAAAATATTTCAACACCAACACTTTTTTAAGTGCTTGTTCTATGTCTGTAAGCTTCATAGACACATTTGCATTGTTGCAGTGCATGTGAGCCTAAACCACTTGAGTCTTACCTTCTTTGTTATTGCTGTCAGCTAGGGCACAGAAAACAAAGCCATCCTAAACATCCATTCATTTCTTCATGTCTGTAAGCTGGTATGTAGCCTTATTTTCATGTGTAAGCAATTATAAACAGCTCTTGCAGGACTAGCCAGAAATTAAGGTCCTTTTTAGATGTTGATTGTTTCCTTTCATCTTTATCTGAGGAAAGCCCTTGGTTTACCAAGGAGTACTCCCCACTTAAGTTGTAATGTTTTTCAGTGGTAGATATGCTAGTTGGCAGTGATATGTAATTTTGTTCATAAATTTGTCTGATAACTGATAAAAGGCATTCATGCCCCAACCCCTTTGACATTTAGTACAGAACAGAGTAGATCCTTATTTAGTTCTTTTTAACCACCTAGAACTAAAGGGTACTTTGAGCTTTCTCCTAACTGTGCTTTGTCCTCTGTTTTGTTTTGTTTTATTTAAGTGTAGTCTTAACTGCTCCACTGCTTTATTTGGTCTTTGTGAACTGGGTCACTCTCATCCTTTAATTTAATCTTCAGGAAAACTATAAGAATATTAACCTGCAACCCCATTAAGTTCTGTTCACTGCCCTTCTGTACCAGATGTCTTTTATGGCTGGCTGATAACCCTTACACCTCTGTTGAGATCTGCTGCACCTGGAAACAGAAAAGGTTTTGGGAATGTTTTTTTGAAGCAGGTTGTTGTCCCTGCCTCATTCTGTGTCTCTTGAAGCTTTCATTGTCCTTTTCTAACAACATCTGACAGGGATGCCCAGGATTTCTGGTACCAACCTTTGTGAACACTGTTTTGTGAAGTATTCCAGCAGGAGGCTGGGCCTTCCAGTTGTCCTTTACTTCTGAGAACTTCTTGGCCAGCAACTACCCTGGTCTCCTGTTAGCATCTGCTGCTCTATCTGAGATGTGGTCGCTCAGCTGAGGCCAAGGTTGAACACTAAAACCTGTTATCTTTGTTATCATGGTGCTTCCAGGAGTGCAGGCTAGCCCACCAGCTCCCACAACACTGTAGAGAATTACATGTCTTGTCTCCCTTGTAGGATAATGTTCCTTATTTAAGGAGGACAGTGATACTTACAGGCATCTGAAAGGAAATGCAGTGCCACAGGGCTGCTTGCTAGTCTGAACTCTTCTGCTTCCGTTCCTTGTCAGGGTAGGAGCTTATGTTTCTGCCACCAGAACTGCCCTGGTTGGCTGCTACTCAGTCTCTGAATGGGAAGGTAGATGAGGGCCCCTTCTCCACAGTCCTAGTAACTCTGATTCACTCCATCTCTGAAGTGACCAGAGTCAGAGGTCTGCACCTCATCTTGGAAATTCTTCAAATACTTTTTTGGTCGCTGTGAGTGGAGGCCCCAACTGTACAAGTGATTGCTGTTCCTTTCAGGAGTAACCAGGACAGCTAAGTCTCTGCAAATCCTTCTAGGAAATGATGGTGCAGCTTATTAAGGCCTTCTGAACATTTTATATCAACCTTCATGTGACTGGGCATTGCTGTTTATCATCATTGGACTGTTGTAGATTGCAGGCAGGATCCATCTGTAGAAAAATTGATAGGCCAAAAGGATTAAACTCTTGCGGTCCCCTTGCTGCCATCACTCCTAGGTGACACAGTAGTATCCAGTGAGGCTAGATTCAAGGACTGAGACCACAAGCAGTTGAGTCATCCAGGCAAGAACATTTACTCCCCCTCAGTGCTCCAGCTCTGCCTCCTTCTTTATCAAGTGCTTACATTTTTATCATTACCAGTTCCAAGTTCTAACTGATGGGCTTTTTTATGATGCTCCATCCAGGAGATCTTGATGGCAACAAACTGCATGATCCAGCCGCTTGGATATCATTGCAGGGCACATAGGGCGTGGCCGACACAATGTTGAAGACAAAGTTGCTTGCTCTTTTAATAGAAGAGCATTGTGACCCCACAGTTCTTGAGTTTTGCAAAGAACATGTGGAGATTGTCGCACTGGTGGGATCACCCAGCTCAGTCCAAGCTGCTTCTCAGCTTACTTGAGAAGTCAACAGCGTCAAGTCCTTGACCAGTCTTTACATCATGCAACAGCCTTCCATCATGCGTGATGCCAGACACTTACTTAAAGCCTTTTCTGGCAGTAACTCAGGTGGTGTCCTTCTTCCAGCACTGCTCCTACAGTTAGCATCAGAGGTTCACCTCTTGTATCATTGCCTTCCCACCCTTCTGTCAGCTTTATGCATCTGCCAGGATGGGGGGACAAGCTGGGGCTGCACCACGGAGACTGGCTGTGTATCTTGTGCAGTTGTGGGTCCCTGGTGCCATGGCCATGGGCTGTCCTCCACCAGATGCCTTTGTGTTTCACAGGCTGCACATGAGCATTAGCTATGGCAGGAGGTGACTTGTGAGCTGTGGAAGCTCTAGAGCCAGTTCTTCCAAATACGGAGATGGTTGTTCTTACAATGAGTACTTCCTGTTTCAGGAGAAACGAGAAGTATGGTGATTCAGGTAGGTTGTGAGAAAACAAAATGCTTCCGTTAGCAGTTTGCATTGAGAACGGTGACCTAAGCTGCAACCAGCTGTTCCAGAGAGGGTCTGACTCCTTGCCCCCTGGTGTTTCCATGCCCCAGTTCTGTTCAAGGGCTACAGAGGAAATACTGGGTCTTTATGCCATCAGGACTGTCATCACTATCAAGTCCCCCAGTTTGGACCGTCCGGGACCACTTGAGCCTTCATCAAGATTTTGGACATAGCTGGACCTTTACTGACAAACCATATGTCCCCATTTCCTTATCTGAAATGCTGTATGTTAACAGGCCTTGCAACAGAACATGCCTTCCCATTTCTATAGGCTGCTCAGTAATGTTGTAAAGGGTGGAAGTCCCACAATTAATGCCCAGACGTGACATTTAGCTCTCATCCAGTCTGTAGAGATTATTGGATCGAGTCCTGGACTCTATGGCAACAGGAACCCAAGAACCAGAGCAGAGACAGTTGCTGTCTGAAATAACATATTTGACAGAGATGGAATAGTTTATAAGACATACTGGTCTTTTCTTGTAAACCTTTTTATATGACTGCTTTTCAAGGGTGATAGCTAACATGTAAGATAACAATATCCCTTTTATCGTAATTCATGTACTCTGCTTTTATTTGTTTGGTCCTGGTTAATATTTATTCAGTTTACAGTACTGAGTAACTGAGGCACAACCATTGTATTTGTAGCAGCAAGCAACAGAAGACTGAGATCCAGAGGGTTTCCTTCAAAGCGGGGAAGCTCACACGTAACTCACAGATCTTCAGTGTGCTGAAGCCCTGCTCAGGTGCCTTGGCTCCACCTGTGGCAGTGCTGACAGAGGGTTGGCAACTGCAGAAAACCTCAAGAGTCACTCCTTCACATCCCAGTAGTGAAAAGGAGAAGAATTACAGCATAGAGGACTTAGAAGGATTGCTTAATTCCAAATATTTAGAAATCTTGGCCGTCAAGTGGTGTGAGCATTCGTCAGATATACTTCCTTTACCGCTTTGGAGGAAACAGCAATCGACTGAGTTTAGAGTTAAGACTGGTAGGAGATATGAAGTGATGCAAACCCCAGTGAATAAAAGTTTCAGCCACAAAACAAGAACTGAAGTGTAAGCAGAGTTTGAGGAAGCACTATGCAAGTTCTTATGAGATAGTTATCAAAGTTCCTTTAACCCTAAAAACATATGTGAAAGGAAAGCAAATAAAAATCTGCAATTTAAGAAGTTTGGAATAAAGCAACTTTAGAAATGGAACAGATCCTCAAAGCAAGGATGTAAATGAGTCCTGGCCTTATATTTGAATCAAAGTTTGGTAAATATGCCCGCCTCAGTGTCAGGTTTCCTTTGTAGCACTCTTAAAGGATGAAAGAGATGTAAGCTTTTCAACCAGGAGAGAGCAACAGATAAATTCCATCTGTCGAGGCTCTCTTTTCTGCAGTCACCAAAAAATGTCAAGGAACAATTTGTTGCCATTTGTGTAAGGTTGTTAAGCAACACAAAACTCAAATATTGTACCCATTCATTTAGTATTGGAGCAACTTAATTTGAGAAATGTAGAGAGTAACTTTTGTGTGATTCACAGGCTTGTATCGACTGTTGCTTAGTGTTCCAAAGCACACGTTTCTAAGAGCTGCACATGTCTTTGTTGGCTTTGTAGTGCAGAGAACTGCTTAAGGAGGGTCACAGCAGCCATGGAGCTGGGTGGTTTTGTGACATCATTTTGGATTATCAAGGAGACAGGATTGTGATATTGCTGATGTTGCCTGCTTTGGAGAGGCATTTACAAGTATCAGCAATACCGGTGATTTTGGCTGAGCATCTTCCAACCAGTTACTAAGTGTCTTCTTGAACTGTGAATCTATTTGAAGCGTACTTGTGTTAGCAAGGAGGTGGTGATAATGGAAACTGTAACATTTTGTGGTAGTTACAGTGGATAATGTGGTGGGTGTCATAGGGAAATTAACACCAGAGTTCAGTGGTGGCAAACTCTGGTGTTAAGGAGTGGTGGGAAGTGGCTGGGAAGGTACAGAGACCGAGGAGCCCTCACCCCTGGTGCCTTATCCACAAGTAACATGTCTCCAGGGTTGTGTGGTCAAGCTATGGCTCTGGAGAAGAAGCTCTTTGCAACTGGTCCTTCCTGATGTATCTTATACACCTGTAGAGAATAGGTGAAGTTTAGCCTGTTGTTGGGGGACGAGCACAGAAGAGGTGTCACCAACACCACCTGTGGCACAGTGCAGACATCCCTGTCTCACTCTGAACAAGCCACTGTGTCTGCCTAGCCTGGGGCAGTCCCATGTGGGAGTGGCAGGTCTGGAGCACTCTGTGGTGTGGCCACATTCAGCTGGTGCCCGGGGAGAAGGAGAGGTTTCTCCTCCAAGGGCCATGGCTGGGTAGGATCAAGGCTGTGTGCAGCGCGAATACAGCTGCTTGAGAGGTCTGTGCTGCGGCACAGACCCCCTTGCTACACAAGCACGCATCCTCTGCTGCTTCCTGCAGTGAGACTTGCTCCGAGTTGCTTCGCATCCCTCATTTCAACCAACTTTATGCTAAAATTCATCTGACCCTATAAAAGAGTATATATTTTTGGATCCCCTTGCTGCCTGTGAGCACGTGCGCTGCAGCACTTGCAGCACCAAGCCTTTGGGGGCCCTTGCGTTTGGCTTGCTGCATGCCACTCTTGGGCAGCATTGTGCTGCCAGTGGGCTAATAAAACTTCTGGGTTTTTGTCTCTCAGGTTGGATTTCAATGGGTTCTACACAGAGCGCTTGGAGCACATGTCTGCGGAACGCAGCCAGAAGGCAGCTCCACTGCTTCCCCGCCTGACTGTACCAGCCCAGTGAAGCCCTGCCGCTGCCCCTCTCAGCCACCGCCTCTTCTGCACCAGCAGAGAACTGGACACTCACTCACTGCAAGCTAGGAGTACTCAACCCGCTACATTCACCGTGTGAGCTGGAAACGAACTGTAAGGGTTGTCCCAGAGAGACAGGGGAATGTTCAATCTCCTGAAATGTATGTAATGGATTTTCTCTTCTGAGAGGCTTTTGTTAAGTCCTTTTTTTTTTTTTTTTTTTACTTACATTGTAAAATGATGTATTTGTGTGTTGTAAAAGAAATTTAAAAAAAAACAGAGTTATTTTGTCTATTGACAGAACTTGGGGTGCAGATTAGTCTTTTAGGTGATGAAATTTTGGTTGGTGTTCGGAGATCTGGCTCAGCTGCTGTGCAGCATTATTTTGGGAGGAGAGCCTAATTGGGGCATTGCTGGAATGAAGCTGATCAGCTGCTCTGACCGATGAGATGGGGGTCACAGCTGATGAGCAGGTACGTGATGTTCATATCATATTGGCCAAGTCCTCAGCAGAGGACTTTCAGGGTGTCTTGCAGAGTTGTGCAGCCATAAAAATTGCTTGAGCCAGTTTGAGAGTGGATGTGGTAGAGGGTGGAAGAGAGGTGTCTCCCGGGAACAAGTGGTAACCAAGACACGTGCTAGAGACCCAGAGGCCCCAGTGGCAAGTAGAGGAATGTGGGGGAAATGTGTGAGGGCTGTGGATACAGAGCTGAGTGCACCTGTTATTTACCTGCCCTTCCTCTCCTCAATTCCTCCTTTGCAAGGACCTTCCTAGAGTGTGTTAAGAGGGAAGAGCCAGGTTCTCTTCGCTTGGGTGGCCTAAAGCTGGTCCTCTAATTTGGTAGAGGGAGGGAGACCCAAGGAGAGGATGGAAACCACCGGTCTTGGGTCTGGAGGACTGAATTCCTTCATGTGAAGGTTGAGGTTTAGGACCAAGACCTCAGCCAGCATCATCTGGCTCTTCAGGGAAAGGACTTGTGCAGTTCATGGAGACAGGAAGTTGCCTGTTTGCCCACTGAGCTGGCCTCTCAGTCCAGGGAGGCTTGGAGAAGTTGACCTGCAATTTCCATTAAGTTTCTGTGGATCTACAGACTTCACAGCCTGTCCCTTTAGCCCTCAGGGTGGAGAGGTGGAGGGGCCCAGGACCCCGGAGGAACCTGCTTGCCTCTCACTGCCCAACATCTGAGGCTTGAGAGATTCCCTGGCACCTCAGTTTATCACTATTGGTTGCACATATTTTTTACACCAATGAGCAGCGTGGTGGCTGTTGCAGGAAAAAACTCTGCTCATGCAATTTAAATCAGGATTGGAGCCATTTATAGATTAATAACACATAATTAACCAGCAAGCATTGAGTCTCAGCAGAAGTAATAGATATTTCTGAAATCCTGATTTTTTTAAAAGTGAATTTCTAAGCACCCATCTGTGAGTAGTCCCGCTCACACCTGCATGTGCACACATGCGGATGGTTATGTGTACCCCTCTCAGCTTTTTTGGGGCGGAAGGCACCCATCTCCTGGGAGCAGGACTCTCTTCCTTGCACGCCTCTCTGTGTGAGATCTGGGCACTCCATCTCTACAAGATCCCGTGCTGCTCCCTGTGACCAGCGGGTCCACACCCAGGTGAGAAAGCCCCCGGGTCACCTACACCATGGGCCTGGGTCCCCCCTGCTTGTTGCAGCACATACCAGCAGCCCACTAGCTGGATGCTGCCCCCTCACTGTGCCCACCCCAGGCAGCGGTGGTGATGCTGGTGGAGCAGTGTCATGCCAGCCTTTGGCTCCTGCTGTTTGCATGAGAATACATTGACAGGTAACTTCAGTTACCCAAAAATAGTGGCCCACATGTGGATGCCTGGTTGGCTGAGCAGTTACTTTAAAGGCTTGGGGTGCTCAGAGAGATCTCCACATAGATCTACCCACTCCCCTCTGCGAGCAGACCTCAGTCCAGGCCAGATGCCCTACTCCCAGCCCCAAGCAGGAGGTGGATGTGTCTTCTCCCCTCACCAGGAGCTGGAAGGTGCCAGGAGAGGGGCAAGAAAAGGTCCTGTGTCTGAATCCAGCAGCCCCCTGTCCCACAGCACGGCAGTCCGGTACCTCCTCGCCCAGAGCTGCAGTGTGGCTGCTCTGTGTCTCCCTGGTAAGCCGGGTGATTTGGGTTGGTCAGTGGCGCTTTCAAAGCCTGCTCAGCTCTGTACACATCGCAAGTGTTACCATCATGGTGGGGACAATACTACTGGAGATGTTTAGATAGTTATCAACAGACATGACTAGAAGTGTCAAAGGTGAAAGCACAGAGCTTTAATATTTATTGGTTTTTTAACAAACTTGTCTATTTAGAAGGAAATTACAGAAAAGCTGCGGGGAGAAAGAGGGAAGACATTGGAGCAGTGCTAGGCTACGGTGGTTTCTGTGCCATTTTGGAGGAAGCTTGTCTCTGGTGATGGACCTCTGCAACAGCCACATTTGGTGTCTGATCCCCTCTTTTGTTAAATGCAGCGTGTCCTGGCTGGTCCTGGCCTGAAACACCAAGAAATATAAAAGATTGGTTTGCAGGAGGCAGTTCGATCTTTGCAAGTTACCGCATGGAGAAGGCAAGGGGCAATGGGTTGCACCAGGAGAGGTTTCATCTGAATCTAAGAAATACGTTACGGTGAGAACACTCACTCACTGGAAGAACCTCCCCAGGGACATGGTAGAGGGTTTCAAGATGTGACTGGACAGGGTGCATGATAACCTCATCCAGGCTCCCTTCTCCGTGACAGGTAGGTCCTCAGAGGCCCCTTCCAACCTGGGATGTTCTGCGGACAAGGGGGAAACAGCAGCCAGCCTCGTGGCAGAGGGGAGGGTGCAGTGCACCTCCCAGCTCAGCCCCACATGGTGGTCCCAGCCCCTTTGATCCTTTGGGATCAGGGACGGTCCCAATGCCCCACTGATATGCCCTGATGTCCCATGGTCCCCCCAGGCCCCCTGACAGCTCGGCCCCCTGACAGCTCAGCCCCCCATGGTGATCCCAGCCCCTCCATCATTTCAGTGCTCCATCATTTCAATGCCCCGCCGACACCCCCAACACCTCCCCAGTCCCACTGCTGCCCTCTGGTAGTCCAGCCACCTTCAGCTCCTGCGTACCCTTGGGGCCACCCCGGTGCCCCACCAACACCCCCTTCATGTCCGATGGACACTGCTCAGTGTCCTTGGCCCCTGCAGCCCCTCTGCCGCCTTAGAGCCTGGCGGGCACCTCCAGCACCCCATGGACACCCTTTCCATACCCCACAGGCAGTCCCACGGGACACCCCCAGCCCCGCTGCCTCCCGTGGCAGATCAGCCCCTCCACCACCTCGGCGCCAGGTGCCCCCTGCCACCCCTGATGCCCTCGTGTCACCCCTCGGTGCCTGCGGACCCCCGCAGTGCCCTGGGACATGCGTCTAGAAGCCCGCCCCGATGCCCCCTGGGCTCTCCCCGCAGCCTCACAGACAGTCCTCAGTGCCCCTCGGGACCCCCATGCGCACCTGCTGGCACCCCACGAACCCTTCGCGATGCTCCGCGGACACCCCCCCGGTGCCCCGCAGACCCCCCCAAGGGCCCACGGACACCCTCGATGCCCCGCGGACAGTCCCCACCGCTCTGCGGACCCTCCCCGACACCTCCCGGGCACCCCCAGGTACCCCCCGGGCCGTCCCCGCCCCCCCCGGCCGCCTCCCCCCCCCCCCCCC
>JAVJGI010000065.1:30321565-30355951 GCA_035590275.1 Ibycter americanus | reverse complement strand
GGGCTGCCGGGCGCCCGGCCCCCCCCAGCGCGCGGGCACGGCCCTGGCACGAGCCCTGCGGGGCTCCCGGGGAAGGCAAAGGGCTCATCGCCGAAACCTCGCCCTTCTGGCATCAAAAAAGAGATGGGAGGGGGGCTGAGCCGGTCCGGACGCGAGCCATCCTCCAAAACACAACCCCCGGCAGCTGCCAGGTGCCGGGTCACAAACTGCGGCATCGAGCTGGGAAGCTGGAAGCCCCCTGTCCTTACCTGCACGCCCAGGGTCTCAGTAGGGTTTTCCAGCCTTGAAGGGACCTGCTTGCCCACGGGCCGTGCTGAGTGCTCTGTGGGTGCCGGGGCTGGGGGTGGCTGGAGCCCCCCTGGAGCCCATCAGGGAGTTGTGTTCCCAGTAGGTATTCCAGGACTTCCTATTTTGGCTCTTCCCTGCACCTTCATGTTGGCCACTTCCCTTATCCCCTGACTCTGTTCCTTATGGGCATCCTGGCTCAACGCCCTTTGACGTTTCCCAGGTGCCGCTGCCAGGCTGGAGGAGAAGCTTGCCCATGTCGAGAAGTACGAGACAGTGATGCCACGCAAGGTGACAGAGCCTCGGGGGAAGAGGGACCTCCCTGTGCCACCAGTAAGTAGTGTCACCTCCCAAATACTGCCTTGGCACAGCCTCCCTCACTGCCTTGCAGGGAGTCCAGGGGGGGGTGTTGCAATCAGCAGACCCCCCTTGGCCCACCATTGGGCTCAGAGCTGGACCCCCCTGGCCCACCACTGGGCTCAGAGCCAGACCCCCTTAGCCCTGTGCCAGAAGAATGACCTGGTGCACTTTCTCTTGCATTGCTTCTGTCCCAGAGGGTGGAGATCTTGCAGGAATTGATCACATCAGCTTTTCTGGACTGTTTTGGGTCAAAATAGGAACTGCATATAGGAGTGTGGGCTCTCGGAGAGGGGGGGGCTGCTTTCTCCAATGCTTTCTTTGGAGGCATTACCCAGTGATGCCACCTCTTGCAGCCTTGCAGTGATCTTGTGACATCTGGTCTTTGCTTAAGTAGGGATTTGCAAAGCTTCATTGAGCTGTAAGCACTTTTCTTGCTGTGTTTGCTGAAGTTGGTTTTTTTGTCCTTTGGGACAAGGAAATAAGAATCAGAAAGTTGCAGAAATCCACATGAAAGAAAGCCAGTGTTATTTTTCTTGGGAAACCTTGTAATTTAGGGAAAGGAATAGGGTTTGACTCAGGAGTTTTGAGTGCTTGGGGCTGACATCCATAGGATGATGGCCTTGACCTCAAAGATGCTTTCCTCATTGCCTTAAAGTGAAATTCAGCCAAATATGTGGATTCATTTTCTAGGACTGAAAAGCACTGACTTTAGCACCTGATGAGATGGAGGGGCTGGGGAGATTTATTTCCTAGTAAACTCTTTGTACAGCACGTTCATCTGTGATTCAAACCCTTTCTGATAAACTAGCTTCAAAAACACTCCCCAAAAGCATCTGTTTTCTCTGCTCTAGAAACCTAAACTTGTCCACGAGATGAGATAAACATTCCTCAGGCTATTTAGAGACACCATCTGTGCTGGGCGCGCCGGGTGGCTCTGCACCGATCCCCCTGGAAAGGGGAGCTCACCCATCTCAGGGTCCCTCTGCTTTCCATGGTACAGGAGAAGATGTCTGCCTTGAGCTGTGTACTTAAGGACAGTCATGGGTGGTGTCTACCAGGTGGCACTTGGATTAGGTGGTCCTTGGATCTCCTAAACCTGCTGTATTGAGGGTATGGGGTCTCCTGCCTTTTAAGCCATTTTTCTTGTCTTGGACAAAAGCTGGGTTTGATGGCTCAGTAACCTTGGTGGGGAAGAATTTCTCTTCTGGAGGTGGCTTGACCACCACCAAGACCCTCTTTGAAGTGGAGGCAGGTGACTGGATAGGTGTTTTCTGTGCCAGCTCCTCCTGTGGCTTTGCAGTAGCAGTCTCTGGCTGGGATGGGCATGGGCTGAGAGATGGTTCCTGGATCAGAGCAGCTGGGACACGTGGTTGGTCCAGCAGTGCATCTGCTAGGTGAGGTTTGAAGCAGACCAGCTCCCCTCTGGCTTTGCTTAAATCAAAATGTTCAGCCCTGCAAGATAGGGTGGAGACTTGGGTCCTGCCGCACAGGATCTCCTGGGATGTCAGCCTTCCCACAGGCCACGGTCTTCTTAGCAGGGGCACAATGGGGCATGTGGCAAACCTGGGCTCTTCATGGAAAGGGACCTGAAAAAAGAGCAAGAAATGCCTTAAAAAAAATTTACGGTTACATGCTCTTGATTGCAGAAGTGACATCTCTCTCACTCCCATGCTCCAGCATTTTAAAGAGCTCTATTGAAATGGCAGGGTGGTTTCCAGCCCATGTAAGACCCAGTGTTGCAAGGTACTAGCTTCTCCTGCAGCGCACCTGGGCTTGCACATCCCTGCTGATCTCCCCCACCATGTCCCAGAGCCAGTTGATGCAAAGAGGCAAATCCTTTGCCTGGGTGGAGACAGCCGAGATGAGCTCCTGCCGGCCCAGCCTGGGGCTCTGCAGGAAGCAGCAGGATGTTGCAGAGCGAGCGGTGGGGCTGGACGGAGCAGAAGCAAGGGGAGGTGGTGGCCCAGTGACCTGCTGCCCTTCCCTCCTCTCTTGGGCTGCAGCTCCTCTGATACATGGCATGGTGCAATGAGCTCCATCCCTACTGTCCTAGCGAGACCTGCTGCCTCTTACCATTCAGGGAAGGAATACCGTGTGCTGGGGTGGGACAGCAGCATCCCATCCTGATCTTGTGTAAACTCTCTGGGTCTCTTAATAAGACCAGATGGAAGAAATCCCTCCTCTCTGTGTGCTGTGGCCACAGCTCTGCTTTGCTTGCTCAGCACGGTCATGGGGTTAGCATGGCTCAGGCAGGGGCAGGGCTGAGCCGCCTGTGCTTTCAAAGCCTTTCCATCTGGAGCCCTTGCAAAGCCCATGCTAATAAGGAAGGGGGTGATTCAGAGAAGCTTTATCAGGACTTCTTTTTTTTAACTTGCCCTGTGGTTGTCTCTAAGAGACAGTCCCTGACCCACCACCCCCTTCCAAGTGCTTTCCTGCCATTTCCTAAGACCTATGCTGGCTCCGGCACTGCCAACAATAACAAAGCATTGCTTTGTCGGCAGACAAGGGATGGGACGGCCACGTCAAGCGGGAGGCACTGTTCATAAGAGAAGAATTTGCAGGAGACCTGTGAGTGTGCTTGCACACCAGCAGTGGGTCTGCCTGCAGCTGGGGCTGCCTGGCTGCCTGGCAGGCTTGTTGTAACCTGCTCAGCATGCGGAGAGGATGTTTCGTGGCCAGCAGCCCACTGCTTCAGATTGGAAATGCAAACCAGGTAGAATTGAGGGCAACTGAGTGAAAGGCAAACCCGCTCACCTGGCCCCGCTGGCACTGATTCAGCAGGACTTTGTGCACAGCCCCAGCTCCTGTCAGGTTGCCGGTCATCTCCCTGGCAGTGCTGAGCCATTGTATGACAGCAGGTGCTGTCATCCTCCCCAGGGAGAGGCCGCACACCTCATCCAGGAGGAATGCTGGTCCTGCGGGAGACATTTGCTTTGCCTTTGGCTCAGCTCACCACCCCAGGATCCAGTAAAGGTATGAGGATGTGCCCTCAGGGGAGGTCTCTGTGCTGCGGTGGTGGCTGAGGAGGACGCTGGTGCCAAGGGTGCAGCCTGATGTGGGGCACCACGCTAGGGATCATCATCTTTCTCAGTGGCCCTGGTGGGACGGGACCTCTGGAGCTCTGTGGTCCAACCTCTATAGGTGGAGATCATGAGGCAGCCTAGAGGGAAACACTTCTTCTGGAGGGACGTCTCCATCCTGTGGGTTCAGGGCTTGGCTGGGCTGAGCCACAGCCACCCTGACCCAGCCATAGCGATTGGAGGTTGGACTTGAGGTGCCCTGAGGTCCCTTCCACCTGCACTAGGGTGATGCTTGGGGGCTCTGGCACATGGTGATACTAAAATGTACTTTCAATAGCAGACAAGAACCAAGAGAAGGTTATTCTCTGTGATGTGGCATGTTAGATCGGTCAGAGATAAGGAAGTCTCTGCTGATGAGAGCTGTTGGGCACCAGGGATCTTTGTGGTTCAGCCTGTGAGTGAGTGAGCGATGAACTCAGCCCCCAGAAATGGAGCTCTATGACTGATGAGTAGGAAGTCTCAGTTTCTGGCACGGCCATCTGCGGCCATGTGTCAGACACGGGAAACCAGACTTTGCTGACTCTGTTTCATTGCTGGTGACCTGTTCTTTATCTCAGGATGTGCCGGGGATTTGCATTATTGCCCACATGCTTTCTTTCTTCTCTTCTGATTTCCTGTGTCTTTGCTGGATGCCTCCAGGGTGAGCAGCCAGGCTCCCCGTCCCGCAGCTGCCTTCCAGTGGGGTGCATGCAGACCCCATCCCCTTTCTGGGCAGGACAGGGGTCAAGTGGTCCTCTGTCCTCTCTTCTGTAGTTCTTGCTCTTGGTGATGGTGGGTCTGTGATGTCATCTATCTTTCATGCAGAGCATCTACCCGGACCGCATCCTCTACAGTGTCCGTGCTGAAGGCAGGGACTACCTCCTGTGGCTGGAGAAGAACAAGTGAGTGTGGGTGGGCAGGGCGGGATGGCCAGGGGGCAGCTCGCTTCCCACCCTCGTTGTAAACATCAATTCTCCAAGGTCCGGTGTCACTGCACTGGCGATGTAAGCCCTCAGCCCAGACCCAGAATACCACATTTTTTTCCCTCCTTGCCAAACCCACCTGGGGAGGTCATGGGCCCACCATACCCAATCTGACCAAACCTCATCCCCAAAGCTTTCCATTCTCTCCCCAAAACTGGGTTCACTGCTGACGCCCATTCCCCATCCTACAGGGAGCTTCTGGGACAGCATTACACCGAGACGCACTACTTGGCTGATGGCACGGAGATCACGGAGAAGCCAGATATTCAGGTATGGGGCTGGCTCTGGGGAGAGTAGTTTTCCCCACTCCCACAGGGTCCTGCCATGCTGACACCTGGTGCAGACCCCCTTTACACCTCTCCTTTCTCTTGGCGGCAGGATCACTGCTTTTATCAGGGCCATGTGCAAGGACATGCCAACTCAGCAGCGAGCATCAGCACCTGTGGTGGGCTCAGGTAGGTCCTCTGACTTCCCTGGGGCACTGTGTCTGGCCAGAGGACAGCATCGAGCCTGGCCCCGGTGCACGTCACGGTGCTGCTCCTGGTGGACACGGTGCTGTGTAATGGTGAGCCGCGGTGACCAAGCTCTGGCCAGCCGGAGCTGTGCTGATGGAGGGAGAGTTCAGCTTTCCCCTGAGGAAGAGAAGAAGACATCCCTTTTCCTGCTGGCGGTGGGAGCGCTGACTGCCCTGGCTTGGCGCCCAGCAGGAAAGGTGCACAGCGTTTTGCAGCTAATCCTGCTGGTTGGGGGTTGACTTATGGCACAGGATGAGACTGGAAATCTGAGTATGACAGGAGATCTGGGCAGGAGTGCCCTCTCCGGGCAGCAAGGCACAGCTTGCTCTGCATCTGTCCTCTCTTCCCAGGGCAGACTGGGCCAAACTCACCCCAAGTGCTGCAGCCAGCGACACGAAGTTGTGCTCATGGTGATGCACTGGTTGCAGGCAGCTGGCATCTCCTCCCAGTCATGCTGAGCTCCTAGAGCTGATGGCCAAATGCCTTTCCAAAAGAAAAGGAAAGCAGATGGAGCATCAGGCCAGCTGTGTCTCCCTGTACCCACTATCTGCTGGCCATGCTAGTGCTCAGTCGTCAAAAGCTGCCTTGAGTCTACCTTCATTTAAAGGCAGAAAATATCCTTGCAGAGTAACCCAAGCCACCAGATCCATTCAAGGTTGTTCAGTTTGCCATGGAAGATTCATACTCTGCTGTTCTCTTTCTTTTAAGATCAGCTGGCAGCCAGACATTGCAAGAGTAAACCAAAGAGGAAGGGGGCCCTCGCAGGGAGATGTGTAAGGAGGATGGGTGGTCCCTGGAGCACCCAGGGACCTGCAAACACCCATTTACAGGTGAAATGCCTGCCGGAGCTGTGTGGCAGCCACCTCCTCACTTTGAGCAGCTTGTGCATACGTGGGACATTTGATATCCTTGTACAGGAGGAGGACAAGATGTGCAAGGGCAGATCAGGAGACACAGACAATACAGACAGGGCGCATAGGACACCTTACAGAAAGCACCTTGAAGGCCAGAGCTGCTCAGCAGAAATGTTATGTTAAACCTGGCCTGGCAGCACTGGGCAGTTCTTGCTGAACCCTGGGACATTGCTGCTGCCCAAAGTACAGGATACTCCCCTTGCTACCAGCCACAGATGCTGTGCCACAGTTTGCTCCTTCCAGCCCAGCAGCCAGTTCCCAGCCTCCCTAACAGTCCTTTTGTTCAACCTGTGCTTCTGCAGCCTCCAAAAGCCAACGCCATGGACATGTTTCCCATTGCTCCCCATCTCCTGGCATGCCTCAGGTCAGCTCCATCCTGCAGCATCTCCTTGATGTGCTCTTGGGCCAGGCAAGGTTGCAGGGAAGAGGCATCGAGTCCCTCACGCTGCTGTGAGCTCCTGCACCCTGTACCTCTGCACAGTGGTGTGGACCTTCATGCAACGCCCAAGGGCTGCTTGGGACTTTGCATTGAGTGTGGTCTCATTTACGTGGCCAGAAGGACCTGACTGTCACATCCTGCTGGTGGCCTGTAGCTCATCCAAGCTGCCTGTAGGAACCACGGAGGGGTAGGGTGGTTTCCCAGCTGGGATTTGGCAGCTATATTTTGTATCACAGGCCCTCGTGGGGGTGTGTAGGGTCTGTCTGTGTCCTGCAGGATACCTCCCCAACCTGACGCCTGCCGTCTCTCTTGGCAGTGGGTTTTTCCGGGTGAATGGAACCACCTTCCTGCTGGAGCCCTTGGAGGAGGATGCGGCTGGCCAGCACGCAGTGTACAGAGCAGCTCACCTGCGGGGGAAGCGCGGCACGTGCCGAGAGTCTGGTGCCACCCTGGAATATGACCACGAACCGAAAATTCCGGCAGCCATGAAGCTCTACCGCTGGGTTAAGGATTGCATTGCTTCTCCTTCCTGTAGCTGAGTTTGCAAGAGCCTAGCTCCTGTGAAGTCCAGGAGAGGAGTAGGGCCATACTGCATCTCTTGGAGATCCTCCTCTCCCATGTGTTATTGGTTGGGTACCCAAACACAAGCTGTTCCCAGTGGCCTAGCTCCTGGTGGGAACAAGTCCTCAGGTCCTGTACCATTAGCAGGAGCATCTTTCTACCCTGTGAGCTCCGTGATGCCTGCCAAGCCTGTCTCATGCCTTATCCCAGTAGCAGGCTTGGGTTTTTCCTTGTATGTTGGAATATGTCTGAAACACCCAGAAAAGTAACATCAGGAAGCAGAGCTAGAAGACATACCAGCCTTGAATAATGTTGGAAGATGCCCCAGGATCCAACACATCCCACAGGAGGGTCAACCTCAGGGCTCGGCAAGCTGCAGAGCTGAGTCCCTCTTTGCACTCACTTTCCTCTTTCCTTCCAGAAATCAGCTCCGTTACAGAAAGGTCCCCGATATGTGGAGCTGGTCCTGGTTGTGGACAACGAGGAGGTAAGCGGGGTGGGGGCAAGCTGGTGCCTGTGTTTTCGCTGTCATCCGCTGCAGCGAAGAGGTCGAAGCCAGCCTGGAAATCTCTGTGTCCTTCCTGTAGTTCAGAAAACACAAGGACTTGCGCACAGTACAGAACCGCATGAAGGAAATCGTGAACCACGTTGACAAGGTGAGCCCAGAGGACTGGATCTTCCCTCCCGGCTCCCAGACATGCCCCACAGTGCCAGCATGGGCGTGAATGTGGCAGAGGAGAGATTGGCGTGGGGAGGGTGATGGAGCAGGAGCGGATCTCAAGCCTGCAGGTGGGCTGCTGCAGAGTGACCAAATCCCTTGGCCAACAGGGTGTGTGAAGTGGACATGACAAGCAGCTCAGCCCTGGGTCCCGGGGGGAATGGGACAGCTGCCTCCCAGCTCTCTCATAAGGGAAGGGGGGAGAAATTTCTTCTCGTAATTCCCAGGAGCACATCCCCACAGCCACTCTCAAGCTGGAGCAGGTGCTAACGAGGGGAGGGTGATGGATGCAGTGCACCAAGATGGAGTTTCTCCTTGCCTTGCTTCAGCCCTGCTCTTTGGTTGGCAGCATGGGAGCAGCATCCTGGCCTTCACCGGCCAAGAGGGAGCCCAGAGGTCCTGGGGTAAACCCTGTCTGTGTGGTCACCCCAGCTTGTGTTATTTACTGAGAGGGTGACAGAGTAATATTGCACAGTGACGTGTGGTCCTGGGCTTGGTTGCGGTTCCCCAGGGGAGGTGGGACCTTTCTTCTTCTTGTGGAGCTCCAAACCAAGCGTTTCCTCCGGGCTGTCTCCTGCCTCAGCTTTATCAGCCTCTTCGCCTGCGGGTGGCCTTGATTGGCTTGGAGGTGTGGAGCCACAAGGACAAAATCATGGTCAGTCCCAACCCAGAGGTGACACTGGACAATTTCCTCCACTGGCGGGAGGCAGAGCTGCTGCGGAGGAAGCCACATGACAATGCCCAGCTGATCACGTAAGGACTAAGGGGGGCAGGGGTGGGGGGCACCACTTTGCTGTCCTTGCAGCCCTGCTGCCACCCAGGCCACATGGCCACAGTGGCATCTCAATCCCACAGGGGCATAGACTTCCACGGCACGACCGTAGGGCTCGCCAAGAAGCTTGTGATGTGCACCAGGGACTCGGGTGGTGTCAACCAGGTGGGTCCCGCTGCCTGGGCATGCGCCAGGAGGGCAGTGGCGGTCCCACAGTCTGCACTCCCTGCGTTGTATTGTCCAGAGCAGGTTTCTCCTCCACTGGTCTCCAGCTTTCCCCCTCTGCAGCCTTAGGGCTAGAGCTGGTCCCTGGCATCTCTGACCCTTGAGTGACTGACCCCCAGAGAAGTGTCAAGGCCACAGGGGAAGGGTAGCTGTGGAAACCCAGCTGGGTGCTGGTGGAGGGCTCTGATATACCTGAGCCCTGATGAGCCTCCCAGAGCAGCTCCATGGACACAGGGCTTACCCACCACCTGTTTGACTTGGTTTGTAATTGCTCCTTGGCCATCCTGGCTGAAGCAGGAGTGGTCGGCTATGGGACTTGTGGCTGTCCAGAACCACCACAAAGCATCTTTTCAGGATAGCCGCTATATGTAAGCTCACTTACACCCCTGAGAGCCCAGGCTGGAGGTCTTCAGGGCTCATGGGACCAAGTCCAGCTTTAGTCTTTCTTTACCTTGGATGGCAGCATCAGGGAAGGAATTTCAGACAGCAATGAGACCTGGCACTGAGCAGATGAAGAGACCCAGCAGGCCCCGTGGAGATGCTGTGGAGAGCATTTGAATCATGCCGCACTTGTCCCACAGGACCACAGCATGAATCCTATTGGTGCTGCATCCACCATGGCTCATGAGATGGGGCACAACCTGGGGATGTCTCATGATGAAGATGTTGCTGGCTGCCGCTGCCCAGTCCCCAAAGCAGATGGAGGATGCGTCATGGCGGCGAGTGTTGGGTGAGTGAAGGAGAAAGGGGAATATCCCTGGGCAGCAAATATCTCGAGGTGTCCTCTGGCACTGTCCTGATGGGGTGAAGCCCATGAGATGGTCAGGTCTGGGTGGATACTCCACTTAAAGCTGCCCTTCAAGGGTCTGTTGGTGCCTTTGAGTCTGTTGGCCCTCCAGCTGCTCCCTGAGCTGGTGTTGTGAGGGCCCTTGGGCTCTCATCTCTGCTCACCACTGCCTGTTTTTGTGCCCCTTCAGCTTGGTTTACCCCAAGCTCTTCAGCCCCTGCAGCGAGCAGGACATGTGGCAGTTCCTCGGGGACCCCAGGACCAGCTGCCTGCTGAATGTCCCCAGAGCGGACGAGCTGTACGGGGGGCCAGTGTGTGGGAATCAGTTTGTGGAGCGGGGAGAGCAGTGTGACTGCGGCACGCCAGAGGTAGGGATGCTCTCTGAGAGCCTGGGAAGGAGGGTGGGCAGCAGGGACCTGTCATTCGGACTCAGAAAAGGCTATGCAAGCCTCTTCCCTGGACATCATGCTTTGCAAGACTTATCTTCCTTATGTTCCTGATGCTTCTGCCAAAAAATAACTTGCAGAGGATATTTGTTAACTTGCATGTGTGCCCCTCCTTCATGCAGCTGGCTGTGATTTTAGCAGGAGCATGCCTAGGAAAGTCAGACATGCCTCCAGTATATCCTCCAAAGATGTGATCCAAGGAGGGGGACACCACGGCATGTTGTCCTTTCAAGAGCTGTGCTGAGCTTTTCCTCATCCCTAGCAGCCCATCGCTGCATCACGGGAGAGATTTGAGGCAAACAGGCTATATCTCTGGGATAAATCCCTGAGCCACAGCCCTGCTCTGGGACCTGAAGGGATGCTCCCCCAATGCAAAGAGCACAGAGATCCTCCTGTTTTCGCCTTCCTGGAGATGTGCAAAGGGTGCTGCCAAAGAGCAGGGACCCAGGTCATGCCCCATTTTCTGAAAAATCTATTCTGGTCCTTTGGTTTCATGTTGGTAATGGGGTTAAAGAGACATCAAGGGTGGTTCACACCTGGGGTGATGCTGTGGTTTTGCCCCATGGTTCAGTCTGTGGCGGCTACACTGCCACTGGCACCTGGTGGTTTGGCAACTGGGTCCCCCCAGGCAGGAAGGAAAGGGTCTTTCAGGGGGCTTTTGGGAGGGTTTCAGTCCTTCCCTGTCTCGCAGGAATGCTCCGACCGCTGCTGCAACGCCACCACTTGCCAGCTGAGAGAGGGAGCGGAGTGTGCCCAGGGGGACTGCTGCCAGGACTGCAAGGTACTGCCATCAGCGGGGACCCGCTTGGCCGGGAAGGGAGCCGGTGGGCGCAGTCCTGCCCTGGGCTCCTGTGGAGCTTCCTGGTAGAGGCAATGTGTGTCCATAGCCTGCTGGAGAGCTTGAAGGACCTCTGAGCACCCTGCTCAGAGCCAAATGCACCCAGTGGTTTGGGGGGAATCGTGCTTTTCATTTAATGCTCTCACGACATGGACAGTCAGCATCTCAGGTGGGAAGCAGTTGGGAAGGTGAAGCCGCCGCCGTTTCTGGCATCCTGTAGCCCAGGTCCCCTGGCTCTGTTAGGTTAGGTGCAGGAGGAAAGCTGTTGAAGAACTGGGCCATGTTCAGAAGAGATCAGTGTGGGCCATTCCTGATTCAGGAAACCAACCTGCCTCTTCTGCTCCATTTGTTCAAGTGAAAGTTGAGTTACACGCATTGGTTCCTGCACACAAGTGTAAGAAACGCTTTGATGTGAAGAGACAGGGCTGGAAGAGGACCCCAGGGCAAGTCCAGACTAAAACCAAAGCACAAGGTGTTGCCTGCAGGGAGAGACTTCACTATGGGAAGACCCAGTCTGAGGCCTGATGGTGTCTCCATCCTGTGCAGTAGTTCATGTCTTTCTGCCAGAGTGGCACAAGCTGCCATGTCTGGGGATCTGTTGGGTGCCGGGAGATGTTTTGAAAACCAGGGTGCTGCCGGGCTTTGGTGCCTGCGTGGATCTGGGGGTGCAAGAGCATCGGGGCAGTACTGACATCCCCTTTTCTGTGCAGGTGAAGGCTGCCGGTGCGCTCTGCCGGGCCAGCAAGAATGACTGTGACCTGCCTGAGCACTGCACTGGCCTCAGCGCTGAGTGCCCAGAGGATGTCTTCCAGGAGAATGGCATCTCCTGCCAGAATGGCAATGGCTACTGCTACAACGGGGCCTGCCCCTCGCACGGCGAGCAGTGCCGCACACTCTGGGGCACAGGTAGTGGCTCCCCCACCCTGCCCACCCTCCTTGCCCCATGTGCTGTGTGATGTGCCAGGACCCCCGGCTCCTCGGGCCAGGGCATGGCTCGGCTGCGGTCCCCTCCTGCATCCCTGGATGGGGTGCTACGGCTGCTGACTAAAGCATGGCCAGCTTGCTGCGGGCTTTGGTTCCACGTGACCCTTTCTGTGTCTCCCGCAGAGGCCCAGGTGGCTCCTGATGTCTGCTTTAAGCACAACAGCGAGCAGCACCTTCACCTCCACTGCCTCACCGAGTATGGGAAGCGACCCTGCAGCCCCAAGTAAGGAGCTGGGGAGGGGGGCTAAGGGGGCGGTGTCCGTGTCTGGTCACAGCACTGCGGGGCTGAGCAAAGCTCCCCAGCCCCATTGCCACCCCTGCTGCTGGTGTTCATGGCTGCTTCTCCTGCAGGGATGTGAAGTGCGGCACGCTGCTGTGCCTGAGTGACAACACCAGCCCCGTCCTTGGTGGTGGCTCCTACTCCCTCTTCTTTGGCCGCTTCAAGTGCAAGGCGGTCATTGCCGGCAATGACGCCAACGAGGTGGTGGCCAAGCTCAGACTGGTGCCCACTGGAGCCAAGTGCGGAGAGGAGATGGTGAGCATGCTGGCTGCCATGCTGGGGTGGCAGAGGGGGGTGTGACAACTGGCCACGGGGACCCAGGGCAGCCTCAGATCCCCGCTGACTGCCCCCAGGTCTGCTACGCCGGGCGCTGCCAGAACCTCCTGGTCTACGGCAACAAGAACTGCTCGGCCAAGTGCAACAACCATGGGGTATGCTGTGGGATCCTCCTCTCCCAGAGCAGCTGCGGGGCCCGGGCAGCGGTGCCGGCCCCTACAGCGAGCCCACCATGCTGATGCTTTGCTCCATCGTCACAGGTGTGCAACCACAAGCGGGAGTGTCACTGCGAGCCAGGCTGGGCAGCACCTTACTGTGAGCAGAAGATTTCAGGGATGGTGGCAGGTATGGCACCCACTGTGCATGGCCAGCGCTGGCTCCCTTAGCCTGATGTGTGGGTGCTGGGCAGAGGGGGGAGCCTGAGGAGGGGGCTGGCACCCTGCTGTGGTGCCGGTAAGTACTGCTCCGTCCCCACGGGGCGTCCCCGGCACCGGGGTGCCTGTCCCGAGGCTGACCGGGTCTCCGCAGGGAGCAGCAGCGTGGCCCTGGCAGCTGCGCTGGCTGTGCTGCTGCTCGCCGGTGTCGCGCTCGGCAGTGGCGTTGTGCTCCTCAGAGGCAGGGGGACGAAGCTCTTCCAGAAAGGGTAAGCCCCCTCTCCTCCGCCCCATGGTGTGGCTGACCCTCAGCTGCACCAGCTGAGCCCAAGGGGTGCCTGGAGCAGCCCCACATTGTCCCTGTGCCCCACAGGACCCCCAGCGGGCCTGCCGCAGGCCTTGCCAACCCGCTCTTCCACGAGGGCGGCCGGATGCGCCCCCCCCGCCGCCAGCTGTCCCACCGTGACATCGGGCACCCCAACCTGCTCAGCAGCACGGCAGCCCCGCAGGACGCCCGCCCGCTCAGGCCCTGCCGCCCAGCCCCGCAGGTAAGGGCGCAGGATGGGCCCCTGGCACGGGGCAGCCTTGGCTGCTGGGGGGAGGCAGCCCCTCACCCCACTGTGCTGACCCTTCAGCCACCAGCACCGGTGCCCCAGGTGACATCTCCAGCCCCACCAGTGCCCGAGGTGACACCTCCAGCCCCTCCAGGATGGCCCCTGCAGGTAAGCACCCCTCCGAAAGCCATCATGGCCTCGCGGCGGGGTGGCCTGTCCTTCCAGCAGCTGGGGGCTGTGCTCAAGGCCCCCCTCGCCCCCAGCCTCCCCTGGCCTGACCAGCCCCAGATGTGTGGGGCACAGCTGTGGGGTGGCCCAGGCAGCTGATAGAGGGGGGTCCTTCCTCTGCCCCCTGCCCACCTCCGGGTCCCTGCTGGTGCCCAGGTGAGGGACTCTGGTCTCTCCTCTCCTCACAGCAGGTGAAGCCGAAGCCGCCCAGCAAGCCTCTCCCAGCACTGAAGAGCAAGGAGCCGAGCCATGACAAGGGGCCACCAGGACCAGCCCTCCCTCACCCCCTGCTGACATCTCCCTCAGTCTTTCAGCAGGGTGTCCCCCTGAAGGTGGCCCTGAAGCCGTCCCCAGCCAGGAGGTGACCAAGGATGCTCCATCTGCCACCACGGCCAAGGAGCTGCTGGCTCTGGCGCTTAGGTGGCACAGCCGGGGAGCTGCGGTCTCGCCTCCACCCTTACTTGAATTGCTCACCGGACCCTCCCCCGGGAGGGCACCAGTGTTTACGGATATTTGAGTTGTGCCTTAACAGACTTTGTAGCCTCACAGCTGGCCCAGGGAGAGCCATCAGCTGGGGCTTTGGGAGGAGACCAGGAGCAGGGATGATGCCAGCTCTGGTTTTGAGGCCAGCCCCAAGCCGGTCCAGGCTCTCCTGTGCCCTGGGAGCTGCTGCTTTCTTTCCTGACATCCTGAATGTGTCCTGCTCCTCCCACCCTTTCCCTGCTGGGGCTGTGTCAAGGAACTCCTTACCTGTCAGGCTTGCCGGGGCAGGAGGGTCTCGCCAGGTCTTTGGCAGGTCTAAGCCAGGCTTGACTTCCTCGCGGAGCTTTTATCTCTGAAGTTATCACTTGAGTTACTGTTCTCCTGAAAAGGAATTTCCTGGGAGCCTTTTTACTGCAGCCACTAACTTATGACTATTATGTGACCATTTTGAGCCACCTGTTGTGAAACCAGGCCTCCCCATTTTTGATATAATTTAGGTTGAATGCTTTTATACCAATAAAAGACTGAAGGTAGTGGTGTCACGGGGTGTCTTTCAGCAGAAGAGGGCAGCAGGGCAGGAGGGTGGCAGCAGCGAGCTGCCCAGGATGCTGCATGGATCTGTCACAGGTGGAGCCAGGGGGAAGAAGTGCTTGAGCTGAGCTCCCAAATCCTGTGCCAGTGCCACAGTGGCTGAATGGCAACACTTTCTGCCAACCACATGAAGTAAAGCTATCATAGGGGCTGCAGGATGCTGCAGAGAGTCCCTGTGACCCCCCTGGCACACAGTACCACTGACTCCCAGCTGCCAAAACAGACCCCAGGCTTGCTCTGTGACTGAAGACTGGCTGCCGTGACTCCCACCACCAGCTTGGCTACCACCACCCTGGTCCAAAACAAGCATTCATGCTCGCAGGCAACATCAGTCCCTAAAGACACTGCTCCCACCCAGCAGCACTGCCTGCTTGGGAAATGCTCCCGCACTGGTAGCATGCGAGCAACAAGGCAGCTCAGGTGGGGACCTAAAGGCATGTCACACCTACAGTGACAGCGGCCCTAGGACACATAAAACCACCAAGGAAATGGTAACAAAATAATTTTATTCTGCTTTATCAAAAGAACTTAACACTGTGCATGTAAACTTGAACAAATGCATCATGTTTCTTTAAAGAAGGTGCAGATCCAGTGGCAGACCCCTTTAGTCACAGGACCACACGGGCCTTTTGAACAGAGAGAAAAACCAGTTCCGTCCCAGTTCCTGGTTGCAACTGTATTCCTGCTCTGCAGCTCCCAGCTCAGAGAGAAGCAAAGCCCAGACCAGGGTGTCAAAGCCATGGTGATTCCCTCCTCTTGCATACCTACTCAGGCTTCTGAAGAGGTGGCTGTGGAAGCAGAGAGGGATGGAGGCTTTTGCAGAAGGCACTGAGCATCACGCACTTGTTGCTGCAGGACTTCAGACTGCAGGAGCATCCCCCAGTGTCCCTCAGACCACACGTGTAGGGTGGCTGATGCATACCCAGCCAGAGCAGGATGACATTTAGCCAGAGTGACAGCCACTAACGGCAAAGCCATGCATCCACCTGGATGGCCACAAGGAAGCCCATCAAGGCTCAGATCCAAACAGAAGCAGCCCTTCCTTCACTGGCCTGGAAGGCTTTCGTGCTCCCTGTATGGGGATCTCACTGCGATCACTGCAGGAAAGCTGTGAGCTGCCTGGTTATTGCTTCTAGTCGTTCCCCTTGTGCCCTTGCTTCTTGTCATCTGCAGGCTGGCAGAACCTACCCTATCCACCCAGCCTTTGATACCAGCACTGGGTAGTGCCCAACCCCAGTGAGTACCACATGGAGACAAGTCTACATCCCCTCCAGGAGTGCTTGTTCTATAAAGCCTGCCTTTGTCTCAAAACGCAACCAAAGTGGCTGCTGCTGGGGTGAGAAGAGGCTGTGTTTCTGCTGCAAAGTGCCTACTGCAAGCCAGCAACACCAAGCAGATGGAGAGTCAAAGAGACGTGACTCCACTGACTCCTCAAAGCCATTCCCACAGGAGAAAGGGGACCTTGCAAGTCAAACTACCTCCAGGAGACATTTCAAACACCACAGCTATGAAATACACTGCCATCCCCTCTCTGCCCTGGCACCCTTCCCCTCGGAAGGGTACTGCAGGGTCTAATGGGGCTAATGCTGCGCTTGCCTGCTCCATCAGCCTCAAGTTTCAGCTCTGCCTTGCCTGATGGCTGAGCTGCCTTACGGCACAACATGCTGACATCCTTCCTGCTCCTCTGCCCACCAATATCCTTTGAAGGCTGCTCTTTGCCAGAAGGGCACTGTTTGCCCAAGCCTCTAGCAAGTGAAGACACAAGTTCCCCATGCAAAAGCTCAGCTTAGTACTCCCCAGGATGGGATCTCCCAGGCACATGGCTGTGCCACAACCCCTGTGCACCAAGTGTATACAGCAAAAACGAGAAACCTCTCCTCGTGGCAGCAGCAGTACCCTTCCTCTCATCCTCAGAGCACAAGGAAGAACGCTCATGCACGACCTCCCCTGAAGCTGGGACTGGTGCTCAGTACCTCCAGCTGGCCTCTCACTGGGGCAGGGTCCTGCTCCCTGGCTCCTGCAATGGCTGGGTTTGAAGAGGAGCTGGTATCCTGGAGCAGAGCACCAACTGGGCCATAGGAGTTTGCAGACAGATGGAGGAAAGAAAGACCACCTGAAACTGCTGCAAAGTCCTCCACTCATGTATCACCCCAGCTGGCTAGCAGCAGCAGCAAGAGTGCATCCCTGCTCTGCCCCAGAGATGGAAGAGAGGCAGCCAGGGCAGGAGTTGAGACAGCATAAGGCACCATATGTTACCAAACTTCCTTGAGGAGAGACACTGCCATCCTCTGAGTCAAGCCACACAGGATAGGAAAGCAGCACTGGAAAGCCTGAAGCCCACACAACTCATCTGGGGAAATCATTAGCAGAGGTGAAGTTCAGGCCATTTGTTTTGGGTTGAATGTTTCACTAAGGCAAAAGCTTAGCATGTTCCTCCCCTTGCCATGGGATGGCAGATGGTGCCAGCAACAGAAGATCTCAACACCACCACCAACCAGCTGAGTGACCCCAGTGTCACCACCAACCAGCCTGTCCAGTGAACCAGGGCCAAGCACTGCACATGGCTGCACCCAAGGGGACAGGAAAGCACGATGGACGTACAGATATTCCAGGCTGGTGGAGGAGAGGCAGTCTCTGAACATATGGTGGGTTCAGAGGCAGGGAGTGCTGTGGTGCTACCAGCTGGGGAATGGCATTCCAGCTCAAGCAACTTGCCAGTTGCTTCCCCAGCCATCATCTAGGATCGTCACAGAACTGAAAAAGAAACAGGTCCTAGAAACAAGCACGTCCTCACTGGCAAAGGTGCGGACAGAGGAAAAGAGGAAAGCAGATCGTACCAGCAGATTTCCCCCACCCCCTGAGCACATCTACTTCTCACCCTGCAGCAGCACACAGGGAGCAGGGGCTGGATATATTACAACGCAAACCAGAAGAAAAGGTCATCCTGCCAGCGTCATTTGTGAGTTAAGAGCCCTGCAACGCAGCAAAGCCTGGCCACTGATGAGAGGACCAGCAACAGACTCCCCACCACGGCTGTTCAAGGACACATGAGACAGGTCCCACTCCTTCTCGGAAGAGTGGATTTTGTGCTGGGGAGCACTGATGCCTCACCTACTTTGCAGCCGAGGTGTCAAACATCTGATCTGCCGCAGAGCGGGGTCCCTTCACTCTTCCCCTTCACTTTGTCAGCAAGGCAGAGCAGTGGAAATTCAGCCCCCTTTCCCTGGTGAAAAGACCTACAGGGAGGCTTGGGGTCTGAGCAAAGATTTCCCAGCTGTTCCCAACCGGCTGCTCGGAGGTGCTCCATGCACTCTGAAATCTAGTTTAGGATGCAAGGCGAGATCCAGCCACCCAACTGAAACACACTACAGTCAGTCACAGGCAGCCAGCTCTTGCTTGGAGAGGGGGAGTTACAGAAGCCCAATAGAAATTGCTTGCTCCAGGTCGTTATCTAGTGCCACTGCCTACAGGAAAGAAGATAATGGCTATGCAGATCCTGTTCAAATAATGTATTCCAAACCAAACTACTCCTTGCCAGGCCTTGCCCTGAGGAGGAACGCACAGCCTCTACTGGCCAAGGAGAGCCCACTCCACTGGAGTCCTTGAGAAGAGTTAAGATAGCATCGGTAGAAACATGTTTCAGAGTCCACAAAGCAAAGCTTCATCGGCAGGACGAAGGAAACCTCCTTGCTCAGCCTTAGTGAGGAGCACTGGGGAATGACCAGTGTGCGGCAACATAGCACTCAAAGCTACATCTCCTAGCTCCAGAGTAATGCTTGCTAAATAACTGCACCTGCTGCAGAAGGCTTTCCTGGTGTCTGTCTTTTAATATTCCAGTATAGGTATGTTAGTACAGGATTATCCCTCATTTGGAAGCACCAGTTTAATAGGGGAAGAAACGGAAGAGGCAGAGCACTTGCAATGTGTTGCTAGAAGAAAATCAACCCAACTGCCACCTATATACAAGGTGTCCACGCATGCGCTGCATCCGCCCCACCAGCACAGGGCAACATCCCCATTCACAGCTGGGCTAGCTGTTGAGCTATACCGGCTAGCTTTCTCTCTCTGTCAGCCAGTGCTTTCCTTTGCTCTGAGGTGGCTTTCTCCAGAGGTCTCTGGGGCCTCCTGTGAAGGAAGGCTGGTTTCTTGGGCAGTCCTCACATTGGCTTGCTGGAAGGCACAGGAATCCAGAAACACGTCGGGGATGCGGTCACCAAAATACAGTTTGCTGTTCGCAGCTATCGCTTGATATTTCATTAGTTCCAGATACTCAGGAGTAAGTTTCAGCTACAAAAAAAGAAACCAGAGAGTGTAAGAGACAACTTTCTGGGCACCACATCACTAGATTTCATCTCAGGCAGCTGCTTCCTGGGATGTGGGCTGCTAAGTGTTTTTCCAGTGCTGCCCACCTGAACCTAATCTCCTGTGCAGAGGGAAAGAGTGAGCAAGTCTTCTTCTGACCAGCTTTCAAGTGCTCACCTTGTTGGAATCAGCCAGCTTCTGAGCAGTATAGTACTCCGCATCAGCTTTTGCTTTCTCTCTTGCTAGGAACGCAGCATCTTAACACAGCAACAGAGGACAGACAGGTAAAGAAGCATTAGCAAGTGAACAGTCGCACCAGATCGAGCACCTGAGCCTTTGTCCCATAGGGACACTCTGAGATGACCCAGGTGTGCCCATGACACAGCGTGGCTGGCCCTGTACCTGCACTGCTGGCTTCCTGGAGAGGTACCTACAAAGGGGAGAAATGACCCCAGTGCATAACCTTGTGCTACTGCACCCTTTATTGTTTTTGCAGGACAGCGATGCCTATGAGCCCAGTCCTGAGGTTCTTCTATCTGCCACCACTCTTAGCTGGAAGATGACCCCAGCAGCACGGTTACCTTCAATCTCAGAAATTCGCTTCTCTGTTTCCTTCTCCATAATCTTCTGTTGATAGTGAATCCTGGCCACCTGAGCAGCCTTCTCTGCCTCTGCAATCACAACAGACTCAGCTCAGATACTCACTTCTCAGGGCTTGAGCATCAGCACCCGGACCCCAGCATCTGCTTGCAGAATCTGCCACACAAGTAGTTTGCTCTCTGCTGCCTACCCCTTTCTGCTTGGATCCTACAGTGCCAGTTTGTACTTTAAGCGATACAGTTACAGAAAGAAAACACAGTGCTGATGTTTCTAGAGTTGCACTGGATGACATCCCTTTTACAAGTGTAAGTCCCCCTGGCACAAGGACATTTAGCTTCAAGCCCAGGCAGTTTTTCTGGCAGAGCTGTTACCTCTTAGCCCACTGCAGCAGGAGCCCTGCTGAAGGACATAGGTGTTCACTGCTATGGGGAGGGAGGTGGGACGTAAGACACCGCAGCACAAACACTCATACTTTCTAAATGACTGTCAGTGCTGCCTGGCCGTGCTTCCTTCAGGGAGTTGTCAGCAATGGAAGACAACATTCTACTCCAGCTTACTGGGGAATGTAGGAATAGAAATTCAGTCTGGCCCCCATCTGCTAGTCCTCCCAACTGGTGACATACCAATGAGTGCTTTCTTTCGGTCTGTCTCTGCCTCCTTCTCTACCACCTTCTGCTTCTGGGCTGCAATCAGCAGCTTAGTCTTCTCAGCCTCCCTGCAGGGTGAGAAATGTTATTACAGGGAAATGGAGCCAGGGAACAGCTCTGCAAACCAAGGCATGAGACGCTAGAGGGACAAGAAGCCGATCAGTTGGCAGCATCATGTTCTCATAGCCATGAGGACTAGTTCTGTTTTCAGCTGTATGAGCACATACATAGCCAGCGAGTTAAAGGAAGGGGTTATTCTCCCTCCCTGTTTGGCACTGGCAAGGCCACACCTGGATGCTATATACAGTTTGATGCCCTTGGGACAACGAGCGAGTCCAGTGCAGACCAGGGCATGCGAGGAGAGGCTGAGGGAGCTGGGCTGGCTCAGCTGGAGACAAGGAGGATCCAACAGCATCTCCCCCTGCCCAAACAGGTCCTGGAGACACCAGGGTCAGACCCTGCTCGGAGGGACACAGTGAGAGCCCCAGAGGCAACAGCACAAGCTGCAGTATGGGAAAACCCAGCTGGGCCCAAGGAAACAGCCTGTCCTCATGCGAGTGGGGTGTCCCTGGGGCGGAGCCTGAGCAGTTGTGGATCCCCATTGCCAGGGATGCCCTGACTTGGCTGGACACATCCCCCAGTGACCTGCTGCAGCTGTGGCACTGGCCCTGTTTTAGGAAAGGGCTGGAGGGGAGTTTATGGGTGAGACATCAAGACCCCTGAGCCCTGAATTCAGTTTACAAGTCTTCTAACAGGTTCTCTATAGCACACCAGTGTCCCCTCTACATGAAGGAGTAGGAACATAGCCTTGATACGGACTCTGTGCACACTGAACAACTGTCTTTGTGAAGGGCTGAAAGGCTTCAGGGTGAAAGAGCTATGGAAATGGATAAACAGAATGCACAAGAGCTCCTAGCCAAGCACACGCTGACTAGAGCTCACCTTTCACGTTCTGAGCATCAGGTTAAGAGCTTTCTAATAGCATTATGCCTGTTCTGGATGCTCAAAACCAATTCATACAATTTTATGTACAGCTACTCACATTAGCTCAAAATTTCTTCGGATGGCTTCTGGAATTTTGGGTTTTGTAACACGCACGGCCTATGAAAAAAAAAAAGTGCATGTTAATTTAAACATTTTGATGCAAGCTGCATAACTAAGAAATGTCTTTGCAAAACCAGGCTGTACCAGTCTAGACATCTCCACATTGATCCAAGACCACACATAATGGTTCACAATCCTCTTGTACAACACAGCTGAGCACAGCTGCTCTCACAGAGGTGCCTTACATTTATATTTCCCATCTTTGTGCCTTTTCTGGCACCTAAGTGATCGAGTAAGGCCCGTGCAGTAAACTGCTAAAGAGGTCCACCACCTTTGTTAGAAGCAGCTTAGTTCTCCGTTGCAAAGACTCTTCGAACATCACCAGACAACACTTCCCAAAGTACTGCTCACAAACCCAATGAAATTAAATTGCAGGAGCAAGACTTGCAAAACAGAGACAGACTATGAGCTCAGGAGCGGATTTCCCAGGGGAAAAGCTTGCAAAAGTGACATGCAATGAAAGACATAGTGGTGAAGACAGGGGAGAGCAGCAGGGCATGGGTGGCTGCTCTTGTTGGCAACTGTGGATCACCAAGAGTTATGTGCATGGCGATACTGACACAACTTGGGTACATGCCAGAGACAACTGCTAAGCTGCTCTGCGGAGGACTCCCTCCAAAATATGAGGGGCAACACCTCCAGAGGCAGGACCAGGAGCTACTGCTGTTCAGCTGGCACGCTGTGTGGGTCATTACTGAGCTTTGGGAGATGCAGATTGACAGTCCACAGTTGTACCATTGCTTCACAACCTTCCTGCTCCACCTTCGCTGAAGATCTAGTGCCAAACCTGCTGCTTCTCTCTGGGGTCAGTAAGTCTGCAGAGAACTAAGGGGCTTCCACAGAGGGGAATGGGGTATGGAAACATCCAAGCAAGTCTTTGAACACACTGAGAAAAGTTGTTTCAATGTGACAGGCACCCTGGTCCTGGCAAACACCGTGCCTGGGGAGAAGGAGCCAACCTATCATCAAAGCAAGACACTCATTTGGGTTGGAAGGGACCTTCCAAGATCGTCCAGTCCAACCCCCTCCTGCTATGGGCAGGTAGCTCAAAGCCCTGTCCAACCTGACCTTGAACACTTCCAGGGATGGGGCATCCACAACTTCTCTGGGCAGCCTGTTCCAGTGTCTCATCACCCTTATTGTACAACATTTCTCCCTTCTATCCAATCTAAACCTACCCTCTTCCAGCTTAAAACCATTGTCCCTGTCCTGTCACTACAGGCCTTGCTAAAAAGTCTTTCTTCACCTTTTTTACAAACCCTTTTTATATATTGCAAGGCTGCAATAAGGTGTCCCTTGGAGCCTTCTCTTCTCCAGGCTGAACAACCCCAACTCTGCTGCTTTTCTGAACAAACAGAGCAAGCAGATTTCTGGGACGTCAGACCAGAATATCCTTCAGTGAAAGGATTTTTCCACGCTGCCACTAGGAGCAAAGCCTCTCCAAGTCCCTAGAAAGGTACTGCATACAGAAAGCTCACCTCACCAGCCACTGCAGAGTGCACGGGAGGATATTCTTTCTACCTCCATAATACCCCCCCCACCAAAACAAAGATTAGTTTTGAGAAGTGCTGTTTCTCCAATACAGACAAAGATTCCTCTGTAATCAGGTAAGCTGCCAGGTCTGAAAATCTCCACTAGCTTCATCCTGTTCAAGCCAATGGCTCAATCTATTTAATGGTGAAATCTACTTAAATCTAGTTGATGGCAACACTACTGCGCACTGTCAATATTGTTAACAATCAAATGTTAACATTGGGACATGCTGGGACTAACTGGCTGAGCAACAGCTTTGCAAAAAAGAGCATGAAGGAATCAAAACACAAGCTGACTATATGACAACATCTTTTCCCTATGGCCATGAAATCCAGCTCCATCCTGAGCTGCACTGGCAAAAGCTCAGCAGCAGGCTGAAGGCATTTTTTATGCCCCTTCTACCTGGCACTGCAGAGGATGCATCTGGATACTGCACCCAGTGTGGGGAACCCCATAAAAGGGATACCAACAAACTGGAGAGCGCAGCTGAAACCTACTGAGATGGCAATGTAAACACTGCAGAGAATGGGAATAGGCTGGCAGTACGGGACTTCTTCCCTCCTGTGGACCCTCCTCCTTAAATATGGGGGTGACATTTGCCTACTTCCAGTTATTAGGGACCTCCTTTGACCACTGCCATCTTTCAAAGATAAGAGAGTGGCTTCACGATGGTGTGGGCCAGCAACTCAGCACCTTGGGATGCATCCCACCTGGTTCCAGACTTGTGTGTGTATCTGCTCAGTTGTCCTCTACTGTGGGTGACGCTTTACCTCTGCAGACTCCGCTGCTAGGGTAAGGAACAGGGAGGCCCAAGGGCAGATCTTGGCAGAAAGAAGTCAAAGGTGTTGAGTACTTCAGCCTTTTCCACATTCTTGGTTGCTATGTAACCCTGCTCCACAGCTTCCTTGGCCTTCCTTTTGCTGTGGATGCACCTCAGAAGCCCTCTGTGTTGCCCTACACAGCCATCACTAGATCCAAGCACAGCTGAGCTTTGGTTTTCTTAACTCCGTCCCTGCACTCCCAGCTCATCTATCCTTACTTCACACTTTATGAGTTTCCTTTTTGCTTTCCAGCTCAGTCAGGAGCTCCTTGTTCATCCAGTCACTGTCATTTGGACAGTCTTCACCTGACAAACCTCAACTCAAGGTTCAACTATTTCACATTATGTGGAAAATGGAAGCAAGAAACCTCATCAGTCTGGTGAAAGGTAAGCAAATTAGAGGTGGAAAAAAAAGAATAACCTTTGTTAGGGAATGAACGTACCTGGATAGTGAGACCTGGTGCCATGACATTGAGATCTTTCTGCAGGGCCAACTTCAGATTCTCGTCTATCTGATCTGCATTTGGAGGACAGGAGAGAGACCGCTTAGCTTATCATCTTTTCTCCTACAGCTTATGTGGCAGAGTGCCAGCTGGCCTTGAAAAGCAGGTATCTCTATGGTGTAAGACAAAGATGCTTTTTGAGATCATTCAGTACCTTGTTTCCCTTCCTATACCCCCTGGAAAATGCTCCTGAAAGGAGAGCCACACACTAGCGTCTCTAGAAAGTTTCAGCTATTGATGAACTCGCGGTATCTGAGCTAAGGGTGAATGGCTTTCAGTGTCTCAGCAAGAAAAAGCACCCAGAGCCTGTGGCGGAAGTCCCTTCCCAGCCAGAGACATACCAGCCCCACTGCCAGCAGCAAGCTCTGCCTTGAGTCTCTAGTGACCTGCAGGATCCAGTACCTGCTACTGAAAAAATGCATTTTGCCATTTCCAAGCTCCAGGAAGATCTTTCCACAGAAATGGCCACTTATGAACAGATTAAGCTGCATGTACTACCAGGAAACTCCCGACTACAGGTATTTGGCAAGTTTGAGTACAACGTTCAAAGATTTACGGTCTCTGACAACCTTTTACCTTCCTGCTCTGCCACTCAAGAAGGAACGGGATGCTGTTATGTCTTTGGGGGTACAGATAGGTTCCAAGAAGCAGATTTGCTCATTCCTGAACCACTGCTACCCCCTTGTGAAAAAACTAGAGCATTGCAATGAACTGAGAGCACATCCCTTCCGCTCTCCCTTGCTAAGAACAGCCAGAAGGAAGCTTTTAAAATCAAAAAAGTCAATTGAACGCCAGAACAGGGGCCTAAAAGTAGAAGTAGACAAGACAAAACCATCATTATAGTGAAGGCAATGGGCACAACTGCACGCACAAGAGCAGAGTGGCTACTTTGTGCATCCAGAACTCAGTCCTAAATGGAAAAGGACTGAAATCAAATTCCCACATGCAGATGTGGAAAGGCAAAGAAATCCGAATCATTAAAGTTACATGGGAAGTGGCATATGGATATATAGGGAGGTGGATTCCAGACTGCAACTCCAGCACAGTGGCTGTTTGCTCACAGGAGCCTGCTATAACGTATTCCACAGCAGAACAGGGAGATTACACAGCCTTTGGTGGGTACATCCAGCTGCCATCCACTTACCAAACAGCTCAATGTATACTTCTTGCAGGGTATGGGCACTGCAGAACTGATTCAGCTCATGATGAATTTTATTGAAGATCAAGGTCTTATCGTAGTCTGCAGTGTAGTTTCTCACAATATCGTACACTGAGGAAATAAGAGAATTATCACAGGTCACCACTGACACTTACTGCTTTCTGCAATGCCACAACCACAAAACAACAGCTCACAGCGTTAGGAAAGCAGTGCAGCACTGAGACAGGTGGGCGGGGAATCTCCACCCTTGGGGGTTTTCAGGACTTGGCTGGACAAAGCCACAGCTGCTCTGCCCACAGAAGCCTGCTGTGAGTGGGAGGGAGGTCAGAGAGGACACCTGCAGAGGTCCCCCCACCAATGCTGCTGGGAACATATGACTTCAAAGAGCAGAGTACTGACAAGATACAGTGCACAGTCCTGTTTTATGATCTGCA
Organism: Ibycter americanus; assembly: GCA_035590275.1. NCBI lineage: Eukaryota > Metazoa > Chordata > Aves > Falconiformes > Falconidae > Ibycter > Ibycter americanus. Next base: position 30,330,177 of record JAVJGI010000065.1, on the reverse strand, counting down.
TAAAGAAATGAAACAGTAAAGCCTGTCCAGGACTTGCATGCTAGGAACAGATACTATTCTAAAGTGAAAACAAGTATCATTCCCAAAACTATGACATGAATTCACTCTTCAATGCCTCAGTAACACTAGCGTTTTGCATTAAGCTATGCTGCTGAAAAAAAAGCTGTATGGTGAAATAAGCTGGTGAAGTAAGAAGGTAAGAGGCTCCTACACAGGCTCTGCCTTTATAATTTTCCCAGGAGCTGAGCTGGCAAGCACCTGGGGGCTCTGTCCTGTATGTTTAGTTTCACAGGCAGTCTCCCCTTCAGAAGCAAGCAATAGGATCAAGCACCTATCATACTTCTAAATGTACAGGGGAGAAGCAATCCTAGAATTAATCTTTGCAAATCTGTGGCTCTTCAAAAAGCTTGCAGACACATGCATGAAACTCAGTGTTACAGTACTGGGAACCATAAGAATAACAAGACACAGAAAATGGAAGTCTTGCAAACCAAGACAGAGCTGCTACAGGATGAGTGAAGACTGTCACAGCACTGCTTGTTGAAACAGGACAGGAAATACCTGCATACGGTGCCAATTTATTCACAACTTCTATTCGATCAATGTAGATCATAACACCGCCACTGTAAGTGAAAAAGAAAATTCATGAATTGTTACTGCAACTGTTAACAGTGGTCCATATTTAAAGCAAAGTCTTCTTTATTCCTCTTTTACTAAATGCTACTAAACTTTCCCAGAACAATTCTGACTTCTTGAACATTTTGCAATCAGATGGCAGTAAATCCCAGCTTTGTACAGACTGGTCTCTCTCTCTCTCTCAATGCATAAATCAAAAGCGTGCTCCAGCAAGTCTGCAAAGCACTTTCACTTCACTTTGTTATCTACCTAGCCAGCAAAAGAAAAACTTTTTTGAAGAGGAATGTAGCTGCAACTATCAGAAAAGGGGAGTCCAGCATAACAAAGCGAAGGCAACAAGGACAACAGATGACACCTGCAAGCAGCAGAGCAGACACAAACTGCAGATGCACCACAGCTCTTTAGGCAGTAAATACATTTTAAATAGAAGAGCCCTTAGTTTACATTCAGGCATTTACTAACTCCAGCAGGAACTTGACAAGAACCCTGTCAGAAAAGGAGACACACAGCACGTAACAGACTTTAGTTCACATTCCCTGCTTCAATGTCATGTTGCAAACAGCTCTCCAGTAACACTGCAACTGTGCACACACGCCCAGGCATGTACACTGTCAAGAAGCTCCAGCCACCTCATCGGAAGAAGCCTGCCGGCAGTCCTCTCCCCAAGGAATCATGCACTGCTCGACTGGCAGAGAAAAAAAAGAGGGAATCAGAGGTAGGGCTTGATCCCAGCCTCTGCTCTTACTGATGTGGCTTTCAGCAGGTCATGCCCACCCCTAGGTACCTGTGACACCAGAGAAAACCACAAACCACAGTGAAGAAAAAAGCCTTAATTTTCAACAGCTCTTAAATCTCTCAAGAGTGTTTTCATAAACCATGATACTCTTGCAATTTTGTCCTCAGGGCAAAAGCAAATCACAAATGAGAAGCTTTAGCAGAAACTGTTTAGAGACAGCTGATCTCCACAAGAGGACCTCCCACATTTCCAAACTTAGTGTCTGTGGTGTTTTAATTCCAAATGTATCCCTCATGACAAACTCAGTTTCTTACTTTGCAGATCTTAATCTCTGGCAGTTCAAAGCTAAGTCTGCAGAAAAATCACCTGAACTTGCCTGTGTCTGGGCGCTTTTAGAAAAGGTCTCCCAGGCACAGTCTATGTTCGGTCTGCAAATCTACCTGCTTCATGGCAAGCTATGAGCTAAAAAAGTTGGTGATGGACTGAACTTGTCTGCTGGAAGGGAGAAGCCAGCAGAAAAGCTATTGGTGACTTAAAGAGAGACTTATTTCCCAGTGAGATACTACTATTAAGAGTACTAATCTCTTTTTCACTCCAGATTTCTCTTTAGGCCATGGTCATTCTTTCCAGCCCTCTCTCAAGAACCATTACTGTTATTTTTAAAGAAGACAAGCTTATGGATCCTTTATAGGTACGTCAAGCTGCACAAGCAGTTATAATAGTATGGGGTATATGTGTTTTTCTTTGTCTCATCTGTTCTGCGCTCCGTCTCACCACATCCAATAAAATGGCTATCACTGGAAATAAAGTCCAACAGCATTCCTCAAGATCTTCTGAACCTGCTCTCATCCTCCTGATTTGTTCTGGACACCTTATGACATCTCCAGCAGGACAGGGAAACCCAGCTACCATCTTGGGATATCTCCTAGATATCCTGGTGAGGAACCAAAGCAGAGTGTGTGGGCTTCTTCCACCAGAATCTCTCCACTGCACATCTTTATGCTGGGGTCCTTTGGCATTTAAATTTTACGAGGATCTTAGAAGGAAAAAGAGAGCACCTGAGACAATCTGCCTCCTACGCAGGACTCATCCACAGCCCCTTATCACCTCATGTGCAAGAAAGGCTAGCATCTCAGACCAGAGAGGACTGCCTGCTGCCTGTCTGACCCAACCAATATCACCTACAGCAACCCTGCCAAGGATCTCAATCAGCATGGGGCGTAAGTGAATTCTATCAGTCCTGCTGGTCAGACAAGGACTTTGAGGAAACAGGTACCACTCAGAGTCCAAATATGCTGGCCACCTATTTCCCCACTGAGGGCTTAACATTAAATGACGCCTACAAAGAACTTACACTGGGTTTTCCATCCACCCACCCAGCTGCTGGACCCATCATCACTTCATATTGTGCAGTGGGGATAGCTCTCGACTTTGCCACTGTAAAACCAGGAGCCAAACTGAATTGTAACACTGATCTTAAAGTGAGCATCTCAGACAAAACCTCCTCTCAAACAGCCTGGTCCAGAAGATGTTAGTAACTCCTGGGGTGCAGGAGACACCATCCTGGGCAGTTTTGGGACACTTGCTCTGGCAGAGCACCATGCACTGATTTGGACTGATACACACACCTTGTTGACCTGGAACTGTACAAATCTCATCATCCACAGCTGTTTTCCTTGCCCTTTGGCACCTACAGCTTAAATGCTGGCTCAGACAATGCTCTTTCCACTTCAAGAAATCACTACCATTCTCAAAAAATCCTTGTTTGCCAGAGCCTGCTTCTTGTCAGATGCAAGGCAGGGTGACTCCCACGGGGAGATTTCCAGTGCTTGCAACACACCACCGCAGTTGCCACAGCCTTTGTAACACCGGTGTTTGCAGCCTCTGTAAGGGCTACTCACACCCACGAAGGTGCTCACTGCAGAGCGGCTCACGATGCTGGTCAGAGCGAGCAGCACTAAGTTGAGCAGGCTCTTTCATCGGGGAGAGAGGAACAAGAAGAAATCCATAGGAAGTCTGAGAGGAGGATAACATGGTGACTATGTGTACCTGGGAGAAGTTTAAGCATGATTAGGAAGCAATGCTGCCTAACTTTACAGGACACAGTGAAAGTGTATGGGAAATGCTACAGGAGACTAACATACGCTAACAGGCATTTCAGTAGACCTTAAAAAGCTTCTTACATTTCAGGATTTTAGCTTAGGCCAGGACAGAAGACAAGGGGAAAAACTGAAGAATGTTGCCATAAAAAAGGGGTCGTACAAAAAGGCAAAGGTTTAACACTTACTGCTAGAGCTGAGCACAAACAGGACCAGACCAGGTTAGGCAATCAGAGCATGTAAAAATTGGGCTTAAAGGTCAGATCTGGTCTGTATAGAGATACAGGGCTTAATGCAATACATCTAGTTGCAATATTCATGACATTTTTCCACGTGACTGGCTAACAAACAGGCATCTGTCCCAGAACAGCATTCCTCCAGCGCTGTTTGCATTCCTGCCAACGATCTGCAGCGGGAGCACAAGACGACTCTCGAACCTTTGCAAATAAACATCTAATGCCTGATCAGTACTACTGCTTAGCATCCTGGCTATTTACTGTTTCTTGGCGTTGTAAAAACCTGTACAATATTTAGCACAATTCCTTCCAGCTAAGTTTGTAAGAAAAATGCCGCTTACCTGATTCTCTCATGCATTATCTACACAACACTATTTTCACCCTATTTATTGTATTCCACAATTAATATACCTGTGAGTATATTCATTCTCAATTAATTCTTCAAGTCAGTCCTTTGGAGTACTTTGCTATTCTAAAACTAGTTTATCAAACTGATTTTCCATCAGCTTTTAGAGATCAGCAGACCTGCCGTGAGGAAACTGCTAAACTTTCCAAGGAACTGTGTGCACATTTTCTTGTTGGGGAAAGCCAGATATCTCGGACACCAGAGGCAATCCACAGCTCTGAGCAGATACATATTCTATGTGCTGTAATGAAATGGTTTTTGTCTTTGAGGTGACAGCTGTTTTATGAAAATCAGTCATCTGGTGTCAAAGTATTTTAAAATCTGTATTTAATATATTCACTTAACACTGTCAATTATAAATGGGACAGGTAAGGCAGAAATTTGGGACAGGACACCAATGCAACCTTCAGAAGCTTCCTAATGTGGATGAGGATACAGGGAACAGGAATACAAATATGGTGGAAGAGAAACCCAGCCTTTAAAATGTGATGGTTTAATAATCAATTACAGAAATTTAATCTGTTTAGGATCTATTGTTGTAAAGAACTTTGAACTGGGATAGTGAAATTTCAGATTTGATCTATTTGGTTTTTAAAAGCTAATGTTTTATTATGGAAATGTGGATTCAAAGCTTTGGCATGGAGCAGCTACGGACTTTGATTCCAAATGTAGCAAATTTCAAGGCTCCTGCAGTAACACCTTAAAAATGGACAGGGCTACTGGGACCTTTGGTCTGAAGTGTATTAAATTATTAACTAACAACTGCTTCACCAGCTGTCTGGTGTTTTAAAGCATGTTTATTACCTGTAACTTCACAATCACCTGTATTGCACAACTGAATCCTGCAATGCTGAAATGTAACAGGAATTTAATGAACTAAAAATACAGAATTAAACAGAATATTTAGTTCCTAAATCACAGACGCACGAAACAGTCGAGGCTGGTAGGGACTTCTGGAGGTCATCTTGTTCAACCTCTCTGCTCAAGCAGGGTCAAAGCAGCACAGTTAAATTTTGGCTATGTTAGCACATCTAACATGGTTAAGCTTCAGCAGAAAGCTTTGCTTGGTCCGTTGAGGTGGCTTGCAGGACAGCAGGACACCATTCCTGGCCCAGGGATGTGATGCTGTTTTACAATGTCCAGCACGTAAAGTATTACTCCTATTTATGCTACTTATGAGCTAAAAGTTGCCACTAAACACATCACTAAAACTCTGCTGACTTATTTTTTAACTGTGCCATTTAAAAGATATGGATATAGAACATGAGTCTTACTCCTCCTTCCTGCAATTATTTTTCACTTGACCTAAAAACTCTTCACCTGACCACAAAGCCCTGGCTGAAGCACTGAACACTAGCATTATTTACAGATACTCCTGAAAGAGGTTAGAGATCCAAAACTAAAACCAGCTAGGGCCCATGAGAACTTTATGTTAATATTTAAGCCCAAGTGATGTCTGATGCTATAGGAATAATTCCAAAAACTCATTTCAATACGGGCTAAATCAGACAAAAATTAACTCTGCTTTATTAATGCTGCCACTAACGTTCAACTTTTAATTTCAACATGGTTGTTATGTGTCATCATTCAAGTCACATGAATTGTTTTTTTTTAAACAGAAATATTGTTGATTACCCTAAAGCTAGAAGACAAGAATCACCACTTTTGTTTTTATCCTGAAGAAACAGATTTGGTCATCACTCTAACTTGTGAATGAACCAACACAACAGGATCTGCAACCCAGCTCAGCTAGCCCTCTCCTGTTCCCGCTCTGCTTGTTAAAACTATACAGATCTGTGCTGACAAAATAATCACCTTAATTATGAAGCAAGGAGGTGCCGCCCATACATAGGATTCTTTATTCTTTCTCACTCACTTTACATCAAGTGAAATGTCAATTCCAAAAATGCTCAAATGATTCCAGAAGACTGATTTTCTTGAGCTGTTTTCAAAATGAACCATCTCCCATCAGGATTCCCATTCACCATTTACTTTTGCCCACTGCTGGCATGAGCACTTTTATTAGCCATGAGATTCAGATTAGAAATACCGCAAAGCAGAGGACAGACCAAAGCACAAGCAATGGACTATCAGAGTAATTGAGGGAAGGAACCAAGAAAAATCAAGAGAACATCACCATAAATGCAAATACCCTCTTAACATCAATGTCAGCAAAAGCAAGAGCACTCCCTCCCATACCTCCTGCTCTTATATTTCCAAGTATGATGTATGCGCATATGTTTAGGACTAATTTTAGGGTATGTGCCTTTACTTTTCAGCCAGTGTCACAGCACTGTAAATGACTAGCTGCAAACTACACAATAAGAGTGCCTCTACTCATCACTAGAAGAAATACAAAGGAAGAACATACCTTGTCCCACAAGGCACATTTTTCACTTCATCAGTCTGCAACGTGGTCTGAAATAAAAAGACAACCAGTGCTCACAAAACCACTCCCATTCTGCAAGGAAGATCATGCTGTGCCCAGACTCTCACAACCATTACAAAGGAACATGGAGCCAAAAACGTCCTCTGCCTCCCTCCTGACTTTTGCAGGTGTGGGCAGATGACAGACTTCTTTTCAACTGCCTTTTGGGAGGTGGAAAGGGAGCTGTGCTCATTTCCCTGCTCTCAGCTCCTGCAGCACTAAGCCCGGCAGCTCTCCTAGGAAACAACTAGGGCTACAAACACGGACTGTCCTCCCAGAGCAAGACATCTCCTGTCCCAAGCAACACACACGCATGTTGTGGAGATTCCACCAAAAGGACAAGTCTCAGCGCACAGGTGGGCCTGGCACCAGGCAGAAGGAACCAAAGACTTCCTAGGAGCTGCTACTCTTGACTACCACATTTCCAAGCCCCTCTGCAAACGCAAGTTGCCTGAGTCACCCCCATCCAGCAATATCCGTACCAACATCTGCTTCCACTCAGCCTCTTGCAAGATGAGAAGATACTAACCTGCACGGATTTGAACGTGGTAATGAATGGGAGCATGATGTGGTAGCCTGGTCCGCTCGGACTAGTTAACAACGCACCACCCCTACAGAGAGAGAGAGGAAAATGGGGAAAAGGCTCAAGCAACTGGAAAATAGAAAGTGCCAGCTTTGAGAGCGAGCAAGTACATTCAAACTTCCAGGGGTCACAGCTATGGCAGCGCACATTACATTACTCACCTGCACCAAATTTACCACCAACTCCCCTACAAGAGGGCTGACTGAGTACCATACTTCCCTGCTGCAACTCAACAATCATTTGCTTCAGTCCTGTTGGCAGTTAACTCGTAGAGAAGGCAGATATCGCAACGTTGCAATGATAGAAGAATTTAGCAAAGAGCTTCAAGACCACAGATTTTCCTCTCTAAATAGTTCACTGGTAACCATGGAAAAAATCCAGCAGTTGATGTGATACTGCTAGCTTGAATTTCCACAAGGCATTCGGCACAGTCCCTTACCCAAAGCACGAAGGAAACCTGCAGTCTCTTATGGGGACTGGTAGGGGGTTAAAAGACAGGAGACAGAGCACAGCTCTAAGCGATTGATCCTTGGCATGCAGTAAGGTCTCCTGCAGCGTCCTTCAAGGGCCCGTGCTGTTCAACACGCTTGTAATTAAAGAAAAGAGCAGTGCAGAGGAAACTGGCCCATGGTGGTGAGTGCAAAGGGTAGAAAAGACAGGACAGAAATATAGCAAAAACGGCAAAAAAATGCAGAAAGGCTGCTGCTGAATTTCTCTGTCCCTTTACTGAAATCCGAAGCAAAATTTAGTCAAGAGGTGGCATTTAATGACTGTGACTACTCGCTGCTGTGGACTGACTACAGAGCTATTCAGGGCAGCTCTGAGCCCCAGGTGACACAGCCCCGAGCCAGGGGGCAGACCCACTTCAAAGCAACAACGAAGCAGGCACTGACAGTCCTGGGACAGCGGTAGCAGCCCTCGACCTACGAAGGAGGGATCAACAAACATGACAAGAGTGGATGGACCAAGAGCTTTGGTCCTCTAAGCTTCCGAATCCAGAATGTGACCCAGAAAAAAGAGGAAGGAGAGGGAGGAGAAGTAGCTGAGGGTTCACAAAGACCAGAAGGTGTAGCAGCTCTGCCCAGAGCCAGGCTAGCCGGGCCCACGCTGTTCTGGTGCAAGAGAGCAGAAACAACACGGCCTGTGCCCACCCGGGGGCAAAACCCGGAGGGAAGCACGGGAGAGCGCAGTCACCTCCCGAGGCAACCCGGGGCCAGGGACGGATCCCAGCTTACAGAGAAACTCAGGGAATGCCACAGAAGCAGTGAAGGCGCCGGCAGGGAACAGTACCTGTAGTACACGGCCAGGTGCCCCTCCTCAACCCTGTGGATGGAGGAGTACAGGAAGAAGACGAGGAGTCCCGCGGCAGCTGCGACTACGGCTCCCGCCTGGGCCATGGTCATCCTCGCATCACCTGCGGGACACGGGCCGTCACCGCCCGCGGCACCCGCCGCCCACACCCGGCTCCCCCCGCGCCCGGGCCTCTGC